>FR990053.1:18443148-19680099 GCA_905404095.1 Glaucopsyche alexis
TAAGGAGTCAGGAGTTCTGTTCTGTACCTTTGGGTCCAGGGTATACATTGGAGCAAAATCTTACTTTTTGGTAGCACATGCTTAGACTTGTTCAGAAAAAGTCAAAATCACCATATGTGTCCATATAAATTTCGAGGAGTTCCCTCAATTCCTCATGGATTCCAACATCAGGTCACCACTTTTTTGACAACCGGACTAATTTGGTATTATACCCTTTACATCACAAAAAAAAATTGAAAATCGGTTCTTAACGACGAAGTTATCTGCGAACAAACATAATATTGAATTTTTAGGTCATCTGGAACTGGGTTAAAGTTTTGATCTATAGGTTAGTCAGTGATCAAAATGACGATTTTTGGACGTTAATATCTAAATAACCGTTTGGGCTCCAAATGATTCGTGTAATATTACACACGGTGCCGCTCGCCAGTTCTGTTACTTGAACTTGGCTTGACACACTACCGCGTGTCTAGATTTGTTTTTTATATACAATTTGTCGAGTAAATTAGACTATTGCACAATATATAATTTTATTGCACACAATATTGTATAAACAACGAATGGATATCTTCGATTTTTATAGGAAAATCAATTAAAAACGACTCATATCGACTTTGCGAAAATTATCAAGACCACGTAGTTCTTTGATTCTTCCTAGATGTCGCTTTTACGTTTATAGTTAACTAAACTATTATCTAAAACATGTAGATGGTAGGTTATGCTGGTTCGTATGCCATTTCTATTTCATTAATACCTATTTGTTTTATAAATACATTTTGACGAGTAAGTTTATTGCACAATACGCAATTTTATTTTTTGACCACGTAGTTCTTTGAGGGCTTCATAGATGTCGCATTTTCGCCCATACGTATATTGCAGTTCATAAAATGACCAATAGATGTCAGAAAATCATGAATCGAAAGCCAGTTTACTTTTAAACTGACATGGCTAGGTTAAATGTTCCAACTAAATTACATGGCCTTTTTTTCCCCAACTCCTTATACATTATACTAACTGTATATCAATATTTCAAAGCGCCTCAAACATGTATTTTTGGCATTAAAAAATGTACTTTCAAAAATTTGTAACTTGGCTAAGTTCCGCTTCTGACCAGCCAGGCCTGCATTCTCGTGTTGAGGTACAATAGGAGAAGTACAGGACAAGGTTTCATCGTGCCTCAAATACCTACTCTAAATTTCTCAGTAGCTCTTGGGCTTTAACGGTCAATAAGAAAATTAAAAAACGTCGTACGTTTTAATGTATGGGATCTGTAGGTCTATAGTTTTATTCGTCCATGGTAGGTACATATTTATTAAAAAAAAAACTTTTAAATTTCAATCGTCCATTCGTCCATCTTGCTCGGAGGTTGCCTAGCTACTAAATATATTTTTGTAGCGCCGCTGCAGTTGCAGTGCGACTTACCAAAACGTGTCGCGCAGTTCCGCTGAAGTTCAGTTCCGCCTAGTGCGTCCGGACCTTAACGCGTGGAATAACTTCAAATGGTTGCTTGGCGACCGCATTGTATTGATAATTACATACAAGCAAGCAAACAAGCTTACATACAGGTGAAGTTAATATAAGCGTGTTAAAAAGAAACGTATAAAATGGCCTTATTAAGTAAATCGTACTATGATTATGAACCATCAACTTTTGAAGAAGTTGCTCTAACAGTAACTTCTATCAATTCTATTTTGACATTCTCAATAAAAATGTATAAAATGGTACACATATAATTTACTAGATGTTTCCCGCAACTTTATGCGCGTAAAAGTTATTTTCGCATAAACCGTACATTTTTCCTCGATAAAAATACCTATGTCCTTCCCCGTGGTCTACTCTACATCTGTGCCAAATTTCATCAAAATCGGTCCAGTACTTTCGGAGCCTATTTAATACAAACCAATAAAAAAACTTTTTCTCTTTATTATATTAATAGATAAGAATTGCTTTTGTTGTCAATAATTTGACGACCTCTGTGGCTCAGTTGGTTAAGCGTGTTGGTGCTCAAGCCGGGGGTCGCGGGTTCAAATCCCGCCGAAGGAATAAAAAGTTTTTCTGTGTTCCTGGGTCATGGATGTGTATTAAATATGTGTTTAATATAATAAAAATCTTAAATATGTGTATAGTATAAAAGTATGGAATATATTTCCGTTGTCTGGTACCCGTAACACAAGTTCCTCGAGAACTTACCACGGGATCAGATTGACGTGGTGTGAAGCGTCAGGCGTCCATAAATATTATTATAAGTATGAGAATTTTGAACTTTTAAGCGCGACTTCTTCAAAAGTTGATGTTTCATAGTACGATTCACATAATGTGGCCATTTTAGACCTGCAGGTCGTCTTTCAATCTATGAGTATTTAACCGACTTACAAAAAGGCGGAGGATCTCAATTCGACTCATACACGTCTCATAAAACCATAGTATCCGTTAGGGGTTCTCTGTTATCTGATCGCTGAATAATTGTTTCGTATTGAATTCTCTAAATTAGTGGGCACGTTAAGATCTTTGTCTTGGGTCAAGCCTTAAATAAATGTCTTATAAACGTATAACTTGATTAGACGTTGATATATTCCCTATTTGATATTATTAGGAGGATTTAAAATATGACAACGCATTATGTAAATTATAGTACATCTATACTAAATACTTCCAGATCAATAATACAACATACCTTATGCAATTCTTGCAAATATATATTGTTCCTAGATGTTGCCCGCGACTTCGTGCGCGCAAAAGTTAATTTCGCAGAAACCGTACATTTTTTCGTCATAAAAAGTAGCCTTTGTCCCGTGGTCTACTCTACATCTGTGCCAAATTTCATCAAAATCGGTCCAGTAGTTTCGGAGCCTATGCAATGCAAACAAACAAACTTTACCTCTCTATTATATTAGTATAGATAAAATCAGTTATCAGACTCTTGGAAAATGGCTTTAACAATTTCCATATATTGTATTAAATTTTGTACCTTCAAAAAGGGGTGTACAATGGAATTTTTAAGTTTTTACATATTATTTCACTTTTGTTGCGTAATAACTAATAAGACATGTCATATGAGTTATTTCCGACACGACCAAAGCTGCGAGCTAGCTATTCAAGTACCAAGCCTCCTTTTTGATATACGCTGTTTGTTCACCGCCACCGTCAACGGGACGTCAACGAGAAAGACATGACGTCGCCGAAGTAGCGATACATACATTTACTATAGCCGTCTGTCCACCGCACGCCCGTCACGTCAATCTAATCTCGACAAATAATCTCGTTCTCGTTCACGTCCCGTTGGCGTTAGCGGTGGACAAACAGCGATAGCCGATTTTTAATTCCATTTTGGAAGGAACAGGACATGATTATCATGAATTTAGGTCACCCTACTGTGCGGGTGACGCGTCTACGTACCGCCTAACGCACCGCGCGCCGCTGTACGCGCACAGCGGAAAGTCATAGTAGTATAATATCAAGTATTTTTCTATGGTTCCTCACCACATAATTCTTTTCGTCAAGCTTGTTCAAATCCACCGCACCATAAAACACGAGTCCCATCTATTTCGGTACATCAAAGTTGTTTTCTTCCCTCCAAGTGCTGGAACAATAAACTAATGTCACTCGCGCCACCTGCCGGCTTTTCTAGGAATTTTTCTCGTCCTCGTGGTAGGTAGCGTGTGGTCGTAAAAATTCTTCTGGTCTATAGGACTTTTATACCTACCACTATTACAGAATACTACAAACATTACATAACATTAAAAACATTTCATGGTAAAAGTAAGTTATATAATTTAACTAGTCTCATAAGCATAATTTATTAAAAAATATTAATTGTATTTTCCTACTACTATTGTAAATGTGAAAGTTTGTGAGGATGAATAGATGGATGGATGGAACAATGTTTGTTAGGTACCTACTCTTCCACGCAAAAACTACGGAACGGATTTTGTTTTTGATATGAAAGGATTTGTTATGGTAGTAGTTTACGCTCTAAAATAACAAGTAGGCTTTTTTATCCCGAAAAAGCACTATTCCCGTGCGATACTGTATTTACGTAGATACTATTATTACGCTAGTCATTAATAAATTATAATACGTGCGATGTAACAATAGCAATGTAACCTTTTTTTTGGAACGGATAAAAGGCATTATACTTTATTAATTTATTAACTTTCTTTTCATTAGACTCATTCAAGGATTCATTATTACGAATTTATCAAAGGTAGTACCTACTATAGAAATAGAATATGTGTATCCTACATAATCATAGAATAACAGGATATACAATATTAATATTATGTATATTGCACCCACCCCAAAAGCTGCGGTAATGGTGGGTATTTTTCAAAATTATTGGCCTGCCACCGGACATACGTCACGGGGGCTTATTTATAGGCTTATTACACGGGTATATCTATGGAAGCTTCTAGAAATATAGATATTTTTTTCTCCTGGCAGGTAATGAAAAGATTCATCACGATCATTATTATATAAGTTACGTATTTTCAATAACATTATCTAGTTTCGAATTATGCAAATAAAAGCATGTACTTATATATTTAAATAAAAGAAAGTTGTGTTATTTACACTATTTATAACTCAAGAACGGCTGAACCGATGTAGCTGAAAATTAGTGGGGAGGTATCTTAAAACCAGGAGAAGGACATAGGATACTTCTTATCCCGTTCCCGAGGGATGTGACGTGATTTGACCGTTTTGGCACATTTTAGTCTTGAAACAATTGTTGAAGTTCAGGGAAGGTCTGAATGATTGGAAAGGTTTAGGTTATAGGAAATGGTGTAGTTATTTATTTATTCCAGTTCATATTTATGACAAAACAACGTGTGTCGGGACAGCTAAAAATAAAACTGCCGGCAGTTTAAAAACGCCTTAAAAGTCGGCCTTTGTTATGAGTACTTGGTACGGTTTTATTAACGGATTTCAAATGTATCTTATATAATATAATCGTCAATTACAAAAACAAATCTAAGTATTAAGAAGACGATTGCAAAGATTACTTTTCTGTCAATCGTACTTTGAATTATTTGTTTGTTCTTCGGTTTTCTAAGTACCTATGTATTTGCATCTCATTAAAGAAGTTTAACAGTCGTTTATTTCTGTGTTTTGTTTGTTAAGTCCGGACTCCAGATGCATTTGAATCGATTCACGGGTTTTAAATTGTTTCTAGAAAATACTCGTAAAACAAGTTCATTCTAAAATAAAATTGTATAGGTAGTTCTGTATAGGCAAGCGGACTATTTTATTATTATTGCATAAATGAATACTACTCTTAAATATGAGTAACTTCTCAGAAGAAACCTTATATCAAAAGTCAATATTTTCAAAGGTACAGCGATTTGTATACAAAATTTCGCGAGTCTGTATACAAAAAAAACGCGATTTTTTTTTGTGAAATTGGTAAACAAAACCTACATCATTAGTTTACTCACATCATATACAAAAACATTCATTATAGTAAGTATGAACTTAAACGCACAAATATCGGAGATATTTACAAATATATTCCTGCGGCCATATACTTCATATACTACTTCATATACTATAATCTACAAGTGACGTTATTTGTAGGTCGACTTTAGTATGGTGCGTTTTTAGGAGGCTCGCGAATTTTTTTATAAAAATCGCTGTGCCTTTGAAAATACTGACTTTTGATATACGGTTTCTTATGAGAAACTACTCATATTTAAGAGTACTATTCATTTATTCAATAAAAAAAATTAGTCCGATTGCCTATTGTAAATCTGAAAGTTGGTGAGGGTGAATTTTTTTTTTTTTTTTTTATGAAATAAGGGGGCAAACGAGCAAACGGGTCACCTGATGGAAAGCAACTTCCGTCGCCCATGGACACTCGCAGCATCAGAAGAGCTGCAAGTGCGTTGCCGGCCTTTTAAGAGGGAATAGGGTAATGGGGGAGGGTAGGGAAGGGAATAGGGTAGGGGATTGGGCCTCCGGTAAACTCACTCACTCGGCGAAACACAGCGCAAACGCTGTTTCACGCCGGTTTTCTGTGAGCCCGTGGTATTTCTCCGGTCGAGCCGGCCCAATTCGTGCCGAAGCATGGCTCTACCACGTACAAAATGGATGGACATTTGTTACTGATACACGCAAAAACTACTGGATGGATTTTGACCAAATTTGATATGTCAGTAGTTTAAGGCATAAGCTATAGATGAACACATAGGCTACTTTTTATACCGAAAAAGTACAGTGTTCCCGTGGGATTTAGTGTATTTACTGTATTTATATAAAGGTATTGCATTTTGTTCACTCAATTTTTACGCGACTTTTTTTATTAAACGTGTAAAATACATAATATCATGTACCTAAAGCTCGTGACTACTCGTGAGTACATAAAAGGTAAAATTAGACACAATAAAAAATATAATAAATTAGAACGTTAATAACTTATAATTAGTACGTATGGGCTAGAGTGACCACAAATAGCGAATAAATTAAAAGTCCTGACACGTGACATACCCCAAAAATGATTTACCGTCAGCTTCGCGTGCTCGCCAAACAAACAATAACAGCCGAATTCCTACGCTATAATCCTATTATTATTATAAACATGAAGTTGTGGTTGTAATGGATATTTTTTCAATGAATCTTTACTCCTATACTAATATAATAAAGAGGAAAAGTTTGTTTATTTGTTTGCATTAAATAGGCTCCGAAACTACTGGTTGTTTTCATCATGAAATTTGGCATGTATATGTAGAGTAGACCACGGGGAAGGATATAGGCTACTTTTTTGCGGTATATACCGCAAAGGTGCGGCCAACATCTAGTAATTAATATAAAGTTGCCGAATAAATTATGAAACTACATAAAATAATAAAATTAATATTCCAAATTTCATCCCTTTTTATTTTATAATTATTCATTATTACAGAAGTTAGAAGGGCGCACAGGCAGACATACAGAGAGATACTACTATATAAGGGTTCCTTGTATAGTAGAACCCTAAAAAGCGAAACACTTTTACAAAGCTAAAACGAAGATAAAATTATGAAACTTTTTTTTAATTTTTACGTCACCGCGCCCAGAATGTATATTGCCCACTTATTACAGAAGTGACCACACTTTAGGCTGGATTATATTATCATAAAACTATTTCAAACATGTTGCATTAAAAAAAAGGTTATTCAACTTTTCATGAATTCAAATTAGCATTTCATCATATTTAAAAAATACTGTCCCTACTGCTTAAATATGAACTGGAATGAATAAATGACTACACCTTTTCCAATATTTCTCACTTTCCCTTCTCACCTTCCCTGTACTTCCACAATTATTTCAAGACCAAAATTAGCCAAATCGGTCTCGCTGTTCTCGAGTTTTGAGTCCCTCGGGAACGGGATAGAAAGTATTCTATGTCCTTCTCCTGGTTTTAAGAAACCTCCCCACTAATTTTCAGCCAGGTCTGTTCAGCCGTTCTTGAGTTATAAATAGTATAACTAACACGACTTTCTTTTATATAATTATTATATATACCTATAGATAATGATATAAAAGATTAGATACTCTTTCAATGTGATAATTTTTTTATTTGCAACAGAGTCAATCGTGGCCTGGAAGTTGGAACTATCCATAAATGTTAGCAAAGTGTAGATACTCACGTGGAGGTGTTATTTTCATTACGGCCTGAAAAATATGAGCATCACGCACGCTGTGCCCGGCCCAAATCTAGCGAATTAATTTCGCACACGAACCCCCAATTTCGTTATGAGGGATTTTGTTCATCTAATGGGATCTAATGTCATACATTTTGCTGTAGATATTGCTGCTGGTGGAGCTGTCACCGTAAAATTGTAAAAACCGTTAGATTGTAATATTACTAAAGATATTATAATATGTTGACAGATTGTCAAATAACAATTTCTCCTTACAATTAAATAATTGTTTATTGTATGCATTATTTTTAGTTATAAATATTATTATGAAAAAGCAAACAAATATGGCAGCGCGGGGCACTTGCCATTTAACCAATCGGCACGGTAAATATTACAATATAACGAAAATAACGCATACAATTGTAAGGAGAAAATAAAAACAGTGTACTTGTTCGGAATAAAAATAAACCTATGTGTTAATCTACATAGAGCTTAAACTACTACCATACCAAATTTCATTAAAATCTGTTCAGTAAGTTTTGCGTTAAAGAGTAAGAAACATCGAATGGATATGTGCATTCATCCATCTTCAAAAACCTTCATATTTATACTAGTAGTAGAAAGTTCTGAAAGAGTTTTACGTTTGACAGTTCTTACATTAAAGTAATAATTGCAAAAGAGTGGGCTATACAAATAGCTCTAAAAACTCTACATGCCATATGGCATTTACTTTTTTTTTTCAAAGCCCAAAAAGCTCTATATTTCACAATCAGATAAGAAATAAAGTAGGCAATCCCATTAGCTTCAGCCGTTATATTCTGGATATGTGACGTCATTACGCACAATTTCTATTCTACGTACTACTAGGGCATGTTTATTAACAGAAGGGCTCCCCTGTCAATTCGCCATAATGAAAGGGAGCGGTGCATAGGGCTTTATATGAACTTTGGGCCTTAATTAATACACCTGTATCATTATTGTTATGAGGAATGGCCTATATTATGTATAGGTATGGGCCTTTGTTTATATTATTGTATCTAATACTAGATGTAGCCCGTGACTTCGTACGCGCCAAAAGAAATCCCGCAAGAACCATACATTTTGATATAATAAAAAGTAGCTAGTAGTATAAAAGTAGCCAGAGTCTAAACTCCTACCGTACCGAATTTCGTCGAAATCCATCCATCCACACATCCATACATATCACGTGATGACGTCGTGACGAGGACATGTGGACAGGCTCCCATTACTTTTTATTTTACAATAGCATTAATTGCCCGCGACTTCGCCCACATGAAATTTTAGATTTTAAACTTTCGTCCCCTATTTACCCCCTTGGGGGTTGAATTTTGAAAAATCCTTCCTTAGTGGATGCCTACGTCATATAAGAAATACGGGTGCAACATTTCAAAGTGTGTCATAAGGGTTTGGCCTATGCGTTGATACATCAGTCAATCAGCTTTGCCTTTTATACATATAAGATAGTTAGATAGATAGATAAACATTTCCCACGACTTTGCTCAATAGGTAATACCCCGGAAACCGTGCATTTTCCTCCATTAAATGTAACCTACGTACTCCCCCGTGGACTAGTCTATATCTATGCCGAACTATTCAATGCAAACAAACAAATCTTTCCTCTTAAAAATATTAGTATAGAAAACAACACAGTAGCTGCAGTGTGCACTAACTAATAAGCAATCAAGTAAAATAAATCGTAGCTCGGGAACACATGTTCCATTATAACTGAATTTCGACGAAAGTTTCTGTTTTATTCGGAATAATTTAAATAATTATTCGCAGTTAGTTTTATAGTTAAAAGTAACTTGTTTTCTCTTATTCAGAGTAAGCTTTGGCTATTCAGATCAATTTATGTTTTGTAAAACACTGGAATTTAGTGGTATAAACTTTAATAGGAAAGTGACTTAATCTTCTTTAAAAACAAAGTCTGCATAGCGTATGCTTGTGTTATTTTAAATAGGTACAGTTCAACATTGATCGAAAAGTTTTTCTACTAAGTAGGTATATGAACACGGGTCTTTATAAAATCAATAATTCGGCTTTTTTAGACCTACTCTACTTTTGTACTTTTTTCGGCTATTCTAGCCTTTAGTTAATTAAGCTATTATCCTCCTATATTATTAGTTCTAGGCTAGGTACAACTGGTATTAATGGGGCCATACCTCCACGTCTACCATAATCAGCTAACCTAAGTTTCAAATCACTCAAACCCATGATGACCCGTCATGAGTCCTAAATCTGTATTTATTGTGGTGCTGTCAAGGCCTGGATATTACCCGCACCTGGTCATCAGAGGTGGATACAAATTAATTTTGGGATTAATGGAGGATTCTGAAGTGACTAAAATGCTGCATTCAGTTGTTTTAATAACTGTTGAATACATAGTATGGAAAAATGTTTCATTTATGTTTAGCTGTAGAGTTTGTAGATTTGAATTTCGAATAAATAACGAATATGGTACTGGTATGATAAATATTTTCTTTGCATTGCCGTAACAAAGAATCCCTTCGCCATACATTAGATAACTACTTTATAACAGATGGCCTGACTTGCCGAATCATATGTTTTTAAATCCTATTTTTAACATAAAATGGGGTAAATTTTTACCATAGACGGCCGGATATCACTGTTATGAAACGCTAATCAAAATTAAGAGCCATATGCTATTCACAGCCTGTCGCTATCTCTGCTAGCTAAAATGACAAGGACAGCATGTGACTTGAGCGACACTTAATTTAACTATCGTTTCAGTATTTAGCCGTTAGTTCTATAAAATACTAGACGTTGCACGCGACTTCCTGCGCGCAAAAGGATATCCCGCTGGAACCGTACATGTTGCTGCCATAAAACGTAGCCTATGTATTAATCCGGAGTACAAACTACTACCTAATCATATTTTAATAACTAATAATATTTTACAGTTTTTGCGTAAAAGAGTAACAAAAATCTATACATTCACACAATAAAACAAACTTTCGTATTTGTAATATTAGTAAAAAAATAAATATTAGTAGATAAACGAGCGCTATCTTAATGCCCCTACAATTTAACCCTAACGCTTCACCGGTCAGTGACCGCACCCAATCCTACGTGTCTAGCGGTATTTTTTGACATATTTGTTTATTTTCGCATTTATCTCTAAAAAAACCAACTGACAAATGAAAAAATTATCAACACGCGAAAATTTACTTAAAAAAAAAGTATATAAACTAAAAATAATCTTTGCATCGGCCGGGAATCGAACCCGGGCCGCCCGCGTGGCAGGCGAGCATTCTACCACTGAACCACCGATGCTACGTCTAGAATATTAAAATAACACATTGTGTTCTGTTGTGTACTCAATTTTCGGACCTAGCATTATAATTTTTGTTTATTCAAAACTTTTTTTTTCCTTTTGCAAAGTACATAAAACGGTTTTGCGAAAAAAAAAAAAACACTTTAAACTATTAAAGCGAATTATTATTAATATCTGAAGTTTTCCTTTCCTCAAGATTAAAACCGTCCATAATCGTGAATCATAGGGACTAGGGCCATAGATTACTACCCCATAAGGGCCTGAGTCATGGAAGGGCACGACAAAAACATCAGTGAATCATTCTTGTATTGACTGCTGACGGAAAAAAACCGTTTTTTTCCCATAACACGCTCATAAATTCAAATTCGCATTGGGTTCTGTAGCCAATCTCGTATTCTTATCATTTTATTTATTAATTGCATATTATTATTATAAGTAGGTACATATTTTTTATATTTATATACATACATTAAAATTATTTTAATTTTTTTTTACCTATTTAAAAAAAGGGGAAAAAATTATAATATTTAAACATAAATTTTTAAAATATTATGTATATTTTTTTAATTCTATTTATACAGAATTCTCGTAAAACTGTAGTTAAAGTTTTTGCCTCTCGTAATTATGTATTTGATGATTATTGATACTTACAAAATGTTTATATTTACCTTTAAAGCTCCGTGGCCTAGTGGGTAGACCGTTTGGTTCGCATTTGAGAGAGTGCAGGTTCGAATCCCAGGTTGTCGCGTGTACAAATGAGACTTTTTCAGATCTCAAGTACGTTAAACGGACGCTCTAACGGTGAAGAAAAACATCGTGAGGAAACCCGCACATGGTTGGCTCCAGACGTATTGACCAGTCATTCCTGTGGCCTAGGCTGACTATGTTCAGCAATTATGAATTATGAACAAATATGGCAACCATTCGACATTTATAAGCCGACTGTCCCAGGCACTACAGTATTTCAAGAGTTGTTACTTCGCTCGGAGAATACTGTGTAAATCATCCATTAACGGATGAAAAGGCCTAAGTTATATTTACCTGTTCAAGATTGTGTAGCTGAAATAGAAAACAACACACGAGACTGATATTTTCCCCAGTGCGGTGTAGCCGCTCACATGTCAGAACTTTGTGTAGTCGCTATCTGCACATTCAAATAAGAAACGGTTACCTGAACTTTGGGGTTCTATCGAAATATTATGTGTGTAGTTTTGTGTTTTGTTGTGTTATCAGTGACAAGTTGTTGTTAAAAGAACATATTTAATACCTAACTATTACTATGAAGATAGAGACCTCCTTTACCAAGCTTACAGCCTCCGTGGTCTAGTGGTTAGAGCATTGGCTCTCTACTTAGAGGTTTGGGTTCGATTCCCGCATTGGAACTACAAAAAATGTTGTTTCCAAGTTTGGTTAGGACAATGCAGGCTGATCACCTGATTATCTGACAAGAAAGATGATCCATGCGTCGGATGGACATGTAAAAAGTCGGACCTGCGCCTGATCTCGTCAGTCGTGTCAGTTATCCGTTTCACTGGATTATGAGAGTAAAGGAACAAGAGAGAGTATACAAATACTGCGCATACACATGGGCACTTCACAAACTAAAATCAACGTCGCTGGTCACCTCCGTTCCCTTGAACTTTTACTTTTTGTGGTTGTTTTTTGCATGTCTGTCCGTTTCGCATGGCGATTCGAACGTAATGGTCAAATACCTCGTCGACTGACGCATTCATCATTCATAATATTCCCCGACAGACGTATGAAACGCGTGAAAATCTACTTTTTATACATAGATATATTCAATGTTTTTAAATAAATGTGGTAAGCACAAAACTCTACCCTGCGCTTGTAAACACAAAATTCGAAACCACGCGCGTCAATCAAAATCGTGATTCCGTATTCATTTGAAAATGAATCTTTTTCACCAGAAGTGTCACTTTTTCAACCAAATGAACGAATTAATTATTAAATGGAAAACGAATTAATGTTTACCCCTTGTTTGCGGGGCTTGTATTAACAATACAAAATGCGATTAAAACTGGGTTCCGTGGGGTGTGTGTCTGTTGTTTACCTTCCGTATTTGCGATGTATTAAAAATTCCACGTTTTACGCAGCGAACGGCGAACACAAAATCATTAAGTCAAAAAGTAACCAATGTTCAGCACATTTTGTATTTGCTCTGTCCAATTAAGTGTCTGGTATTGTCCAGCACGCGTAGAATAAAATGGTTGCTTTCTACGGAAGAATAGACAAAATTACACATTGATGATGGAAATCTGTCATTTCTATTCTTGTGTAGAGAAAACGCTTTTGTACGGCGTTCACGCTACGTAAGAGTACCGTATGAAACATCGAAACTATTGAAAAATAGCAATTGATGTTTCAATATAGTCTGATTCACAAGATCCATTTCAGTGAATTTCTATCCATGGGTACTGAAAATTTATGATCCAGGGCTCATTCGATTCGGAATGACCTCTAGAAACTTTTGAAAAATTTCAAAAGAGGCTCGAAAAAATTGCATAAGTTATAAACAATTCCGTAAAAACAAGAAATGGGGTATGATTTTTTGAAAATATCTGAAGTCAAGCGCTTCTTCCACCAAACACAGCCATTGTATAAGTCGGACTGTTGCAATAGAGTACATAAATATTCAAGTCAAACTCAATGACATACGTTTTATTCAAAGTAGATTAGGCGACTCGTATGTAGCAAAAATCAGATTCTCAAAATATATAATTATTTCAGTAGCCACTATAATCGTCGTGAAAAAGTAAGTGGCCCAGTAAAAGTTGGTACAGATGATATACGCGGTGGACCAGGCCCGTTGGCGCCAGAACATCGATCCAGCACGGCAGCCCCCGAGACGCCGACTATTGACACACATCACAATCACAACATTATGGGATCAAAAATACACGTTGGTAGTTTCATCAGCAGGCTCTGTTTTAGAATAGGTGAGTTTGTATCTTTTAGAGTGATGTGATTGGGACGAGATGTAGCCTCACTTAGGTTATCTCGTCCCAATCACAAAAACCTTATGGGATGGAAATCATCGAGATACGTACCTACGTACTATTTTGTGTGTTTATCAGCTACTAGCTGTTGCCCGCGGCTTCGCCCGCATAAATATAGTATCCCTCGGGAACACTGTATTTTTTCAGGATAAAAAGTATCCTATGTTTTAATCCAGAGCCTAAACTACTACAATACCAAATTTCATCGAAATCCGTTCAGTAATTTTGGCGTGAAAGAGTAACAAACATCCATCCATCCATACATCCTCACAAACTTTCACATATATAATATTAGTAGAATAGGCGCAGAAGAGATGTGCACCTCTGAAACAGAGAGAAAATAATTGAGGTTACATTGTCGTGCTGATCATAACAACTTTATAGGATCAGAATTCGCGGGATAAGTATGTATTTAGCTCTCCTACGTTTACTATGTAACTAATTTTATTAGACCTAAACACAAACCGCATTCAATATAATAATTTATAGGTGGATCTTCGTTGTCAAAGATAAAGAGACGGACAGAGAAATAACTCAAACTAATGACGACCAACTTTTGTTTGTGATGTTAGTAAAAATAATTATTATGACCCGGTAAGTCTATTTCATTTCATTTTACATAAGAAAATGTAAAGTACAGTTTTGTTTGAGTTATATTCCATCTCTAACTCTAGCATAATGTGTAACTAATGAACTTGACAATTCGTCACTTATTGATTTCCGACCCTTTGTTTTCCAGACCAGTGAAGCATTTTCGAAACAATGATAATTATGTGAATAGTATTTTGCAGCACTTTGTTTCAAGATTTGTGACCTATTTCTGACCTATTAAAGACCTGCTGACCCAGATGTGATCAAAACAGCTCATATTTCAAATGGCAGACCGAAACAAAAGGTGAAGTGCATCAGTTCACCTTTTGTAACTGCAAAGAGTAAACGCCATTAAAGTTTTAGAAAAGACTGCGCTGTTGACTTTTGTACCTACAAACAAGAGGCTTTTAAATCGATAGAATTTTAAATAGGAATAAAAATATATTCCTAGCGGAAGCCTACAATTTGAAAAATAGGTCATATCAAACAGTTGCATCTTGGTTGGTTTTAAATATAAAGATAAATCATTAGAAAGTAATAAAAATCAGTGAACGTGAAGTTGCTTAAGCCCAAAGTTATCCTAAGTCATATTATTGTTATCGAAAAGAATAAAGGAAGGTAATATTTTCCATGTCACAGCATAAGAATTTTATATCGCATCGTCACCCCGGTTTTAATGTGAACAAACCGACAGTCTCGCAATAGGTACAATCATATCTCTTCCACACCATTACGCGGGCGCGTCTGTTATTCTCTTATTCTTTGCCTTTGTTTCCTTGACACCGAGTTTTAATGGACTAGTCCATTCTTCTGAAATGTGTAGTAATTTTTCTAATATTTATGAATGAATACATGGAGGTTTTTTTACAGACTGACAAGACCTTAGTACTTATAATTTATATAATAAATAATGCTTACTTACCTAATGCCTTACGGTTTGACTGTATGATCATTGATCACGCACGATGTTGAAATAAAACTCTGCCTGCTTTTAAATCACAATTTCATTAATTCATTAATAAGATTTCTTTAGCTACGCAAATTTTCCAGACATGCTTAAACATTTTAAATTAAACTAAAATTGTGGAAAGCCTGCATTAGCATAGACCGAGAAAACGTGAGAGGACAAATTGGTACCACGCCTTCGCATGCATATTCCGATGCATATGCTAATTCGCCGGAAGACGGCACTTGCACGCGTGCAGATAAACCGGCTTTGTTGACCAAGCATGTGCGGCAGCCCTAAAGACTGAATGGACGAACTGTGTAGGAACTGGGACCGTGTTGCAAGTAATAAAAATTACCTGTTTTTCTGTTTAAGACAATATATTTCTTAAATGGGACCCCATTTTTTGGCATATTTAAAGTGGCATTATTTGTTTTTTTTTTTATAATAATATCTATGGACGCTTCAATCTGATCCCGTGGGAAGTTCTCGAAGAACTTGTGTTACGGGTACCAGACAACGGAAATATATTTAATACTTTTTATACTATACACATATTTAAGATTTTTATTATATTATACATATATTTAATACACACCCATGAACCAGGAACACAGAAAAACTTTTTGTTCCTTCGGCGGGATTTGAACCCGCGACCCCCGAAGCACCAACACGCTCAACCAATTGAGCCACAGAGGTCGTCAAACCTGGAACCTGCTTAAACTTTTGAATAACATAAGATTTTGTGAATATTTTTCTAAAGCATCACGCTCATCCGTTTTCAAACGTAGCCTATTAATTTAAATTAATAAAAATTAGTAATCCTATTACTAGGCTCATGATCTATCTCATGACCCGTGATCGGCCGTCATATCACAATTCGACGGTTTCTTTTCGATAGATTATAACATTACATTAAATAGTACGTTAAATTATAAGCAGCGTGTTTCGGTTCACAATCTTTCCATATTTTACAATCTCGCTAGTTACATTATAACCTTACTGTATTCACAATTCTACTGTGACATAATATACGAGTATATCCAATATATCAACAGCCTATGCAGGCAGTGATAAAAATGCGGTAACTGCAAATAATATAGAAAATCAGCAGGACGATAAGGAAATTTGGATTTATGGGTTATTGTAAAGCATCGGGGTGACTGGGGGGCCAGCGACAAGGGGTGCATTAAAATTATGGACGAAAGGCGCCGTTAGGACGCCGAGTATTTTGCATTAAAATACTTAAAATTAACACTGCCTAATTGCCTATGGTGTCAATATGGTGTCCAGACGCATTTACTGGCATGCATGTTAACCTCCATAATATTTTTAAGTATGTGGCTTAAACGCGTATAAAAATTAAAACTGACCAAGTGCGAATCAGACTCGCGCACAAAGGGTTCCGTACAAAACGGCAAAAAATCACGTTTGTTGTATGGGAGCTTTAGTTAGGTATTTATTTTATTTTGTTTTTAGTATTTGTTGTTATAGCGGTAAATGAAATACTTAATTTGTGAAAATTTCAACTGTCTAGCTATCACGGTTCTTGCGATACAGCCTGGTGACAGACAGACAGACAGACGGACATACAACGAAGTCTTAGTAATGGGGTCCCGTTTTTTACCCTTTAGGTACGGTACCCTAAAATCGAAGAAATAAAATGAATGGTGCCGTACAAAACGGTAACAAAACCACGTTTATTGTTACCTACCTCTTAAATAATTATTTTATTCTGTTTTTAGTACCTATTTGTTTATAAAGAGGCAATAGTAATACAATATCGTATTATATTTTTATGAGAAAACCCTACTAATATTATAAATATGAAAGTTTGTGAGGATGGATGGATGTTTGTTACTCTTTCACGCAAAAAATACTGAACGGATTTTGATGAAGTTTGGTATGGTAGTGCTTTAGGCTCTGAATTAAATAGGCTTCTTTTTATCCGGAAAAAAGTACAGAGTTTCTTTGGGATTCTGTATTTACGCGGGCGGGGCCGCAGGCAACAGCTAGTTAGATAGATAAAAGGCAAAGTCTCAATAATAAGGCCCCGTTTTTGCCCTTTAGGTAGGTGGGTAGGTAACTCTAAAACTCGCTACTCGTTTTTTTTTTTTTTTTTTAAATAATATTTACCAAAACTTTAATGCTTACGATAGTTACAATTTAAACGGACTTTACATTTATTCTTCATACATTATGAACAATTAAACGCGCTCCGATTAACTTTTTGGCATACTCTATACAATAAAAGTTTATTTCTTACAGACCACAGTCCAGATACAGATAACACGTGAAATACGACACGTGCTGTCGTGATGAGGGATGGCGTGTGCATTTCCGCCGATAATGGCTTTACCGTGCATTTTATAGCCATTGTTCTGGCTTATGCCATTTGCTGACAGGATTTTAGCTGAAAAAATGCTCGTTTTGATTTACGATGAGCCTCCCGTTAACAGGAACGCGCATTTATGTAGATATTATATATCTAAATATCTAGGAAGCGTATGCCCATTTTCAACGACTGTAATTGGACTGCTTGTTTTTATGATATTGTTGTTTTTGGTTGGTTGGTCCGCCCGCGTAAATATAGTGTCCCTCGGTAGCACTGTAATTTTCGGGATAAAAAGTAGCCTATGTTTTAATCCAGAGCCTGAACTACTAACATACCAAATTTCATCAAAATCCATTCAGTAGTTTTTGCATGAAAGAGTAACAAACATCCATCCACATATCCATACGTCTGTCACATTTATAATATTAGTAGGAAATACATTAGGAAGCACATACATATTTTACTAACGCTGTTGCTTTGATTTAACATAGACAAGTATTTAGTATAATATTTTAAGACGAAATGCTAACAAATATTATTTTAGTCAAAAATTTTCTCTATATTGCGAATGTTTGTTCATAAATAGTTTTTTTTTTTCATCAATAGCGAAGTAAAATGTTTTAAAATTGTGAACTGCCTAACCGAACCCTTCTCATATAACTGACGTGCCGTAACATTCAGCCGTTTGATGTGGGATACGGCGCGAACTGACGTGACGCAAGTACCTTCTCCCATTACCCAAAATTGTATAAAATTATATACATAATAATATATTTTTACTATAGTTCATTTCATTATTTTACTATATTTAATTATGTTAAGGTGGTAACGCGTCAGTGGCAAAATACGAAAGCCTAACAGAAAACCGGCGTGAAATAACGCTTGTGTTGTTGCGTGTGATTGAATGGTGGGTTGGGTGCTTAGAGAGTAATGTTGGGTTCATAATATGTGGCAATGACCTTTTAGAATCAGACGGAACGTCTTTTCGTTTTCTATTTGCCCGCGCTTTGACTTTGACTTCGTGCGCGCAAAAGGAAATCCCGCGGGAAACGTAGCCTATATAGTAGTATCCTTTCTCGTATTTATTTTTCCATTTCTAATACTTAGCCAAATATCATCCAAATCGATCCAGTACTTTATGATCCTGTTTAAGGCAAAGAAATAAAAATACAAACAATTAATTCCTTTAAATTTTAGCATAGAAGTATGGATGAAATATTGATAGAGCGTTTACTAAATTTTCTCTCCTTTTGCAACCCGCGAGAATGTTCAGTAGTAAATATAATTTTATGTTGGACTTCCTGTAACACAACTGGAAATATTCGTGCAGTGGCTGTTCAAAAACCATCAAATCACCATAAAAAACCACCAAAATCGACCAGGTACTGGGAAAGGTGACTCCAAAATTATATCTATTGAAATTGCTACATAAAATACTATGAGCAACGATATGTTTTAGTGTAACAGCAACTATTCTATAAAAGGCGATCCAATTACATAATTAAATTTTATGTTATTATTTTATTATATTATATTAAAAGTCTCTTTTATTCAGGCGTATTATTGTTACAATAAGTATATAAAAATAATTTGACATATTATACGTCAAACTAGCTGGTGCCCGTAACTTCATTTGCATAGAACTATTAATTGAAACGGAACTCAATTTATTTAAACGGAACCATAAGATAAATGTAGCCTTAGTTATTCCTTATAACATGGACTACCAGTGCCTGTAAATCTGTCAGTCTGCTAAACAATCAGCCAGCAAAAGTCCCGTGAAAATCGGCCCTGCCGTTTCTGAGATTAACCGGAAGAAACAAATAGACAGACAGTTAGACAGATGGTCAAACAAAAATGTCAAAATTGTTTTTTTTAAGTCCCGTATACACTTTCATAAAAATATGCATTAAGTGAAAAGCTTTTAATTTAAAATTACGAACAGACATTTACATTTTATTTATTTGTATATTGTATAGTTATGTACAGACAAGTACTAATTGTTAAATCATAGGACCTAATAATTGCAGTGGTGTGAATCATCAAATTAAAATTTGATTTACTTTGATCGCAATAAATTGCGAAGCTGAATGGTGATGATGAACAAATGAAACATAAAGGATCAGAATCGATACGAAATATTGAGTTACATTGGGTATTGCAGTGCAAGCGAATTTGGCTTTAAATTAAATAGTAATTAGGGATACAACTGAACAGCAGAGAGCGCTGGAGTTTTCGATATGCTCGCCGCTCGTACTCGTGTCCGAATTGCTAACATCGAAAAAGAATTCGAGGATGTGGTGTTTGATAGTCAGTAATCACATCTCATATTATAATAATATGTTAAAAGGAATATTGCTTTAACGGAACTTCAAGATTTACAGATGCAGAAAAAATACTTTTCGAATTCTTTTGTTTGGAATCTGTTTATAAAAAAAAAAATATTGTATATATCAATTATCTGGCACATACCTAGTTTTTTTTAAATTAATAATTTTTTTCACGAGGTCTTATAGACGACTGCGTATGCTTTTTAAGTTATAGTAAAGAAAAAAAAAGTAAGCAAATAACGATCCCCAATTTTTTCTATTTAGGTAAGTAGTTAAAAGGTAGGTATTAGTTATGGCCTACAAAAAGTAAAGAAGCATACCTATTATTCGTGCTGTATATTTATTTTAATATTTATAATATGCGCCAATATAAGTAAAAACTCCTTTAAAAATAAGCTTCCAAAATGGTGAAATTCCATGGTAAAACTCCGTAGTTTTGAAAAAATCGCGGACATACATACATATTACATACATACAAAGATACGGTACTGTGAACCTCCTTTTTTAAAATGTCGGATACTAAATACCGGAAGCATTGATTGACGCGTAGCGAGATACAAGCGCGCCGCCCGGCGCCGCTCGCATTGTTCACACTCCTGAAGATTGAGCGTTCGCAAACAACGATCGATGCTCCAACAACACTACAACGCCACAACAGCGACAACGAAACAACAACGACAACGCCAGTGTACACGTTATATTAAATTCAAAATTGTGTTCAAAATTTACCGTTTGGGTGGTAACTAATATCTATTCTGTGGTTTGGGCGAGGTACGGACGTTCCAATACTTTGATGATAATGAAGTTTTAGTCCTAGCATTTACCGTCGTAAAAATGGGATCGTTTTAGGCTGGGACTATATTATCCGGAATACGGAAGGCCGGAGAAAATTAATGGCACTGAAAATAGAACTCTATGCAAATACAATAGAGTAGAAAATCGAGCGCACCATGGTTGAGTCAAATGTTAATGTTGAATTTGACAACATGTCACTCATGCGTTCGATTTTCAACTGCACTGTATAAGTCCAGAATTCAATTTCCAGTGTTCTGAATTTCACCGGCTTTCCGGATTCCGGACAACACAGCCCCAGCCTTACGGTACATGTTTGGATTCTGTTAATATAGAGAAAAATATTAATAGAAAATCAGAATGATATAATAACACAAAACGCCGCATAAAAAGAGGATATTAAAACATTTCAATTTTTCACTCGCATGTACATTATTTAAATAATTTATACACTAGTGGTAGTTTGCTTGTCTAGACGCTGATTTTTGGCAAAGTCAAGGCTACGAGGGTACACTCGTTTACATAAATGTTTAACATGAATAAATTAAGGTTTCTTTATCGTATAGACTTAACCAAGAATGTTATTTGTTAAAATTTTGGAGAAATGTGAAAAAACGCCCCACGTTCCATCTCTTATGTAATTTTCAAAATTATTGCCATAAAACTAGTTACTGGGACGAATTAAAACATACCTACTAAAATTTTTTTCAGTAATTTGAACCTTTCTCTACAATTTAAGTTTTACAGAAAAAAATTAAGTTATTTGTAAATAAAATTAGAGATGGTGACTAAAGGAATAAAAATATAACGTTTTATTTGAATCAATTTAAATTATTTATGTTACTCTTTTAATAATTATTATCTTACTACATGCACGAGTATTACAAAACCATAATATATTATAAACTTAACAATTTTTCTCACCGACTGTACTAGCGCTAGAGGAATCCTTCATAGTACGTAGATATGATTGGAACCTTTCCAGATCACAAATCAAACTGCCACCGAATCAGATACCATACGATAATTAATTCTACCTTCCAATTTTGTGGTTCTAGTGAAACCAAAATGTTAGAACCAAAAATATTTTATAGAAGAATATTTTGTGATTTGTGTTGATTAAAGTAAGATATTTTATTATATTTAAATGAAACTACCGTATTGTTTAAAGTAATTTTATATTACTTTCCAAACCTAACCTTAACTTTTTCAAAAGGAAGGGTTGTAAGTTTGACCATAAAGTTCAAATTGCTATGAAACAGCTGCTCGGCCTGTGCGCATCTCGTCTAACTGGGCCCTAAAGTGAATGGGAATGATATATTCCGTCACTGCATCACATGCATTTTATTCACCTTTTCCCAAGTTTTGCCTCATTCAAAACTTTGGACTAATATTGCCAAAAATATAATTCTGTCCTACATTTCATCGCGCATCAGGAAAAACATGCAATGATTTGTTGCAAGCTCCCGAAGCTCCTCGAGCTTAAGGATCGTAAAGCTCCGTTGTATAGCTTTCAATTTCCTGTAGCAGTCGAAAGCTCGTCTCGATAAGACGTATGAGCCGTTCACTTGATGAAGCCTTCGTAATGGTGAGAGATAACTAGAGCGAATTAGGGTAAGGTTGTAGTGAGGAAAAGATGCGAGGTAAAAGCTAAGGCAAAAAAGAAACCGAGAATTGAAGAAAAAAAACACAAAATCTGAAGCCTGGAAAAAAAGGTTTTAGACTCTTAACACTTATTTTTATTAAAAAGTATGATGTAATATAAATGTAGTAAAAATAATAAAGCTGCAATCTATTGCAGTTGTATAATATTTTGCGTTCTGGAGTCAACACTTAACGTATTAAATTGATAACAGATTCTGAAATCTATACATACAAATAAATGAAATTAAAGTATATGATTGTAATTTCAAATTAACAGCTTTTCACTATATTGCATATGAAAGTATATACGATACTAACAATAAAAAATCAATCTTTAAAAATTTTGTCTGTCTGTCTGTTTGTCCCGGCTAATCTCTGGAACGGCTGAGCCAATTTTCACGGGACTTAGGTAACTTAGGATACTTTTTATTCTCATCATTATCTTCAACGAAATGGGCACGGGTCAGCTAGTATTACCATAAAATCTTAGATTTGTTTCAAATTATGCTAAGCTGCTATTTGTAATAAGCTCTTATCAAATAAAATGAAATCTAAAAAAGTTTTATTTTCATTTAGGTTATTAAATAACTCACGGATTTGTCCCTACGAGATGCCTATCACCTTCTCTTCACTCACGAGTAAATTACCTTTAACGTATTAACCTAAAACAAATAAGGTTTTATCATTAATCACCCAAACCGATATGTTCCTAACAGTTCCTTATCCCTCACTTCCAGCAGAACAAACATATTACCCCAGTTATTGTAGAACCTGCCGTAGACGGCTTAATGAATCGTAGTTGAGCTACGAGCTACGTCGCCTACGGCGTAGCGGCATACGTGTAAATTATTGTAAACACCGAAACCTTCAGCGAGAAAAGATAGATCGTATCGTACTGTTCTACAAAAAATATATTTTTTTCCTTTTTACTGTAACCTATTATTTTATAGTAATTTGGTATCACTGAATACGAAAACAAACATAATATTTTTGTCGGGTGTTAATCATATTACTAGTATGAAAAATTGTTATGTGTATGGATTTTATAGATAACTAAAATCGAAAATTTTGTTTATAGTTTATATACCTATTTTTTAATTATATTTACTTAAGTTTTATATTTTTACGTGTTTTAATAAAATTTACTATGTATTTCGCTTGTCTATTATCTTCACGAATTCCAATACAATTAACTTAGTAACGACGAGTTATCTTAATAATATATTTATACTAAAATGAAGCGTCTTTTACTACTTAGGTACGATTTCAATTATGGCTCAGATATTGCTAGTGTACATATTTAACTCAATTACAAGACAGTAAAAACTGTAGATTTGTTCTTAAAATAAATGTGAAAATATTAAAAAAAAAATGGCCAAGTGCGAGTCGGACTCGCGCACCGAGGGTTCCGTACAAACCTGTAGGTACGAGTATACATAAGTAAAAGTTCATCCATCACGACAATCGATTCATAGTAAGTTTAAAATTATTATTAAAAAAGATAATAATAATATTATGCTTCTTAATTGTATTATTTTTTATTAATTATATAATTTATTTTGTTTCAGGTATGTTCAATATTTTCTGTTCATCTGTTAAAGCTAACAAAATCAGAGTAAGTTTCATACGGTCTATCGGAGATAACAATAATTACTCAAAATATTGTACTACTAGCTGTTGTCCGCAACTTTGTTTGCGTAGAACTAACAGAAACGAACCTAAGAGAAAAGTAACCTAAGTTACTCCTACCATCAGCTATCTGCCAATAAAAGTCCCGTGATTTTTTTTTTATTTTTTTATTTTATTTATTTATACTAAACAAATCAGTTACATGACTTACATGTTTGTATCTCGCCAAACTATTGTTTGACGGCGAGATGCGCTCATCTGCGCCGTTTCAGAGAATAGCCGTAATAAATATACAGACAGACGGACAGACAAATTTTAAAAAATATTTTTTATTGTAAGTATTGTATAAACCATATTATGTATTCAGTAAAAAGCTCTTAATTTAAAGTTACAAACGAATACATCCGTTTTATTTATTTGAATTATTTGTATAAATATATTTCGACTTTAAATAATAATTTGAGTCAAATTTCAGTTTTTAGCAAAACAATTACTATGATTTACAACGTTATCACTATATTAAAGCATTACATTATAGTTGCGATCGAAAAAAGATTAACTTTACACCCCTTTAGGCTGAATTCGCAATCAATTTAGCGAGCCCTCCTCTATTCGTGGTAATTATGATAGATGACGCATGATCTATATTCTTGATTATAGTCATTATAGTTTAGTTAAAAATATGATTGATTAGCTATTGTCGAGTTACGTCATCACTTTATCAAGATGAGGGTTATGATTAGTTATAATTGAGTTTAATCTAGAGAAAAATAATTCAGAGAAACGTCTAATCTTTTTTTACAATTGTATAAAGATTAATTTTAATTTTTTCTCGTAAGGAACCTATTTCCACATTACATTTATTTTTAATTATAATTCAATACCTACATATTAATATCTAGTAACTGTACTGAAGATAGTACTTGTTTTTATATTTTTTTCATTCGTCACTCATCATTCTCACATCCACACACCCACTTACCCTAACTGCACACTCACACACAACACTCACACATGCTTGCACACTTGACTACGTCCACGTACTAGTTTAAGTAATGTCTTCTATAATAGTTCGTTAAATTTTAGGTTATGTAATATGTTGCATTGTAAACTGTCAGTAATAAATTGTATGACGGGCTGACTAGAAGTGAATGCCACATCGTAGTCAATAAATTGTTAAAAATAAATATATATTACATAATATTACTATGTATTGTCTATAGATACTCTATAGATTCTATAGAGCATATTATTATTAGTATATTTTTGGAATAACGTTATAAATTAATTCATTTCATTTTATAATATTTTATTTAAAGATTTTATTCAGATCGCATATTATTATGTATTCAAAATTTAAAATAACTTTTAAAAGTAAAACTGCTGTCAGGGTCCAGAGGGTTTTAAAGTTCAATTAACCTTCATCTCTTAACTCAGCAGATTAAGGTTCAAAATCGCGTGTTATCTGTGGGGAAAATTGGTTTCGGATAATGTGGCGAACGTATGCGTGGTCATGCGCTCCTACATCACCCTTATCGTGGGTTTAGCCTATCACACAAACACTGGTAGCCGGAGATACGGAGAAATATGGCTAACCTTTTACTACTGATAAAAATAAGTTTGATTGTATGTGTTTTTGAAGGTTAACCTTTAATCGCATAATTGAAATTCGATTAAAGAATGTTTGCTAAAAATTTCTGAATAAATTTATAATATTTGATTGATAATTTTGTTATAAACCCCATTAAAATATATTACTAATGCGATCGCATTCGTAATCCCATTTTTAAAATTACACTAGGTGCATATTAGACCCTAAAAGGAAGTTTGTTCCCTAAGTAAAAAAACATTTTTTAGACATTGACATGATAAAGTTTAGGGCATTTACGTCATAGATGCGAATATTTTCCAATCTTTTATCACTGATCGTCGTCAATTTTATCATTTTCTGTAGATGATATAAATACGGCAGTGATACTATCGTATCTTCTTACATGTGATAGAACCATGACAGTTCCGACACTGTCTGGTGATAATGGCCAAAGTCGTATCGGAAAATGTGCAAAAAATGTCTGCAGTGTGGGGTTTCTTAAGAAAAGAATACCGATCATAGAATGGCTCCCACGTTACACATGTCTGAAACTACTCCAGGATATCATAGCCGGAGTTACGGTGGGACTGACAGCTATACCACAGGGAATTGCTTACGCTGTGGTCGCTGGACTTTCGCCAGAGTATGGGCTCTACGCAGGGCTGATGGGAGGATTTGTTTACCTGGTGTTCGGCAGCTGTAAAGATGTCACTGTTGGCCCAACAGCAATCTTATCATCAATGGTAGCGAAATACGTGCAGAACTACTCCGCGGATTTTGCTGTACTTGCTGCATTCCTTGCTGGCTGCGTAGAATTGCTCATGGGAATATTTAATCTTGGATTTTTAGTGGAATTCATATCGATACCAGTTATTAGTGGCTTCACAACAGCTGCTGCTCTTCAAATTGCATCCGCTCAATTGAAATCACTGTTCGGACTTACGGGCTTGTCTGGAAACTATTTTGCCGAATCAGTTTACTACTTCTTCCGTAACATCAAGACTGCAAGAACATGGGATCCTATACTGGGTTTTGCAACTATTGCAATTTTAATACTCTTACAACGCCTTGGGCAAGGATGCAGCCGAAACGATGGATTAGTAAAGCAGGTTCGATGGTTTTCATCATTAAGTCGTAATGCTATTGTAGTAATCTTTGGAATGGTTGTAGCATACATAATCAAGGTGTACTCCAACAGTGAACCGCTAGTTCTGATCGGTGATATTGGAGGTGGCCTACCGAAGTTCGAACCACCACCATTCAGCACAGTTGTTGGTAACGAAACTCTTAGTTTTTCCGAGATGATAGACGTATTAGGTCCAAAATCTATAATTCTTCCTTTAGTAGCGATACTTGAACTGGTGGCAATTGCAAAAGCTTTTTCTGGCGGGACGCCAGTAAATGCAACTCAGGAAATGATGGCGCTCGGGTTGTGTAACATATTGGGATCATTTTTGAGGAGCATGCCAATTACCGGATCTTTTACTAGAACAGCTTTAAATCACGCCTCCGGAGTTCAAACTCAAGCAGGAGGAATTTTTAAAGGGATCGTTATTCTTTTGGCACTAAGTTTACTAACATCTACCTTTTATTATATTCCTAAAGCATCTTTAGCGGGATTGATCATAACAGCCATGTTCGCAATGATAGATTTTTCTATATTTGGAAGATTATGGTGTACCAGTAAGAAAGAGCTGTTTGTTTTAATTGTTACAATAATTATTTGCCTATCCTTTGGATTGGAGTACGGAATTGTCGCTGGAATAATAATTGATGCTGCTATGTTGCTATATAAAACTGCAAGACCTGCTGTTGATTTTAACGTAGTGCATAGCGTGAAAGGTGAATTCATTATAGTGCCATTGTCTGAAGGACTGTCATACTGTGCAGCAGAACATATTAGAAGAAAAGTGCTTAATGCATCTAGAAGAAATGGACAAGGATCAAATATTGTTATAGATGGAACAAACCTTAAGTTTATGGACTCCACAGTAGCATCAAATCTATTATCAGTAATTAAGGACTTAGAAAATAATTTATGTCAAGTTTTGTTTCTGAACTTTAATGGTGATATCGTCTCAACGTGTATGTCAATTAATCCGAAATTGAGCAACAAATTTGTAACTGCACCTAATGTAATGGATTTAGTAGAAACGGTGCCTAAGAGCGTTTGAAAAATGTCTCCTTCAGATTACACAAGAGTAAAAGAAAAGCCATCAATCTTGATAAGCCAAATCTTATCTAAATAGGAAAGTCAATAGCAAACTACCTATGATTTGACATACACCTGCGTAACATACATTTTAAGTATAGTAAATATTAATTAAACTAAAAACTGACATCTTTAGTGCCAATTTCACTAACATAAAGAAGGCATGATATTTTGATAGACGATTAACACTAACAGGCGTTGACGAAATTGAGACTTAATATCCTAATCTGTGAATTGTGATACATCCTTGACATGAACGCAAGTATGAAAAAAATAATAGACATTTGCCGAAAATCGTAGTTGGACCTGTTTTGAGACAAAAAAAAATATTTATCTGGCATTAAACCATTTTATAAATTTCGTACAATAAAATTTGTGTAGTTTTAATTTCTTAAAATGTATTAAATTATTTAAAACATACAAAACATTATAAGGTTATTAAATAACGTAGCAGAATATGACAGTTACTTGAATAGGCCTGTCTTATGATAAATCTTTGTAATTTCGTACAAGCTTTGGGCCCTTCAGAGAATTTCTGAAAGACAAGCTTATCTGAAACGCGTGATCCCCTCAATATTTCTGTTGCTCCGTTAAACGCGTCAAAGAGGGGTGTCATTCGGTTTCCTGAAATTTATTAAGGTGATTCAGCACTTCTGAACGTGGCAGATTTATATTCTTCAAAGTGCGTTCGATATAGATTTTCGTTTAGTTGAGCCCATAATTTAATACTGAATCGTATGTTTGATAGAGGAAAGACTTATTTGAATGTCTGCATTAACCTGAATTCAAGAAATGGTAAGTGATTTCAAAACTAGACATAATAATAATATTAGAATGATAATAATTATCTATGGACGCTGCTAAACCACGTCAATCTAGTCCTGTATCCGAAGAACTTGTATCACAGGAACCAGACAACGGAAATATATTAATTAATACTAAACTTATAAATCTTTAAGATTTTTATTATACATATTATATTTAATACACATCCAAGACCCAGGAATACAATAAGACTTTTTGTCCCTTCGGCGGCGCGGGGTTTCGAACCTGCGACCTCCGGCATAAGCGCCGACGCGCTAGCCACTGAGCCACAGAGGTAGGTACACATAAATCTTATTTTTTTAACTTAATAAAAGTAGAAAGAATTTAGATTTTATGTATAGTTTTGTAATTTTCACAAAAGTCACAAAAAAGTTGAATTTTTTTACAACATTAGTGGAGATACACCTGCTTGTACGACTTTTGTATGGGGCGTTTTCACCACAAAAGTAATTCAAACAATGCGCAGTTTCTTTGAAAATATTGATTTTTACTATACTATTATTGTTGTAACATAATGAAAATTTACAGGAAAATACCGTATTACTTCTTTAAGTAAGTTGTTTAACCCTTAAACAATATGTACTCGTATTATGTACTCCGATCGTTATTTAAATATTACGAAAGTTACTTCATATGAGTCCTAGGGACTAAGGTTTGTGTATGTTTTTACTTTTACTTTAGGGCTTTGTTTAGGTTCGTGCATTTTGACCGGCTTTGGCCGAAACCTTTTAGTCCAACTTTTTCTATTACCCGCATTACCGGGTGTGAGTGAAAGTAAAGCCCGGTAATATTTTGATGAGCGCCGGTATTAGTTCCGCCCGCCAGCGGCAGAATGTTAACTGCCGTCTGCACCCGGATATTGTTGAATACGGGCTAGACGCCCGGGCGTGCACGTGTAATTAGTTATGTTCACGGTATTTTAACGTGTATGAAATATTACAAAATACAACCTTCTTTTTGTAACATAACTTAATTTAAAACGGATTTTCAATCAAAAGATGGAATTTAAAAGCAGTGATTGCTTTATTTTAGTAATTACTTTTAACACCATACGCAAAAAGGGTGTTATAAGTTTGACGTGTCTGTCTCTATGTCTGTCAGTGGCATCGTAGCTCGTAAACGAAATATCCAATTAAGATGCAGTTTTTTTTTTTGTTTGAAAGCGGACAATATGATCGAATGTGTTAGAACACTCGATCCTATTGAGCTTAGAAGCTAGTGATTCGTTATAATTGGCTCGCTCATTGTTTGACAATTCTGGGGTTACTTAGTACTTACTTCAATTTTTTAATTTTGTTTTGTGAATTTTGATGACATAGTGAAGCTGTTAATTTTACCGCCCGAGAAAAACAAAGGGGTGTTATAAGTTTGATGTATCTGTCTGTGTATTGTGTGTATGTGTATGTGTAATCAATATCAGTTAACTGAAAAATAATACTTGTGTCGTAATCATTTGTGGCGGAGTAAATATTAATAAAAAAGTTGCTGTAACTAATTTCCAAAAAGGGGGAGGAGGATATATTATATTCGACCCGTGGATTTTTGTCTGTACTATTTGAATAATAAATAATGGTAAACGGGTCATTTTATACAAAACAAAATACTTTTCATTTTCGCGTTTAAAACGTGTAACAGATGATGTGTTTTGAAGCAAATCAGTACATAAAGCTGGGGCTAATCATCTGGAAACTATTCAGCAGGAGCCTGAAATTTCACACAAAAAGGTTCAGGGAGTTGTCTCCACTCTTAACACAACCAGTTTAGCGGACCTCTGAAAAATTAGAACACGCCTTTCAGTGGGCGTGTTATGGGCGTTTAGGAGTTTTTGAGGGGTCAGGCTACGGTGGTTTAGGGATGACAGGCGTGCTCACCCAGCCATTGTTTCCGCATGATTTGACGTGTCATTGCCATACCTCCGTATGAGATAAAGTTAAAAATGAATCAAGGAGTCATGCGTTAGCTTATCTCCGACACTGTCGGCATAACATAGCAAAAACTCAAGCCTGATAACGAAAGTATCAAACGTTATCTCTTACGATATTGAAAAACGTTCGGCATAATTTAATAGAGTTAGCTACGTCTAACAATTTAACAAAAACGCAGTTAAAATAACACTTTTACTTTGTTATAAATGTACATCTATACTAATATAATAAAGAGGAAAAGTTTGTTTGTTTGCATCGTATAAGCTCCGAAACTACTGGATTAATTTTAATTAACATACATACATATAATCACGCCTTTTTCCCGTAGGGGTAGGCAGAACCGCCTCTTTCCCGTAGGGGTAGGCAGAACCGCCTCTTTCCCGTAGGGGTAGGCAGAGACCACTTCTTTCCACTTGCTACGATCCTTACATACTTCTTTCGCTTCGTCCACTTTCATTCTTACCATCCATTCCTCCTCTTACATTCAACGTAGCCAAGCGTCTCCATGGTCCGCTTTTCGCCTCCGCGAGAAACGAGACGTGATGGGTGGCGAACCACATCGCCGCCATTTTGGATAATTTAATTATTTTTGATTATCCATTGCGTTTCCACGGATTGGTGGAGAGGGTAGGAATAGGAAAAGGGAAGGATAGGTGGTGAGGAAGGGAAGATTGGTAAGTTAGAGTGGGAAATAGGAAATGTACGATATTACCGCCCAGGAGGGCAAGGGATAGGACAGTAATAGCTAGGGAAGCCGGGGTCGCGTACCCGTATACTATACCACAACTACCGGACAGGTAAGTTGGGAAGAGTACCCCATGACATGACATAATTTTAATTAAATTTGGCATATATATAGAATAGACCACGGGGAAGGACATAGGCTACTTTTTATTGCGGCAAAATGTACGGTTCCACGAGATTTCTTTTTGTCACGCATAAAGTCTCGCATATCTAGTAGTATTATAATATTGTAATAGTATATTGTATTCAGTTCACTAATTAAAAGTTAAAATGTAAATTATTCAATTACGATAAATTAGTCAAAATGTACACCACAAGCACAAACAGCTAAATTATATTTACCCACAAACACGGTGAAATTGATATTTCAAAATCCGAGATTTTACCTATTAATCTTCCACGTTTAACTGTTGTAATAGTGGTTACTGGTTACATTAAAATATATCTAAACCCGTTCGCTTATCACACTTTAAATATCAATCTTATTTAAATCACATAAAATTCAATTTGCGTTGTTCCGCCGAGTTTGAAACTGAATATTTCAGAACAATATTATAATTTCAAACGATTGTGCCTTAACGTTAAAGTTATAAGGTTCCTTTTTATGTGTTTTTTCATCTTTCAGCTAGGTATTTCAAGGGTCACTTTGCCCTTGTCTGAGTTTTGTCGGACATTAATGAAATACAGAGCAAATGATTCGTAAATAGTTTTCGATAACTTTTAGTTATTAATTAGAGGTCCAACCACAACATATCTACGTGTTAGTGTGATGTTAACCAGTTTCACTTAGTTTGTAGCTTTATTTAAAACTGGCTTCTGTTTGCAGCTCCGCCCGCGAAACTACAGTGTCCCACGGGAACACTGTATTTTTCGGGATAAAAACTAACCTATGTTTTAATCCAAAACTTAAACTACTACTATACGTATTTTAATCAAAATCCGTTTAGCATTTTTTAGTTAAAGAGTAACAAACATCCATCCATCCCTCCATCCTCAGAAACTTTCACATGAATACTATTACTTATAATGTGAAAGTTTCTGAGGTTTCTTACATGTGTGTTTAAGTTAAGGTTTTTTCATTAATTTCATGAAAAATTCAGCCGTAGTAGGTAGGTATTACTGATATGATGAATCTCTCCCTCAAACAGGACTTAAACTTTTTTAGAAGCGTTCATAAATAATTGAGAGAATTTAAAACTTATCCTTCACATCTTTTCAAGTCTTGTAAACTGTAGCGCTTCGCTTCGCGAGTTCCTTCGAGTATTTTTATGAGCTGTAAAGTCCCAACCATAAATTCTCGAGATGAAAAAATGTCGACGCGACGAAAAATCAATTCTAGTAAAATATTCATGGAACAATAAGTGGCAGTTTATGTAGGTTCCGTAATGGCGGTGCATTAAAGAGTTTTTACTATGTGCCGGGGTTTTAGTAGATCGAGATGAATTCGCCTAAATTGGTTTTATATTGATTTTTATAAAACTCATGGATTTGGCTTTGTTTGAAGTTGATTTTCTTTATCGTGTAGGGAGCAGAAATCCTACTAATAACATTATTATAAATGTGAAAGTTTGTGAGGATGTATGGATGGATGGATGTTTGTTCTTCTTTCACGCAAAAACTACTAAACGGATTTTGATGAAATTCGGTATGGTAGTAGTTTGGGCCCTGGATTAAAACATAGGGCGGTATTCTTGGTCGATTTTTATTTCTAAGTTCGCCTTATAGACATGCTTAAGGTGACATTTCGATTCACAGTCGTAACTTAAGCATTGTCTCGAGTATTATTTCATACAAATAAGGCGGACTTATTCGAAAATTCTTAAGTCTTTTCTTAAGCAACGACCAAGAATTCCGGCCATAGGCTACTTTTTATCCATTTAGAAATTCAAAATATTTTAAAGATATGAATATTAGTTATTACAGTATGCTATTTGAAGCAGCACATTGCGCATTATAATATTAAGAAGTAAAATATGGCTTTCAATGGCTTTATCAAAATATACACACCGAGGTCGAAACAAAAGTGGATAAACAATGTCAAAAGAAGGTTATGGGAGGGAAATGTAAAAAATGGAGCCAATAACAGCCTCATCAATATCCTATGGCGTTTCGGGGTTCCGTATTTCGGACCAATATTTATATTTTGGTTATGTTTTTATTATTACATAGGTTTTGTATTGTAAACATAAGCATATCTTTTTGTAGTTACAAAACGTTTTTAATTTTCATTCGATTAGTAAGAAGCCAGGTAAAATGTATCGACAAAAACGCCACAAAATATCCTTAAATGAAAAAGGTCGACTCTTACGAAGTAGGTTCTTACTTAACATCATTTAAAGGACAAACTTATTGTTATTATAAAAATTAATTATGTATATATTTTATTCTTACGTATATAAAATGTTTAGAAAACCTCTATCCATATTTATTTTCACGCTTGACCACTTTTTTTCCGTTTCTGCTGTTTCTAATTTATGCGAACATTCTTAACCTTTGATAAGCAGCCAATTCAGTTTCGTGTTGAGATGGTGCATGAAATTTTATGCCACGGTTTACGTCGCGTGAACAAAAGTTTTATTATAAGACATAATATATGTCAGCATATTTTAAACCGACGCCATAACTCATTTTACAGTTGATTTAGGGCTAATCAGTGTTTTATTGCTTAGAATGATATGTAAAAATAATGGAATGGAATAAAAGTAAAGATAAAAGTGTGACTATTTTATTTGACTACGTTACATTATATATTTTTTTCCTTCGTTGCGTAGTAAGTAGACGTTAGTGATTTCGAAATTTAATCTTCGTCGCATAGTAAGTATGAGTGATTTCGAATTCTAAATTTCGAATCCGGTTGGCGGCTTGGTTAGCGCTGAACTTTTTGTTTTGTTGTTAGCAAATTGCAGTCTCGGGTTTGAATCCCGGTCAGACGAATATTTTTGTCTTCATTATTATTCCTCTTTCTTTTATAATTTTTAAATTATTGTATCGTTCTACTAAAAATCCGAGCAAAGCTTTGTCTCTCTGGTTTTATTATCATTCTTAATACACGTTTCTAATAAAATATATTTAAGTAATGTGCCTGAAGCCTTTATTAATAACATAGATACTTACTACTGTTGCAATTTTAAAAAGAAAATTATTAAACAAACAAAGAAAAATTTAAACAGTCTAGTACTAGGCACGCTCAAAAGATAATATCGAAAGAGTCTGCTGCTTAGTAATTTTAATAACGTGAAATATCGACGGTGAAGATCGCTGGATCCTTTGCAATAAATCGCATTTTTCACTGAAGATGTATGGCCAATAGCCGTCTACCTATGGACATAAATTGTCTTCCTCCACGATACCGACTGCTATAAAAATATTAGACGATCTCATTTGTACCATCACAATAGACCCTACTAAGGTTTTCCAACTCGATCTTAAATAAATACGCGACTTCACTGTGTAAAAAGTAGATATAAAATATTATTCTTTATTCGTTGTTTTCATTACTTATTATTTATTTGCATTACGTAGAGCAACAAGCCCTAAAACCTAGTACCTGCAAGGTATTGTTACTAATTTTTTTGTGGACACCGGACAATGGACATATTATTGAATGAGACGTATCACATTTGATAAAGTTCAATTTTATTCAAAACCGTGTAATACGCATTCCACTACATTTCTCTTTCTTTATATAATAAGAAAAACTTTAAAGGTAACTAGAAATTTTATTTCTAATCAATATTATTATTCCAATCATGGCGTTTCTAGTACAAGTAGTAGGGGTAAATTATCGTTGTAGACAGCACAGTTTGTCCAACAAATCATTAAAGAAAGGTTATACACCTCGACGTAGTACAGTCATGCTACAGATTGTTTGTAATTTAAAACATAAAATCTGTAGTTTCATGAACATTTTTAATCATATAAAAAGTAAATAATTTAGGTTTTATTCTACTCAAAGTAAGTACTCTTATATGAACTAGTCATTGGCTAACTAGACTGAAATTAACAGTCCGTGGTCCAGAGGTTAAATGCTTGGCTACCGACTCGGAGGTCGGATTCGATTCCCGCATTGAAACAACAAAAAATTGTATCTCCAAGTTTGGTTAGGACAATGCAGGCTGATCACCTGATGTCTGATTAGGAAGATGCGTCGGATGGGCATATATAAAGTCAATCCTACGCCTAAACTCATCGTCGTGTCGATTGTCCGTCCCACTAGGTTTCCATAGTAAAGGAGGAGAAACTGCTCTTGTGTACTGCGCACAGACTTGGACAATATAAAATAACTCCTGCTTAGCTGGCTTGGTTTCAATGAAACCGGTTACCGTATGGACCACGGAGGCTGTTATGTTAAATACAATAATACTATATATATTTTAAATGGGAAAGTGTGTATGTTTGTCCGTCTTTCACGCCAAAACTATTTAACTGATTTAAATGAAATTTGGTACACATATAGTCTAGAGCCTGAGAAAGGACATAGGCTACTTTTTATCGGCGGTACGGTTCCCGTGGGATACTTTATTTACCCGCGGGCATCAGCTAGTACAATATAAACAACAGTTCAAGTAGGTATACATATTTACAGCAATTACTAGCTACAGGCCGTTGCCCGTCTACCGCATAATAGAGATGTTTTTCGTACGGAACCCCTTGTTTAACATTCCAGACTCCGTCGGTCTAGACATTAGGATTGTGATTATAGGTTCCAAAGGTATTTTATAGATTGGAACATCTATTTACCTCGTAAAACAGCTGCTAGACTTTATTATGTTCTTGTATATTAAAATGGAGAATAAAAGACACGAGGTTTTACCTCTCTTTTGGTCTATTTTTTTATTCGAACGCTAGTATCTACTTGTAAAGTTGCTACTTTTTATCTAAATTTTGTAATATCTAAAATAATTGCTAGAATGTGACCTCTTCATTAAGAATTTCTTTCAGTATTTAATCTTCTCATCTCAGTCTGAAACAGTGTCCTGTCCAATGATATTACATAAAACATACAAGTCAAACCGAGAACATCCTATTTTTAAGTGTAGTAAAAATTAAAAGTAAAAATTAATTAAAATTGAATTTGATCCAACATTTCACTGTCACTTGTTATGGCATCTACAGACACACGAATCTGGTACGGAGCGTATAGCGGATCTGGTACGCTCCGTACCAAATCCGAGCGTGTGTAGGGCAGTCCGGCGAACATAAGAAGAAGGCGAAGAGTTCACCGTTGTCCGCTCCGTACCAAATCCGTGCGTGTGTAGAGCAGTCCGGTGGTTAGGCCATACAACGATATCAGTGTTGCCAACTTAGGGATGTACCCCCCAAAATTAGGGAAAATATCTACGGGGGTTTACTAGACACAATGTTTAGAGTTTACTCCTTATGAATCAATTTGTATGTAATAATAAAAAATATTTTAATGTGTGTATACTCGTATAGCCAGAGGTATGAAAATGTTTTGGGAGTGAAATCAGATTAAGACAAGTTATTTTTATGTTATTCACGCGTAAGTCTTTATGTTAAACATATAACCTTTCTTTCTAGCTTATTATCTCTTAGACCTGTCAATGGTATAAGTAATCAGGGGTAAAATTTTGGGAAGAAATATTTTTGAGAGTTGTTATCACTGCCTGTTATCAATGAATTGTGGGAATCATTGTCGTCGTTAAAAAACAGCAATGTAAATAGATTTCTGTGGTAATGTAATAGAGCATAAAATCGAACACACGATTGTCGAGCTTTACGGTCCACTGCACCGTACCAAATCCGTACGTGTGTAGCGACACCGGATTCGGTCCGCGGATATGGTCCGCTGTACGCTCCGTACCAAATTCGTGTGTCTGTAGATAGCATTACAAGCCCATGCTGAAAATGGTTTTACCGGTGACAAATTGAACTACCTAATTCACTCTAACTTTTATCAGCAGATGTTAAATTCGAAACAAAACATATGTAAGCTTTTTACCCGCTGTTAAAAAAAGTGGCGAGCACAAACCAAAATATATTATTTTGGTTGTTTATTATTAGATTATATCTACAATTTTCATTCTCATTCTATTTTCCGTAATTATTTTAATTTAGATCTATGGAGACGTGGAAATAATAATAATAAATTGTTAATCATATTTGATATGAATATTCGTTGAAATGAGTTATTATCACAGTGTCCACCTGCGGAGATGCGACCTATGCCTTTGGCCACCATGGCTAATTGTTTCATAGTACAACTGTAATTGTTCCTCGATTACTACAAAACTCTAAAAATTCCCCATGTCTTTAACCATATATATTTTTTTATTATTCACAACTTATAAATATGTTCCCAAGTCCCAATCCTACTTTCTGACATAATAATATAAATGTTTTAATCTAGATAGTCGGTTTCTGATATCAGCTGATGATGATCAGCTTCAGATCAAGACTGAAGGTAGAGCAACAAATTGTTCTTCCAAAATAACACTACTTTGGCAACAAACTTGCACATGTCAATTAGTAAGACCGGAGAATCTTGATACTTGTAACGTTTGTCGTAAGTTGGCGGCGTTTAGTTAAACGGTGTACGCAGAGTGTTCTCAACTTACGCCGTCACATCAAAGACGTGTCATGCCGGCGCGTCACGTCACAACACGTTTGGAGTATCAAATTGTCTCTCCCAGGATAATTATGTCGTTCGATGTTGAAGTTATATCCTGTATTAGTTTTGCTCTGTAAGATAATATTATGCAAACTACCCGCCGTAAAGTAAATCTTATAATGAGATAGGAATATCTCTAGATTATTAAGTGGCAAGTGCCATTTTTATTTGCACTAAAAAGACAATTCAATGGCTCTTTTAGGTTTTTAATAAGCACGTAAATAAATATCTTGAAATAAGTGAACACGATTTGATTAAGCAATATTTTTAAAGGTGTAACAAAGTTTACACTATTTACTTCAATTCACCACAAGTCGATATAGTGAAACTTATAAACATTGATACTTGAACTATTTCGCTCAAGCGAAATAATCTCGTGAACGACGCGCCATTATCTCTAACAAGCGAGTGTTGTACACAAAATATTGTGTACATCCCAGCATCCATCAGGACCATCAGGCATGCAAGATAAAGCCCTCCCCGATTCCGCTCATTATAGGGGGCAGTAAACCCACCGATCCATCAAATAGCCTGACTTACTGCTTGCGGAAAAAACAGATGATTTGCCAAGACATGGGAGTGTAGTTGCTTCTGTTAATTAAACATGGATACTGTACGGTTAATTGGCTACATAGAGAAAAGGACACAACGAGAACATGCCTACGGCGCGGTCCGTAACATCAAAATATTTCTACGAGGAAGCTATATTTCTGTAGTAATGGATTTTGTAGTGAGGGTCAGTTGCCGCAAATTTTACCCGACTGCGCCAGAATTGGTATGTTTTTCGAGAGTATGTATGTATAATTATTTGGAACGCTCTGCAGCCTGAACGGTTTGATGGATTTTAGCTTGAGGGATGTCGTTAGATTCTGGGTTCATCAAAATTATTTGACGCATTTGGGTTTTTGTGTTTTATTTTAATTAATCACACTATTTTAAAAGTGATTCAGAATTAAACTTTATTATTAGTACCAAAGAAGCAAGATACACATTTCGTTACAAGAGCGGCTATGTAGAGCGGTGCAGTTTGATATAATTTTGCAACTAAACATATTGTATCTTTTTGTGTAGTGAATAAAGTTCAATTTTAAACTATCTTAAAATGCAGCGACACATTCGTCGCGTATTGTTTTTTTTTTTTAGTGTGAACTGGCGCTTATCCGATAGTAAGCAAGTACTAAGATTATTTTCCTCCTTATATCTTAAAAAAATATATGAAGGTTTTTCGGCAACGAATTGATTAAAAAGCTCTTGAAACCAACGCGTTGCAATTAGATATTTAACTTTCGGCATCAATAAAGTGATAAAGAAGCTTTAAAAGCGAAGTACGTTACTGTCAGAACTTATTGGCTGTTAATGAACTATATTATAATTTATTAAACGCCAGCATAAACTAATTAGCTAGATTTAAAGTCTATTTCAGCGGAATTTTCATGTGAACCGCAATAAAGACCGCGTCTAGACTCCGTCAAGGTTTGCACGTGAGGGGTCCACGTTTGTAATGATACCAGAAAAACCGACAGGGAGATTAAAATTGTGTATTTTCGTCGTTTCGTATGCTTAATATTACTTTTTAGATTTTTTGAATACTCGTCTGCGTGTAATTAGGTACCAGGTATTTACTTATAATGTTCGTAGGATTAATTTATTGTGCAAAGGCAAATCCTGCGAACCGTACATTTTTGGGCAATAAAAAGTAGCTAATGTTCTTTCTCCGTGCTCTACTAGAATCGGTCCAGTCGTTTCAACTTTCAGAGCAAACAAAAAAAAAAAAAACAAACAGATCTTTCCACTTTATAGTATAGATTTATGTAAAGAAAAATATTATATATCGCGTTGCCATTAAAAGCTCGGTGCGGGTGATGGTCTGTGATAGTCTGTTATCTCCCGAGCATCGATCGCGCCCGCACCGCGCTATCTGCCTTTACTGTATCACCTTTGAGTTACATAAGGCACAGACTAACATATAGTCTGAAAGAAATGTAAACGTAAAACTATGCACGTATTTTTTTATCAAATTAGCTCAAAAAGAACCATCTATTGAATTTCGACGAACTCTGTGGTTTGTGGTGGCGCTTAAGCCGGAGGTCTCAGTTCGAAACCCGGCCGAAGAAGCAAAAGTTTTCTGTGCTCCTGGGTCATAGATGTATACTAAATATGTGTATAATATAGTAAAACTATTTCATATATGTAGAGAATAAGACCATTAAATATAATATTTCCGTTGTCCGGTACCCGTAACACAAGTCCTTCGAGAACTTACCATGGGACATGATTGACGTGGTCTGAAAAGCGGCCATAGATTAATAAGTACCGATTAGATAAGTACCGATTTCGGAACGTAAATTATACGGTATAAGGGCTAAGGCAGACTTTAATCTTCTGCAATATTGACCTATCAAGCAATAACATTATGTAACACTAAGATGTTATGTAAGAGCTATTCTAATTTTCTAAGTTCTCACGCTGAAATACAGGCCAACTATAAAAAAAGGTAAAAATAATGGAGCACTAATATAACCCTTATATTAATTGCCATACGGAGTAATGTCGCGTCGCTAGAAATATGTTTACATGTTAAGTCGCCGACTGTGTGTGTATTTTCGTCGACATTTTGTCCACAGCTGTTTTGTAATCGTCTTTCATTCATGAAGGCACGATAATGTCGCAGTGAATTATACATAAATGGCCTTGTTTATAGTCGCATTGTTTCAAGCAATTGCATGGTAAAATATATTCCTACTATAAAAATATAGTCCGTAGCTTAAGCAATCTTTGTAACAATTTAAGCTGACAATAAAGGAACTTTAAAAATGCTCTCTTTCACGGATTTTCGCACATCTATCTTCCTTTCGTTTGGGTCTAACAGCTAGCTGATAGTTTAACGATCGGTAAAAAAGCGTTATCTCACCGATTATTTAGTGTACACTTCTATTATGTTATCACAAAACCGTAATAATTTACCTCTCTTTAGGGATACAACAAAGAGGCCAAGTAAGTTGCGCCCTCCGAGTGCCGAAATAAGGGAGAGCCAGTGCGAGGTTCGCTGCCGGTCGGTACGGACGCGTGTGGATAGGAACAGTGCTGGCTCGATCGTGGTGGTCGTTTTTGAATTTTTCAAAAATCGAACTCTTTTGGCGCTACGTGAAAGTGACATTTATATTTTTTAAATCGCCCCACGAACGGCTGACGATTTGCGTGCTCATTAATTGTTGTGATTTTTTTCATCACAAAAGGACTTTTTAAGGAGTAAAAATTATTTTGTATCAGTTTTTCAAGGTGACATTGCACGTTATATATTTTTTTTAGTTATTCTATTTTGCTAGTTTTTTTTTTCGTTTTGTAAGTTACTAAATACCATTAAAAATATTTAGATACTTTTAGTTACTAAAATAATATACAACAAGTACCCAATTAAATATAGACAAAAGCTGATTTAAGCTTTTTTAATTATATAGCTTAAAAATATAACCAAGTCATACTTGTTATGAACGATTTTAATTCCCAACATGTTAGTTAGTATGGCAATATTGACGTGCAGGGGTCCCCAACCCTTCTTTTGAATGCTGCATTTAAATCTGCTACTAATCGACGAAGTACAGTTTTATAGGTAGGTAGTAGAGGTGGGCGCCGACCTAAAATTTGCCGGCGGCGGCGCGCCGGGGGAAATTGGTCGGCGTGGCGGCGCCGCGCCGCGGCGTAGCTGTTTTTGTAAAAAAAAACGCAATTTTTCGCGCTGGTTCGCGCCGCGGCGCTAAGTGCTAACTGGCTATCGTGCTATTGCTAGTTGCTAATGCTAAAATCCGATGCGAAATAATTTTGACTCGACGACGCGACCCGAGAGTTCACGATGCCGCGATGTTCCACGAATTATTACGAGCGAGTGAGAAGAGAAAATACATTCAAATTCAGTCAAATTTCTGCAGTTTTTTTTTCAAAATAAAGTTAATTGCATACGTTTAGGTTCCATTATTCAATAGTTGTTTTTCTACACTAATCTACACTAATATTATAAAGAGGAAAACTTGTATGTTTGTTTGTTTGTTTGTAATGAATAGGCTCAAAAAGTACTGGACCGATTTCAAAAATTCTTTCACTATTCGAAAGCTACATTATCCATGAGTAACATAGGCTAAAATTTATTTTGGAAAAAATAGGGTTCCGTAAGATATTTGGGTTTTTCGGACACAAGGTGTAAAAAATCAACCAGAAAAGTTACTTATTTTGCGTACGCTGCCTAAACTATAAAAAATAGAACCATAAAATGTTCTAATTAATTGTAGATCTTATAAATATCTACAAAAATGTCCGCGACACACTATACCTAACTATGTCGAGTGAGGCACAAAAAGAGGCCATTTTTTTATTTACAAGTCTTGAATTTTTTTGGACTACATTTAAACGCGTTTATTTTACTCATGCTATTAATCCTTAACAAAATAAAATATTTCATCACTAAGTACAGTCTATGTAGATAATATTTGGTCTTTGAATGATTAAAATTGGATGTTTGGTTTTGAAGTTATTACGAAATTAAAATATTACGATTTCTGCTGCACGGCTCGTTGCGAAATGGGCGTCACCAAGGTGGGGGTGCGCGTGCGGGAGGGAAGTTTAGATCTATGAGTAAATTTTTTGTTTTGTGTTCGTTGTAACTATGATGGATAAATACTTGAATACCTATTTATTTAGTGTTTGTTTTATTGTTAGTCCTGAAGAGTATAGGTATTTCATACGATAAAAGTATACCCACCTACTTATTTTATTGAGTTTTAGTAGGTACCTATATTAATTTGTTTCTGTTTGTTTTGACTAAATTTCGCCCGTTTTGTTAGAGGTTAAAATACATTCTGTAGTATTAGTATAAGTATAATTGTACCCGTGCGAAGCCGGGGCGGGTCGCTAATTATTAATATTTTCGTATTGTATGTTAATACTTAATGAGCGACGCGACGTAATGAAAAAACATTATCATTTCACAAAACACAGCTGTTTATGATCATTAAAAATCGATTTTAGCAAATAGCATAGCAATAGCACGTAGCATGCTAAGACATGAAAATTAACATGCTAATAAAAAAAATAGCATTAATTTCATTACTACACAGCACCCCGTGCCCTGCCCGCCCGCTCCCGGCGCCGGCACGGGCCTGTTTTTTTTTGAGTCGACATCGATCGGCGCGAATTTTTGGATACTCGGCGGCGGCGGCGGCGCATGCATGGCGGCGCGGCGGCGCCGCGCCGGCGCGGCGCCCACCTCTAGTAGGTAGTTAGGTATTTGAAGGTTGACTAAAGTTAGAAGTAGACGCATTCAAAATTATGGATATGTAACATATTATTTTAGCAAAAATTTCAAATAATATATTAATTATTTTAACTATTGCCTAAATAGAAATTAAAGAAAATATGAACAATTTAATTTACATAGAAAGTATCTTAAGCATTACTGTTTGCATTTTATACCAATTTTCATGATTGCAATAAAATATATTTTGCTCGTAAAATTAATTAGAAAAAAAGAAAACTCCTAAATACACCTTTCCGTGCACCGTTTGATAACCTTGACATAATGTTATTGTATCATTATTACAGGAAAAACAAAATTACACAAATGCAAATATAATAGTACAGTGAACGCAATATTGCTATTACTGCACCGGTTAACTCGGGTGACTCATTGGTTTCTACCCTGCTAGATTACTGATAGCGATTGTAAATAGGGTGGTAATTCATTTCCTCATTATTTATTACAAAAAGGTTCACTATCACTGACACGTTCATTTAAATGTAAATTACACGATTTATCTGTTTTCATACTAACGGTCGTAAATAGAGGAGACTGGCCAAATTTTGACACATTTTTTTTTTAATTTTAGAACTACAATAAAAATGCACTATTTTTTATTGATGATGATGATGATATTGTTTATGTGAAGTAGGACGCTCGTTGATGTTTGATTCACGCCAGTCCAACCAGGCACCCACGCGCTCGTAGGCAGACCTGAATGAAAGCTGACTCGGTTATAAAACGATTATGTAAAACAAAACATCGTATCGGTTAAATCTCTGACCCTTGAGTAAGATCTACATAATATATTGGATATAAATAAACAATCATGATCATCGTGTTCCAATCACTAAAAAATCTTTAGATTTTTTATGTAGGTAATAAAAATCTTACAATGAGTTACAAGTATCTCTTACAATGAGTTAAGTAGGAAATAGTGATAGGAAAATGGAGAGAAAACAATTGCATTAAAAATAAAAAAAACAGATCATTTCTTAAAAAACTTTACATTCAAAAATTAAATTTATTTAAGTACCTAGTTGAATCTTTATTTTTTATTTAAGCTTTTTATATTTTTTTTCACAACCTGCAAAATGTTATTCACATTGGCTTTCTTTTGCAGCTCTTCCAGAACAGACTGTTAGCTAGTGTTAGTGTACTCTGTGATAGTGGGCTAGTGCCAAATTGACTGAATGTTGCCGTGTTCGGACTGAGTGGCATTGATGGCTACGGATGGGCACCAACTTATCTAAATTGAACAAGACCAGGGTCTCCGGTGTAAACGATGTTAGTATTTTTTATATTATATTTTATGTAAGCCCCTTTTAGGGTTAAAAAAAAACAAGGCAAATTGAAGTCAAGTCTCAATTTCTTAAATTTGATTTTTTTATTTCTTTGGACCTGATAGAGCGGTAAGTATTTATGTAACAAAAATTCTTATACATATCTAAACCAATATTACAACATACTATTTCTTCACTTCACTCTAAAGTCAACTAAAACATTGCTTTTCTGATAAACTGACCACAACTAATGACCAAATACATAATTGAATAAAACAGTTGCTATCTCAGAACGAGTCTAAAATTAATTTACGCTATTTATAATCGCAGATACCTGGACAATTTCATTACATTTCATAGAAATAACTAATGTTACGTTTAAAAATTCCGCCCACGGCAATAACTCAGCAGTTTATTGCTGGAATTCCTTCAACCCTAATACATATATACCATTAAAGGAGAAAGGACCGGGACTTGTAAATCACGAAAATATTTTGCCTCCAAAAATATTTTCGTCTAGCCCGTATTTTATTGTCCTATATAACTTTAATTGAAGACAGGTCCTTGACTATAAAATATGCACAGCAGTTGTATAATATTATGAAATCTTCTTATATATTTTGTATGTCGAATATATCACATTTTTTTTTATAATGGCGGTATTAAGTAAGAACTTAAGAAGGCAAAATATGGATCATGTCCTACTCACATCTAACTTTATCTGGTTAACCGGTTGTAGCTAAATACGTGAGTTGAGTATAATCGTAAAAAACTCTTTAAGTGTGTTGAACATTTTAATTATAATTTACTTTTATTCTAGCATAAATGCCTGATGTTTAAAAGGTTTAATTACAGGGATTAAAAATAAGGATGTGCTTTCAAAATGAATTCCTAAAGTTTCATAATCCTGCATCATTATAACAGCACTTAAAGAGAGCATTAAAACATTAATGTATTGACAAAGCCAATTTATCCCCCCCTCTAACCCCCATAACTCATTTAGATGCGGCTCTGGCAACATTACCGTTATCCGCTAATTGTGTTGCCATGGTTTATGGCATAACTTGCAAAAGTATGGCAACCCAAACAAATGTCTCTGGTATTTTATGTAACGCCGCGTAGTAATTTTGTCTATTCTTCGTTTTATTAGCGACCAAAAATGGTTTTATAGTTGGGAATTACTAAACATTTCGAACGTTTTACACCTTTCACGATAATAATATTTTGGTAGTGATAATAACCGTTTCAACGCGACCATAAACCGAGTAACGATATTTCCACCGACCTAATCACCAGTGTATTTGCATAAATAATGTATTAATAAAAATTTAATCACATAATTCATTCCGCCCTATTCTCCCCCAATATCTCCATAACGCAATACCAATCACGAACGTCTCGTGTGCAATCATTCATCATTGCAAATCTACTTGACGAAATTGGTAAGTCATCACGCATCAGATGGTGTTGTATCACGAAGACAATCGTTTATCACGATCCATCACGCACGCGACCAAACTCGTGCTACGATGGTATGATATTGTAAAAAATATTACTTAATAATATTTGCTTTTTACGGTGCGTAAAGTTTTGATGATGTTTTGAATTATTTATGTGCTACTTTTCGTTACAAAAAAGATTTTTTTAACCGACTTATCCAATAAACATGTAATAGCTCCCCACACAGATGTCGGTGACGGTGGCCGGTTTCGTTGAAACCGGGACAGCTACGCAGGAGTTATTTTACAGTGCCCAATTGTGTGCGCAATACACAAGAGCACTCTCTGTCTTTACTCTCGATTCCTAGTGGGACGGATAACCGACACGACTGACGAGAGATCAGGCGCAGGCGGCAGATCCGACTTTTTTTACATGCCCATCCGACACATGGATCATCTTTCTTATCGGACAATCAGGTGATCGGCCTGCATTGTCCTAACTAAACATGGGAACAACAATTTTCTTGATTCCAACGAGGGAATCGAACCCACTACCTCCAAGTCCAGAGTCAAGCTCTAAACTACTGGACCACGAAGGCTGTTATTATCACTCTATATTATAGGTACTGTGTTTTATTCACTGTGGGAATTATTAATTAGTAGTTCTTTTATTTCCCAAACATAACTGTCCCAAAAAATTGTCGTTGTTCCAAAATCAAAACTATGTTTTCATCATAGATTGTGTTCTCAACATGTTTATCAACAAACATTTCGTTTGTAACAGTCGACAGCAAATAGTTTGTGCAGAACGTAAACACGATAAAAAGTTTGGCGCCAGAAGGCCCGCAATGAAATCTTAGGAGCATGCTAGTGCTTCCGGAATGTGCGCGCCAAAATTCAATATCCGTTCAAATACGAGATATTCGATTACTCGATCTAACGTCGAGTTTACCCACTCTCCCCAACTGACTCGGCTTAAAATGATTTATATGGGGACACGTTCGATATAACTATGTTATTTGATTTGTGATGTATAATATCATATTGATATTATTAATTCCAAATTAAAATAACTTTTTAGCGGTGTCTAAATAAATTAAAAGCAGATCCGTGTTCAAGTAGTCACTTCATGGAAATGAGTTTTAGTTTTCAAATTATAATTTATTTTAAAATTTCTGCAATGTTTGTAGAAAAAATAATTAATACTGTATCCTTACTAAATCCAAAATGCTTCGATTTGATTTGATCATAGAAAATATTTCGTACCAGGAACAAAACAGGAAAACCTTTGTACGATATTTTTTGTGTATCGTTATCATATGACAAAGAGGGATCTCAATATTTAATAACTGCAAATTGACAACCCTGCACGCGCCGCGCAACACACGCCGCGTCTAATTGGTAATAGCAAACGCGGTGCGGCAAGATCAAAGTATCGCGCGTCCAATAAAACGTCACTAGCCATCGGGGCTGTCACTCGCAGATTACTCGCGTCAAACACATTTAATTGCATTAGGGCTTCCTCGCCACTAGCTCCGTATCTATCTGGTAAATGGATGACAATATCCATTATTCTTAATCAAGCATTAATTTTTACGATTTAGACATAAAATTGTGGCAACCAGCCTTTCAATCACATTTAACTTTGTCGACTGATCAAGTCTAGGGAGATGCAGTAAATGAATCACGTCTACAAGTGGACACACTTTTACGATTGAAAGACGAATGAATCTGCGGACCTTTATGTAGTAAAATATAGTGAAATGAACTGCGCAGATCTAGCGTTTTAAATCTCACTATTAGATATAGTTTCATGAAACGGTGAGTGTTCAGCTCAGCAGTAAATTAACTTAAAATTATTGCAATTACGGTAACCATTCAAGCCTTAAATTATTGGACAATGACAATAGTCAAAATCTATTGGAGTGATCGATGCTTAATCAGAATCAGAATAACTAACCCCAGGGTCAGTAATTTTTATATTTAGTAATTTTAAACTATAGGTAAGTCTATATCTTATGCGCTGACTCATAAATAAAACATGGCGGGGGGTTCGCCATTATTGACTCTGGTCATGCATCATGGATAAGACCAATGAATTACATTAGTACAAATAGAAAGGGTGCATACGGTTTATTTACAGACTAGATTTTTTCCTTTTATAGGAGATTTATAGCAAACGAATCAATCACCGAATCTTCATTGAGATCTCAAATAGATTTTTTAACTGTGCACTGCGTTCAGCTTTTATTCTCTACCTATTTTGCCTTGGCAAAAGATAATAGGTTAATTTTTATGTTGCTTTCTATCGTACCTTATTTGAATATTTTATGTAATGTAGGAAAATGCATACAATGTTGCAGAACTGCATAATATAGTGTTACATTTTACATAACGTCCAAGTGGATTGCACTAATTGCTAAAATAAAGATACGTGCTTGTCGTTTACTTTTCCACCTAGGTATCAGTGGCGAAGGGTTCCTACAACTCCATTCCTATCGGCTTCCCTTGTCACTTACCTTTTGCAAACTTTCATAGAAATCCCTACCTATTATACAGGCTCCGGCTTCCCTATGAAGGAGAAGCAGCATTCGCCACTGCTAGGTATTTGTGACAGTTTTAACACAAGTCGATAGTGGTCTCTGAAATGAAGATACGTGCTTAGAATATTATATTATGTCGTTTACTTTTCCACCAAGTGACAGTACTTATTACCACAATTCGATAGTCGAAAATAACAAATGTTGATATCGTTAAGTCAAGAATCGTCTGTTTGATTGTTATAGCCATCGAAGGTCCCCAGTCTCCCCTAACAATAGACAGTAGTAATAATATTAGAAAAACTCCTAAAAGCAGAGTTGACGCCATTTCGTTGTCCGGCTAGGTGCGTTTTTTTATTTAATTCCGCAAATCCACCCCTACTTTGTTTTTGTAGGGTGACGCTGGGGTGTGGTGTAAAAGAATTAACTTATTTGTTTTTGATTGAAGGAAATCCTTTGGTTTTCCCGTTTTTTCTCAATATGCTCTTGTTTGATCAGTCAATTTGATTGTACAGATTGTTTTTTTTTTTTTTCTATTTTCGATATACATAAGTTAGGTACTTATTATTAATTCAAATTTTTTCAATTAAACCCATATTCCATAATATTTTACGAGATTTGGGACCTTTCAGCCCAATATTGTTCGTGTTAAATTAATCAGTAGGTATATAATGAAAAAAAATGTATATATTTTGATTTATAAAATTGATATATTATCTCTTAGCCGATTTCGACTTCAGCGACTGCTGGACGGGCTCAGCAGCTGGGTTCTCACTGCTCCGCGCGATCGTGTGCTCGCATATGGCTGCTATAGCCAATCTTGGCCTTGAAGGTCCTTGAGCACTTCGGGCAGGTGAGTACGCCGCCGCAATAATTGTACAATAAAGCCGTTGGTGGTCTGGCCTTTAACTCGTCTCTCTTAGCGTCGAGTTCGTCTTTGCGTAAATTTTCAAAGGCATCGGTCTTTTGCCTTGCAAGACGTCTCCACTCCAAGCGCTTTGAAGCTAATGACTCCCACTTCAAAGGGTCAATACTGCAATTCTTCATATGTCTCTTAAGCACATCCTTGTACCGCAAGAGCTGTCCGCCATGCTTGCGCTTGCCTTCTTGAAGCTCGCTGAAAAAGATGCGCTTTGCCAGCCGTTCATCTGGCATGCGGAACACATGACCACACAGGCTGATCACCTGATTGTCTGGCAAGAAAGATGGGCATGTAAAAGATCGGACTTGCGCTTGATCTCTTGCCATTCGTGTCGGTTATCCGTTCCACTAGGTTTCGAGAGTAAAAAAGAGATAGTACTCTTGTGTACTGCGCACACACGGACCTGGTCTCAATGAAACCGGCAACCTTCACCGAAATCTGAGGAGCTATTATTTCTTACAACTTATACAATTTTAGGACATAATATAACAATCAACAAACAACTCGACTTTTGTGTTTAACTACAATTTACATCTCCAAAAAATAAGACATTCCACCACTTACCAAATCGCTACCACGTCCCAACTGTACCACACTCCACAAGTTTAGTGGAAATCAATACTTGACAGGCGCTTCAAATTACAGCTAAGCATTATGAGCTACATGTTATAATCTGTTGGGGAGCTTGAAGGAGCGTTACCCCTGTGGTTTCGCCTACCTCAAATTTTCTTGTGTTTAAAATGTCAGCGAATTCTGTTAAAATATTTTTTCTTGATTCTTTTTAGTGCCTAGGTATTTTCTTTTCTTTATTTTAATAGGTAACTTAACTTTAGACTATACTGTGGCAACAAGCTTTGACCGAATGATTTAAATAAGTAACATCGTAAAAATACTCAATGTATTTGGCCGTCTTATATGTAAAATGTAATTAAAATGAAAATTGTTTTTAACATACTTATAAATAGGTTAGAAAAAACTATTTTAGAATTGTCCCACATGACATTACGATGACCTACCACTGCACCGGTTCTGGAACTAACCCGGCGAGAACCGGGCGGCGCGGCTTAAGAATCTCGCGCTCGGCCATCTTTTAACAAAAAGATGGGAAAATTAATATTTAGATTTTTTTAATGATATAACTTTACACAAATTACAATTAATTATAAGAGTAGATACATCACTACGTAAAAGCAGCCTTTAGGGTGGCCTTTCCCAGGGTGTGTAATCATTAACAAAATGATTAATCTTATAATAATTTTCATTGCAAAGCCTAATCTTCGTAATATCTAGCTTGTTCTTATACCTAGTGTTTCTACAGTAATTGTCGCTTTTCGTTATAAAATTAGTTTTTATTACTACTAACATAAAAAATCATTATCCAAAATGTATTGAGAGGCGACGGTCAAAATTCCTTTAAATCTTTCTACTAAAAACCATAATATTATTCTTGGGTAAACTATGGTGGTTCACCACTCACCAGTGTATTTTAATATGAATCCCATAACAAAACTTAGGCTTTTTCATCCGTTAATGGATGATTTATACAGTATTCTCCGAGTCAAGTAACCACTCTTGAAATACTGTAGTGCCTGGGACAGTTGGCTTTTAAATGTCGTAGGTTGCTCGTATGGTATGGTCGTATGGTCCAGAGGAATGACTGGTCAATACGTCTGGGGCCAACTATGCGCGGGTTTCTTCACGATGTTTTCCTTCACCGTTAGAGCGTCTGTATAATGTACTTGAGATCTGAAAAAGTCTCACTGGTACACGCCACAACTTGGGATTTGAACCTGCACTCTCTCGAGTGCAAACTAATGGTCTACCCACTAGGCCACGGAGCTAAGCGCTAAGATAACTCGCCGGATAAGATTATAACTGACAGCAATAGAATAAGTTTGACTGCATGGGAAGCGTGCCAAGATGCAGCCGCATAGCCTATCAGGTGCAAAATAACTATATTGATTCCTGTTGTGTTATAATATATCACTCATTGTTAGGTTCTTTTAGGTTTAAATTGCATAGGCTTCTTTTGTTTATAATATGCACACTCATTATTTCAAACAGCCGGAACTCTATGTGCTCGTACGTGCAGTTTTCCCAAGTTAAAAGTAGCTTATTATGTGTCTATTTGTCAATCTATGATATTTTATTTCATTTACTACAATTTAATTGTAGGCTCTACAATTTACAAAATGTAGGGCGTGAAATAAGGTATTTTCATACAGAATCTTTTTCATAAATAGAATATAACATAGTTTCTTTTCGACCTTGGCCATTTTCATTTCAGTTTTATTTCAGTAATACGGTGTTCACATTTTCGTATTCCCTTAGGAAGAGGATTTTCGCGCCATTACTGTTTCCGAATTTCTCTTTCACATTCCCAAAATTCTCACTTTAATGCCGAACTTTTACAAAGCATCGGTATTTTGTTGAGAATGGTATAATCACTTTACAATTTGTAGTTCAATTATTATTTAATGCATTTTTGTTGCTATTTTTGTCAAGTAATTGGTCTATTTATAATTCATTTGGTCACCCATGCAGGTGGTTACTGATCCGTTGTTGCTTAACTCTTTACATCTGTCATTACTCATAGATATGAGTATCATAAATAAATCGTCAGTTTTATTATACATTTTCGCTGCATACCTACCACAGACAGTCAAAATCATTTCATAACATACTAAAATATAACGACAGGCGAGATATTGCATAAAATATGAATGACTATGGTGTTTATTTACTCGCACATAGTATATCTCTCAGTGGCATACATTAACCAGATATATCGGTGACAGTTTTATGGTGACTGTGCAGATCACTCCCCGCGTCGTGGATTTATTATTATTTGAATAGTCATACGGAACATTAAAGGATTTATATTGATCATTCCTGATTTTGCGTTTTCGAAAATTCCGCTGTCTACATTATATTCTCGCCACGTATTCATGACAGCGGCGCCATCTTTGCACACATAAAAACAACTTGAAAACACTGGCTGAAAATTTTAAAATTAGAACGCACCGAGCGAAAGGAGGAACATTTTTAAAATGTATTTTTTTTATACAAATCAATTAGTTAAACCAAATAGAAGCATTGTCTCTGCTGATCAGGGCGCTCGTTAAAAACAGCCAGCCGACCGTGCTGTGACCGGAGTTCCCTTGTTTAAGCCACTTCCAAACTTCGGCTTATGTACCGTCAGCAGTTTCAAACTATTGCCAATTTTGTATCGATTTTGATTATTGCTGCGGTCATCATCATGATCGTTGTTTTGAACTGCAACGGGTTTGGAAAACGGGTAGAATAAAACAATGATAGTCAATTAGGTATATGGGCTGTACAAAGTTAAAAGTGGGGGCAATTTAAAGTAACGTGATTCAACCCCATTTTCGGAGGCGGCGATTTAAAAAATGCATCTCAAGGCGCTCGGGTTGTAAATTGTAATGCAGTTCCCGTGTCAGCGGGGAAGTGTATGATTTACGGCGAGGCCACGAACTGCGACGATGCGGCGTAGGTAGCGGGGACTTCAAAACAAGCAATATACATAGTTTGTTATGTGTCTTATACATAGGTAAATATAGAAGGCAGTTACTGATTGATTAACAACTCTCAAACCAATGAACGTTTTGCTCCCAAATGTACTTGGATGATAAGGCGCGCGGCATTTCACTAAGGCTGGGACTATATGATCTGGAATCCGGCGGTCCCGGGAAAACAGAGAACTAAAAAGAGAACTCTATATATAGTTGAAAATCGAAATATCTAGTGTCGAGCTGTCAGGTATAACAATGACATTTGGCTCGACACACAAGTGTTCGATTTTCAGCTCTATTGTATTATCGCAGAGTTCTATTTTCCATGATCTGAATTTTCCCCGGTCTAACCGATTCCGGATCATATAGTCCTAACCTTTTTTTTTTTGAGATTTTTTAACATTTCATATCCAAAACGCTTTACGCAAGGCATCACGCTGTCGCGTGCTCTAAAAATCGTGGCCACAATCAATAAGAGCAAGGATGCGAACTTTAAACACTATTAAAATTTTCTGACAAGTATGATTTATATCGTTCTAGAACAATATTCAAATTTTGAAAGTGGAAATAACATTAAAAGAAACTAAGAATAGACACTCAACTTCGCAGGTTCTATAGACTTCAAGTTTTTTTTTTATTTAAAAACATTTTTCGCAGAATAATAGCTATGATATCGACAATTATTCTCGCAGTGTACTATGGGTTAATTTAGCGGTGTTTCCGAAATATCTTCCTGTAGACATTGCCCGTCAAATTCTTGAGGCATACCACTAGTAGCAAACTAATGATGTCAGGAATAGCCGGAAGAAACGACTCCAAAGTTCGATTGTGGTAAATCATTAACTTCTTAGAATTTTTACAACAGTCAACACTGAAGCGATTTGTTTCAGTAAAATAGGCGCACCACTAGATCATTCCAAGTGAACTAGGGTCGTGCTTTTTATTACGCTTCGTTATCGATACTCGGCGGTTGTAAATATGACTCGTAAATGTATAATTTACGAGTCGCGTTTCTGCTGACACTACCCACTCTCCTGGGATTATAACCCTCAGAGCGGGATCTTAGTAAATAGTGTTTTTCCTGTCCTCTACTTTAAACCGTTGGTATTCTACTTGGAGAGGATTTTCTAAACTTGGGGTGAAATGAATTATGATTGAATGATGGGAGTATCTTAGGTGAATTTTGATGGAGATTTTGTGTTTGTATTATAAGAGCACAATGCATAAAAAGGCCCTAACGTATTTGAGATTCATATTGTGTAACTGTGCGTAAGGGTCTTTTTTGGGGTTCCATACCCAAAGATAAAAACGGAATCCTATTGCTGAGACTTCGCTGTCCGTCCGGCCGTCAGTCACCAGGCTATAACTCGTGAACCGTGATAGCAAAATATTTGAAATTTTCACAGATGATGTTGCCGCAATGTTATTGCGTGCTAATACTTAAAACAGAATAATATCAATATTTAAGACAATACAACATAAAAGTGATTTTTTGCCGTTTTGTGTGCCAGTCCGACTCGCACTTGGTCGGTTTTGATTTTATAACAAGGCGCAAGAAAATATTATACCTGAAAGTTTTACTAATAAAATTTGTAAAACTATAAACATAATAGCGTAATACCAAATCGTTATAAAATCATCGGAATATATTATATAGCTACTGTTGTCTTGTATAGGTCGCAACTCGCAAAGCGAAAAGTAATCCTAAGGAATTACAAGTTGCGTAATAAAAATTAAATAAATCTTAGACGAGATATTCCCATTATGTGCCAACAGATTCCCAAATCAGTATCGATATCAGGGTCTTCCCTATCGAATTCCACGATAATTAGCCCTTCGGTTCAATCAAGGGTCGGAGCAATGCGGCTTGTCCGTTCAGCTAAATAGGCGAATTCGTAGCCAATCCTTTGATATTCGTAAAATGTATCTTTATACGAACCTACAATTAAGAGCCAACATTAATTATTATAGTGATGTGAAAACGGATTTTAATTTGTACACTGAAGTTACTTCCGTTTCCCGAGACTTGCAAGCGATTTTACAGATTGCAATTTCCCTATTTTACCGTTTAACACTTTTACCATTTTAAAATCTGATGTTGTAGGTAAGTAAAATCCAATCTGGGTTTCATTCAGTTCATTTGTTTTGGATGATCTTAGAAAATGTCATTGTAAATTTATGTTAAAATTTGAATTCATAATTTTACTGCCGCAATCAGAGACATTTAATGCTTACTAAGGAGCTACTTAATAGAGATTTTGACAGAAACTGAATGGACTTTCAAGTAAAAACCTGTACTATATAGCTCCTTAAGTAAGAATTAAATGTTATAATGATTTCTGTGTGTATCTTTTACAGATACTAGTTAATCGTTAACTTAGTGCAAAGTTAACAATATTTGTTATTTATTTCGTCATTGTATTTAAGTATGATTTTAATTATTTAAATAACATCAAATATATCAATACCTAGAGTCATTCTTACTACGAGTTTGATAAAAAAAAATTCCACTGCCTTCACGTAGCAAAAAATATATCGTCGGTACTCGAAACACTCGAACCACTGCACTGCACGTAGATTTCCGCAAATACGACTTCCGATGCAGGATTTAATCTCGACATAATGATAATACACGGGATTCTTCACCTCATCTCATTTCATCGATATCGATTTGCAGTGTAATACAACACTAGTCTGAATTTAAAATGGTTTTAATATTTTCATGTTAGGTACCTACATACTACATGATACCTATTTAATACATTTTTGCTGAATTGTAGATATGTGATGTGATGTTGTTGTATTACTATGTATCAGGGATCTTAAGCAGGTTCACTTTCGTCATTATTTGTTTGTATTAATTTTTTAATAACAGTCATTGACAGTTGTATCGTGACTGCATCGCATCACGTCATATATAATACAAATAAATTATAATACCACTCTTCCTGCTAATGAATTAAATTCCCTGCTACTTTGTACACTTGCTAATTTTGTTACTTATTTTCAAAGTAAATACAAACGCTCGACATTGCTTTTGAAACGAACGAAACAAAAAGTTCCAATACAATTTTCGTGCTTTCAATAAAATAACTATTGAATCCGAATTGATTAATAGGATTCGAAAAAAATCCCTCGCATTAGGTACGTTGCTATTAGATTATACAAAGGAGATTAACGGGGGCCATAGGTTCGATTCCCGATGCATTCTCTGTATTATTTAAGCCAATAGTCCATATGTGCTATTTTATCATAATACTATGGGGAAGTGAGTCACCATTTTATTATAAAGGGTCACTGTAGTTATCGTTAGGGTTAGATCGTTGATAGTATCTATGTCGAAAAAGCATGTTTTATATGGCAAAATGAAACGTGGATATTCGCAGATGTAACATATTTATGGTATAAGACCGATAATCGAGTGTATAACGCGTTTCAAATGAGAATAGGAACGTCAATGACCTTTTTCTGTCAAATATCACTTGAAAAGTGCGATTTTCAGAAAAACTTATGTGCATATAAATATTAATAGTCTTGCATCGAATTTTAATAACGACGTTAAATAGTAATCAATTATCTAAACATAAATTTAACTATCATAACAGTCTTAATTTGAAACAATATGGCGCCGACTCGATCCTATTCTCATTTGAATCGCACTATACAACGACGCGACGTCGCCTGATAGTAAGCGCCGCCTATTGACATCCACAAAAACTAAAGTCTTAAGACTTCAAACTTTTTTTATGAAATGGACCATAAAAGAAGCAAATTAATAGCCTGATGGTAATCGATTACCGCCGGCCATGGACATTGGACACTCGCAACACCAGAGGAATGACACTTGTAACTCCTCTGGTGCTACGCACTTGCGTTCCTGGCTCGTATAAATTAAAATCCTCACCCCCCAATGGGTCTCGGGTAACGTCACTCACTCACGCAAGCGTTATTTCACGCTGGGTTTCTGTGAGGCTATGGTATTAATCCGGTCGAGCCAGCACATTCGTGCCGTAGCATGGCTCTCCCAGGTTTAAATTGCATTTGCTTTTTAGTGGACTTTCACCCCCAATCAGCCTTAAATTGAACTACGCCAAACGCAACGCAAGCGTTTCAATCTCCGATTCAATCAAGACACATATTGTGACGTCTGACGTGACGTGTTCTATGCAGTTGCTCCTTTTTACTTATGTCCTAGATGTGTATTCATCTACTTCATAGAACTCGTTTTCTACTTCAACCCCTTCCCTGTAGTATTCTTAATTTATTTCAGCGTGTACGTCGTTTGACCTTATGTAAACATTTCGTAAGGGCTCCCCTGGGCCCAACCTAATTCAGCGGCTAAAGACGACACGCGCCGCGCACGTGGCGTCATTTCTCGTCATGACGTCATCAACATACGGCAAAAAATAAAATATGGCACATCGATTTTTGTTTTTTTTTTTTTTGTAAACTAAATTGTACTCTAAAGATTTTTCTTCTATTAAAATTATTTTTTTACCCGACTACGGCGAACACAAAATGAAAATAATGATTTTGGTAGTCTACTCGTATTTATGATGTATGTGTTACCGGCCAAACCCGATTTCAGGACAAACTAGTTTTGCCTAGGCTAAACTGGTTCTTCCTATACGCGTTGGGATTAACTAGTATATCCTAGTCCAAACTAATTTGTCCTAAGCCCGATAGGACAAACCAGTTTAGCCTAGGCTAAACTAGTTGATCCTGATTCCTGATATTAATATGCACACTCTAGGACAAATAACTATAGGATTAAGGCCCCCACAGACGAGAGGCCGATCGTTTCAGCTGGAACTGACGTCAGTTCGGCCTGAACGGATTCGAGCACACACACGGAAAAAATCGCATCCAATCCAATTTACGTCAGTTCGGCCTGATCTGATTCGTGCCCACACACGGAACAGTCGCATCAGTCCATTCTGGTTTGCCGCGCGCTACGGTCGTGTTTATCAATTTTGTATTTAAACACCGCGAAAACTCATACAACGCTTGTACAAGATACACGCCCGCACGGCCGCGGCTCGGGCAAGAACTGAAGCGATTTGTCCACACACGGTCAGGACAGGCCGCGCGTTCAGGCCGATCGGTCAGGCCAGAATTAATGTTGCCAACTTAGTTATTTTACAAAATTTTACTAAATTGAGTATTTTATTCCCTCCTTGGTAGAAATTTAGTTATTAGTAGTGTTTAAGTAGGAAAGAGCCAGACAGTAATGATATGCAAAATAGCTACTAAATACGTAATATTTCCTAGTATATTTTAATTTAATGATAAAATTTATAATCAAATTCAATTAATGAAAAAAATTTAATATAATAAAACCTAAAATGCAGTGGTTTTTGGGGGGCTTCAGGAATTCCTAAGTTAAGTAGCCTCTTTAGTAGTTTTTTAGTAGTTTTAGTAGAAATCGATACGAGTTTAGTAGTTTCACAAAAAAGAGCTGGCAACACTGGAACGAATCGCTTCAGTCCGTACGGCCGCCTGATGCGATCTCGAAATTGCACACACACGATACGATTTTGCATCCGTTCAGGCCGAACTGAAGGTAGACCGGACCATGTATGGGGCCCCTTAACGTTTAGGACTGCAGCTACGAAACATTCAGTTGGATCAGGCCAAGGTTTCGTGAGATCTGTAATTCTAAGTGCCACCAAAGCACACCATGTAAAAATAAATAACAATTTTATTAATTGAGATATGATTATTGCTTTTATTTAAAAAACACTTATTATTTGTTATTGTTTGTATAACCAATAAATATCCATAGCTATTAACGACGAATCATTATCGTTTTAATAAAAATGATTATTTTTCCAATTACGGAGTATTTCATTCAGTTTACATATTTATTTAGACTTTCTAGATATACCATAATGTTTAGACTAGGCCGTACTACTTTATCCTGGAGTGTGCGTATTAATATCAGGATCAACTAGTTTGGCCTAGGCTAAACTGCTTTATCCTATCGGGCTTAGGACAAATTAGTTTGGACTAGGATATACTAGTTAATCCTATCGCGTATAGGAAGAACCAGTTTAGCCTAGGCAAAACTAGTTTGTCCTAAAATCGGGTTTGGCCGGTAACATATGCATGTATGTTTGATCCATTGTAGAGTCTAAACTACTGATACAATTTTAATGAACGAGCTGTCAATCGATTTGTAATAATGGTTCCTATTTAACAACGTAAAATCTTTAACAAGTACTAGTGGCAATTCAACACATTACGTTACAATATTTTCAAATGTTTCACACCTATTTGACGACTTCTGTGGCTCAGTGGTTCAGCGCTTTGGTGCTCAAGCCGGAGGTGGCATGTTCGAATCCTGCCGAAGGAACAAAAAGTTTTTCTATGTTCCTGGGTCTTGGATGTGTATTTTATATGTGTATAATATATAAAAATCTTAAATATATGTATAGTATAAAATTATTTAATATACTTCCCGTTGTTTGGTACCCGTAACACAAGTTCTTCGGATACTTAGCACGGGGCCAGATTGACGTGGTGTGAAGCGTCCATATTATTATATTCTTATTATTTAATAAAGTACCTTACCAGAGTTAGATACAGTAGTTCATTTTAGTGGACAACTTACATAAGTAAACATCGCAAGCTAAGAAGTGTGGTAACATTTATTACTAACCCCAGCTTCGTGTTCTTGACATTTTCTCATCAGATTTATTCATAAACAAACAAACAAGTAAGTACATTTATCAAATATTTGCCAAGTTTGTATGTTTCCCCTTTGGGGGAGCATTTAATACCTAACGCCTAAGTAAACTGCGATACCTAAGTGGGGTAGTTGTCAATAAGGGATGTTTGGCTTTAAATTAAGGAGGGTCTTTTGAAATTTTTCGCAGGCGGACTGTTTGATCTGTTTTAATATTATATGCAAATTGATGAATCTTTTACGCGATAAGAGATATTTGCATTTCAATGTCGATTATTTGACATACATTGTAGCAATGTATTTAAATGCTCATATGTATACCTACTTTATTATTAAAACGAAGAGTTTGGCCATTTTAACTGTAACTTTCGACTACAAAGTTTAGGTTAGCTTAGGTACTGTAAAATTCTATATTTTTATTTTAAATTCGATTAGAGAGTACCGTGATCACTTTTTGCCAAAAGGAATTAAGAACTCGGATTGCTGGTACTTTTTGATTTAAGCACTTGTATTTTATAAAAAGAGATATACATCATGCCTTTTTCTCGAAGTTGGGTAATCAATCACTGCCGTCTTCACTCTACGAAGCACTCTTGATGTTTCTAAGATATTTTCAACGTTATTTTCAGACTTTATTAATAAATTTGTGAAGCGATACTTTTAGTACACAAATTCTGTGTGAGTTGATCTCTTTTAATATTTAATTTTATCCTTTCGTTGTTGCCTTAGCTTAAAGTAATAGAGAAGATGCATTTTTTTTTTATTGGTTTTCGAAAAGTACATAATAAGCCAGGAAATATTGTCATTGCAATGGCATATCTACGGTCAACAGTTGACGAAATACAGTCATCACAAAAGTGAAATTGTTGGAGAGCATTAAAAACGCTCTATACAAAAAATGTAGCAGGAGTGATGTCACAGCTGTTGTGTCATAACGAAAATGTATGAAGATAAATACAAAATTGATTTTACTAACTTAAATACTGCGTTTATGTTAATCATTGTAATAACAAAAACTGACACAAATAACAGAAGGATTTGAACAGTAATTTACTTTTTACGATTAAAGCAAAAAAAATTGTCCTGTTTTTTTAATCTTTAATTTAGCACTAATTATTGTCTTTTTTCCATTTTTCGGTTCATATAATTATGTTGCCTTTCGGAAAATATAAGAATTTGGCTGATTTAAAACAAACGCATCTGCTCTATTCTGCGTTTAGGCTGTGAACGTGCGCTCTTTAGGATTACTTAAACCAATTCACACCTATAGAAAGTTATCAATGTCACCATAGAATAGGGAATATGCACGTATTTTTTTTATTTATTTATATAGATCTATCTTGTTTGGTAAACCGTATGGTAAAATCAGTTTTTTGATATCATTAAAAATAACGAAGATATGAACGTTTAAAGTGGTCTATTAGACAGAGAGATCCGACGTGTATCGTGACGTCACATAACACGACTTTCATAGAAAGTTCATACTAAATTTCGTTTTGCTAGAAAGAGATAGTTTACAAACTTTGACCGCTCATATCTTGCTCATTTATCAACAGATATTGAAAATTTTCTCGCCATTTTCTTTATTTTTCTGTCTAGTATCATATTATTATATTTAAAGCTATTTTTATATTTTATGCATATTCCCTATTATTACTTTTTAAATTCACATTACGATGCGACGCGGCGCTATATTTTTAAGATACACAAGAAAATACGTATGTCTCATTACAAGATTTCGAATTTTGGAATTCAAACTCTTGCAATTGATTGAAGAAAGCTCGCAATGAAACTTGTATCGTGTAGTGAATAAAATTAAATTTTGAATGCCACGCCTTGTTGAGTATCGATATGAGCTGAACTGACCCTAACACTCGAGTGCTTTCATTATTGATTGCAATAACACTTTATGTCGATGAAATTGATTTCATACAACATCTGGTGGTCAAATTAAACACAAACACGTCGACGGCCGATGAATGCGACGTGGGTGTGGGGAGCTGTCACTTAGCTGTCAACTTGACAGGTGACTGCCGCCGAATATAAAGACACACTAAGTATTTCATAACATTTTTTATAGTTGTGGACGCATTCGTGTATGGGCTTGGGATTTACATGGGTGGGTTTTCGCCGTGTGGCAAGTCGCTTGACAAATCATTTTCCTTCTCATTTTCGCAAATCGCAATGTCTATTATTATATTATATTATTATTATTATTTAATTTATATTATCTACCATTAACCTTAGTTGTAGCTAACCACACATTTTAAGTTGATATTTTATTCTAACAACAAGACGGACACATTTCTATAATTAAAAAACACATTAGCGTGTCAAATTTGTCATGTCCAATAATGGATGCTACGAAGAATATTCTCGGCTAATTCCAAATGGAAATGTCCATTTAAAAACTGTTATCTTGGCAAGACTAATTCACGTTAGTTAAGTTGACTAATTGATACAATATTTATCTTTATAAATTAATGTTGTCCTAATCGTACAGATTTGAAGTGTACTTTGAGAATCTGCCGAAAATCTGATTAACTACATAACCATAATTCATACTTGTATGTATCTAGTAAAATAAAATAAAGTAGATTTTTATCCAAAATAAAAAAGTAGTAGTTATTTTTTTAACATTGAAAGAAGATAGAGACAAAAATTTCAAAAATAAGATAATTAATAATAATTAAGTAATAGGTAACTTTGAACACGTCAATATTTGTAACAAATATGGTTCAGAAGAATTAAGGTAAGCGTCTCGTATTTTCGTTTCAGTCAGGAATAGACTGACGTGAGACAAACCAAGCGTTGAACAAATGTCTCAGTTATTAATGGACTGTGTGGTTAAAAGGACATTTACATTTTTAAAACAGTCTTCCTTTAACCGTCTTACATTTTTCAGGATAAACAAAAAACTTAGTTGCTTTTGAAGAACCATGTAACATAACGACTTTCTTTTCTCTTTACTCATAATTATATTCCACATCAAAATGTATTTATAACAGACTAGCTGTCGTAAATATACTACCGAGTATCCCGCGGCAACACTGTACTTTTCCGGGATAAAAAGTAGCCTATGTTTAAATCCAGAGCTCTACTACTATACCAAATTTCATCAAAATCAGTTCAGTAGTTTTTGCGTGAAAGAGGAACAAACATCCATCCACAAATCCATCCATCCATACATCCTCACAAACTTTCACATTTATAATATTAGGATTAGTAAGATTTTCTATTTTTTTGCCCTATATCTTGTGACTTAAACCTTAACATTTCTTTTAAGAATATCACGGAAAATCTCAACACGTTCGGTTTAATATTTCTTTATCTCATAAGCCTTCCCAAACTTGTGTGTCTGGGTATTATTTTTCTTCATTACTGAACTAAGTTTCGCCTTCCGGTCCACCGGGGCTGAATGAACCAGCCAAGATACGGCCAGACTAATTTTCAATTAAAACTTCATCAAACTTTAAGTTACAAACCTAAGATGGCGGTCAATTTTCAAGCGCTAGCGTATGAATTAATCTGCTTAGGAGCTTAACTATATTTTTTTCTTTTACTTAAGAATTTCATTGATTACGATCTCGTAAGGGTATCAAGTGGTAGTAAGATAAACAGCGTTTCTTCCAAAAAGCGCTAAATTTAATATAATTTACATCTAATTGTAGCCATTGAAACTTTATGTGGGTGAGTGAGAAACTTCTAGCAAATAAGAAAGTCGCTGGTATATCAATCTTAAATGTTATTTAGGTATTTTTGTTCACCAACAAAAAAAACAATATTTTCTGTAATTATTATTGTTTAAATTGTGAAAACTACCAGGTTTTCTGAGATAATCCCTTGCAGTAGCCAGTGACATGGGCCAAACGCGAGATAAAATCGCAAGCCCAAACACAGGTAACGCTGATAGCGGTAATGGCGAACGCTAATGTTTGTTTTGGACCATTAATTGCAGGTAGTGATCCTGATAATTATAGCGAGCGCGTGTTCGTGGTTTATGATATTAGGAATGTAATAATATAATTCTAACATCTATATAAGGTTTGATAAAATCAATTACGGTTATTTTGGGTATATGATCTACTGCTAATTATAAAGACATTTAGGCAAAAATATATTGTCATACTCAACGTAAAAAAATCACCTCATGTATTCACACTCGCCGCTCATATAAAGGTTTTTATTTTTATTTTCGAGTATGACTGTTTTTTTTTTCTTCTGCTTAAATGTCTATACATAAGCTGTAGATCATAATATACAAAAATATTCGTAGTTGATTTTACATTTTACCGAACCTTATATTTTACAACACAACAATAAGATTCATTTAATTTGGATGAAAATGTGATTGAACTGTCAAATATTATTTAAATAAGTTTGCTAGAAGTAGAACTAACTTGATCATAAGCGACACCGGATGTTCGCATAATATTAAAGATGAAATAAAAATAATCATTGACATAAAAAAAAAACCCCGACTGCGTCGAATAATGTTGATGTAATGTCACTCTCACGACTAGGACGAATCTAATGATACATCTCGAGATCAAATGCCGTTTAGGCTCTGGAGCGTGTCAAAGAAATATACATACATACACTCGAAAAACATAACCTTGCTTCTGGTGCAGTCGGGTAAAAACAAGTGAAATCTGTTCAAAGAGCTGTAACGTCGTTTCCCGTCAGGAATGGCGGACGGCGGCGAAATTGGATTTTTATCGTGACGATAAAGTATCAGAGGACGTCAGACGCAGGCAGGCCCTGTGATAAGCTATTAAATATTAATGTAAAAACGACATACGGTAACGAATTTCACCTTTGAACATTACCTTTTGTGAAAAAATGTAAGAATATTTTAACAGGTTCTCACATTGTTCTTATAGATTGCTTCTTCATAAACAGTATAGTAATTTACAGTAAAATAACTTATTATCTCGTTAAATAACTCAAATAAAAAAAACTCTCAAACTCAAACGTGACAAGCCGTGAAGGCTCTAGACTTCTAGAGCGTGCCAAAAAATATACCCATCAACCCTCCTGGCACAGTCGGATAATTATCTAACTGAAAACTACTAAAATGTTTAACTATGTGATGTTTTACATACAAATATCCGCGATAGTCCACAAGGCTTTTTGATCTGCACTTGCAGCCTTGTGGACAAAACAGACACCTGACTGTTTCAGCCTCGATTAGTCTAATGCTATCCTACTAATATTATAAATGTGAAAGTTTGTGAGGATGTATGGATGGATGGATGGATGGATGGATGTTTGTTACTCTTTCACGGAAAAACTACTGAACGGATTTTGATGAAATTTGGTATCTTAGTAGTTTGGGCTCTGAATTAAAACAGGCTAATACTTTTTAGCCTGAAAAAATACAGTGTTCCCGAGGGATACTGTATTTACGCGGGCGGAGCCGCGGGGAACAGCTAGTAACATATGTTCTTATTGATTTGATGGATCCCCATCGATTTAAAATTATCCTCATCACCACCATGATCTTTTGGTTCTGTCTTTGATTGTAGTGATCCACTATCATAAAAATCATTATCACATTGATTTGAGGATCACCATAGATTTAATTCTCCAAATCACCACTATGACCTTAAGGTTCTGGCTTTGATGGTAGTGGTTCCCCATTATCACGATCATCATCACAATGATCTTATAATGTTGGCTTTGATGGTGATCATCCATCATCACAATCATCATCATCATCACTAATCATACCACCTGTTGCAGCGCGAGGGTGCGGCGCGCAACGATGCGGAGCGGGAGCGGCGCGCGCGCGGCGACTGGGAGGCACGAGCCCGCGCCGCCGAAACCGACGCCGCGCGCCTCGCCGGCAAGCTGCATGCTGCTCAGCGGGAGATTGCCAGGTAATGCAGATGACCTTAGTGCTTGAAATATCCTATTACTATTAGATAGAGAGCTACTAGGAAATTTAGAGCAGGTGATTGAGACAAGCTGAAACCTTGTCTCCTATTGTCCCTCTACATGAGACTGCAGGTCTGGCTGGTCAAAAAACATGTTTGAGGCAATTTGAAATTTCGATATAGCGTTAGTTTAATGTTTAAGGAGTTAAAAGAAAAAGATAGGTCATTTAGTCGGGGATTTAACCTTGCCAGACCAGTGTAAGAATAAATTTGATTTTTATTTATTTATTAGGAAATTAATGGTTCAAAAATTAATACACGCTATAAACCTAAAAACACAAATATTATACCCTGGGTATAAGACTCTAGGTTTGGGATAAAAACCTAACCAATAGTATATCACGACATGTCTAAGGAGGGTTTCGTAACTATCAACGCACGATTGAAAAGAAGAATTTGATAACCGTTTGTGCCTTTGCAAATATATAGAAGACACGGAAAAAGCGTTAAAATTAGAGCAATCTTTAAGCATTCTAATATTTCTAACTGTATTTGACACCTAAACTAGTACAGATAACTTAAACACACGTACGTTATTTAAGTTGTCTCACGCATCCATCGTTTATCATGAAGTCGCTGTTAACTCTTCGATATTGTTATCTATACTATCATCTATACGTGTGCTCGATAATCGAATGTTTATGGCTGAGCTTAATTTAATGACGTCATAAAATCGCGGAATCGAATCCCGCAATTACAGCTGGCTTAGTACGAAAATATAATTGGAAATTAACTTTTTATTTTAAAATGCCACGAGCTTATTATAAGAATTAATTGGTTGAAAGGGAAATTTACAGCGTGCATGATAACTATTTTAACTTTCTGCCAACACCAGTCCCAGACAGTGCACCAGCAACTAGATTATAATTTAGTTTCGAACCAATGTGGTCTAGAGGACTAGTCTGCAACAAAATACAGATGTAAATTCAGCTAATAATTACAAGGTAAAGTGAACTTTTAATTGGCTCCAGTGAATTTCGTCGCTATCACAATCGGCAACAGTTCGTTACGGCAATTAACAAAGTTGAGTTCGATTTCGAATTTACGGCGCCGGTAATCGGGCCGGTGTCATTGGACGGCGATAAGCGCTCTTCCGATTGGCCGATGGGCCGTAACTTTTGGAAATTCGAACTTTGGGGATTTACGGGCCCCGGACCGTTATAGATTTGACCCAATTTGCCGGGTCCATGCCAGGAAATTGAATTTTTCGCCTATTTGAACATCTATTAAGTAATTGATCAGAGGATTCCCATGAATATTTTTCCGTTTCTATAAAAGGCACAATCTGATTGAAGCCTGATTACGAATATGAATAACAAGATAATGCTGCCGAAACTATTCTTGCACTAAATTGGATAGTCGATTTTCTTTTGTCATGAATATTCCTTTTGCTACTCCATATTTAAGCCAATAAAAGAACTTGCTTAAAATATTTTTGTTGTTTAGGAGGTAGGTCCTCCTAGAAAGATACCTAATAATATTTAACCAATGTCTTTATTTCCGGGAATAGTAGTTAGAACTAACAGTCATCAGTCCCCTACCGGTATGAAAACACCGGTATCAGTATTTTTTAGACCGCAATAATCGCCTTATCGCCCGGGGACTGTTTTGACGGATTGAATTTGTTTTTCTTTGTCCGGGCGAGGAGCAGCTGCGACAGTTCCCAGCCCTGGAGTGACATTTAACCCTTTCATGGTTCAATTGACGTTCCCCTGGTGCAGGTTTCATATGAGTGATATGTCACACGTGTATCTATGTGACGTGACGTGCGAACGTACCTGAAATTCGAAATTGCATGCGAAACTCTGCTTTACCGAGGCTAGTCTAATCTTCAATTTGGTTGTTGGAAAGCGAAATGTTTTTCTGTTTAAGAACCAAATAAGTACCTCTCATATTTAATTACCCACTTGAAAGTTATACCTTATTATTGAATCCAATAAAGTACACGATAGTGGTTGAATTCTATACGATACTCCATAACACAAACTACATACATATAATACACCATAATCATAAATATGTGTTAGCCGTGAACTTCGATTTAGAAGCCCGACCTAATCCCTATTTCTGAATCTGGCTTCCCCTCGTCGTAAAATTTCTAAATAAGCAATATTATACATATAGGAACATCAACTAGTTTGTACATTGACTTTGTGAATCTTAAACTACAATCTATTAACCAGCAACAAAGTAATTTATAATTAGGATCACATTTTACACCATATCAGGTTTCCAATGGAAAATTATCGTTAAGTATACAATTATATATTGCGCTAACATACTCACCAAGTTACAAATACAATGATATAATCCGCGATTGATAAGTATTTATTTCAACAGAAGCTTCGCATTTTGATCACTCGACTTTGACTACCAAGTACCAATACATTTCAAAAGCAATTTAACGGAAACCTTACATTTACAAGTATTATAATTTAATATTTACATCATAGATTATTATTTAACCAGACGTAGGTATGTAAACTACATGTTTACCAGCGTCTGGAAATAATAGGACATCGGACACCTGCATTTCGCCCCTGCTATAGAATTTAATACTTGGGAGTAGGTATGAAAAATCATTACTCAGTCCCGATTTCTGAACACTCTAGAACAAAACGGGAATTCGAAACTGAAAGAAAACGCAATGTTGTATAGGATTTTTAGATACATTCTGATTTACAAGTTTAAACTAGATAACGTACCAACTCGTATCGAATCAGTTAATTAAAATGATGTGGATTTTTTAATGAATAGATTTTTATTTTAGTTTAATTGCCAACAACAACACTTGATCAACGATAACAATCCTTTAATCCAAAAAGTAATCTTTCTCCTTTCAAGATCTTTGAATCTCCATAATAGCCTTGACAACATTTTTTATGCATTAATGAATCAAATTAAATATGAGTAAGTTCTCAGAAGATGCGTTTAACTTCATGCTTACTTAAATGAATGTTTTGTTAACTAATTTTGCGAAAAATATTGACACTGTCTTGTACTTTTTAGATGTATCGAATTACCAGGCTACACATAAAATGTTATCAAGCTACAAATAAAATCTTGATGTTCATCAAGAAGTAATGCCTCAATAATTCTGGATAATTATAAATAAATTAAACTTAATACTTTACATGTTGTGGTCTCCCCTTTTCCATATCTTAAACATCAATCATCTCACACATACTCACACTAATTAACTCTAAGGACCATTCCTGCCATCTCAAAATGGAGACATCAGCCACCCGATATGGTTACAAATTGTTGTGCCCCTCTTTAATTGTCTGTTTTATTTGTAAGCCGACACTAAGACGGGCCCTTTGTTTTTATATTACGGTCCAAAATTATTTCCGTAATTCTAAACTAAGCCATCGTGCTTTTAAGTATTTAAGTACATTTCAATTTGCTTTGTGTTTTCCAGAAAAAGTTAAAGAAGCTACAAAGTAAATTGTCTTGGACAGTTGTCAGTTGTATGCCAAAAATAGCATTTGTTTGTGTTGTTATTAAAAATTGTTTGACTCGAAATGTCAAAGTGAGCAAATAATTTTTCTCTGATGCGGAATCTATTTAAGAGCTAATATAACAAAGTCACAAGTTAAAGAGGTTTTAGTGTAACAACTAAGAAAGTTTGCAATAGATCAAAAGCTTAATTTAATAATAAGAAAACTGACCAAGTTCGATTCGGACTCGTGCACAAAAGGTTCCGTACAAACCGGTAAAAACACTGTTGAATTTTGAACCCTTAAATTATTTTATTTTATTCTGTTTTTAGTATTTGTTATTATAGCGGAAACAGAAATACGTCATCTGTTAAAATTTCAACTGTCTACTAATACCTACAGTCTGGTGACAGACAAACGGACGCCACGGACAAACAAATAGGCAGTAAAGTCTTAGTAATAGGGACCTGTATTTACCCTTTGAGTACGGAACACTCAAGATCTCTTTCAAGTGAGTTCAACTAAAATATAGGTACTAGTGCCGATGGCTGGTATCTCTTTCATAGGGAAGCCCTAGCCTGTATAATAGGTACTTACGGATTTTGATGATGGTCTTCAAAAGGTAAGTGGCAAGTGCAGCCGATAGGGATGGAGTTATAGGAATCTCACGCCACTGAAAGGCACACTAAGACTAAATTAAAGAGGTTAATAATAATATAGTGTACTAGATGTTGCCCTCGACTTCGTGCGTGCAAAAGTTAATTTCACAGAAACCGTACATTTTAGCGATAAAAAGTAACATGTCCTTTCTCGTAGTATACTCTATCTGTGCCAAATTTGATCAAAATCGGTCCAGTCGTTTCAGAGCCTATTCAATGCAAACAAACAAACTTTTCCTCCTTCTAATATTAGTATAGGTATAGTATAGAAGTATAGATAATGTGATTTATAATGTTATTTTGATGCGCCACTTATCGTTAATGCAGAAGATTACCGAGTTACCGACATGTGCATACATTAATATTCATTTGGTTGAGATAGGACGGGCTTGTGTTGCTAACAGTAGCTCTACATGAGCTCTACCTACCTACAGTTGGCTTTATTAAAACTGAATTGAATTTCTTTAAAATAATGTTTCTATAAGATCACTTTTGTGTTGAACTTTTTTGTATTTGTGTAGTTCCTCAACTTTTTTTGAGAAATCAGAAATATAATCCTATTATCATACTTCCTACTAATATTATAAATGTGAAGGTTTGTGAGAATGTATGGATGGATGGATGGATGGATGTTTGTTACTCTTTCACGCATTAACTACTGAACGGATTTCGATGAAATTTGGTACGGTAGTAGTTGAAGCTCTGGTATAAGCACATAATCTACTTTTTATTCCGAAAAAGTACCGTGTTCTCATGGGAATTGTATGGTAATGGTAATAATAGGTCAGTGCTTTCAAGCATCAAACTATCACACTCATAACAAGGGAAACCTCATAGAAGAACAATGATAAAATAATAGCTCACATCTACAACGTATGAAGAAAAGAAAGCCAATGTACGACAAGCGAGGAAGAAACTTTAATCCGAATAGAAAGGTTATATACGCACCAAGTAGTCACATAACACTGAACAATACAACTCGCAATAATATAAACAAATCAACAATACAAATAAAAGATAAATTTAAACAAACACTTTCTTCAAATACTAATTACAATTTACGTTCAAGCGTTGAGCGGTAGAACAAGGAGCTGTCTCCACAAACTTACTACTTGCCGCACAAATTAAAGTTTCTAGCTTCTATATCAAAGAAATAAGGTGCATTTTGCCATAGATTGTAACTTTGTAAAGTGAAACTCGTTGTATAGATGTGACAAAGATGAGGGGACTGTTTCCGTTTAATTTTCATTTGCAAGTGATGGTAGGTAGTCTATATTTTTGTATTTTATCATTTAACCTCTGGACCGTAAGTTTTATTTAAGTGCTACAAAAGGGGCATTAAGGCGTGACTTCGAGCTGTAAACGAAAAATCTTTTGTACTGAAATAACAGTCTAAAAGAAGAAGGGGCAAAACGACCCCACCCTTGTAGCACTACAAGATATAATATATCATAATATTAAAGGGCTTAAAAAGTGTGTCATTTTATTGTATGACGAAAAATCTCTAATTACTTTCCAAAAAATGTTCCTTAATAAACCATGGGAGAAAAAGTTATTGAGGATTAAAGGCTAAAAGAAGTTTAAAAAATCACCTGTATTATTGCACCATTTCATAGTGTTTGCTAATAAGGAACAATTTTTGGAAAGCAATTAGAGATTTTTCGTCATACAATAAAATGACACACTTTTTAAGCCCTTTAATATTATGATATATTAAGTTTAGAGATTTTTCGTCATACAATAAAATTACACACTTTTTACGTCCTTTCATTTGATATATGTGTTGTAGTGCTCCAGTAGTTGTTCATTAGGTAGGTGGCTTACGGCCACACTCAGAGACATTTAATGCTTACTTAAGGTTTCACTTAGTAGAGATTTTGACAAAAAATTATATGGGCTTTATGTCAAAACCTCTATAGGTAACCCTTTAAGTAAGCATTAAATGTCTCTTAGTGCGGCCGTTAGACTTCTTATATTGCACTATATTTTGCCCGCTTATGCTCCATAAATATAGGATCCCTGGGGAATACTGTACTCTTTCGGGATAAAAAGTAGCATTTGTTTTAATCCAGAGCCTAAACTACTACCTTAGAAAATTTCCGCGAAATCCGTTTTGTATATTTTTTTGCGTGAAAGAGTAACGTCCATCCATCCTCACAAACTTTCACATTTATACCTAGTAGTACTAGCTTTTGCGCGCGTCTCCGCCTGTGTCAATACATTATCCCGCGGGAACACTACTTTTTCGGGATAAAAAATATTCTATGACCTTTCCCGGGATCCAAAGTATGCCTATACCAAATTTCATAAAAATCGGTTCAGCGGTTAAAGCGTGAAGAGGTAACAGACAGACCCTTTTCCGCATTTATAATATTATTATTAGTATAGAAGTATAGACAGTAGGACTCATATTGTCTTCATCAATTCCTCCAAAATATTGTACCAGTCATGCTGACTGGCAGAACTTCCAGAAAAAAAAAACAGTTACCAACTTGTAATAGAGTTGAATAAGTGTTAACGAGGCTTACATAAATGTAGAAACTACGTTTATTTCCATACGTTTTCGTGAAAAATGTACTGCAACGGGCTAACAATTTATACGCTCCGTTTATTTGCTAAACGTTCTAGTAATCCATTATTTTATAATAGCCTCTCACACGCAAACGTTCTTTAAAAGGTCTTAACTATTTCATACGGAGGCATTAAAATCCCCGTGTAAAACCCTATTCCGAATTTAAAACAGCCGAACAAAGGCGCTTAAAAGTCTGCTTTGAAAAGTGCGTCTCGCCTCATGGTATGAACAGTGACATAAGGCTAATATGAAAGTACGACCCTTGACTCCTCCAGCCCTCTTTGTTCGCGCTGTCATTCCTGTTACAATGATGCGGCTTTCTTTCAGAGATCTATTACCATGCAACATGAAAAGCGAAAAAAACATTTTCTTCGTCTTTTTGGTATTTTGAAAGTACTTGGGGGCAATGAACATTTATACTTGACTGAAATTTTAAATAATTGAATTATTCATAGTCTTAGATATTAAAAATGTAAGTAATATATTTTTCATAGCCCTAGAGGCTTAATATTAAATGTACCCTTATGTTGATGTTGACAAGTGTCTTGAAATAATATCTACTTTCTTGGCCACGTCAATATTAAGTAACATAGCCACTGATTTCGGTGACTATGGTCGACCACTGGCGAAAGATCAGATGGTCAATTCTGTTAAATAAAACCTGCAATAATACAATTACAATCAAGTCTCGATACCCTAAAACTGCTAAACTGGTATTTTCGTAAGCGCTAAACTAACGTAAAAATTGTTCTGATTGGTCGAAACTTCATAAAATCAGTTTATGATAAGTCGCTTCACTTATATTACAATCAAAGTAAAGTAAAAGTCTAAATACGAGAATTGAAGCTCGGCGCAGGGCCCCGATTCTCGTGCTTCGAATATCGGTTCGATTGTCAGTCTGTCCTACTCGCGCACGCATGATTTGACGCCTGTGTGAATGAGTAAGCGCGAGAATCGAATCGAGATTCGAGGTACGAGAATTGGGGCCCAGTACCCACTTTTTACATGCCCGTCCGACGCATTGATCATCTCTCTTGTCAGACAAAGTGATCGGCCTGCTTTGCTCGAACCAGACTTGAAAACAATTTTTTTTTTGTTGTTTCAATGCGGAGATCGAAACCACGACCTCCTGAGTCTAATGCCAAGCTCTAAACCACTGGACTACAGAGGCGACATACAATTTGTACACAGTTGTTAAACATGGACTAAAAAAAGACGAAGTCGGTTCAATTATAAGGAGTAATGAGTAGCATGTGAACAAATGAGTTTAAAAATAGACTACCCCCGTCGACGGAGATACAGTTCAAATCGTTAAAACTAAATATAATGTCGTAACATCGTCGTAACTTCGATGGTTACTGAATTAGAAATAAATGTTTATAACATGTTGATTAAAACGACATTTCACATTATTGATACGTGAAGAAAAAGCTTTTAGTAAAATTTTACGAGAATTGTGCGAACGGAGTATGATGCTTGGCACAGTAAAAGTTTGTGTGGAGGATGGAGTGCAGAAAGCAAAATTTTTTTTTTCATAATGTCTAGCAATACATAAAATATTTAAGTTAACGTTTGTTAATCTGTCACAATATTTATAATAATATAATAATAATATCTATGGACGCTTCACACCACGTCAATCTGGCCCCGTGCTAAGTATCCGAAGAACTTGTGTTACAGGTACCAGACAACGGGAAGTATATTTATTACTTATATACTATACATATAGGTATTTAAGATTTTTATTATATTATACACATATTAAATAGGTTCACATCCATGACCCAGGAACACAGAAAAACTTTTTGTTCCTTCGGTAGGATGATTCGAACCTGCGACCTCCGGCATAAGCACCAAAGCAGTGAACACTGAACCACAGAGGTCGTCAAATTTTCATTTTTTTCTATATGAGAGGCGAAAGAACCCTTATATAGTTGAAACTTTAAAATTATATTAAATAATATAGATGAAATTTTTACCACAGGCTACCTCGTGTTAGAATAATATTGTAAATCCTTCTATAATTTTCGAACTGTAGTTGTAAAAATATTAAGTTCACTGTTTTATATTTCACTGGGTACTCCTATAAAATATTATTATTGATTATTATAATAATAATCGTTTATTACCCTTAAAGTCCTTTACATATCATTAGAAATTACACAGTAAAATTTTACAGATATGACTAAGTTATAGCGCAACCCCTACACTAAGAATCTCTTGTGCTGTAAGGGTTGCCGGCTCTTCAATGTACATTTACTAGCAGGTTGTAGTATGAAGACATCGACATTGATTGTAATAAAGGTAACATAATTTTTATAACGTTTTTTTTAATAATAATGTTAGTGTAGAAGCTTTTGTGTTTTTGTGTGTGTGTGTGTGTGTGTGTGTGTGTGCGTGTGCGCGCGTGTGTGTGTGTGTGTATGGGTATATGAGTGAGTGAGTGAGTTTGTGTGTTTGTTTGCTCTGTATATTTATATATTGTGTGTTTAACTTTTATTTTACTATTTCTATTAAATTTTCAGTTTCGTTGTATTTAAGTCTGCTAAGCCAGTTATTAACTGCAATCTTGGCATCTCTGGTGGTCAACGTGTTAAAATTCTCAATCTCTTTGCTGATGTGATTATACAATAGTGGTCCTAAGAAGTATTGTTGGTGTTGCGCCATTGCACTACTGGTTTTCGGTACTATGAACACTTTATCTTTTCTTCTTTTATGAATAAAGTTTTTTGTTAGTTGTTGATTACTAGTATGGCAGTGCTGTGTGAGTAGTGTCTTTTTAATAAATAGTTGTCTGACCGTCAAAACTTTAGTATGTTTGTAGAGTTCGTATGTGGGAAAGTGGTAGGGCTTGGATGTTGCTACTTTAAGCACTGCTCTTTGGGCTCTTTCTAGCAGTTTCATTTGTGTTTTGCAGGCTCCTCCCCAAACAGATATGCAATAAGAGAGTATTGATTCACATAAAGCACGGTATATTTCCAAAATTAGCTTATTATCAGCGACATTTCGCAATTGCTTAAAAACATAAATAAGTTTACGCACTCTTTTGGTAAGTAATGTAATATGATTTTTCCAGGACAGGTTTTTATCAACAGTAACACCCAGATATTTTAAATTCGATACTTCTTGCAGTTTGGGACATTTATAACAATATATGTCTTTGCAGTTTTTATGTATAACAAGATCAACAGGTGCCATTCGTCTGCGACTGATCGTAAATTTAATAAATTTAGTCTTATTGACATTGAGCGTGAGTAAATTTTTAGATAACCATTTAGCCACCGTATTCAAACCTATTTGTGCATGAGTCCGAGCCTCCTCCCAGGTTTTACCAGTGAAAACTAAGGCAGTATCATCTGCATAGGAAAAAACTCTTCCGTTAACAAGTGACGAGTTACAGAGTTCATTTACGTACACTAGGAAGAGGCTCGGACCTAAAACACTTCCCTGTGGAACACCATAAGTTATTGTTTCTTCTTCACTAACTATATTGCCAACTTTAGTTCGTTGAGTTCTATCACTTAAGTAGCTTTTGAATAATCGCAGTGCTGAATCCCGTATACCCATATCTTCAAGTTTTTTAATAAGTGTAGGAACAGAGACCGTGTCGAAAGCTTTTGCAAGATCCAAAAAGACTCCGATAACTTTATTCTTATTATCTATCTCACTTGCTATTAATTTTGTTAGTTCAGAAACAGTATCCTCAGTAGAGCGACCTGATCTGAACCCATATTGATGGGGCGATAGTAACTTGTATTTTTCTAAGTAAGATTTTAGCCGATTATTCATAATTTTTTCAAGAATTTTGGAGATCGTCGGTAAAACTGATATTGGTCTGTAATTTTCGACACAGTCTCTGCTGCCACCCTTATGTATAGGAGTAATTATAGATATTTTAAAAGCCTTAGGAAATATGCCTGTAGACAGACATAAGTTGCAAATGTGTGTTATTATTGGTACTAAAGTAGGAGCTGATTGTTTAAGAATCTTTGAGGAGATGCCATCAATTCCGACTGCAGAGTTACTTTTTAGTCCTTTAATAAGGTAATTAATTTCTGCATCATCGGTCTCTAGTACTCCCATTGAATTTGGTTGTGAAATTGTTTGGGTTATCTTAATGCTTGGGTCACTGCAGACATTTGTGTTCTTTTTTATGTTATTAGCTAGATTTTTACCTACGTTAGCAAAATAGTGATTTATATAATTAACAGATTCAGCAGGTTTTTCTTTTAGTTTGAGCAGGTGGTCATTATGGGATTTTTGAGAATTAGTGTATGTAACTTTTTTAATTATTTCCCAAGTTTTTTTCATGTTACCTTTGTTTTTTTCTAATTCTAACTTATGATACTCATCTCTAAGTCTCTTCACCAGGTTAGTGCAGTGGTTCCTGTATCTTTTGTAAGACAGTTTAAGAATTTCATTGTTTGGAGATTCTTTTAGACGGAGATGCATCCTGTCCCGTGTTCGCAAACATCTCAAGATACCAGGGGTTATCCATGGCTTGATGGCACTATTTTTGTGGGAAATTTTAAATGTACGTGAGTTTATCTTTATTATTTCTGTGAGTTTTTGGACCAGTACATTCGTTGCTAAATTGGGGTCTTGGGTATGCAGTATATCATAAAAATTGGATTGTTTGATTTGATGTGCTATTTGTTCATAGTTTACTTTGGTGCCAACTCTCTGCGATACAAAGGATTTTTTTAATTTATATATGATATTTATAAGAACAGGACGGTGATCTGTAATGTAAGTATTTAATACGTATGTTTTTGTTTGACATTTTGATTTTATCATTATATGGTCTAGGCAGCTATTGCTGTAGGTATAAGTAGGAATATTGTGGCTTGGCAAAATACCATGGCTGGCCAATAAATCTAGATATTGGACAGAATTTTTATCCATTATATGTGAAACGATATTAATATTTATGTCACCAGCGATAATAATGTTAGAGAAGTTTTTTGCTTTATTTAATAGACTATTGAGTGACTCAAAGAATGGATCTAGATTTCTAAAAGATGGTGACCTGTATAGTGCAATTATAGCTATGTTTTTATTAAGCGTCAGTAGTAAGCAGTTTGTGTCTGCCATAGCTGGTTCCATTATATCAATTAGTAATTCAGATTTTGTATACACAACTATTCCACCGTTCTGGTTAATACAATTTTCCGTATGAGTGGCCTTATAATTGGGTAACTGGGGGTATTGTTTGTATAAGTTTATCCAGCATTCTGTTAATATGATTATATCACATTCAAAACCAAGACGATGAAAAAGTAGTTCTAATTTGTTAAAGTTTTTATTGATACTTCTTATATTCAAAGTTAAAATACTAAGTGACGTTTCATTAACTGTAACGTGTGTCTGACAGATTTCGGGAACGCATAGTTTTGCATTAGAAACAGACAGCGTATCTATGTTATTGCATAGTATATCCTGTTGGTCTCTATCCATAATTATAAGTTAAGTGAAGTTTGAGTCTCCAATAACGATCTATTAATATCGGTAGCATCATATTTTTATGCCTAGATAGCAGAGCTGTGTTTGAGTGTAGATGTGTATAAGAGTTTAGGTGTGTAGGCTTGTAAGAGTGAAGGCTTGTATTTTTGTAGTTGTATGTTTGATGTGAGCAAGTGTATGGAATTTTAATGAAATCATAAAATAAGGTTAGTAGTGTTAGTAATGACAATAGTATTAAAAGTTCACTTATAATTAATTCTAGTTTTTTTGTTTCAGTTCTTCAATTTGCTTCTCACTAATGATTACGATGGGTGCGACACCTTCAGTTTTGCGCATGAGGACCTTACCATTTACGGTCCAGCAAAAGTCATAACCAATTTGCTTGGCCGCATCTCGCGCTAGAAAATAAAGTCGCTTGGCTTTAGGTGTAAGTAACTCGGACACAAACACGGGAGTCTTACTCCCTTCGATGCCAAGACTTGTAGTGTTCAGCCTGTCGGTGGTGTTTGATGCATTGTATTTTTTAACCGCTTGTAAAACCTTGTCTTTAAACATAGTCGTAGTATAATCGACCACGATTGGGCGTTCTCCATTTGGCTTCCTATTTATTCGGTAAATGTCCTTGACAACACAATCTGGAGGCTGAACGCTGATCTTTGAGTATACTTTCTCTAAATAATTAATCAGATCAGACTTCGTTTCACGTTGTGTGGATGGGATACCCCGGATTTCTATGCTGGAACTTTTTGTTTGTCGTTCTAAGTCTTCGAGTTTATATTCTAGTTTATTTACATAGTTTTCACGCTGTTGCTTTTCCTCTTCCAATAACTTTATTCTAGCATTTAGATCTTCATAATTTTTTACATAAAATTCAAGCGTATTTTGCATCTCAGCGTTCGCCTTACGCATTTCTGATAGCTCCGCCAGTACTTTAGACAACATACTTATCATTTCTTCTTGTTTATCTAGATATTTCTCGCTTTGTTGCGGTGAACTGTTAGGTCGTGGACGTTTGCTCGGTTTATCGGCCGTAGAGCTGCTCTGTTTTGGTGAGTTTTTTGGCGGAGTGCGCATCGTTTTACTCATTTCTATAGACTATTTAAGCTGATATAATTTCAAACGTCACCTGATTTTATTGTACGCTCAAAATATTATTATGATTAATATTTTGAGCGTACTTTCCAGCTGATAACGTAAATACTTAATACCTATAAATATTGAAATATCATGGAGCAAAATGAATATATACCTTACATTTATACATTTGCAACTAGAGCTAAAAATCCAACTGCGACCGGGGCAAAGAAAATATACGATGAAAGAAAGATAGGAAAGATGAAAGGTAGCGAGTAAACATGGACACTTATCATGAGGTGCGATCTCAGCTCATCAACCTGAACCTTTTAACGTGTAGCAAAAAGAGCAATCGACGAAAATGAAAAATCCAAAAATATTGAGAACGAAATAGACGCAAAATCTTTTATAATACAAGACTATAGCGGCTATTTGTAGTTCTAGTAGATACTAATCCTACTAAACCTACTACTATTATAAATGAGAAAGTTTGTGAGGATGGATGGATGGATGTTTGTGATTTTGTGATAACGATAAATTAATACGAATATAGTACCAGATATTATAATGAACACTAGGGTAAAAAAAAAAAAACTCCGTTTTAGCTCCGTACCATTACACCAATATTTTACTTGTTTACTTATTATTTAGTTATTTATATATTTGTACGAAGTTTTTCAAGAAAGCGCATTTTACAATTAGGCTCTACTTAATAATGTCGATAGTTAGGCTACACCAAAATACAATGTAACACAATATATCCATTATCCATGCAAAGTTTCATCTGTCTAGCACTAACCGTTTGGAAAGTAAGCCGATAACCTTAAAACGGATGAACGAACCATCAATTTAGGCTAATTATTATAATCGTTTTCCAGACTTAAAACTTAATACAAACTATGAAGTTAAATAGGCAAATAAACGAAAAACAGTTGGCAACAAATCGAATCGACATAACAAATTCAGCAGGGGTAAGTACTCCCCATCCGACTGGCAGAGGGGTACATTTACATAGACCAGTTAAACAGATTTACCTTTGAATTACGAGTATATTTACTGACTGTATAAAACTATGTTTAAACAAAAAATAATAGATTTTGATGTTCGTTTATATGAAGTGTTTGCACACTTAGCTTGCGTAGGAAAAGTTTATAAGTTAGCAAAAAGGCAATAACTAATATGTAATAAGCAAGAAAAATCTTTATATGCTAATTGTATATTAAGTAACCCCAAATATGCTAATTGTCAAGGAGTAAGCTGACGATGATGAATTAAAGCTAAGAACACTCTCGGTCACGTCAGATTTCATACAAAAAAACCGCATCTTAATCGGACAAACACCCTATTTTGCGTCGGGTGTTAAATTTGAACAACTACTCAGACTAGAAAGGCTTTTTTTAAAGTCATTTTCCGTTGTTAATTCTCAACTTACAAAAGGTCAGTCGTTTTAATTTTTAATCGAGCAATAAGTACCTACATTATTAATAAATACCTTTGGAAACCACAAAGCTTTACTTTTAATAAACCCTAGCAATGTGTGGTAACAAAGAGTAAAAGAAAACTTTGCCTTAAAGAATTCTTTCTACAAAGGCAAATGAAAATAGGTGTGTGTGGTGTATAGGTTTTCCCTAGATACCCAGATTCTAAGGTTTTTTACTCAATATAAGAACAATAAACCTTTGATGATGCCCTGTTTTATCAGTGAAACATAAAAGTGGACTTTCGAAGTAGGTATAATGCTTTCTTTTGTAAGTATATTCTGTGATTTTGAAAATCCCCGAAAGAATTGTGTTCTTTAAGTCCTCATATCGCGTTCTATCACTGAGAAGGGTTTTCTGAGATGACCAAGCAAACGTTCTAAAAAGTTCTAAGCACTCATTACTGAGTGGCCAATATTGTATATGTACAAATAATATCACACAACTTTTTATACACACTTTGTATATGTCCTGACTTAAAGCAAACTGTCCTTAAAGCAAATACGGGAAGGTAGGGTAAGATGAATACGGTACCAAACTTTTTGCGTGTTTCCAATAGACCGAGCACATGCGTTCTAGCACCTGGAACGAATTTTACGTATTCGACTGATGAAACAGGCAATAATATATATTTTTTTAATGATTAAATTTAAAATGCGACAAGATGGGGTTATAGTTAGCATTAAGCATTATTATTATGTTGTTAAGAGTCAAAAAATAAAAAAAATGTAAGTATAATGTGGATATACGATAAAATCTCAAACAAGAAAAAAGGCTATTATACAAAAATAACCAAGAGCATGTCAGGACATGTCTAAGGAGGGTTCCGTAACTATAAACGCGTAATATTATGTATTTTTAAAATTACTTCAAAAGTTACTATCCAATTTTGTTACCCCACACGATGGGGTAGAATGAAAAAATATTTTTTATCCCCACTTCACATGTATGGAGAGCCACCCCTAAAATGTAAAATTATTCTTATTTTATAATGCCAAAACCGAGATCTATATACATTATATATAACCATACCAAAAATATTTATCCATTTATGTTAATAATTACAGGAGCTAAAGGCGCGGACAGACAGTCAGACAGACGGATGGACAGAGCAAACTATAAAGGTTCTTTGAGTATTACGGAATCCTAAAAAAGCACCTTAATTAAGCCCATATATAATATATTAGGTTGGGGAAAAAGTTTCTTCGCATTTTATATAAAAATTCAAAAGGTTTTTTTATAAAGTTTATTTACAAGTGACTAAAGTATATAGGTGCCATTTTGTTCGATAACTTTTTGCCATCTTGTTGGTAGGTACATGATCCCATTGCTATAAAATTTTTGGGGCTTCTGATGAAAAAACTGCGACAAGTGGTTTTGGCAGTCCTCTTGTGATGTCAACCTGACACTGCCTAAGGAATTCTGCAGCGACCGAAACAGGTGGAAATCTGAAGATGCAAGGTCAGGACTATACGGCGGATGCATTAACACCTCCCAGCCAAACTCCCGTAATTTTTTCTGAGTGGCTAAAGATGTGTGAGGTCTAGCGTTATCATGGTGAAAAAGCACACCCCTTCTGTTGATTAATTCCGGCCGCTTTCTCTCAACTTCTTGCTTTAATCTCATCAGTTGTTCGCAGTACAGTTCAGAATTGATGGCCCTGCCTGGCGGTAACAGCTCATAATGAATAATGCCCTTCCAATCCTACCACACACACAGCATCACCTTGTGGCGAGTTAACCCGGGTTTCGCCACAGTCTGTGAAGCCTGACCGGCCTTTGACCATGATCTTTTTCGCACGTTCTTGTCGTACGTGATCCACTTTTCATCACCAGTTATCAGCTTCTTCAAAAATGGTTCGGTTTCATTACGTCGTAATAAAGAATCACAAATGAGTACACGGTTCATTAGGTTTCTTTCAGTGAGCTCATGAGGCACCCAGATATCGAGCTTTTTTGTGTACCCAGCTTTTTTCAAATGCGCCAAAACCGTTTTGTGGTCAATCCCCAGTTCTTCAGCTACATCGTAACTACTAATATGCCGATCTTGCTCCACTTTTTCAAAAATGGCAACAGTTTTGTCCGTAACAGGGCGACCAGAGCGACGTGCATCTTAGATATCAAAATTTCCGGATTGAAAACGCTTAGACCAAATTTGCGCTACTCTCACAGATACTGCATTAGGTCCATAAACATCACAAATTTTTTTCGCGGCTTGTGTTGCATTTTTACCTTTTTTGTAATAAAATTTTAAAATGTATCGAAATTCTTCATAAGAATCACTCATTTTAACAATAAGAAAAACAAATGAAAATCTCAAATTTACCTAATTTGAATATGGAATTGTCTTCTGTAAAATTAAAACTTTTTAATGATACCAAAATCAGCCAGATACAATTGGTATAGCCCAAGATATTTTATGACAAGTTCATTCATACTATAATGCGAAAAGACTTTTCCCCAACCTATTATTCACTTTAAGGGGTACCTCATCTTACCACACGGTTTTGCAAGGTGTGGTGGTTATTCTATTCTTACATTTCGCAATATTAAGTCTTTCTCATTTGACTAATGTTCCAAGTTGTATGCTATATTAATAGTCAGATAACTAAGGATTATTTTAATACGTTTATGAAACTTGAAGACTTTGAGATATTATGCTCACAACTTTATGTACAGCTTGGCAAAAAAGAGTGTGACGCGGTGACAGCAGGAACTAAAAACATTTTCGATTGTATCGTCTTTTATCGTTATCAGATTGGAATGAGATATTTATTATTTGTGTAATATATATCATATGTCATTCCAATTAAATATGTCATTCCAATCTAATATGGATTTAAGAAGATACAATCGAAAATGATTTTAGGTCCTGCTGTCACCCCGTCACACCCTTTTTTGCCAAGCTGTACATAAAGTTATGAGCATAATATCTCAAAGTCTTCAAGTTTTATAAACGTATTAAAATAATCCTTACTTATCTGACTATTAATATAGCATACGACTTGGAACATTAGCCATATTGCCGCACCGTCCCATACTAAAGAGGGAAATATAGTGAAAATCCAGATTCAGCTATAAGTATTGCTCAATGACATGTAGAATACGTTCTAGAACGTTCTAAGTGCTAAAGAAGAAAAGGTTGGGAAGGTCAGTTCGGTCGGCAGACGTAGGTCGCGGCGGGAGCGGACAGAATAGCAATGAGGACGTGAGCCGCTTACGAGATGAACAGGTACGGGTGGTCTGAAACTAAGCTACTACCTACCCGTAGCTTAGGGTAGCTATAACATTCCTATCGGCTTCACTTACCACGAAAGTTCCTTTTGGGGCGTTGCGTAGGGGTACCCTAGTCGACAAAAAACGTCCGTAACGTTAAAAAAAAAACCGGCCAAGTGCGAGTCGGACTCGCGCACCGAGGGTTCCGTTCAAACCTGTAGTGATTTTGTTACAGTTTAAATGTAGTTAGACCTGAGTGTATATAGAGAGAGTATAATTGCGATGAACTTCAATTTAATACCTCTACGCGTTCATGAGGAAAGGTCGTTATTATTTTGAATAGACAGTCAAAAGTGATTAAAACAGTGTGAAGTGCTTAGTTTTAGTACTATTGAGAATAATGGTGAAGTAATGCTGTTTTTTCTCTTTTCATTTTGTACCCAACATTACCCATGATACGCCTACAGTGTTAATTTGAGATCCAGTACTTTAATATAGTGCGATATTTGAGGCATGTTCATCCCATGTCTTCTACATTAGTTTGACTGTATCCTATGAATCTTTCGACATATTTTTACAATCTCGTTTGTTTTTTTTTTTCACAATCTAACAACGGGTTTTACAATTTTACGGTGACATATACACTCATATAAGTTTATCACTTTTTACTTTCCTGCTACCCAAGTAGCACAAAAGTGCTGTATATCAGCTGTATTACTGTCCACAATGGAATCCAAAGGGGCTACTAGCTAGCTGAATAAGAGCTGTAACACAAATTAAATAGATGTCAGCTGAATAACTGTGACATTTGCTGTATATTAGTATTAAATCAGCAATATTAAAGGTACAGCTATTCCAAGAGCTGAATATTGGCTGATTATTAGAGTACGTGTTACCTTTTATACAACACTAGCTTTTGCCCGCGACTTCGTCCGCGTTGAACAATTCTTTGGGATATCGCTGAAATTTACGCGCGACTTTATTTATGACTAACGAAAGCAGAATCCTATTTTTTTAAACGGAACCCTAAAATAAAAGTAGCCTATGTTAGACCCTATAACATCAGCTATCTGCTAGTAAAAGTCCCGTGAAAATCGGTCCAGCCGTTTCAGAGATTAGTCGGAACAAACAGACAGACAGACCGACTGACAGACAGACAGACGGACAGACAAAAATTTTAAAAAATGTATTTTATTGTAAGTACCGAATATACTTTCAGATTCATTATGTAAAAAGCTGTTAATTTGAAGTTACAAACAGACACTTAAATTGTATTTAACTGTATAGATGTATAGATATTATAATGTATTATATTTTAAGATATTATCAATTTGATGTTTATAAAATAACTAAACTATTTAACTAAAGTAAACTAAACTAAACATTAACCCGCACGCGCACCCCGCCTTGGTGACGCACACTCCGCAACGGGCCGTGCAGCAGGAATCGTAATATTTTAATTTCGCCATAACTTCAAAACCAAACGTCCAATTTTAATCATTCAAAGACCAAATATTATCTACATAAACTGTACTAAGGCCCACTTGCGCCAATCCGGGTTAAAGTTAACCCTAGGCTAAAAATCATGTTATCTCTCTCGTTCTTCGTATTTGTGAAAGAGAAAGCATGATATTTTAACCTAAGGTTAACTTAAACCCGGATTGGCGCAAGTGGGCCTTAGTGATGAAATAATTTATTTTGATAAGGATTAATAACATGAGTAAAATAAACGCGTTTAAATGTAGTCCAAAAAAATTCAAGTTTTGAAAATAAAAAAATGGTTATTGTGCCTTACTCGACATAGATAGGTATAGTGTGTCGCGGACTTTTTTGTAGATATTTATAAGATCTACAATTAATTAGAACATTTTATGGTTCTATCTTTTATAGTTTAGGCAGCGTACGCAAAATAAGTAACTTTTCTGGTTGATTTTTTACACCTTGTGTCCGAAAAACCCAAATATCTTACGGAACCCTATTTTTTTCCAAAATAAAATTTTGCCTATGTTACTCGTGGATAATGTAGCTTTCGAATGGTGAAAGAATTTTTGAAATCGGTCCAGTACTTTTTGAGCCTATTCATTACAAACAAACAAACAAACAAACAAACATACAAACAAAGTTTTCCTCTTTATAATATTAGTGTAGACAAAGTACACGTTCGGGTTGTTTTAAAACTTCTATGGAGCTCAATGTTCACAAGTTCCAAAATTGTGAACAATTTTTCCCCTTGGTCCTATCCTGTTAATAATATATTTATAATTGACTAGCTGTTTCCCGCAGCTCTTACTGTATATTTTCCGGGATAAAAAGTAGCTTATGTTTTAATCTGGAGCCTAAACTACCATCATACCAAATTTCATTAAAATCCGTTTAGTAATTTTTGCGTGAAACAGACATTCATCCACACATCCATCCATCTATCGATTTATCCATCCATCCATCCTTTCACATTTATAGTAGGTCAAAAAATGTAATCGTAGCCGACTTACTACCCACCGGCGCTCATAGATGGCGTTGTCACCGGGCTACATCACGCTATCGGTATTACGAAATGCAACAATACACTAATAGTTACTAGATTTCATCTTTCTCACTTACTTAGACCTCAAAAGGAGTCAATCACAACAAACGTGTCTATTTAAGACAAAATAATTTTTGATAACGATCTTGTTCTGAGATCGCTGTAAAATGTAAAGAATCCGAGTCGAGACTAGAGTCCGATGTCGAGTTAAAATAATCTGGAAACCCGCAAACACCGCAAAGGTTAGTTTTAAATTTAAGGTGGTTCGTTTCCCATACAAAAAAACAATGGACATTAATTAGGTAATTTCATACTATTACTACATAAATTATATGCACATCTATTTATTTTGCAATACAATTGTCGCAAAATACATTTAAAATACTTTATTTCACACAGAAGTCACATTTTTATTGAATTTTCGACAAAAAGTGACATAAGTTACAAATGTCACTTTTTGTCGAAAATTCAATAAAAATGTGACTTCTGTGTGAAATAAAGTATTTTAAATGTATTTTGCGACAATTGTATTGCAAAATAAATAGATGTGCATATAAATTTATGTAGTAATAGTATGAAATTACCTAATTAATGTCCATTGTTTTTTTGTATAGGAAACGAACCACCTTAAGCGTTACGTTAGATAATACGTGGGAGAGCCACGCTTCAGCATGAATGGGCCGGCTCGACCGGGTAAATACCACGACCTCACAGAAAACCGGCGTGAAATAACGCTTGCGTTGTGTTTCGCCGAGTGAGTGAGGTTACCGGAGGCCCATGGGGGGATTGGGGATTTTAAGGACCAGGAACGCAATTCGCAACACTAGAGGAGTTACATGTGTAACTCCTCTGGTGTTGCGAGTGTCCATGGGCGGCGGTAATCGCTTACCATCAGGTGATCCGTCTACTCGTTTCCTGGTTCATAACATTAAAAAATTAATATTATTATTAGGAAATTCTTAATTCTCGTGTCATAGACACACTCCCACGAAACGGTTTGACCGATTCTTATGATTTTTTTGGAATGAAAGTTCCTTATGGCAAAGAATATATATTACTAACGTAATATTATATGGCCTGTACTTATGGCCTATGGGGCGTTGCCCATTTGAAGCATTTGAAAAATACCGTGTAAATTACCGTGTAAAATGTAACTGAAACAACCTTGAATTTTCAATATATCAGGTCTACTTTACATAATAAGTGCTTTATCGACGTCATACTTTTTGTAGGCCTTTTTTTCGCAGATTTTTCCACCTTTAAGAATATGACCGATTTTGTGACCAACTTTTTGTATGACGTGTGCGTTGCACTTTTGCAATCAGTGTGTTCTATTTTTGACCTACAAAACATCGGTCACCGATTATCGCTCGTGGTTAGGCTGATTACCCTTAGGCTGATTGACTGACTGAACTGAAAATCTCGCGAGCGATTGAACCAACATTATTATACAACTAATTTTCATTTAGTTTGGACAAATAGACGGATTACTAACTAAGCAGGAATACTAACTATGCAGGAATAATATGTATTTAGTCGAGTTAAACGTCACCGAATGAACGGGAATTCCCCCGAACTCCTGCCCAAAAAGAGTTAAACGTAACTTAACTATTTCTCAATTTTTAAGTCGCTACCAGCCTAACCCAGCCCAGCCCAGCCCAGTAATATTTTTCAACTTTAAACTTTCAACGAAAATCAAAATTCACAGTAAGAAAATGAAAATCTGGGTAAATATTTATGCTGTAAAAAATTTAAAATACCAGGCGAACATGACGTTAGTGATGTTAACGTACACAAATATTCAGCAGCCCGGGAAATGGAAGGCATCTCAAACCGAGCGGCTACTTGGAATTTCCATCATAAGAAAGGAAAATATTTCTCCGAGTGACAGCCGCACTTTAAGAGTCACTGCAATCCGAGACGAGATGACTTCCGTGCCATGCGAGCCTTGTACTTTTAATACGAAAGCACATACTTCGACTAATAACATGCCTTAGCTAGCATGTCTTTAGCTGTGATATTTCTTCAGACTAGTGTTCTTATGCTTTTAAATCACAGTAACTACGCAGAATCATAGAAAAAAATAATTTCAGGAACAAAAAGTAAACAAGGTTAGGTACATTGAGGAATATAACTTACTAGCTTTTGCCCGCGGATCCCCGCGTAAATACAATATCCCACGGGAACGCTGTACTTTTCCGAAAAAAAAAATTGAGTCTATGTTTCACTACAGCTACCATAGTCCATACTAATTTTCATCAAAGTTTTTGCGTGAAAAAATAGTTTTTGCGTGAAAGTGTCCATGAATCCAACCATCCATCCGGCCGCCCATCCTCACAAACTTTCACTTAATATAGTACATAGTAGGATTGATCAACTAGCATGGTCGATAATAAAGTGACTGCTGAAATTTCCAATGTTTATTTGCAAAAATTGCTATATTTTAAACCGAACAATCAACTTGTAGGTAAATTTCGTTTGTTTTTGAAGTATTTTCTTATTATGAAAATTTTTCCACGTAAAATATTTCATACCTTCAAACGTAATAAACAAACATCAAACGGGCAAATAAAAGAAATACCTCAACTCAGGGGATCGTTTTGAATACAAGTAGTCGTATAGATCAAGACCCTCGCAAATGAAATAGAAGGACAATTTCTCAAGGAGCCCTCTGAGGGACACTCGAAAGAATCGGGGTCCCCGTCGTAATCTTGACGATTATTAAAAGCATATATCTTCAGCTATGCACCCTGATTCTGGGGGTGCATTGAAATTCTACGGACTATGTGATTTTTGTGATTTTATTTCTTTTTTTTGTCCCAATATAATTGTCTAAAGTGCCTAATATTCAACAAAGTGCCTTCAATGAATTTTATAAGTTGAAGGCGCAGTATGTATCTCAAAGTAGATAACTTGAGCATTTAACATCTATTGTACTTTTGAAAATACATGTTAAATGCAATGGTACTTGACTTGTTTTTCTAAACTCAATGGTGTTATTAAATTTATATTAAAGTAAATATTATTGTGACTTTTACTACTAGACTAGGTTAGTAACATTCGCAGTTTTATTCGCCCAACACTACAAGCTCCCTTATTTCTATCTAGTTCATTCTTGCTCATTAACATTTCCACTCATTCGGTCATTTATCTTGACGTGAGTTGCGGTGGCGCTTGAGAATATTTTGTTTAAAAACACGCTCATTTCAATGAACTGTGTATAACTTCACGTGGAAATTATTACTGCGTTGTCGAAGATGAAAATGTGTTGAAAAACCATATTTCGCTAATGTTGCATTATATCCCAAAATGTATTTGTTTACAAAATCGCAGTCTAGTCTAGACGCGCAAATATAAAATTAGTGAGACGAAAACGGGAGAAATTAATACATGTCATAGAAATATTAATTTCAACGTTAATCATATATTACGAGCTTCAAAATAGCTCAAAGGGATTTTCGCAGGATGGCGCCAAACCACTAAGTGACGTCTGCAACCTGCTGCAATATTAACTATGAAGGTGTTATTAAACTTAGATAATGAGGGGAGAAAATGAGTGGTTAACGTCATAAATAAAGATGATAAGTATAGAAAATGTGTGGTTTAACGTCATCTATCATAATTAGCCAATAGATTACAACGGTACTCTTTTTTAAACTTCATTAAGTCTAGTCATAGGCTCGAAGTGTGTCTGAAGCCTAAGGCTACGTTCCCACGAGCGTTTTTGTGGTCACACGACAATTTTACAGCTCTACACGATTTCTGTGGGAGAGCCACGCTTCGGCATGAATGGGCCGGCTCGACCGGGTAAATACCACGACCTCGCTGAAAACCGGCGTGAAATAACGCTTGCGTTGTGTTTCGCTGATTGAGTGAGGTTACCGGAGGCCCATGGGGGATTAGGGATTTTTAAGGATCAGGAACGCAAGTCGCTGCACCAGAGGAGTGTGTCCATGGCGGTAATCGCTTACCATCAGGCGATCCGTCTGCTCGTTTCCCGGTTCATTACATTAAAAAAAAAATCACCTCTATTGCTTTCGAAAACAAAATGTATTGGATCTGACATATTGCATCGCAAGCGACTTGTCGCTTAACGATGACTTGTGTCAAGTCCCATACATTTTTTATTTCTAAATTCGCTGTCGAAATTATGGAATGCATCTTGACTAAAGGCCCAGCCTACAAATTATTATGACTGTCATAAGTATCAATCGTGTCAATCGTTTTAAACTTTTGCCTACTAGTCCGCTTCAATTTGACACTATTGATTTTGGCTGCTGGATTAGCAGGCTATCCGGTCAGGATGCCCGTCACCGATCTATATAGTACTGGTAATAGAGTGAAGGATATTAGGTACTTTTTTAATTTCGTTGTTTTCGGTTACAGGCTTACGTAGTTTTAATTCATTCCACTTTAAGCTCTAGGTGTAATGTAATATTCGCTTTACTTAGCTTTTGTTAACAATGAAGTTAAATTTATTAAGAACTAGCCTCGCGCATAAAAATTCACTTACAAAAATGTAAGCTAGCTGTAGTAAAGTACAGCGAGATTTAAATAAAGAAAATGTAGTCGGAAAAAAAGAAAAAGTAAATAACAACACAGCTCGTTGTAAAACTAGATGCAGGGATGAACATAAAAAAAGCGGAAGCGTTAGTGACAAGTATTTTAATTTTTAGCATAAAACAGAAATTAGTGACATAACAAAAAATTAGGTCTTTTCATCCGTTATTGGATGATTTATAGAGTATTCTCTGAGCGAAGTAACCACTCTTGAAATACTATAGTGCCTGGGACAGTCGGTTTTTAAATGTATGGCTGGCCAAGCACATACGGCATACGCACAACGTATAAAGTCAGCCTAGTCCAGAGGAATGACTGGTCAATGCGTCTGGGGCCAACCATGTGCGGGTTTCCTCACGATGTTTTCCTTCACCGTTAGAGCGTCCGTATAATGTACTTGAAATCTAAAAAAGTCTCATTAGAACACGCCACAACCTGGGAACCGAGCCTGCACTCTCTCGAGTGCGAATCAAACGGTCTACGCACTAGGCCACGGAGCTCTAATATAATTCTAGCAGTGCGAACGGAGGAGTATGAAATTGGTCACGTTCAAGTTTATGTAGAGTAATATGCAGAAAGCTAATATTTTTTAAATTACTAAAACCTAGAGATACATACCTAACATTAATAAAAATAACACACTACCTCACACTACCGTGCGTTTGCATAATTCCATAGACAACATTATTAATAGCGTACCTATCTAAGAGGCATAAGAACTCTAAAAACGATGGAACTTAGAAATTAAAATATGAATTATGGTCGAATTTCAACCACAGATTTCTAGTTCAGATAATTTCATTAAAGCGCTGCTTAAAAACATTCTCCACTTCTCAGTATAGGGTTAGTTTACATTTGTTTTCCGCTTCTCTCTCGTCCGTATCGCGGGCTTAAATTTATTACTATGTGCGGCCATCTCGGAGCAAAGCCACAAAGCAGAGTTATGAAATTAGCGCAATGAGCGGGAAACAGACAGACGGAATTAGTTTAGTGGCGACGCCTGACTTGCGCTGTCCCTGAAAACACGCTTATTAAAAACTTTCATGCTATCTAGTATAAATTGGTTTTGTCTAGTTCATTAGATTGCATTTTAGCGAGATTTGATTATGGGATTATGTATCTGCGAATGTTTATTACAAATTCTAGATGCTAGAATAACGATGCTTATCGACGGTATTCGTTTAAGTGATTATAAAGTACTGCGTCTTGTAGTATTAACCTTTTACTATAGATAATATCTCCTTTTGATGAAAGTTATCTTCAAATATTTCGTATTGCACTTCATATTAAGCACCAAGTTCCAACCACTTCATATCGAACAAGTTTCCGCTGGACCAGGCATAAGATGGAAATCGCTTAGCAGCGCCATTGAATTGTGCGCACGCACAAATAGGTAGTAACAAAAGTTTTTCTGTGTTCCTGGGTAATGGCTGTGTATTAAATATGTGTATATTATAATAAAAATCGTAAATATATGTGTAGTATAAAAGTATTAAATATTCCCGTTTTCTGGTAACACAAGTTCTTCGGATACTTAGCACGGGGCCAGATTGACGTGGTGTGAGCGTCCATAGATATTATTATTATTAAAGGAAAATGTTTAGAAACTGATCAAGCAGGAACTTTTTCGTCGTTGTACCTACACTCATTTAAACAAAAATACATCGTTAAACCTTTGAATACACATTTAAATCGTGCCCCGGGGGGTTTTCATTTAAAACAAATCATTAAAACACAAAGAGAGGTTTTAATAAATTAGTGAAATTAAAAGACGGATGCGCGTCCCCATAAGGCTTCGCCGCAAACTAAATTTATTAACACTGCACCCTCTCACTGCGCCCGAAGGCTGAAAAACTGCAGGGGGAACGCTCTATAGTCTATACTTATGTAGAGAAGTATAGAAGATTCTAGATTGTTTTGACGCTCTATGATTACATGTCAACATCTATGGTAAAACGGACGATCATCATCATTATCACTGATCGCGATGAGATGTTAGAGTTGAGGATGGTTTCGTTCACCGCGCTAGACTTATGCTAGTTACAATAAAATATATAGGAGTGTGTTGTTTCCAGCGTAAATGCTTATGAGTTTCATCTCACTTTCATGCTGAATCAACGCCAGACGCGCCACACAACGGAGCTGCCTACATTCTCAGGGGCTCCCACCGAATGGTTGTCCTTCAAAGCAGCCATGGAAGACACCACTGCATTCTACAAGCTGAAACCGATCGAGAATTTAGCCCGGCTGAGGAGCTGCTTACGGGGAGAAGCCAGGGAAGCCGTGGCACCACTGCTGAGCGTCGCTACGCCGCCCGAACAAATCATGAAGACTCTAAAACAATGCTTCGGACGTCCAGAAGTTATGGTGGACCGCATGATGGAAGACCTGAAGAGGCTACCGAGGCTCGGAGGTTCGGCGGCGGAACTCAACCAATTCGCCGTGAAGATTCAGAACATGGTGGCTATCCTGAAGAGGCTGAGGCACGGGTACCTTTTCAACCCGTTGCTCACGAGAGACATTCTAGAGAAGCTCAGTCCTTACGAGAAAAGCAAGTGGTACGACTACGCAGAAGAGACGTCGCGCTTCAGGAACGAGCCCGATGTCGTCCTTCTCTCTGAATTCTTAATGAGAGAAGCGGACAGGGCGCTGCGCTACGGATTCAGCACGACACTGAAGAGAGAAACGCCGCGTCAGCCTCCGAACAAGAGTGAAACCAGAACAAGAAGGCCAGTCTTCGCGGTGACAGATGAGGGCAGGGGTTCGCCGAGCCACAGCCAACCCAAGAAGGTACGCGAGGCAGCAATGAAGTGCCCGGTATGTGCCAGTGATCACGCTCTGCCTCGCTGCGCCACCTTCAAGAAAATGAGCGTACCAAAGAGATGGGACACAGTCAGGAAAGAGGGGCTGGTTTCCTGTGCATATCGAGTCGACACAGAAGATTCAACTGTAAGGCGAAACGGTGCGGCGCACAGGGTTGTAAGCGGCTGCACCACACGTTGCTGCACGAGGAGAGGTCCGGCGGCGCTCCACAGGCTGAGGACGCCGTTATTACCGCATCGGTCACGTCCGACCGTGCGGTAAAACTCAAGATGAGAAGGGTTCAAGTCGTAGGTCCACGGGGCGAAGCGGACATCTTCGCGCTGTTCGACGAGGGCTCGACAGTGACTCTGCTGGATGAAGACGTCGCGAAGGCTATCGGCGCAGACGGTCCGTCGAAAGTGCTGCGGATGCACGGGATCAATGCCGAGAGGAATGAAGAAAAAAGCCGACTCGTACAACTGGGCGTACGGGGTCACGACGGTACCAGGCACGACATCACTGCGAGAACGGTGGGCGGATTGAACTTGCTCACTCAATCCGTTCCGGAATCATTGCTGCAACTCGCTCACCTGCACGATCTCAGGGATGAAGAGATGTGTTATGAGAACGAGAAACCCCAACTTCTCATCGGTACGGACAACTGGCAGCTCATCGTGTCAAGAGAACTGAGAATCAGGAAAAGGAACCAGCCTGCGGCCTCAAAGACCAAACTCGGCTGGGTGATCCACGGCAGCATCCCGAGGCGCATCATAAGGCAGGATGATGAGAGTATCCTGCACATATCCACAATCGAGACCAGAGGCGAACGGCTCGAAGAAATGGTGAAGAAACACTTCGATATAGACGCATTGGGAATAGCGGCTAAGGCGAGGCTGACAGACGGCGAGCAGCGGGCCATCGACCTCTTTGGCAGGACGGCCAAGAGAACGGAAGACGGTCGATTCGAAGTGGGACTTCTGTGGCGCAAGGACGGCGTCAAATTACCTCTCAGCTACAACAATGCGCTGAAGAGGCTTAAGAACTTAGAACACAAGCTCAGGAAAAACCCAGAAGACGAGGCGCAGTACCATGGGCAGATGAAAAATCTCATAAGCAAAGGATATGCGGAAAAATGCGACGGGACGGAGGCCGGTAGCGACCGTACATGATACCTGCCGCACTTCCCGGTCAAAAACCCAAATAAACCGGGTAAGCTGCGACTGGTTTTCGACGCGGCGGCGAAGACAAGCGGCGTGAGCCTTAATGATCACTTGTTGGAGGGGCCTGACCTTCTGACGTCACTGCCAAGGATCCTGTTCCGGTTCAGGGAGGAAGCTGTAGCTGTGAAGGCCGATATACAGGAGATGTTCCTTCGTGTGAAAGTCAGACGAGAAGACCAGCCGGCCCAGATGTTCCTGTGGAGAGAGGACCCGAACGAGCCGCCGACCAGGTACAAGATGGTGGTGATGATTTTTGGAGCGTCGTGTTCGCCGTTCCTGGCACACTCAGCCCGGAATAGGAACGCGGAAGAATTCGCTGAGTCACACCCGGAAGCCCATCGCGCTATTTCCGAAGCCCATTACATGGATGACTACGTAGACAGCTATCCAGACCGGGAGAAGGCCAAGCAGGTTGTAGAGCAAGTGGACCAGGTGCACAGGAAAGGTGGCTTCCACTTAAGAGGCTGGACGAGCAACGACCGGAGGGTGCTAGAGGAGCTGCCTGAGGACCGCCTAGCTGAGAATACTACGCAGCACGTCACCAAGGACGAGCAGAAGACCCTGGGCATGCTGTGGGACTCCAAAGGTGACAAACTAAAATTCAACACGTCGCTATCTAGAGTTCCTGTGGAGGTCCGCGCGCGCCGACGAAAAGGGAGGCCCTTAGCACCGTAATGAGTATCTACGATCCGCTGGGGCTACTTAGCTGTTACACCATTACCGCCAAAGTCATCCTACAAGGCTTGTGGCGTCAGAAGCTGGACTGGGACGAGCCGCTGCCAGCTGAGTCAGCCGAGGACTTCACCCGCTGGCTGACAGACATGGAATACATCAGCCATCTCGAGCTGCCCCGGAGTTACAACGGGGGGATCCCGACGAGGAGCCGGCAGCTGCACGTATTTTGCGATGCGAGCAAGGACGCATACGCCGCAGCCGTCTATTGGAGGATGGAACAGGAAAATGGAGATGTTCGAGTCGTGTTGGCCGCAGCCAAGGCCAAAGTAGCGCCGTTGAAGGCCCAAACCATACCGAGGCTGGAACTACAGGCCGCCCTGGTCGGAGCGAGGCTGGGAAGCGCCGTCGTAGCAGAACACAGGTGGAAAACAGATACCGTTTTCTACTGGATTGATGCACAGGTGGTGCTGTGTTGGATACAGAACGGCAGCCGGAAGTACACGCCGTACGTCGCGCACCGCCTGGGGGAAATCGCCGAACTGACGTCTGTCCACCAGTGGAGGTGGGTGAGCACTAAGAGCAACGTCGCGGACCTAGCCACGAGAACGGGCTATGTTCCGAGGAGCGACGAGGACCCATGGTTTAAAGGGCCAGACTTCCTGCGCAGGCCTATGAGCGAGTGGCCCGCGGAGAGTCCCGCCCAAGTCGAAGATAAAGAAGAACACGTCGCCTTTTACACCACAAGGGCGAGTGAGCTGGACTGTCTACCGGATGTGACGCGCTTTTCGAGTTACGAGCGCCTCATAAGTTGCACAGCGATGGTTTTGTTATTCTTAGAAAAGTGCCGAGATCGTCGAGCCAACCTCGAGGTACGACACCTAGAACGGGCCGAGACGTTGTGGTATCAGAGGTCACAACGGGACAGCTTCACGCAAGAAATTGAAAAGATCACAAGTGGCAAGACGGCGCCTAGGTGGAGCTCCTTGTACCGGCTCAACCCAGTGTACAGAGACGGGCTGCTCGTACTGGACGGGAGAATCAAAGCAGCGCAGGTTCCAGCGGAGATGAAGAATCCAATCATCCTGGACGGAAGACATCCGTTCACGAAGCTACTGGTGGCACGGGAGCACGCCAGGGCAGGACACGGGAGCCGTGAGAGGGTCGTGAACGACCTTAGGCAAAGGTTTTGGATCCTGAAGCTGCGGCCGACGGTGCGCAGCATAACAAGTAAGTGTGCGTTTTGTCGGCTACGACGGGCACACCCGAGAACACCACAAACTGGAGACCTGCCGGCGGAGCGCCTGGGGGCGTTCCAGAGACCATTTTCGTACTGTGGTCTCGACTGTTTCGGCCCGATGACGATCACCATCGGCCGACGTTACGAGAAGAGATGGGGAGCGCTCTTCACCTGTCTGACGACGCGGGCCGTGCACCTGGAGCTGGTGGCCTCGCTGTCGACAGACTCAGCAATAATGGCCATGAGAAGGATGGCTGCGCGGCGAGGATGGCCGTCAGTCATGTACAGCGACAACGGGACGAACTTCAGAGGCGCGGACGTCGAGCTGCGGCAGGCGTACGCTGAGTGGGCACCGGCTATGGCTCAGCTGGGCCTCACGCACCGCATGCAATGGAAATTCACCCCGCCGGGGGCGCCGAGTCAAGGAGGTGCCTGGGAACGGATGGTGAGGTCGGTGAAAACCGCCTTACTCGCTACGCTGAACGAGAAGTCGCCGAAAGAAGAGGTACTCCAGACCCTGATGGCCGAGGCGGAGTATTCCGTGGACGCACGACCGCTAGTTCACGTTTCCGTGGACCCCAGCGACCCGGAGGCAATCACACCGAACCATTTCCTCCTCGGGTCGTCCACCGGACTGCCGTACGTCGGACCGTGTGTGCCGGCGGACAAGAAGACTTGGAGAGTCGCGCAAGCCCTTGCCGACGAGTTCTGGAGGCGCTGGGTGAGGGAATACCTCCCCACGCTCACGCCACGCTACGGGGCGCCGCAGAGCAGCCGTGCCCTGGTTCCGGGCGACCTGGTCGTGGTCGTAGATCCGGCGCTGCCGCGTAATACGTGGCCGCGCGGGGTCGTGCACCGGGTCTACCCTGGCCCGGACGGACAGGTGCGTTGTGCGGACGTTCGCACGCGCAGTGGTGTGTTCCGCAGGCCCACATCAAAACTGGCAGTGCTGGAGGAGGCGCCGCAGTCGCAACCGCGACCGCTGGCGGAGCAGACGGAGCCGGGGGCGGTGCCGGGCGCGGAACGAGCGCCGGGGCGAGCTACAGACAGCTCGCAGTCGCCGGGGCGAGCTACAGACAGCTCGCAGTCGCCTGAGCGAGCTAGAGACAGCTCGCAGTCGCCTGAGCGAGCTACAGACAGCTCGCAGTCGCCTGAGCGAGCTAGAGACAGCTCGCAGTCGCCTGAGCGAGCTACAGACAGCTCGCAGTCGCCGGAGCGAGCCACAGACGGCTCGCAGTCACCACCACGAGCTGTAGCGAGCACAAACAGCTCGCGGTCGCAGCCAGTTGCAGCGGGCACGGTCAGCCCGCAGTCACCGGAGCAGTTTGCGGCGGACACAGACAGCTGGCAGTCAGCGGAGCAGTCCACGGCGGGTCCAGCGAGCCCGCGGTCACCAGAGGAGGCTGCGTAGAACCTGGCTACTGCGCCGGGGGGAGGATGTTAAGGACAGCGGCCTCGCCTCAACAAAAGTGAATTTAAAGACAATGAACGCTTATCAGTGCTTTAAAACGTTTCTAAAAACTGTGAGTAAATAGTACATAAACTCTTAAGAGTGAAAATAGTGAATATAAGTGTTGTACATAAGTGTTAAATTCATTAAAATAGTGGTAAATAATTGTTTTAAAGTCACGAGTTTATTTTCTTTATAATTTCTTAACCGTAGCTTATTTCACTTGGAAAATTAGTGTTGTACATAGGGAAAATTAGTGGCTAAAGTAAATAACATTTAGGTAAATAGAAATGTAAATGGTTTTAGAGAAAATTAGATTATAATGGTGAAAAATATATGGTTTTCATAAACTTGTAATTTTTGCTTATGTGTTACTAAGTATCTATGTAAACTGTGTGATTATGTATTGTTTTATGGTAAATAAAGAATTCCACGTTATGCGTTTCACTTATCCTGGCTCAAGGGAAATAAAGGGAAATTAGGGAAAATTATGGAAAAATAGCCGTATAGAGAAATAAGAGAGAGATAGCTTATATGAAAGTTAGAAGAGTACATTTGTGCTCCCTATACGGCATTGCCCTGAGCCAGGTAAGCTAACGACTTATCGTGCTAAATGTTCTCCTCAAATCAGTGTTATTTTTTATACGCCCCAGCTCTGCCCGAATCGGTGTAACCTTGCTATCTTCGAGTCTGATCAGAGCCGGCGGTGAAAACCTAGTGGAAAAATACAGTCCCATACACAGTCATTGAAGAACATAATATAAAACCAGTTTTTCAACATAACCGGAAGCGCACAAACGGAAGTCCCCACGGTTTGTTTCAGTGCAATTGTCATGCAAATGTCTGAATTAATCGGCGGCGTTTAGGTGCGAGCGCCCCTCCAATGACAATTAAATTAAAACGAGTTGGAAACTTCCAAAGTTGTACCGTCTAAATTGTCCAAACGACTTGGGATTTAATTCGGAAAAATCGCAAAAGTGTGTGTGCACTAGAAGGGAATAAGAGACTATTATATGTAACGAAATAGCCAGGATTCATTACCTACAGAATATTTATAGGCATTTTACGAGTATTACATACTCATAAATTGCCCTACTGAATTTGGTCGTATTTCCATAATGAGTTAAGTTAGGTTATAAATATTTACTTTAGTTTTCAGTAGTCCATCGTATAGTACTGAAACACATTTATAAGTATTTTATCTATATTAATTATATATTATTACGAGAAGCAGAAACTTTCAGTTCGTTTTACGAATTGTGAAACGGGAGGAGTATGACATTTTAGCCGGTAAATTAAAGTTTTAAATAATGCTTAGAAAAACATAAAATTAACAAAAGTAACAACAACACACACTACCTCCGATTATGTTAATACGTGCGTTTGATATATACCTATCTATGTCACCGTAAAATTGTAAAAACTGTTAGGTACATTGTAATACATATTATTAGAGATATTGTAAAATGTCAACAGATTGTCAATTAAACATTTCTTCTTACAATTGTACGTATTATTTTTCGTTATATTGTAATATTTACCGTGCCGACTGATTAAACTGCAAGTGTCCTGCGCCGCCATATTTGTTTGTTTTTTCATAATAACAATTATAACGATATAAAATAATGCGTACATTGTAAGAAGAAATGTTTATTTGACAATCTGTCAACATTTTACAATATCTCTAGTAATATTACAATATAACGGTTTTTACAATTTTACGGTGACATATACAATTTTGTTACACGTTGACGTCAATCTGTTACATTTTTTTTCTAAGAAGCAAAAACCCTTTTTAAAGTCCAAAATTAAAAATTATATGAATTTTTATTTCGACCACAGAGCGACCTCTAGTACTTATCTACCCATAAATTGACAAGTTAAAAAATTCAAAAGTTCACTTTCCTTTTATTCTTCAGATTTACCAATCGCCTCCAAATATTGAAGTAACCAATCACCTTTATAAACTTTCGAATTCGTAATGAGGCCTATTTCTGAACAGAAAAAGTAATTCGTGCCCTATGAGTGATTGTGAAAATTCATCACGGGCCTAAAACACCCCGGGCGTTATATACTTGAACAGTTCCGTTCAATCGAGCGTTCCGTTCGAATTTAATTTTTTCATAATACCTACGCGGATATTTTGCAATATTTAAACCGGCTCGTCCGAATAGGGAATGCTTTCCCGTCCCTATTTTTTGTGTCGATACAATCCAAAAAATATCGAAATTGAAATACAGGATGCACTACAGACATCGAAATCTACAATTTTCTGTTAATGGAAAGAGATAGAGCTGAAATTATTTTCAATAGGTTCGAGCGTTACATCTGCGAACTTTTTTATTTTCAAGTAGGTAACTAATTACCTTTGTAACTCAATTATGTTTATTTTCAAGGGATTTTTAAATTTATTTCGAAGTGAAGGTGAAGAACCTAAAACGCGTTATTTTATTATATTTAGGTACTTATACTTAGTTATGTCTCAAATGTAAATCCTCATTTAATAATTTCGTCAATCCTTGAAATGTAAAATAATTGTTAAAAAATTATCACGTCCCTAAAATACACCCCAATGAACAGATTTGTTCAATCAAGCGTTCTATTTTCAAATTTTTACCTTTTTCTTAACGCTTTGCCGATATACAGTACCTATATATTTTACTTTGAATTCTTGAAGTTGTGAATATTCTTGTTAATTTCAAAGATTTCAACTCAAGATAGGCTATCACGTACATTTAGCAGAAAAAAATTCATACAAGAAAATGTTACGCCATCTTGGTTTTCACCATAACTTAAATGTCAGCCATCTTGTTTTCACCATACTTCCAATTTCAAAATGGCCCCAAAAATTTAAAAATTGGGGCCATTTTACTGGAGATACTTTTTGCCTCAACACGCCTCGTCTATAATATACGTCTATTGTTAATTTACATTTTTCTAAAATAGCGATTTCAGTTTTATTTCAATACCAGGTGTCCCCGTAATTCCATACGCACAAAATGAAAACCCGCAGTAACCCGCAGTACTTTCCCCATGTGTACTCTATATCTGTTGCCAGATTTCATCAAAGTCAGTGCAGTTATTTCGAAGCCTATTCAATGTAAACAAACAAATCTGATGACAAATTTTATTAAAAACGCTTAAAACTTCATTTTTAATGGCTTTTAGATAATTTTTATTAAAATTATTCTAAGGGCCTACTTCACAATCTTTTTCTAATAAGTTTCGGACTCGGAAGCTTTGTCGCTACTTACGACAGAAACAAAACATGCAAATAATAATATGTGACTATTAGCAGTAGATTGTAAAACATAGCACAATAAGCATTGAAAAAACAAATCATCACGTAAAATTCTTCTTTTCATATTCTTGACTTTAAACTCCTCTTTCGAAACTCAGCGAATTATCTTAAAAAGAATTTAAGCTCCAAGTGGATTATGGGGTGACCATTGCGTCAGGTGTTCCCAACAGTTGGCTGCTGTTTATTGCCGTCATATTTCAATACCCCTGAAAAGACGGGCCCCACTCGATTTGCATCTGACAACGACTAGCTTTATTGCCAAAGAACCCCAATTTCGGAGCTAAATTATAAGGATTCTGAATGTAATTTGAAAATTTGAAATTAATTCAGGAGTTTTTTTTTTTTTTGTCAAAAGTTATTAGATGGTTTAATTACATAGCTAATGTTATATCGAACAATTTTTCGCACGACCAGGTATAAGATGAAAATCGCGCACGTACACTCATGTGTAAATACGTAATCAACCACGTCTGCAGTCGTTGCGGTCTCTTCCTCTGTGTTTAAATATTTTGAGACGTCCTAGTGCAAAGGAAAATATGTAGAATTGCCATTTTTTTCATTTTTAGTTTGTTGCCTCATGGCTGTTGGCATATTTTATAATCCTATTGTATTAATTAACGAGTAGTGGTAGTTTAGGTATACCTACGGGTATACCATATAATATAAGGTTTGGTAAAATCAACTACGGATATTTTGGGCATATGATCTGCTGCTTATGTAAAGACATTTAAGCAGAAAAATAATTGTCATACTTAAAAAAAAAAAATTCTTTATATGGGCGAGTTTGCGTTCTGCGGAGAGTCACCCATCTTGCATGGGTGACTCTCCGCAGAACGCATCATTTTTTACTTTGAGTATGACAATATTTTTTTTGCCTAAACGTCTTTACATAAGCAGTGGACTATGTGCCCGAAGTATCCGTAGTTGATTTTCGGAGACCTTATATACTCTTTATTTAGAATGTTAAGGTGTTTTATATACATATTTTAAAGGTCTTAAAATATTTAACAGATTTAAGCAATAAGGGTCAGTTCATGCGACGATATGCGACACAATGCGTTGCATTTTTAAGATAGCTATTTAAAATTGTATAACGCGTTTCAAATGAGAATAGGAACGTCAATGACCTTTTTCTGTCAAATGTCACTTGAAAAGTGCGATTTTCAGAAAAACTTATGTGCATATAAATGTTAATAGTCTTGCATCAAATTTAAATAAACATGTTAAATAGTAATCAATTATGTAAACATAAATTTAACTATCATAACAGTCTAAACTCGAAACAATATGGCGCCGACTCGATCCTATTCTCATTTGAATCGCACTATACTTTATTCACTACACAGAAAAATACACTGCACATGCGCTGTGCTGCGCGATGCGAGTGCGACATTTGACCTCTTGTGTAAAGAGTCTTGTGAATCTTCTTGTGTAAAGAGTAAAGTTCAATTTAGAATAGCTATCTTAAAAAAATCAGCCAAGTGTGAGTCAGACTCGCGCACCGAGGCCTCCGTACAAACCTACTACGTACCTATATAAGTAAAAGTTCACCCATCACGACAATTGAGTCATAGTAGTGGTACATAGTAAATTTAAAATTATTAAAAATATTTTTATTATATGATGTAAATAAAAATTCACGGTTATCGCAATCTTTTATCTGTGCTATAAGATGTTGCTTCGTACCAAATTTCGCAAGATTCTGAGTTCACGGGAAGTACCCTGTAGGTTATGATTCCCTTGCGAGTGACGAAAATTTGCGGCATAAATGGCTGTATCTTTTTTTGCGTTGGCTTAGAAGTTTGATTTTTTCACAGCTCCAAGGGACAGAAGACCTGAGTACTTGACATAAATTTCAGCTTGATACCTCCACGCGTTCCTGAGAAAAAGAGTCTTTCTTGACCGACAGACGGACGGACAACAAAGTGATCCTGGGTTCCGTTTTTTCCTTTCGAGGTACGGAACCCTAAAAACAGCGTGTCGTATCGTTTCGTTTCAGTGTAAATTGACCCTTACGTAGTCCACATCGACATAATATTTCCCACACTTTCTATCGCCATACAAATCACACATTCCATACACAGGTCCGCTATCTGCAATTTGGCATAATCTTTCTTGATTGTCCCTCGCTCGCCACTTCCGCTTATGAATGGGCCGACGTAGGGCCAAGCCGAAGGGCCACGACGAGGACCACCCGGGACCAATTGACCACTTAAGCGACTGATCATCACCCTCCAACGCTTCCGATCTCAATTATCTTTTCATTCGTTCGCGTTCTAATTTGGAATGTGCTGCCTCTATTGAGCTTTTCATTCGTTCATTCGCTCTTACAGATTGTTATTAGCTTAAACATAGTGATTATTCTGTATGATGAATTGAATTAATGTTATAAAATCTTAAAAATACGAGTATGAATTAACAACTTTCTAGTAGTGACGTCACTTTCAGTATTAGATATTTTGATACATAGATAAGCATAGCCTTATAGGTACAATCTGAAATTTATGTTAATATGATTATTATATTATACCTAATTTTAACGAATATAACTCAATATCTGTAGGTAAAAAATAACTGTTATATTTTATTCTAATAACTTTTTTTTATCTGTTCCAGGTAAGACAAACAAGTACCAGTATACGGTGAGCTGCAATAATTGTTTTAATTGAAAACTCTTTGTTGAAAAACTAACACTTAGACTTGTCTCCCTCGACCTCCTCTGGGGTCCTCCCGGCCAGGTGGAAACTTCCAAACTGTCCGAAAGGATCCCCAGACTTCTTTTAGACTTTAATGCATTCAAGTTTAACTTTTAAGACCTTATTGTCTTGACAAAGCTAGGACATAAAACAAGACATTATTCTTTTGAAAGACTCACAGAAGTTATAATGAAATTGTAAAAAAAAATACTTTTTTGTAAAATACATTTTTTTAGTAAGTATATAATGTTACTAGCTTTTACAGCAGCTCCGCCCGCGTAAATACCTACAGCATCGTTTCTCAACCGGTGGGTCGCGACCCTTGGTTTGTTTGTTTTTAAAGGGGGTCGCAGTCTGTTGAAAAATAATAAATACAAACTATATATAGGTACAAAAGATTCGTTTTTCGAACGAATATTTTGTATCGAACGTCGAAAAAATCGTGACGGGGTCGCAAGAATTTTTACTTAACTTTTTAGATTTATCGTGGGTCGCGACATAAAAAAGGTTAAGAAACGATTACCTACAGTATCTCACAGGAACGTTGCAATTTTTGTGATAAAAAGTAGCCTGTGTTAAGAGCTTAAACTACTACTACTATACCAAATTTTATCAAAATCCGTATACCGAATTTCGGCTTTCGCGTGAAAGAAATATCAATTCATCCATCCTTACAAACTTTAACATATATATAGTAAGTAGGATCTCATAAATCTAAAATCTGAGGGGCAATTCTGCTAAATAAAGCTTGCATTAATACAATTACAATCAAGTCCCGATACGCTTATACTCCCAATAGGTGTTTTTATGAACGTTAAACCAACATGAAACGCGCTCTGATTGGCCGAAACGTCATAAAATCCGTTCATCGTAACATGACGCTACACTTTCAATCCAAACAAAGTAAAATTGACTGTTTAAATTATCTACTTTAAATACGAGAATTGAGGTTCTGTTTCGGAGCATCAAAGTGTTTCATCTATTTACTATTTACTGTACTATCGATCGCGTAAAGCCTGTAATAGCTTGTAGGTCACATGAAAATCAATACAAACCTCGAGGTTTGATTGCTAACAATGGTGTTCTGGAAGAAACCGCTATAAGCGATAAGACCGCCATTTTGCAATTTTCCCAGATATTACCGTAGGTACCTACTGTATTTTTTTGTAATTGTGCAAATAATGAATTTGTTATTATTATTGCTTTGAAGGATGTATTATGTGCTTGTGTAGAATTTCTATTGTACTAGCTTTTTCCCGCGGCTCCACCTGCGTAAATACATTATCCCACGGGAACACTGTACTTTTTCGGGATAAAAAATATCTTATGTCCTTTCCCGGGACCCAAAATAATAGACATACTTTGGTATAGACCAAATTTTATAAAACACGGTTCAGCGGTTAAAGCGTGAAGTGGTGACAGACCGACGCACTTTCGCATTTATAATATTACAAGGGGTATGTTCGAAGGTTAGGTGTCTAGGGTTAAATAGTTAAAGTTAATATAGTTAATATTAGTATAGATTTGGTTCTGAAAGTCTAAAGTACGTAGATAGTAGCTTTACGTCTTTATTTAACACATGACTGAACTCTATAAGATACTGACAGGGTATTCGCTAAAGAATGGATACTTTTCAGGGTTCCGTAATTCACGTCTCTGAACCCTTACAATTTCATCATGTCCGTCCGTTCGTCCTCGGCTTACCAAACGGTTAATGCTAGAAAGATGTAACTTTTGCATGAATATTATGTGTATTTACCACGCCGACTAAGTGATAAAATAAAATCACGAAAAATGTATTTTTTTACATCCCCTACATGTTAAGGGGATGATTATTTTTTCGCATCTACACCATAGTTTAGAGTATCATTAGAGAGGTCTATTAAAAACATTAAGAGGTGGCTAAGACGTTTTTGATTTAGATATCCGTTTGCGAGATTTCAACTTTAATGCGCATTTTTTTTTAAATAGAACCCCCTCTAAAAGCTAAACGGCTAGCTCAAAAAACCTTAAAAAATTCTCTATGGTAGTCCTAACAAATGTAATGAACTTTGAGGGAAAACCATAACGGCTTAAGATAGCTTTGTTAGTTTAGGAGTTATAGAGGCCTAACTTGTAAAACGCGTTTACTTGGAAAACTTTGCACAATAATAACGAATTATTAAGTAAACATGTAAGATATAAGAGGGGTGTTATAGGTTTGATGTGTTTGTCTGTCCGTCTGTGTGTCTGTCCGTGGCATCGTGGCTCCCGGACGGATGAACCGATTTTGATCTAGTTCTTTTTATTTGAAAGTTGACACGATCGAGAGTTTTGTCAGCTATAATTGACGACGACGAATGACGACCTCTGTTGCTCAGTTGGTTGAGCGTGTTGGTGCTCAAGCCGGAGGTCGCGGGTTCAAATCCCGCCGAAGGAACAAAAAGTTTTTCTGTGTTCCTGGGTCATGGATGTGTATTAAATATGTGCATAATATAATAAAAATCTTAAATATGTGTATAGTATAAAAGTATTAAATATATTTCCGTGGTCTGGTACCCATAACACAAGTTCTTCGAGAACTTACCACGGGATCAGATTGACTGGTGTGAAGCGTCCATAGATATTATAAGATATTATTATAAAAAATAAAAAAAATCAAATCAATTTATCATCACCAGCTCACTCACTGCATGTCAATTCGGGAGTTACTTAAATTTTGTTTATTTTATACTTAACTAGCTGTTTACCGCGGCTCCGCCCGCGTAAATATAGTATCCCACGGAAATAGTGTATTTTTTCGTAACAAAAAGTAGTATATATTTTTATCTAGAGCCTAAACTACTACCATGCCAAATTTCTTCAAAATCCGTTTAGTAGTTTTTGCGTGAAAGAGTAACAAACATCCATCCATATATTCATCCTCACAAACTTTCACATTTTTAATATTAGTAGGATTATTCCGCTATAATGATAAGATTATTATACTTCGATTATTTAAAATACTTGATGTTTCCCGCGACTTCGTGCGCACAAAAGTTAATTTCGCAGAAACCGTACACTTTTCCGCGATAAATAGTAGCCTATGTCCTTCCCGGTGGTCTACTCTGCGTCTATGCCAAATGTCATCAAAATCGGTCCAGTAGTTTCGGAGCCTATTCGATACAAACAAACAAACTTTTCCTATTTATTATATTAAGTAAAGACAATATTATGTATAATACAGTGTAATACTTTTCATGAGAGTGCACCTTGCAGCTGACTATACACCCTTCCCTTTGTTTGCATAACTCACTAAAACGCACCCCTAATAATGAAAACCTGAGGGAAAATTCGGGAAAACTCATAATAGGGGAACTGCACACAAAGGATGTTTGACAATCCTCGGAGAATATAATAAGTTTTATATTTTTAACTTCATTTTAATAAAGACTTGAGAATTTAATTAAAATTTTCCGATGTTTTTATTTCTGATTTTTCCGATGGTTGTGAGATATTGGAATTCTTTACAAGACTTTAATAAATGAAATTGTATGTATCGACGCATGTTTTACATTATATAAAAAACATTTTACTTTAAATACGTAACTGACATTCAGAAACAAATATTAAAATTAAATGTTTTAATTTGCAAATACCACCCCGAATTTTAGTGTCTTTAAAACTACCTACTTTTAATAGCTTAACTGGTAATAAGTATTTCTATAATCTAAAAGTTAGGTCGTACTGAAAAGAAACGATTCGCGATGCAGCGTTGCATTTTTTTAATAGTTATTTAAAATTTAAGTTTATTCAATACATAAGAATTAAGAATATACCTACGCGTTTTATTGCAAAAGTAACGCCGCGCCATGCAAAGCGGAACAATTTGACATTCGAAACCTTGCAATAGGCAATCGGACAGATTTTTTTTTTATTGCTTTAATGAATAGTACTCTTAAATATGAGTAACTTCTCAGAAGAAACCGTATATCAAAAGTCAATATTTTCAAAGGTACAGCAATTTGTATACAAAATTTCGCGAGTCTATACCAAAAAAAAAATTTTTTTTTTGCGAAATTGGTAAACAAAACCTACATCATTAGTTTACTCACATCATATACAAAAACATTCATTATGGTAAGTATGAACTTAAACGCACAAATATCGGAGATATTTACAAATATATTCCTGCGGCCATATACTTCATATACTACTTCATACTACTTCATATACAAGTGACGTCATTTTTAGGTCGACTTTAGTATGGAGCGTTTTTAGGAGGCTCGCGAAATTCTTTATACAAATCGCTGTACCTTTGAAAATATTGACTTTTGATATACGGTTTCTTCTGAGAAGTTACTCATATTTAAGAGTACTATTCATTTATGCAATAAAAAAAAATTGTCCGATTGCCTATTGAACGTGTGTCTTCTTGTGTAGTGAATAAAGTTCATTTTGAATCGCTGTCTTCAAAATGCAGCGCCGCGTCACGTATCTTCTTGTTCCGGTGTGAACTGGCCCTAAGTCGTTAGACTTAAAACTTATATATTCTAAAAATGTATGCACGTCCAATGAAAAACTTGTAGATACTGGAACCGCGGTGGACGGGCTTCAGAATAGTTAATGCTGCTTATAATAATATCACACAACTTTTTTATACACACTTTTCCATTTTATTTAGATTTTTACAATAATTTATATATAAACACGACCGGTTTCGTTTAACTCATCATGGTGTCTATGATGATGTGTTAGTCGTAACCAGCCATGTTTATATAAAAATTATTGTAAAAATCCAGGTGAAGTTGAAAAGTGTGCATAAAAAAGTTGTGTGTTATTTATATGAACATGAATTTCCACCAAGAACCAACAGTACACTCAATCAATTATAATGCGGCTTATTACCAGTTTAATGACCATTCATATCGTACTAGGTTTTGCCCGCGGCTCCGCCCGCGTAAATACAGTATCCTACGGGAACACTGTATATTTCAGGATAAAAAGTAGCCTTAATATATACTAAAGACCTGAGAAGAGAAATGGATTATATAATGGATCCAGAGATTAAACTTCATTTACCATACCAAATTTCATCAAAATCCGTTAAGTGGTTTTTGCGTCAAACAGTAACAAATATACATCCACCCATCCATATATCCATCCATCCATACATCCTCACAAACTTTCACATTTGTAATAGTAGTAGCACATAATTAAAATCCCAAATTAATTGGAGAAAAGTGAACCCCCCTGTATAGTGTGGAGGCCGATTCTCAAATTGTGCGAAATACAAACTTGCGCAGATGTCCCTCGCCCCATCGTATGCAGATTGTAGGTACCACACTGTTTATACTTAACTAACTTACGCGCCCCCCCTGTTTAGTGGAAATCCTAAAATATTCATGGAAAAATTAATTTTTTTCGTTCAGACTGTTGTGATTACGTGTAGTTTGAAATGATTGGGAGAGTTTAAGACGGGTATTGATGTTAAGGCATAAAAATATGGTGGATAAATAGTAGACTAACCTACGCAAACAATTAATTAAAAAAATAGATACCTGGTGAGGTATCGTAAGATTCACCCTTCCTCCTAATTTCACGTGAGATTTTTCAAGAATTTTATATTGAGTATAAATAAGTTGATTAATAATTAAATAACACAATTTGTTTAATTACTTTTTACCATTATCTACGACGACGTTACGGAGTCGGTATATAGGGGTGAGAGGGTGTTTGTCGAATTTAATGTTGCCGTATACCTCCAAAATTACTATTCCGATTTTTATGCAGTTTTCAGTGAAGGCAAGGTTTGATTCATGAATGTTCTTAGATAGGTGTTGAGATAAAAACTGACCAGGCACGCGGTAGTAAGCATATGAGACATGCACAATTGGATTTTACACACTCTTTACTTTAATATTTTTTTCTTGCACGTATTTTTTTCTGGCAAAGAATAGTCTCACTATTCTTTGCCAGAAAAAAAGTAATGTAATGTAATTACAATATATTTAAATTCAGTTATTAACAATGACAGTCATTTAAAACTCCCTTTTTATACCTTTTAATCTCGTAGGGGATTTGTCCCAAGCTATATACTTATTTATGGCGAATTAAAACAGTACAGGGCAGGTGTCGACCCCACGTCCCGTCTGTCAGCCCCGTCTATAAATCCAGTATCAGGTGCACTGTGCTCTAATACATACACTCCAAATGGTTTTGTGGCGTGATAAACTGTTGTATCTAGATTTTGGTGGGTTTTTTTTTGCGTTTTAAAATATCATCTGTTGTGACGTAACCAATAGGATTTGAAATTTAAATAAATCTGAATTGGGCTATTCAGGAATTAGGATAGATAAATACTACAAAAAAATGCTGACGTATTTATTACTAGATGTTGCTCGCGAATTCGTGCGCACTAAAAAAAACTCGCGGAAACTGTACACTTTGCTGCAATAAAAACTAGCCTATGTCCCCGTGGTTTAATTTATGGTTCCCTATTTTTTCGCATAAAATCATATGTCATAATTTTACTTGGCATAATTTCATTTGACCTTATTAGGTCAAATGAAATTATGCCGAGTAAAATACTATTAATAAAAAGTACTATTGTACTTTCGCATAATATTCATTTGTCATAACTTTCTTAGCATATTTTTTTACACATAATTACTAAAAGCATATTAATTGTTAGGCATACTTATTGTAAGGCATACATTTTATTTCGCATAATATTAATTAAGCATAATATTTTTATGCATAATATTAATAAACATAAATAATATAATGATATTTAAGCATACTGTTATATTTTCGCATACTTCTTTATAGCATTTTTTTCACATACTAATGAATTATAAATTCTACTGGATGTGCGAGTTATGACGAAATAATAATTATAATTGTAATTTTCGACTGATTACGAAATTAAACTCTGACAAACAACACGAACTGCTATCTAAGAACATGCCGAGCCATAGCCACAAGCCCAATGCACTTAAGGATAAAGTAAGTTTTGTTTTTGCATTAAATAACCTTTCGTATTAATTATTTCAAATATGTTAGCGGCTTACGGGTGGCCCAAGGGCCACCCCACCGCAACTTAACCTAATGTACTCATGTTACACTAGGTATACTCAGTGTAATACCTGCTTTTAATATTTCATAAATATGCGTTTAATTACCTTAACCATGTCTTCATTATGTCCTTCCATTTTATGAATATTTGTGCCTTGTGACAGATTGCCTTAAATTTGACATGACAAAAAATATGCCGAACGAGTTTATGCCAAAAAATAATTATGCCAAAGTATTATTATGACAAGAAAAATTATGCCTTACGACTTATGCCTCATTAAATTAGGACAAAAAATATTAGTCTAAATGATAGTTATGCCTAATGATGTAGTATGCCAAGAAACCATTATGCCAAAGTAATATTATGCGTAATAAAATTATGCGAAGTGAGGTATGCCAAATGAAATTATGACAAATAAAATTATGCGAAAAAAAGGGATCCCTTAATTTATATCTGTAAATTAACATCAGCACGCTAAGTAAAAACTGATCGAATAACCGCCAAGAAACATCAAGCGGACTTTATGCCGACATGATACTTCAAAACTAAGAAAGTTCAGAAAAATACAACAAAGTTATATTTGGAACAAATAAATAAATATTTATTACAGTATTTAACGATATATTTTTAATAAAATAACATAATTTTGACAATCTCTGTGGCTCAGTGGTTGAGCATGTTGGTGGCGTTCGAGCTCAAGCCGAGGGTCGCGGGTTCGAATCCCGCTTAAGGAACAAAAAGTTTTTCCGTGTTCCTGGGTCATGCATATTAAATATATGTATAATATAAAAATTATTTAATACCGCATACCCGCAACACAAGTTCTTGGAGAACTTACCAAGAGATCAGATTGACGTGGTATGAAGCGTCCATAGATATTATTATTATAACAAGAACATAGACAGGAAACAAAACTACATGTGTGCTAAATTTTCGTCAAAATCGACTGATTTGTTCATTTGACTCAATAGTTTTGCAGCCTATTCAATGCAAACGTAAATGGAAATAAACAAATACTTACTCTTTATAATATAAAATATTAGATAGAAATGGCGGGTCGATTCAAACATTTAGATAGTGAACAAACTTACTAGCTAGTAGCTACTAGGTGCCTACTATAACGTATAGTGTGTACAATGTATCTGTATAACTTACCTACCGTTGTACACACAAGTGTATCACGGTAAACAGTGTAATAGGCTTACGCCCGCTTACGCCGCGCCGCTCTCAAGTTATTGTCGCTTGTCAGAACCGTCCCGAAAGTCCCGCAGCGCCGAAATTCTTGTTTGTCTCTATTCTTGGCGGCGTAAAATCTCACTTGGGCCGCGTTAATGGCCGTGGTGAAGTCGGGAGGGTTCCGGAATTTATTGTATGTTACACGTGAGTAGTGTGTAAGAGGCGGCGTGTTGTTATATTGGTTTGCATTGAAACAAGATTGGTAAAGCGGACATAGTAGGTAACATTGGATATGGAATGAAGAAGCATTGAAACAACATCGGTAAAGCGAACATAGGATTTTGTTTCATAACATGGAATGAAGAAGCATTGAAAAGATTATGAATCAAGCGTACCTTTAATAAATGTTATATTTAGACTTTAGTAAGCGACAAATGAAAATTACATAACATTTTTTGTATTTGTACGTAGATCTTCTGATTTACAATGAATTTTTTTTTTTTTGCATTTATATAGCTCTACAAAAACTTTGATAAATTTGATGAATTGAGAATTTTTAAAAAATCTATTTGTATTAATCTGGTAATTATACTTAGTCTGAAATCGCTATCGCCTGTGACTTACTCGCCAAAGGGACAACGCAGTAGCCCTATCGACGATATAAAATGCACCTGTTATACATGGACCGAATGATCGCTACATGTAATTGAATTACACACAGGAAGATATACGATTTCATTAGTAGGGTTTACGGATTGGAAGAAAAATCATATTTATAACTAGCTGTTGCCACGTTATAAATCCATGTATTATGGATATGTCACCGTAAAATTGTAAAAAACGTTAGATTGTAATATTACTAGAGGTATTATAAAAAGTCGACAGATTGTCAAATAAACATTTCTCCATACAATTGTACGTGTGTAACGCGAGTGGCTTTAAATCGTAGCGCGGTAAATATAACGATCGACGCTAGCGCGCTTCACCTCGCGTGAGCCCCTCGCATCTCGCCGCATCGAGAGGCGCCGCGCAAGCGCGCGGGGTGGCGGTCTGCGGTACATACACCCGCGCGCGCGCCGGGCCTCCGAGCAGTGTTGCCACTTTAGTGATTTTGTCACTAGATTTGGTGAATTTTCGGAGTTGGACAGTGATATTCTTAAAAAGAAATCACTGAAAAATTATTTGATGACTTATAGTGATATTTAAAGAATCTCAAAGAATTTAGAAAGTACATATTGGCAACCCTTCGCTAAAGGCCCAGATAAATGTTTTGGATTTGGCTTAAAGTAAAATGTACACTTTGCTGAGTAAAAATTACCTATTTTGAAACGTTGCTCTAGACAAAGAGAGTCGAACCAGCAAATCGTGGCTTTAAAAATCTTATGCTGTTGTCTCTTAATATTGTAGTGACTGCACAATTTTACACAAACATGTTTTTCTGAGGTTTCTATGTCTAAACATATTTCAAAATATTTAAAGTATCAAGATAGTTTTTCGACTATACTTGAAGTTAACAGCTTAAAATATATTTTTAAATTTGCCGCCAATCTATTGAGCCACGTCGCGCCGCGCCATTCCCACGACTCATTGGTTCAAATGAGAGCTACTTAATTATTTATCTTAGGATGAGAGTACTATAATAAGTTCGACTCTATATACAATAATTGTGGTCTTGTGTGTGTGTGGTGTGGTTTCAAATATGTCAATTTGAAACCACACCACACACACTTTTTTAACTTACTTTGATTACTACTACACTACACTACATTATAAATTATTTAGTGAATTCTAGTGATTTTTTTAGTTTTAAATATTCCTTAATCTGGTGATATTTCAAAATAAAACTAGTGAAAAAGTTTTCTGCGAGGTGGCAACACTGCCTCCGAGGCAGTCGGATTTTGTAACTCGGTTGGGAACTGTCGATAAATTGTGTGTTATGTACCCGTAGTACCCGTAGACTATATGTACCTATGTAACTTCTGTTATAGTGAATAAACAGTTAAACAGTAAAAGTTTTATCATTATAAATTGCGCCCAACTCGTGGCCGAAACACGATGCCGACAACAAGACAGCAGGGAAACGCTAACCGCGACGACGAAAGTACCTCAAGCGACGCCAACATGGCGGCCGCGTCCATGCAAAGCATCGGTTTGAGCGGCGCCATGATGACTGAGAACCAGTTTGCTACACTGCTCAACGGCGTCCTTCGAAGTATCCGCGAGGAGACCCAGCAACTTCCCAGACCAGCCTCGAGTGAACCGACTCCGACCATGGGAAACTTCGTACAATGTACCGCCCGCTTCGACGGATCGACGCGCGACGCCGACGCTGTGGAGGCGTTTATCGACAACATTCTCACTTACAAGGAATGTGCGAGTGTACCTGACCACCTCGCGCTTCGCGGTATACCTATGCTGCTGACAGGAGAAGCCGCAGTATGGTGGCAGGGCATCAAAACTACCGTGGAAACCTGGGACGACGCGATCCGAAGACTGCGTAATATGTACGGCGCGCCCCGCCCCGCCCACCGGATCTTTCGCGACATTTTCTCGCGAGAACAAGGCGACAACGAGCACGTGGACTCCTTCGTGTCGAAGATTCGCGCCAACTTCGCAAGATTACCGTACGCGCTGGCAGAAGAGATGAAAATTGACATAATTTACGGACTTTTAAGTATTAATGTAAGAAAGAATGTGTCGCGTGATAGCGTAGATAGCGTCGATCGTTTATTAGAACGTGCTAGGTGTGCACAAGAAACGTTTTCCGAGGTACGTACGAATTATATGCCTTACGAGTTACAAAAGGTTAACCATGCGAGTGCCGACTCTCGTGATAGGGTCAAAGTTAACACTTCGACTGCGGACGGGGAAAAATTTACCCCACCGGCGTCCGTTGCCGATGTTTGGTCGAATACCGTTATTAGTAATAATAATGTGCCTAAACGCGTTAGACCGCGTTGCGCGTCGTGTAGGAAATTTGGTCATACCACCGACGAATGTAAACGTAACGTAACGTCCAATGCCAGTGGATTAAATGTAGATAAGCCGTCCTTCTCTTGTTATGGTTGTGGTAAAGAAGGTGTGATACGCTCTAAGTGCCCTACGTGCAGGAGCACCACTTCGACCGATCGTGACAAAGTAAGTTTTCAAACGGCCGTTACATACGACACCGGGATGGCGCGCGCCACTATAAAGATTAAAGTGTGTTCACAGACAGGTGTCGCCGTGCTGGATACCGGCGCCACTGAGTCCCTCGCCAGCCCAGGACTTTATAATATTTTAGTGAATAATGGAGTAAGTTTTACTAACGTTCGGCGCACAATAGGACTCGCCGACGGAACACGACAGGTACGTAATGTTTTATTATGTGAGACTAGAGTTTCTCTTAATAGTCGTGAGTTTGATACAAAGTTTTTGGCGATTCCGGAAGCTAATAATAGAACTCTTCTCGGGCAAGATTTCATAGCCCAAGCAGGAATATTACTCGACCTAAGGAACGAATGTTGGCACTTTTCAGACGCGCCTGGGGCGAAGTTCCGGTTCTACAAGGAAGCACGAGAATGCACCTTGAACGCCGACTACGCCTGCAGCATGCGGCTGACTCTGGGAGAGGAGAATCTTGCGCTGAGGAACGACGAAGGGACGCAGCTGTCGCCGGCGCAGAAAACTCAACTCAACCAGCTCATCGTCAGCAAGTCCGAGCGGTTTGCCGACCGGGGACCGCCGACAACCTACGCGTCGCACCGCATTCGGGTCGATGAGAGGCAAGAACCTATAGCTTCACCGCCCTACCGCTTATCACAAGGTAAACGTGAATTATTAAATAATGAACTAGAGAAGTTGCTTGAAGCGGACGTGATCGAGGAGTGCGAGTCGCCTTGGGCGGCAAACGTCGTACTGGTTACCAAGAAGGACGGCGGCGTGCGACTGTGCGTGGACTACCGGAAGCTCAACGCCATCACGGAACCAGACAGGTACCCACTCCCGCGCATAGAGGATGTGCTACACGCCGCCAAGACGACTAGTTTCATGACGACCCTTGACCTTCGCTCTGGATATTTCCAAGTAAGCGTGCAAGAGGAGGATCGGGACAAGACAGCTTTTATAACGCCTGCAGGTACTTACCGATTTAAAAGGATGCCGATGGGACTCCGTAACTCAGGTGCCACGTTCCAGCGATTGATCGACCAATTTAAATCAAACCTGAGCGTGCCGATTCCGAAAGATGATACAAGTAATAGGACCGAGATACCGCACAGCCCACGTGGAACCAGACCCGTGACGATATTAGGGTATCTCGATGACCTTATCATCTTGTCACCGAATTTCGAACAACACCTGGAAGACCTGGAAGCCGTTTTCGATAGACTAGGTATGTTTAACCTTCGAGTTAACCGTAAGAAGAGCAGTTTTGCACGGGACTCGGTAAAGTTTTTAGGCCATATTATTGTCCCTGGTGGTCTGCAGGTAGATCCAGATAAAACCGCAGCCATAGCTGACATGCCCGCTCCAAAAAAAACGAGAAACAGTTAAAAGGTTTCCTGGCGACGGCGAGTTGGTTCCGTCGCTTTGTTCCTAATTATGCTGCTATTGCAAAACCGTTGACTGATCTTCTGAAAAAGAACAGCAACTGGAGATGGACGGACGAACAGCAATCCGCGTTCGAACAGATTAAAGGACTTTTAGTATCCGCCCCTATTCTTCGCCAAGCTGACGAAACTAAATCTTTTTCCCTCAGGACCGATAGTAGCGGCTACTGCCTCGGAGCTGTTTTGATGCAGGGGGAGGGCCCCGACGAGCGGCCCGTGGAGTACGCCAGCAGACTGCTGCAGCCGGCCGAACGAAATTATTCGACTACGGAAAGAGAAGCCTTGGCGGTCGTGTGGGCCGTGACTAAGTTCAGAGGTTACATTGAAGGCTCAGAGGTAATTGTTAAATCTGATCACCAGCCCTTGCGCTGGCTTATGAGTTTAAAGACGCCGAGCGGCCGCCTTGCGAGGTGGGCCTTGACACTCCAGTCGTACAATCTGCAGATACAGTATACGCCTGGCAGAGTAAACGTGATCGCAGACGCCCTGAGCCGCCCCGCCTGTTGCGACGCAGGAGCAGAGGACTGCGAAGTGTGTTTTGTGGCTGTAGATATACCGCACAAGTCTCCTGTAGAGGTGCGTGAGAGCCAACTTAAAGATACTGATCTTAAAAACATTATTGAGGATCTGGAAGCCACTGACGATCCCTTTAGGGGGAGGAGTTGGTCGGAGAAAGGTTACCTGATGTCGGATGGTGTGTTGTACAGATGTACCCCCGAAGCTGATGACGCTGACACTGCTTGCCTTGTGATTCCAGCACACGAGAGAGAGCAGGTGCTTGCAGAGTTCCACGATGCACTCACAGCAGGCCACTTCGGAGTAGAGAGAACCCTGCAACGCATCAGATCCCGGTTGTCGACAGCACTTATAGATGCGAGAGATGTCCACGAGCGTGTCCAGTCCATCCAGAAGAAGTATGCTGATGAAGGTAGGAGAGCGCCACCAGACTATAAGGTAGGAAGTTTGATTTTGTTGAATACTCACGGATTGAACAGCGTAGGCTCCGGGCAGTCGGTTAAGTTTATACCGAAGAGAGACGGCCCGTACCGTATCAGCGAAGTGGTAAGTCCGACGACGTATCTACTGGAAGGCATTGGACGTTATCACGTATCGCAACTGACGCCATACGTTGGCGACATGGAGGCTCCCGTTAGAGCCAAACGTAGGCGCGGACGACCTCGTAAGTGCTAGTCCGAACGCGAGGGCGCTGAGTTCAGACTAGAGGGGGAGTTTGTAACGCGAGTGGCTTTAAATCGTAGCGCGGTAAATATAACGATCGACGCTAGCGCGCTTCACCTCGCGTGAGCCCCTCGCATCTCGCCGCATCGAGAGGCGCCGCGCAAGCGCGCGGGGTGGCGGTCTGCGGTACATACACCCGCGCGCGCGCCGGGCCTCCGAGGCAGTCGGATTTTGTAACTCGGTTGGGAACTGTCGATAAATTGTGTGTTATGTACCCGTAGTACCCGTAGACTATATGTACCTATGTAACTTCTGTTATAGTGAATAAACAGTTAAACAGTAAAAGTTTTATCATTATACGTGTTATTTTTCGTTCGTTCGATTTTGCGTGAAGGAGAATCCACCCACCCACCCACCCATCCATCCATCCATCCATCCATCCATCCTCACAAACTTTCAAATTTATTATATTAGTAGGAAAACTATATTTTTTTATAAAAACTATAACCCGACTACGTAGGTATTATATTATAAGCCTATGTTACTCGGGCTATTATTAGATACGAATCTATTGACACCTCATTTATAAAAAATCGGACCTGATATGTTGAAGTCAACAAATATTCACATAAAATATGATTAACAATTTATTGATTACCTATCTCCAATTGTCCATGGATCTAAATTAAAATAATTACGGGAAATGAAATTTAAATGAAAATTCTACAATCTAATAATATGTATTTTGGTTTGTAGTCGACATTTTAAACAGCGGTCAAAATCACCCAGTGACATGAAAAAAATGTTCTACACTATTTACGTATCGATACAACATAATATTATACTTATGTAGGTATAACAACATATTTTTCCAGTAGCATCATAATCATCAACATGAACATTGAACTAATTTTTATAATTCCAAAATCCCTGAACCAAGGTAAATTTTACCCCGTTTAAAATATCAACCCGTTTGCAGCATGGGGCTCCCGAATTCGGAGCCGACGTCAACGGGAATTAGAACAAACATTTGAACAACGTATTAGGAACAGGTAGGCGCCTTCGTCTCATTAGATTAACCCTCTCGTAATTGGCTTGAGGTCTTGTCGGCTTGCATTTTTAATACCAAACCCTCCTGACCCGACTCAGCTTAATGATTTCAATTTTCAGATATTTACAGAGAAGTGGAGGAAATCCTTCTTACCCTTTATTCATCAAACATTTTATTTTAAATTGATGGTGACTTTTATTTTTATATTTTATGGATTTATTTTTTATAGAGGTAGTGAAAGTGTAAGGACCTGTTTCACAATCGCCTATTATGTGATAAGTAGCTTATCTGGAAGTTTTGTATCTGTCGCTCAGTATAAAGTAAGCAACAAAAGCGACAAAACTTGGATAAATGAAATTTGAATTGACAATACAGTTGTCAAAAACTCGTAATTCTAGATACGTATAACTGTAATACTTTACAAGTGAACTAAGCCGCTATAAATGTAAGTACTTTATTTCAGCGCAAAAACGATTTTAACACGTCCATGCAATCATTAGAGACAATGAAAATTTTACTTTCCAAAGTAACTATTCCGTTGCATTTAAAGTTAGCAGTCACGGGCTAACAAGCGCAGTGGGCAAATTGACTCGACTCTGCTAAGCGAATTTCGCCCTAATTGTATTTGACAGACAGTGCGTTGCGAGTGCATTGTTGTGTGTGACGTTTTGTGTCGCCAAAACTTGGGCTGCAATTTGAAAGCACATTTCGGGGACGGTGTTTGGTTTCAATGTAACATCACATTTCGTTTTCGAATGGGAATTGTGTATTTGTTTCAGAGGTTTCTGAATATGTGTATGTTAGACACTAATCTAATTTTTGTTTGCACACAAAAGCTTCTTCAATGGCTGCGTTTTACACGATTTGGCTATATTATATAGCACACGGCGCATTTTAAACGTGTAGAAGTCGCGCAGATTATGTGCGTATACGCGCGTTTGTAGATACAAAATAATCAACATATTTTAAGGTGCAGAAAACGCGCGTTCGTGAAACGTGCGTCCTCAGCGCATTTAAAATATGTGTGCTATTGCCCTTATATAAAAGAATTACAAAAAAGTTCTAGAATAACTTTATTTCTCTGCGCAATTTTGTTCCCATTTCTCCGTCTTAGGAATTAATGTATAGGATATTTTACGTCGATTAAAAAAAAACCATACCTAAATGTTTTTTAAAGTGTTAAGGGCAGCAAGTAAATAGGTAATTTCAATAAACTCGACTTGCGCTAAAGTTTCTCATAGTTAAATTCGATCCAACTTTGATTCAAAAACCTTAGCTGTTAGTTAACAACTTGTATCTACTCCCAAAGCGTCGAACTCGCGGAAGTATAACTGCATACCGAAGCCCAATTATTCGCCTGACAGCTGTCTGTTACAAGTTCCAGACATCACGATAGACCCTAAGGACCTATAATTCTAGACTAGACTTCCTCGTTCAGTCCTAAATAACATATCTCGGTAATGATAGAGTGCGGTCGCGGAAACCGTATTGCAACAAAGGATCGACTTTTGCCGCATTGTTTACTTTCGAAAAAAAGTTACATTCCACTTTTAAATTGCTAGTTTAAATATCGAAAACCTTTAATGTCAGTTATCAGTAATGGATCAATATTGAGATTAATAATACAGTTACAGGACAGGTTAAGAGCATTGATCGGCGCGAGACTCAGATTTCACGAAAAACGCTACTTTTCAAATGCGTCTATATCTAACAAAAACTGGTTATTCTGATTTTTACATGTAAAAAAACACTAGAAAATATTGTATTCTAATTTTTTACTTATCATTTATTTTAAAATAATTTCAAACTTTTGTATAAAACTGACAAAACTAACCAGAAGTTTTTACAACTTTAGGTTCAGGGGCAATTTCAAAACATATAATAGCTAAAACCGCTTACATTTTTTAAAAACAAAAATCTTTACAAACTTGTTGGATCCTCTTCTAGATTATCTATTTGTCAGATTATTTTTATATACGTTTCTATCTCATAAAAATAAAATTTAAAGAATTCGAAATTATCAGGAATTATAGTTATTTAAAATGATGATATTTATGTATTTTACTTGCTCCTTTTGTTTCTTGTATACATAATCTATGAGAAGAACCTTTTATCTTTAATTATGCTATTTAAGTTTTTAACTAAATTAGTTTGACGAATTTTATATGAATTTTTAAAACTACTATATAAATCGAGGCGCACGAGCGTTTACAACAGTATTTGTAAACGCTCGTGCGCCTCGATAATTTATATAATTTCGCATTCTTTAAATTTTATTTTTATGAGATAGAAACGTATATAAAAATAATCTGACAAATAGATAATCTAGAAGAGGATCCAACAAGTTTGTATAGATTTTTTGTTTTTAAAAAATGTAAGCGGTTTTAGCTATTATATGTTTTGAAATTGCCCCTGAACCTAAAGTTGTAAAAACTTCTGGTTAGTTTTGTCAGTTTTATTCAAAAGTTTGAAATTATTTTAAAATAAATAATAAGTGAAAAATTAGAATACAATATTTTCTAGTGTTTTTCTACATGTAAAAATCAGAATAACCAGTTTTTGTTAGATATAGACGCATTTGAAAAGTACCGTTTTTCGTGAAATCTGAGTCGCGCGCCGATCAATGCTCTTAAAATGCGTCGATACAAGAATTTAAATTAGGTAGGTAGATAGTTTTTTTAGGGTTCCGCAGATCACGTCTCGGAACCCTTATGGTTTCGTTATGTCCGTCCGTACATCCGTTCGTCTTCGGCAAAACGATAAGTGCGAGATAAATGAAGTATGGATGCATAGAAAAAACATATCCATGCAAACATGGATTTTTTACTACGTCAACAAAGTGCTAAAATAAAATCATGAAAAAAGATTTTTTTTTGGGTACCTCCTACACTTAAAGTGGGGATGATTATTTTTTCTCGCTTCTTCCCCATAGTGTGGAAGTATCATTAGATAGTTCTTTGAAAACATTGAGATGTTGCAAAGATGATTTTTTGATAAGGGTATCCGTTTGCGAGATATTCAGTTTTAAAAAACATTTTTTGTTAAATAGATATTATCGGCAAATAAAATAAAATCAATAAAATAATAAAATAGATGCCTAACTTGTAAAATGTGCATACTTGGAAAACTTCGTACTTATAATGACGAAAAAATAAATAAACATGTAAAATATTAGTAAAATGGTACGGAAACTTACGTGCACGAGTCCGACTCGCACTTGGCCGTTTTTTTTTTTTTTGAGAAGAGAATATTCTTGGAAAAAAACTATAGAATTTAAATTCTTCTGACAATCCTACGGGCATAATAAAATAATATACAAAGCTATCCCACTTGAAATAGAGGCGGGAAAGCATAATGGCAAATAAATACTATTCTTCGGCTATCCGCTATCTTCATCAATAGCTTTGAATCAGCCGAGCAACGGAAAGATCTTTGTAGAGTTATTTTAAGGGCGCATTTACAATGTGACATTTCTTTAGAAAATATGTTTTGTGCAATAAATCCAGACAGTGACCAAATAAAATAATGCTTATTACCAAAATAGCAATTTTTAAATAACATTAGATCATTTTTAAGCAAATTTAAACGCTTTCTTTGACTGTTGTAAAACAAACGAAAAAGCTACATAATAGCAGAAAAAAAGTACTTTTTGCGACAGTAACTAGTTTTATAGGATTTGATTTCATTTGGTCGCAAAACCGACCATAAAACAGCAATTATGTCAAACTCGTCGTCACATCTATTTGCAGTCCAATCTTGTATGGAACAAAGTTATGAAAATAAAAAATCCCCTTCTGAAATATTTTTAATGTCGGTTAAAGTTGCCCTGTTATCCACGCACGAGTTGTCATATAATTTTTCACTTGTCGAAAACATGTTCCCAGTTTATTTGAAATTGGATTTTACAAGGCATTTGCCTGTTTTATTTTACGTCATACCGGCACGGCATGGACACTCGCATTCCACTAATGTTTCGCCATCGTTCAGTACTTTTTGGCTCGTCAAAAATTCTGCTCCACAAAATATTGTTGCTGCCAAATATGGCGGAATATTCTATTGACAATGCAGTATTTGAAATAATAAGATCTATACAAATAATTAAAATTGGAGTGTCTGTTTGTAATTTTAAATTACCAGCTTTTCACATAACGCTTATGAAAGTGTTTACGGTACTTAAATCAATTTTTTAAATTTTTGTCTTTCCGTCTGTCTGTCTATTTGTTTGTCCCGGCAAATCTCTGAAACGGCCGGACCGATTTTCACGGGACTTTCACTGGCTATATATAGATAGATAGCTGATGATATAAGGTGTAACATAGGCTACTTTATCCTAGGGTTCCGTTTAAAAAACAGAATCGTTGAACTATTTTAACAATCATATTAAAAATGTTTATTAAGACACTATGATAATAGAGCCAAAACATAAAGTCATCAACCAAAGACAGCAACCTCACGGAAGACCAGGGACAAAGGCGAGAGTCGCTCTCATAACCCGCGGAATCCCCTTTTCCTTTTCATGTTTTTGTTTAATTATCTCTATTTTGTTTTATATATTTTAATATTGAACATGTACACAATACACAACCATGAACATATTATAATATTATATTCATGTTCGTGTTATTGATTCAGAGAAAAGGAGTAAATAATTCTTATTCTTATTCAAACTTTACGCAGGAAAATTTCAATAACACGCTTCTTAATATTGTTTCCTGAAGTTTACAAGTTTAAATAAAAGTCTTATCGAATATAATCTAAACCCCAGTGACCCCTGGCAGTTGGCATTCGTATAATTATCACGAGCTAAAACATCCTAATTGCTAATTTACCCCGACCACCTCATTAAGATCGCCGTGATACACAATTTTTGGAGGGAAAACATAAATGTCATATTACATTTTTAATTTAAAATTCTAATTTCAAATATATTAAGTCGAGACATTCGAACAAAAAGGTTTTGGACGCGTAATTTTCATGCTTTTGAATGAAAATATAAAATCATTTCTTTTTTGCTTTCTAAAGCGTTGACTTTAGAATTTATTAATGGAAAATATTTTCTAACTGTATTTTTTACTTTAGCCGAGGCTCCTTTTAATATTATAAAAAAATAATCAAAATAATACTATGATTGTGCAAAATATCGGAGTTTCTTAATACGAAATGCTACTTGATACACCGCTATGGAAGAATCGGAATTCTTTATTTAAAAAGTGGCCGCCATTTTATTTATAGAGCAGTCAAATCACGTTTTTAATTTAATTAATCTTGACCAAGGAATTTGTAAGTATTATATACAACAGGAAAGAGTACTTCAAACTTTATTTTCTTTTAATTCAATCAAAAATGATCTTTACTACTCAGACTTAAAGCTTATCACGTGCGCAATAAAAAAACCGGTCCCGGTGAGATAGCTATAAGTTATCCCTGTGTCTCGTTCTAACAAGTAACCTAGTGTAGCCAGTTTATATCTTTCCTTAAATTTTAGGTTTGGTAGATTTTATGTGCGATATAGTGTATAAGAAAGAAATACTAATAAACTCGGTTAAATATTATGTTATTCATAATCTGAGAGAGAAATGTAAAATAAAAATCACTAGTTATTTAGAACCTACCTACTTACCGATAATTAGAAATTTGTTATTTATTTTTTGATTATTTGCATTTTGGTAGAGTAAAATGGAAGAAATGAAAATAGAATAGTTGCAACACAAAACGCCGTGTATTTCCCTTGGAACATTCTAGATGTTCGGGTGACAATATGATTTAATAGGGAATGTAGGACATTTATATTATTTTACCTACCTTCATGATATTGTGAAGATGAAACCATTGTATGTTTGTATGTTATTGATAATTTCTGAAACCTAACAGATTTGAAAAATTCTTTCACTGGTAGAAAAAATCTTAATCCCTGAGTGCTTATTATGTGCGCATAGTTACGTGAGAACCTCGCAGGCGGGCAGGCGACATCAGACAGAGTTATAATATTGGTAGGTTTATCTGTATAGGATGACTTATAATATAATAATAACATTTATGGACACTTCGCACCACATCAATCTTGTGCCGTGGTAAGTTCTCGAAGAACTTGTATATAATTTTATAAGATTTTATTTAGTTTCACCTGTCCCGTTGTCGGTCTGCAATGGATTCTTGCAAGTTAAATTTGATCCACTTTCCGGTTTCCGATTGAGTTGAAATTTTGCACGAATATGTAAACCGCATGACAATGCAATATTATGATGACGTGGAGCTGATCTGATGATGGAGCTGGAAGGTGGCCACAGGAATTCCAAAATAAAACCACATAGTCCCATCGAATTTGGGCTCGTTTAGTTAGTCTTGACAAGTCCTTTGATACTATATGGTAACCAGGATCTGATGATAGAGCTGGAAGGTGGCCATAGGAACTCCGTAATTAAACGACGCAACCCCATCAAGTTTTGTCTCGTTTAATTCGTCTTGACGAGTACTTTGATACTATATGGTAACCAGGGAGCTAGAATATGGCTATAGGAACTCTGTAATTAAACGACGATGGGGTTCCATCGAGTTTGGGCTCGTATGATTCGTCTTGACGAGTATCTTGGTTGGCGTGAATATGCAATCAAATGAAAGGGCTTGCTGTGAATAACTCGAAAATCCAACATGGCGGAACATCCAAGATAGCCGCCAAGTCATTTTTAATACACTCCTACAATATGGGTATCAAATGAAAGGGCTTGCTGAGAATAACATGAAAATGTAACATGAAGGAACATCCAAGATGGCCGGCAAGTTATTTTTAATGCACTCCTACAATATGGGTATCAAATGAAAAGGATTGCTGAGAAAAACTCGAAAATCCAACATGACGGAACGTCCAAGATGGCCGATAGTCAATTTTAATGTAATCCTACAATATGGGTATCAAATGAAAGGGCTTGCTGAGAATAACATGAAAATCCAACATGATGGAACATCCAAGATGGCCGGCAAGTTATTTTAATGCACTCCTACAATATGGGTATCAAATGAAAGGGATTGCTGAGAAAAACTCGAAAATCCAACATGACGGAACGTCCAAGATGGCCGACAGTCAATTTTAATGTAATCCTACAATATGGGTATCAAATGAAAGGGCTTGCTGAGAATAACTCGAAAATCCAACATGATGGAACATCCAAGATGGCCGACAAGTTATTTTTAATGCACTCCTATAATATGGGTATCAAATGAAAGGGATTGCTGAGAAAAACCCAAAAATCCAACATGATGGAACATCCAAGATGGCCGACAGTCAATTTGAATGCAATCCTACAATATGGGTATTAAATGAAAGGGCTTGCTGAGAATAACTCGAATATCCAACATGGCGGAACACCCAATATGGCCGATACGTTATTTTTAATGCACCCGTACAATATGGGTATCAAATGAAAGTATGGTGTGTTGGGGTTTTTTGAGGTCCTTACTGAGTAGAGTAAAATCTCTAGGAGGTCTCCTGAAGAGCTTGACTGTACTAAATTAACCGGCAAACGACCTTGCAATAATGATGCGTTAAATGAGATCAACAGACTGAGAAATCTATCTAGCGATAACTAAAAAGTAAAAAATAAATTAAAAGTAAAAAATACTTTTTTAAAGAACAATTTTTTATTTGAATGCGCTAAAAAGAATACAATATTTTTTCCTTTAAAACTTTTACTATCAACTTACAACGTAATAACACAATTTATATGATATAAAAGCTTGTCGAGAATCAAACAAATCAAAGAAGTAAATCAAGTAACTTGATCTGATAGATTTATGAGACAATTTATTTGATTTTCGACAAGCTTTTATAACATATAAATTGTGTAATTACGTTATAAGTTGATAGTAAAAGTTTTAAAAGAAAAAATGGCGGAATTCGAACCAGCGACCGGCTTGATCACCAACATGCGCAACCACTAAGCCAATGAGGTCGTCAAACTTTTAATTAGTGCAAAATATACTTTACCACGTGGTAGTGCTCATTATAACAAACTTTCCCAAAGGAACTTTTTTATTTAATCAACCTCAACTTAACATTGGGTAGCGAATTAAATAATAATAAAAAAACAACGGGTTGCACTCCGGGAGTGCCGGTAGAAGTGAAAAATTTCAAAAGTGGGGCCATATAACTAGACACTTTTCTCCTTAGTGTTTTCACTATAGGTACGTCAAATTTCAAAATGGCCCCAAAATTTTCAAAAGTGGGGCCATTTAACTGGAGACACTTTTTTCTTCATAGTGTTTTCACCATACGTCAAATTTCAAAATGGCCCCAAAAATCTCAAAAGTGGGGCCATTTAACTGTAGACACTTCTTTTCTCTTAGATACTGAACTAAAATAGTTTCATGCTCGCGTAAACCAAGACAGCAAACAATTGCAAGTTGCATTTTATGACTTTTCAATCAGATTCACGTGTCCTGCTCGAGTTTAACAGTTTTTACCCATTCCAAGAAAAATGCACAGTGCCGCTAAAGGAATTTTCACTTATAATAAATGCTCTAAAAAGTTTATTTGGGTAAGATGTTTGTTATCATGAGCATTATCACGTGGTAAAGTGTTTTACACTAATTAAAAGTCACTCTATAATATACGTTTCAGCAACTTGTATTATCATTTATGACGTATTATTATTTTTAAACAAAAAATTAAACCGACTTCCAAACTAAAAATACACAAAAAAGTATGAAATAAAACTTATTTTCTAAATAATTCCCCTTTTAAATTTGGCTATTTCTCTACTTAATCTTCTTAATTTTGAAGTCGATACCAGCCCAAACGATATTCGACAATATTTTATAGAACTCACGTTCATATTTGCCGGTACCGTGGTGGTGGCTTAAAGTTCATATTAAGAAGATTAAGTAGAGAAATAGCCAAATTTAAAAGGGAAATTATTTAGAAAATAAGTTTTATTTCATACTTTTTTGTGTATTTTTACTTTGGAAGTCGGTTTAATTTTTTGTTTAAAAATAATAATTTCACCCGTTTTAGTTATATATTTTGTTAAGTTGTTATTAATACGTCTTAAGAACGTCTAAAATAAACGATCGAATGTATAATTGAATACGCGCCAAGCTTCCATTAGGTATTGTTGTTAAGGTGATGATGATGATTACTAAAAGTTACAAAGTGGCATATGCTTGCAGTTCTCTAAACAATGCTGAAATTTCCAAACGCGTATCTTTAAAGACTGAGGAGTTCTGTTCAGTGCTTTTGGATCTAGGGTATACCCTAGATACAAAAATAAGATGTTGAAACCAAGGTATACCTTGGTTTCAACATCTTATTTTTAGGAGCATATGCTGCATTGTGTTGCTTCAGTAAAAGTCAAAATCACTATATGTGTCGTCTGTCGATATAAATTTCGAGGAGTTCCGTCGATTCCTCATGGATCGCATTATCCGGTTTCCACCTTAGTGACTAAATGACCAATTTTGAATTAAACCCTTTACAACAACAAATGAATTTTTCAAATAGGTCCATAAACAGCAGAGTAATGTTCAAAGATCTCTGTGTTAGTGTAAAATACTATGAGAAGTACCTTTATATCACCATAATGTGATGATGTATGGTGTGATAGTGGTGGTGATGATGATGTTTACTCTAATTGACAGGGTGGCATATGCTTGCAGCTTGCAGTTCTTTAAACAACGCCGAAATCCCCAAACATGTATCTATAATGAGTCAGGAGTTCTGTTCGATACTTCTGGATCCAGGGTATACCTTGGAGTAAAATATTACTTTTTGATAGCATGTGCTTGGACTTCTTTAGAAAAAGTTGAAATCACCATATGTTTCCAAACTTCAACTAATTTGTCCCCAAATTAAAAATATTGTTGTCACCCTTGTTAAAAAGAGACGGAGCGGTTTGTATTGTATCTCCCTCTCGGCACAGATTTGATGCCGAGAGCTCTTTCCAGTTGTATATAATACTTACAAATTCCTTGATCTTGACGGATTCCGTAATTACGAAGACTTATGGCTTAATGTTGCAAAACGCTTTGATTGTTTATTCACAACACAATTCAAGTTTGTTTTTTCTTAATAACTCAATTAAGTAATATACCTTCACTCAACATTTACTTTTAAATGTTTTTCACAGACATTGTTTGAAATTAAATAAAAGTTGTGTAGGTATAACATTGGTATTACCTGATTTTTTTTCTTGCCTACATCATACATCTAAGCATCTATGCCTACTACATCTAAAAGTTTTATAATTACATTTTACGAGTTATCTTGGTGTCTCCAAGTCCGATTAGAATCATAATTAATACGAGCAAATATCTCAACAGTCAAGTTCAGTCGCGTGACAGTGCTAATGAAGAGGTTACGATTAAAGTTCGGTTTATAACACTATATTAATGTTTCATCCGCAGCTATAACTCACCTTCGCAATAATTACGTGTACACTTATTTAAAATTAAAGTTTCCATTTTCAAAATTAGTTTTGTTTTTTATTGTAAGAAATAAGTACCGACCAACATAACTTTTTTTTCGTTTAAAGTTGCCAGCATTCTAAGAACGACGTAAACAATGTTTTTTTTAATTAACAGCTAGCCCTGTCTACAGTGATAGCCGTTGATCGGGGTGTCTAGACAGACTAATAACATGAGCTAGACAATTAACAGTACCATCATTAATTGAACTAGATAGCATAAAGTTAAATATTTCCTTTTTTTAATTTAGAATCTATCTACAGGAGAAAGTTAATATTTGTAGTTCACTTAAATTAACTATATCCTAACTGAAGGCCATTTCTCGTAACTATTTTGGTCAAAATTCTGTCTTGGTCTGCGCGCTGCGAGTGCGACACCGCAATGGCCAAAACAGGATTAAGATCATAAATATTTTCTAGAATTGGGCTTCTGAGTTCTAGATAAGTACAGCACGAGCCGATTTTTCTTTTACGATTGTCACTTATTTTAAATATCTGTGCAAATGTTTTAAAAATGGCCGTTAAATGTCGACTGTTGCATCAATTTTCTCAATTGATTGAAATTTTATTTAAATACATCTTGCCTCCTTTTAAGACAAACGAAGCAAGAAAACATTATGTAGAAGTTAATAGTTGTACCTACTCTACCCATTAAGTTAGAGCACTGAAATGGCCGAATATCGTATATAATATTATATGAACCTTGGTTTTAAGCCTTGACAGACGAATCCTATTGAGGATAGCATAATATTATATTTAGAACTACACAAATAACTTTTCTAATAACTTTCGATCGCCCTTTTTATCGAGTGTACTTAGGACATGTAGGAACTTATAATTTTTCACAAACCAACCAAAAAAGAATAGCATTGTATTAATTTATAAAACTTATAAACAAATGAATATTACAGAAAAAAGTTTCTAAGTCGTTCCAAGTCAAAGAAAATCGTTTATAACGGTAGAGCTTTTAGCAAACCCAATTAGTGTGAAATGAAGCTTTTCTTCTCAGATTACGAAAAGCACATTTATTTTTTCTTCTTTGTTTTGGTAAGTTTTAAGACTTATTTATCGTAATGTTGTGGTTAAGTATCTCTGAGAAAATATATTCTACTTATGTAAATAAAAGAAGTCCCAACTAGTACTTACCTATTTAATTCAAAATCTATCGTAGGCAAACCTGACTGACTCATCTATCAACGCACAGCCGAAACTACTGAACGGATTTTGCTGAAATTTGGTATACAATAGTTGTAATGACGTAGGTATCCGGTAAGAAGGGAATTTTGAAAATTCACCTCCTAAGAGGGTGAAGAAGGGGTTAAAATTTTGTATGGAAACCGAACTCTACGCAGACGAAGTCGCGGGCAAAAGTTAGTACAAAGGAAATGCTCAAGCCTGTAGTTAAAAAAAAATACCGACTGCAAAAAAATCATACCTAACAACGCACTAAAACACGGAAACAAGATTGAGCTGAAAGCCTAAATTGACATTAAGTATGTGTAAATTTTTATTTTTTAATTAATTAATTTCACTCAATCTTTTTTCGGTCTTTTTAGTGCGTTGCTTATGTATGTTTTTTTTTTGCAGTCTGGTTTTTATTATTTTTTTATTAATTATTTTATTTTAGTTTCTTTAGTTTATCCAACACACACTTAGCCGATTTAAAACAAAAATACGACTATTTGAATGAATTGATTACAAATTTAGTCGAATTATTGAATTAAAATAGTTGTAATTAATTATTCCTGAAGTTTTAATTTTTATTTTTTAATTAATTAATTTCACTCAATCTTTTTTCAGTCTTTTTAGTGCGTTGCTTATGTATGTTTTTTTTTTTGCAGTCTGGTTTTTATTATTTTTTTATTAATTATTTTATTTTAGTTTCTTTAGTTTATCCAACACACACTTAGCCGATTTAAAACAAAAATACGACTATTTGAATTAATTGATTACAAATTTAGTCGAATTATTGAATTAAAATTGTTGTAATTAATTATTCCTGATTAAATTTAAATACATGACATGTGTAGGTATATATTCTCGAAATCTCACTTTAATTTCCTTTATTTTGATACCCTACTCGATAAGTTTGGTTAAAAAAAATTAGTTACTTACAATTAGGCGCCAAAAGCCGCAATTTTGTATTTTTTCTTTAAATTAGCTATCTAAGGACACCTGGTTTTTTGAGACAAATCTAACGATACCTTAATTTTCAAAATCCATCCAGCCGTTTGAAAGATACGTGGAAATAAAGGAACTTGTACAAGATACGCACGAAAAACATAACCCAGTCGGGTAAAAAAGACCACCTAAAATCGCGAATCGAGTTTCACAATAGTGTACCGATATCGTGAATTCTTTAATAGATTTTTTAAAATCTGATACCAACGAATGATTTATGGGTCAGTAAATCAAGTGTCCCCGTGCCATGAACAATAGAATGAGTTTTTTTTTTATTCATTCGTTCAAATCCATTGGTTCGTACGGGTTTCGTATTTTTTTTACCATAGATATAGAGGACGCACGGAGCAATATCATTTGACGACAGTTCTTTAGTTTCTAAAGAGATAAATAGTTGTGAGTGGTATCACCCATATCACCACAGATATTAAAAATGCGTTGCCTCGCTTCTTACATTATAGTTATACCCACTTGACTATCCGTTACCCACAGTCTCACAAGTCACAACGCAAACAATATATTTACACTGATTTTCTGTGAAGCCGTAGTATATATGAGCTCGACTGAGCTCGCCTATTTGTGCCGAAGCATGACTAACGATTATAGATTAATATCCAATTTTTTCACTCGCAATTACGACACTTAATAATATCGTCTCTTTGTATAGAGTGGCCAATTCCTTGAGAGTTGAGAGTATTTCTAATAAGAATGCTTCGTCTATTACCTTATTGTTCTATGTCTATGTTTTATTGTACGTAGTGTGCTCATAGATGCGTTCCGATATTTTTACTAGAAATCGTGAGCAATGAGATAGATAAAATTTAAACGATTGTTTTATTCGAAAACCGTGAGCTGTTGTCGTTTTAAGATCTATGTCAAATATGATACGGTAAATAGCATTTAGTGATATCACCATATTAGGACCATATTAGGTACTCCAGCACAAATCAAAAGTCAAATCAAGATAAAATTATGAAATATGCCTGTCTATCTAGAATATTATTTTGCTATATTGTAGTCTCGTTCAAATTTATAAATTCTAATAATAATAAAACAAATACAATGAAGAAATCATTTTTATTCGATCTAAGCAAAAAAAACTGCAATACGTTAGTTGTGTAGCTTTTTCTGTTTGAATAGTTAGAAAAAGATTAGCTCTGAATACAAGACTCTTACCACAGCGTAATAAAGAGATACAGTGGGCTAACGCGTTTGAAGTCGCGCGAAATGCCGCTTTTGTGTAGGTATTCGTCATTGTTGCAGGGTTGTTACAATAATGTGTTTTATTATAATCTGTTCTACATTTTGTGTATTCGTAGTATGTGTATGTAGAGTACTAGGAATAAAACAAAAAAATATATATATTGAAGAATTTATATTTAATTGAAATATATATAAATATAATTGATTGAAATATATATTAATGAAGAGTTTTATTATAAAAAATACAAATGCGTATACAAAAGCTCAGGGTTAGCATGATATATATATTTAATAATAATAATTAATGTTAGATTAAATTAGTCTTAGATTAAGTTAGTTACTAAAATATATCCTAAATTATTATTGTTGTTTCGCAGATACTATAATTTTTGTTGAAAATGTTTTAAATAATATAGTCTGTCACTCTACTTGTTATGATGTGTACGCCTGTAATTTGGTACATACATCAGGTCAAAGTTATTAGTCTCAATATTATGTTGTTTAAATTATGTGTGTACTGTTGGTGTACCTTAATAATAAATAAATAAATAAATAAATAAATTGATATATATATCGTATATATATCATGATATATCTATATCAATTGATATTTATGCTTGATATATATCAAAATTGATATTTATATTTAAAAATGTAAAAGAATGTTTTAAATGTAAAAAATCTTACATCAACACAGGTCTTATTTTCCGAGAGTTTCACAAGCCTAGGTCATAAAAAACTTGCTATTTGACACGACATTAACTAATCATAGCCGTCGATGCGGCTTCTAACGGCTTATGACACCCACGTGACCCCCTGTTTTTCGGAAGAAAATTCCTTGTTTGTTATTATACTATTGTTATACCATTTATAACATGTGTCAAATTAATTCGACTGATAAAATGAATACACTTTTTTTTCTTCTGGTTATAAACAAAAGTCATTTTATGGATTTAAGACTTAAATAATTGATACTCAAAAGTATCTATCGTTGATTTTTAATTTGTTTGAAAACTTTGAATATCAATAAAAAATAAATGAGTTTAATTTTTCTTCCCTATCTTCAAATTATCAGACATACAAATTATTTCGATTCAACTATTACGAAAAAACATATCAGAGTATGAAATTTGTATGTAATTTTGAAAATATCAAAAATATCAAAAAATCAAAAATATCGGATATATATCAAAGATATCTGATATTTTGATATTTATTATAAATATCGGATATTTACGAACCCTGCAAAAGCTACAAATGCGAAACTGAAAGGTCGACATTTGGATTTAGTATAATTACTAGTTTTCAGATTGCGATTGTTGAATTTGACGTAGTTAGTAAATTCTCATACGTAGATACAATTTTATTAAAAGTTCTGACGCGAAACAGGCGCATGGTTTTGTATTAAAATTTATCTTCTTTAGCTGTTCATATAATTGACCATTGTAAATAAGTACCTACATACAACACGAACGAAACACTGTCGCAAACCACTTAAAACAATCAAAAAAAAAGCGTCAACCCCGGCTGACGTGTCCCAAGCGAGTGTATGCTCCGCGAGTAATAGTGTTCTGTGAGTGTATGGCAGCTTGGGCTCGCTACCGCCCCTCTCTCACCCCGCACGCCCCGCACGATTGCTCTGTCTAGACGTGTCCGTTGGACGACTGTAGGTTAGTTCCATAGGCTGTGCTCTTACTATCTATATTAAGCACTCTTGACTATAAACCTATCACACGTTATTTTCCAAAAAAAAAATCAACAAAATACATTGTACTACATGTAGAATTATAATATTATTTAATTAACCTGTCTCATATTTTATCGACTAACTAATTAGAAAATAGTTTGACTGCTTTCAGGGCAATCAGCTTTACTCGATAAAACGTTACAAATCAAAGCAATTCCTCTAATAAGTGTTCATAAGCGTCACGTGAGAAACATTCGAACTTCAGTGATGTAAAGGGACCAATTAAAGTTTAATTGGTGTCCTTTGTAAGGTCGCTTACAGATTCCATGTACCTCACTTCAACCTTATTACTGCGGGAATAAAGTCCAAAAATGGTACCTGATCAGACGGCGTCCGTACCTGTACTGATCGAGGGACATTTAGTACTGGGGTTATGACTTATGACAAATAGAGAAACTCCACGGTTCGAATATATTAAACGCTTGCAGTGATCGATAACATGGACGTACAACGTAGGTACAATGTCAGAAAAATTCCCAGAAAAAGACCAGCTTCTAAAAGTGCTATGGCTGATGGCATGCCATAGCACTTTTAGAAACTGACTAGCTTTTGGGAGCGGCTCCGCCCGCGTAAATACATTATCCCGCGGAAACACTATTTTACGGGATAAAACATATCCTATGTCCTTTCCCGGGACCCAAAGCATGTCTATACCAAATTTCATAAAAATCGGTTCAGCAAATAAAGCGTGAAGAGGTAACAGACAGACAGACAGACAGACAGACAGACAAATATACAAACACACTTTCGCATTTATAATATTAGTAAGTATAGATATAGATATATTCACTCTTCATAGTTTGGCCACTGACTAAAAACACTTTATTTTCAACTATATAATTTAATTCGCAACTTAAACGATTTCCCAGAAACTAACAGTAAACTTGATGTAACTAGCTAAATCCGGTAATCCGGATCCGTGTCGGCCATGTTTAAATTGTGCAATGGCTGACAGCTACTTCCCAATTAACGTTCAAAAATACTGACGGGCTAATGAAGTGGCCTAAAAATATGGTTTTTTGAACCTTTTGTTAACTCTTTATAGTTCTCTTAGATGCCAAAATGTAAAATAAATTGTTTTGGATAATAAAGTGAAATTGTAAAATAATTCTGTAAAGTTAGAGCTTACAATAGTCAATATGTAATACTAATAAATATTCAGATAATTATAAAATATTGATAATACGTGTCATATTTACCTCGAATAACGGTTCCACCCGTTTGGACTTTGGCCACAGCAAAACCATTTATAGAAGACAATATTTCATAGGAGTTTTGGCGCGTAAAACAATACGCATTGCACTTTCCATAATAATTGTTATGTCAAATGAATAACAATCGATTATGGACGGACACGGTCCACCGGCGAGATAAAGCCCGACGAATAAATTAATAATTTAAGCCCTGTGAGAACCCCCACGTGCCAATTGTAAATGCAGCCCTCGTGGCCAGTGTGTTTTTAAATAAATTTCCAGATATTAAACTCAGTCCTTAAAAAAACATGCCCTACACTAACCTACACCTAAACAAACTTATTAATAGTTGAAATAGAAATTCGTTCAGAATTCAAACTTGTCGCATTTGATTTCTGAACTAACGAAGACATGCACATGGCATAACTACAGTTCAACTAAATAGTTTTAAATCGCTTGGTTAAAAAAAAAAAAAAGCATGGCATTCTATGAAAATTATCAATAATATCAAATTTTGATACTATAGATCTAGAATATAGTAATAGAATTTAGATTAATACAGAATACTTGAAAATTAAGCTTAGTCGTTACCTAACCTACACAGGACACTGTCTCCTGTTAACTCAATTACTGACATTTCTGTTAAGTTCGTTAGTGAATATATTATCCAATTGAAAGCATAAATTATTACAAAGCAATTTTTGCGATCAAAACCAATATTAACCGTGAACCGAAATTCACGGTTAATATTAAAAATGTTTTTTTGTTTACTTTTACATTTTACAAAATTGCTAAACCATTTTCTTTCTTTTGTTTCAGGTAATAAGAACAATGCTATGAAACATCGTATATAAATGAAAATAGCGTCCCGACTCCCGCCCCAGTTTCGCACAGGTGCTATGTATTATGTAAACCTTCCTCTTGAATCACTCTATCTATTGCTGGAAACTGCATTAAAATCCGTTGAGTAGTTTAAAAGATTTAAGCGAACAGGAATGGAAGCGACTTTATTTTATACTATGCAAAGAAGGAATTAATATCCAGGGTTCACTGATGTGAATGTAAAGGTTTAGAGTAAAAACTATTAGTAAATAGTAGGTAATTAGGTAGGTTCCCTATTTTTTCGCATAAAATCATATGTCATAATTTTACTTGGCATAATTTCATTTGACCTAATTGTAGTTTCGCATAATATTCATTTGTCATAACTTTCTTAGCATAATTTTTTTTCGCATAATTACTAAAAGCATAATAATTGTTAGGCATACTTATTGTAAGGCATATATTTTTTATGCATAATATTCATTAAGAATAATATTTTTATGCATAATATTAAAAAGCATAAATATATTTACGCATAATGATATTAAGCATACTATTATATTTACGCATACATCTTTGTAGCATTTTTTTCACATACCAATGAATGATAAATTCTATTAGGTATGCGAGTTAAGACGTAATAACAATTATAATTGTAATTTTCGACTGATTACGAAATTAAACTCGGATAAAAAACACGAACTGCGAACATGCCGAGCTAATTATTTTAAAAATGTTAGCGGCTTACGGGTGGCCCAAGGGCCACCCCGCCGCAACTTAACCTACTGTTACACAATATGTTACACTAGGTATATGAGTGTAATACCTGCTTTTAATGTTTCATAAATATGCGTTTAATTACCTTAACCGTGTTTTCATTATGTCGTTCCATTTTATGCATATGTGTGCCTTGTGACAGAATGCCTTGAATTTATTATGACAAAAAAATATGCCTAACGAGTTTATGCCGATAAACAATTATGCCAAAGTATTATTTTGACAAGAAAAATTATGCCTTACGAGTTATGCCTCATTAAATTAGGACAAACAATATTAGTCTAAATGATATTTATGCCTAATGATGTAGTATGCCAAGAAACCATTATGCCAAAGTATTATTATGCGTAGTAAAATTATGCCAAGTGAGGTGTGTCAAATGAAATTATGACAAATAAAATTATGCGAAAGAAGAGGATCCCAATTAGGTAGGTATACCTGCACAGTATAGACATTATTATGTATTACACATTATGTGACCTATGCCGTAGTAATCTAGATGCACTTACATTGAACCTAATTAAATCTTTGGTCACTGTAGATAATTATTCCATAGTAAAATTATCCTTTCTTGCATTTAAAACTGTTAATGATAACAAAATCTAGTATACAAAATCACCCTTATTAATAAAAATATTTACACCATGGATAAGCAAAAAAAATTTGGATTTGCTTATCCATGGTGTAAATATTTTTATTAATAAGGGTGAATATGTTTAACAGAGCCAAGTAGAGCTTAGTTTTATATCTTGCTTAATTATAGTTACTCGTTGACAAGCATTTTTCGCTGTCAATCTTATCCCTGATTAGTCTGTATTTATTAATGCCTTTCAGACTAATTTATTAAACGGAGAACTAATTTATATAATGAGCAGATGACCAAACGTTTCGAAGCGATCCGTTATAACTTTTCAGACACTGTCACATTTTTTAAGAAGTTCTAAAACAATTTTTGTCGTTAGTTAATTTTTTGAATCTAAATTAGTCGGATGATAGATGACGGATGTCTTAGTTTAAAATTAAGAAAGGAAAGTTTAAGAGAAAATTTATTATATCTAGAAGTACATTACAGCTATTATGTTAAAAACACCTAGAGGTTAAAAATATTTTGTTCAAACCAGTAAACTGAAAATATTGTCTATAAATTGTTGTATAGGCATTAGACATACTATAGAGTATGGGCAGATAAAAGCATTTTCAGCCAAAAGTTTTCAAAAATCCTATTAAGTGTTCTACAAAAAAAGGTAAATTTATTTTGACAAGGTCGTTTTAGCTTTTAAGGTTTTTGTTGTGTATAGGAAAATATATCATACAAAATTTTAAAACGATTGTTAAACACTTTCACGTATAAAAAATTACACAAGTACCTATCATTTCAACATAAATTTCTACTGTGCAAACTTTTAGAAGTGTCAAAACGTTATTCCACTGCATTTTGTGTCTTAATCTCGAGGCGTAGAGTTTGAAATGTCTTTGCTTACATAAGCGTTATAACAAAAACAACGTTATTGTCTATGGCGCGAATTTAAATCAGTTTCCCGGAGTTCGGGGTTATGGCGCGAAACCCGGCGAGTTTTAGCGCCATCTACATGCAAATTGGGCGGGATCCGGGCGCGCTGCTTGCGAATTGACATTTCGTAAGCCAGCCTCAATCCTATGTGATATTTTACATATTTATGACACTTTAGTTGTAAATTAATCCGCTCCTCGTGATTTGAATCATTTTTAATTGAAATAAAGTGAAAAACTCAATGGCGTATTTTCAGATCACGATGTTTTTGTAAATTATTGTGCGTTCTTTTGTTTGAAATAAGGGAGAGTGAGTAAGAAAGGAAGCTTAAATTATTTTACATAGAGCGCTTACAATTATACTAAAAGTAGTTTTCTAAACCTCAATTCAAACTCTGATTATAGTTATTTAATATTTTATAGTTTAGTACCTGAGTGACCGGGCTTTGCTCGGAGCTCTGGTAGTGGCTAAAAAATTAACGGATTGCAAATAGGCACGGTATATGTGTCTGAGTTAGTTTTTAATAATATAATAATAACTGACCTTGTACATTTTCTTTTTAATCATTTAAAAAAAGAATCACAAAAATATCACATGCAACCGGTATTTGGACCTAATGAGACCCTAATTTGCCAATAACGCAAAAGTACGACTCGTATCAATAGCCACGCCACTGCCAAGACAGAAGTCATTTGAGGCGAATTTACTTATCTATGGATTAAAAAATGCGCGGTTTCTCAAAGATAAGTCCTAGATACACCGATTTTTGCCCTAAAAGCCCCTGCATTCTGAATTTCATGTAAATAGGTGAAGCTATTTCCGAGATTCTGATTACATGTACACAATAATTGCTCATTTATAGTATAAGATACTAATGTAGACACATTATAAAAGTGCTAATAAAATACATAAGTAGGTTAAGACTCAAAGTTTTGTTAACAACACTGAAAAGATTAAGTACAGTTTTTGTACCGACTCGCCCAAAAAAGATTTGGTATCAGATCAAACATTTTACCCCACAATCAACGTCAAACGCAACGCGATCCGAATCGAAGAAACAAAGAGTAAAATAATTATTTGCGGGCTGAGCTTGACAGCAGATATTTTTGGGCGGAGGCTAAGACTCTGTCCAGAAAGTGCGTAAGCCTGCGTAAACCTACGCACGTAGAGATTCTTATCTTATACAACAAAATGTGTGAATTTTGTACGATACGCGCATAGCTAAAATAATACGCACGTAGCTCCTGGACGCAATGTATGGGGCCCTAGTACCTCGACTACGTGCGTAGACCTCACGTGCGTAAGAATACGCAGTTTCTGGACATAGTCTAAAGGGAGCATTAAAAATAAATAAGGGGACCCAAAAGATGTTTGTCCGGCTTTTAAGAACGTCTGATTTTGACGTTAACCTGAAGTCACAATCATTAACCACGTCATAAAGTATTGCTGATGGCTTACAGTTTTTGCTCTGAAACTCAAATACCCCTATTTCTGTTGCCCCAAGGCTTCCCCAAGTGAGCTATTTGTTCTAAGGAATCAGAACATCTTATTTCAACTCAACTTAAACTTATGCTTGGTAACTCTAGGCATTCATATTGCAATTTGCAGCATTACCTAGGTCTTACTTTTACGTAACTAAGAGAAATATTACAGTAAAAAGAGAGGATGGGAGATCTGAACATATAATTCATTAAATTAAATTATAAAATAACTTCTGCGTAAAAAATAAATCAGGAGTTATTGTAAGTATTCTTCAAGTTGTGTGTAGAATAAAAAAAACACTCTCCTTTCTATTATTCTCATAAACCCAGTGGGACAAATAACCGACACTACTGAAGATCATGCAGAGGACGGACTTTTTACATTCCCATCCGACGCCTGGATCACCTTTCTTGCCAGACAATCAGATGCATTGTTCTAACCGACATGAAAACTTTTTTGTTGTTTCAACACGGGAATCGAACCCACGACCTCCCGAGGCAAGAGTCAAGCTCTAAACCATTATAATTTGGATCTGAACGCACAAAATATTATTATGCACTCAGCGCGTACGGTGCTGTAAGCTGTTGCGTACATGATATTTGCGTTGAACTTTAAACATAGCTACAAAAGGCTGGGCTGGCTAAAAAAGCTGGAAGATAAGATCGTACTTTATACTAATCAATTAACTTCATTTAAATCGTAGAAAATCTCTGCATACGACACGTAAATTCCAAATGTACTTACGCCATTAAGCTAAGTAATTTCTTATGAAACTCCGCCATAACTTAAATTGGTTTCATCTGAAGGCCGCCATCGTTAATGAACTGAGGTTATGTGCTAACTTTCTTAATTACTCACGTTGCTTGTTTTTAAACTACCCGCCTTTATAGGTTCTTTTATTTAAAGCTTAAGGCGCTCTTACCCTAGAAATGCGCTTCTTTCAAAAAATTTTTGAGACGAATGGATACATTTTAGTGCAGCAAAAAAATATATGTTAATTTTGATCATATTTGCTAGGGGAACTTCATTTTCAAAACACGTTATCTAAAAAATTTCTCGATAAAAAAAAATCATAAAGTTACCATTAAAATAGAAATTCTTGGAGTTGTAACTGTATTATTTGTGAACAGAAATGAGAAAATTATTTGCAGTTTCGTAAAATATAATAAAAGGAAGGGAATTGTTGTTTTGATTTTTCGTATAGAATGTGATATTTGTTAGTATTAATTTATTTCAATGATAAATAATTCGTACGAGTCGAATGAAACATCGCGAAATGGCGACCTGTCATTCCTTCTCTTTCATATCTATTGAATAAGACAGTACCGGCTTAGGCCTCTTGCTAATGAGACGTATGTCAAATTTTTCCCCTCTTTTCTGCTCAAAAATTATTCGAATTTATTGTTGAAAGTCCGTTCAAATTTATTTTACCCCCGAATGGACCTTTATGTTGTCTGCATAAAGATCAAGTCGGGGTCAAGTCAATATTTACATATTAGTTTTTCTTTCGTCGTGTAATACTTATAATATATACGTAATTTCGCTAACTGACGTAAGACGCTTGGTAGCCCTTTGGCTTTTTGCGTTGTTGCGACCAATTGGTCTCGGGTTCGAATCCCGGTCAGACGATTTTTTTTTCTTTTTTTTTTTTGTCGCACTATAAAACTCCGAGCGATGCTTGTTTTCGCAGTAATCAAAGTATATGGTTAATTATGTACTTATTTTATTATTAGTTACTTTAAGTTGTTGTTAATATTAGTGTAGATTATATTATATAAAATATGAAAAGATTGTATTCGATGAATGTCCAAATTTTTAGTCCAAAGTTTTAAGATGGAGGTACAAAAACTCTTTATAAGTAGGTACTAGGGAGACCGAGCTTTGGTCGTAGTTTTAGTACAACGATAAAAATTAATAAAAAATAAATAAAAAAAATATTAAAGAAAAACAAAGACATTATAAGAATCACAAAAATAATATTTATCTTACCGGGATTTGAACTCACCACCAAAAATCAAACGTCGGTATGCAAACCGAGCTGCCAGTCAGACTGACGTAAAATGATCGAAATTATTGATATAATTTATTACACGACGAAAGGAAAAACATATTTGATTCAAAATTGACAACATTGATTGACAACAGAATAAGTAAATATAATATTATATATACCTAAATATTATTATTCTGTTGGTTTGTAAAGTTATATCAATTATTATAATCAATTCTAATTCTAATCACCATGAGCAGATATTAGGAACATGTACTTATTCAGTAATCTACGTTTATTTTTTACTAGCTTTTGCCCGCGACTTCGTCCGCGTAAAGTTCGGTTTCCATACAAAATTTTAACCCCTTTGTTACACCCGTAGGGGGCGAATTTTCAAAAATCCTTTCTTAGCGGATGCCTACGTCATTACAACTATCTGTATGCCAAATTTTAGCAACATCTGTTCAGTAGTTTCGGTTGTGCTTTGATAGATGAGTCAGTCAGGTTTGCCTTTTATATATTTAGACTAGGTGTTGCCCGCGACTTCATGCGCGCAAAAGGAAATCTCGATGGAACCGTACATTTTTCGGCAATAAAAAGTATGCCTATGTGCTTCCCCGTTGTCTATTCTATATCTGTCCTAAATTTCATCAAAATCATTCCAGTAGTTTCGGAGCCTATTCAATGCAAACAAACAAACATACAAACAAATAAACCTTCTCTCTGTATTATAATATTAGTAATAGATTCCTGCCTGACGGAATCCCTCCTATTGTGTTGAGAAAGTGTGCTCCAGAGTTGGCTCCGGTCTTGACGCGCCTTTTTCGGCTCTCCTATTCCTCTGGCATCGTCCCGGCTTCTTGGAAGACAGCCTTGGTGCACCCGATCCCCAAAAAAGGTGATCGCTCAAATCCTTCCAACTACAGACCAATCGCCATAACCTCTCTCTTCTCAAAGATAATGGAATCCATTATCAATGGCCAGCTTCTTCGATACTTGGACGGCCAGGGATTACTAAGCGACAAACAATACGGGTTCCGTAAGGGTCGCTCGGCTGGTGATCTCTTGGCGTACCTAACTCATCGTTGGGCTCAGGCAATTGAGTCGAAGGGAGAAGCATTGGCTGTTAGTTTGGACATTACGAAGGCCTTTGATCGGGTTTGGCATAAAGCGCTGCTTTCAAAGCTTCCATCATACGGGCTGCCCGAGAAATTATGCAAGTGGGTCACAAGTTTCTTAGCAGACAGAAGCATAAAGGTCGTAGTTGACGGCGAATGCTCGGAAACTCAGTCAGTTGATGCTGGTGTCCCTCAGGGCTGTGTGCTATCGCCTACCCTATTCATACTGCATATCAATGACATGTTACAGACCAACGGCATTCATTGCTATGCGGATGATAGTACAGGTGATGCTGTATATACCGGCTCCCCTAATATTTCTCGGCTAAATGTCATCGAGAGTCGAAACGAACTTGTGTTAAAAATAGAGAATTCATTGGAGAAAGTCTCTGAATGGGGTAGACGTAACTTAGTCCAATTTAACCCCGCCAAGACACAAGTCTGCGCGTTCACCGCTAAAAAGTCACCTATGGTCGTACATCCTCGTTTTGAGGGCACATCTTTAACCATCTCCCCTAGCATTGAAATACTTGGCGTTAGCATATCGAGCGAAGTCCAATTCCGATATCATCTAGAGGGTAAGGCCAAGTTAGCCTCGAAGAAGCTTGGTGTTCTCAACAGAGCGAGGCAGTACTTCGGTCCGGACCAACGCCTACAACTCTACAAGGCGCAGGTTCGGCCTCATATGGAATATTGTTCTCATCTCTGGGCAGGAGCACCAAAATACCAACTGCTCCCTCTGGATCGTATCCAACGAAGGGCCGCTCGAGTTGTTGACTGTCATAGTGTTTCAAACAGCTTGGACCCCTTGGAATTACGCCGAGATGTAGCTTCACTCTGCATCCTCTATCGGTTGTATCACGGGGAGTGCTCTGAGGAATTGTTCGGAATCATACCACCTGCAACTTTTCGCCATCGTCCCACGCGAAAAATATTCCATCCTCATCACCTTGATGAGTGGCAGTCTTCCACCGTGCGTTTCTCGCGTAACTTTCTGCCGCGCACTGTAAAACTCTGGAACGAACTGTCACCAGCAGTATTTCCGGACCTATACGACCTACAAACCTTCAAGAAGAGAGCGTATTCCCTCTTAAAAGGCCGGCAACGCACCTGCAGCTCTTCTGATGTTGCGAGTGTCCATGGGCGACGGTAGTTGCTTTCCATCAGGTGACCCGTTTGCTCGTTTGCCCCCTTATTTTATAAAAAAAAAAAAAAAAAAAAAAAAAAGATTAAATAAAACAATATTTACAATTAATATGATGAAGCCGAAGAGACTATTTGGTTAAACCACAAATGTCAGAAACTAGGTATTTGAAATTGTATTTTTTTTGCTGTCAGATAGCCGAAGTTTCATGTATGTAGAATGGGAATATTTGATATTGAATTTTATTGTGTATTTATGTATTGTATAAAATCAGTCGATAAAATTTAGCTTTGTGCTACGCGAACGAAGTTGCGGGCAAAAGCAAGTTTAGATTTTGTAACCGCTGAAAAATGCGAAATATATAAAATTTTGAAATGTCGACCTAGGAAGAAACGTCAATGTGTGTGATGTCATAATGTGTATTGTGTAATGGTGTCTACAGACACACAAATTTGGTACGGAGCGTACAGCGGATCTGGTAGCGTACCAGATCCGAGCGTGTATAAGGCAGTCCGGCGAACATAAGAAGAAGGCGAAGAGTTCACCGTTGTCCGCATCGGATCTGGTACGCTCCGTACCATATTCGTGCGTGTGTAGAGCAGTCCGGCGGTTTGGCCGTACAACAGTATCAGTGTTGCCAACTTAGGGATGTACCCCCCAAAATTAGGGAAAATATCTCCGGGGTTTACTAGAGGACAGAATGTTTAGAGTTTACTCCTTATGAATCAATTTGTATGTAATAATAAAAATTATTTTAATGTGTGTATATAGCCAGGGATATGAAAATGTATTGGGAGTGAAATCAGATTAAGACAAGTTAGTTTTATGTTATTCACGCGTAAGTCTTTATGTTAAACACATAACCTTTCTTTCTAGCTTATTATCTCTTAGACCTGTCAATGGTATAAGTAATCAGGGGTAAAATTTGGGGAGAAATATTTTTTAAAGTGTTGGTATCACTGCCCGTTATCAATGAATTGCGGGAATCATCGTCGTCGTTTAAAAACCGCACTGTAAGTAGAACTCTGTGCTAAATGCTAATGTAATAGAGCATAAAATCGAACACACGAGTGTCGAGCGTTTCGCTCCACTGCACCGTACCAAATCCGTACGTGTGTAGCGACACCGAATTCGGTCTCCGGATATGGTTCGCTGTACGCTCCGTACCATATTCGTGTGTCTGTAGATAGCATAATGTGTTACATGTTGTAGTGCGTATTCCGCAGTACTTCGACCGCATATTATAATAATACTAGCTATCCCGGGAAACTTCGTAGTCTTCGTACCGCCTTAGAATTAAATTTGTTGACGTACTGACTACTGACAGCAGCGCCACCTACCAGGTCCAATTGCAAATTTAAACCATTCTCGAATCAACCTGAAGACACACAATTTTTTTTATTAAAATCGGCCCAGCCGTTTAGGAGTTCAGTGACTAAATTGAGCTTTTTTTTAGATTTTTTACCCTTTAACTACTTACTAAAAAGCTTAACTTTCTCGAATCGCAATGGCTAAATTTGGCACAAAATAAGGAATTAGACTTATTATAATTGACCTAGACAGAAAATAGACATTTTGAAATATATTAAATTGTAATGAGTTTTGAACCTAGACGCTACGCTTTGCTTTAGGCGGGCAAAACACCGCTAGGCTATGAAGCATATTGCAATTTTATCGAAATTACGCTTTTGTACATTATAGACACATCACTTTGACGTAAATCGCATGAAGCCCCCCGCAGTAACGGGGGCGGCACGTCCCCCACTCATCTCCTTCACCCCCTCGAATACTTCATAGTTGACTACTCACAGCGCCTTAACGATGAACTTTGAAGATCACGATTTATGTATCGAAATTACGAGAGCGGTACTTATAATCTTAGGAAGGAAGGGATTTTATCCTACTACTATAAAGTTAAAGTTTGTGAGGATGGATGGATGGATGATTGTTACGGTTTCGTACAAAAATTCCTGAACGGATTTTAATGAAAAGAGATGTTCTAGAAATGTATGAGGCGTGGGCCGGCACTATACACTATATGTAACTTTAGCTACATAATACCGTTTCCTATTCTTTATTTTGTTTAATTTCATTTCTTTTTAATGGACATTTAAAATAACTTCGTCAAGGAGAGCAACACAACGTAAAATAAAACACGATGGATCGAACATAACTAACCAAAGAATATCATTTTAACAATGACATACCTTTTGTCTAATTATTTTTCTGGTATTTTTATTAAATTCCCATTTTTTTTTCTATTTACCTATGTGGTGTACATAGAGCTGGCCCAAAATCAAACATCTTCGTATGTTGTAGTATGCTTACCTAGTAGTTTGAGCTCCGGCGCTTTATACCGAAGAAGTAGTGTTCCCAGATACTTTTTTACATAATAATAATATTTATAAATTACGTAACAATAATAATATATTAATAATATAAAGCAAACCTAATGTGATTGAACTGTATTTGATTTATAAATCAAACTCCCGCGTTTAGTGACGTGACGTGTTGCTGCGTCAGCTTATGTGACAGCAGCTGACAACACAACAGTTGCAGACAGAACCAATTGCCAATAATATCTCAACCATGAATGGACAATTTTAGTCGGTTAAATATTTTGTTGGACCTACGAAGCTACTACCTACTGGCTAATTTGGTCCTTTACTTAATTCAGTTACAATTTATTACAATTCTTAAAGTGCCACTAGTTTAAATGTCACTTATTTACCGCGCAACATAGAAATGCAATGACGAAGTGTAATAATTTTTTTTTATAAATTTTTTGGTGTGTAACATATTATTTCCTTTCGCTTTCTTGCAATTTGTGGGAGTAATTTCGTGAAATGGGACGTAAGTGTGTAACAGGAAGTCGCGGAAGAAGCGCACGCTATTTGATTTAGCTTTTTTAAATGAGGTTAATTTCTGTCACTGCTTAATGGAAAAGTTTCCGAAAATCGTACAAAGCATTGTATTATTTTTCATAAGTAGCTTTATCCAACGAATATACGAATATAACATATAACAATATGCACACACATACATTTTAATAACATATAATACATAGAGTAAAATAAATCCATAACTTTATCATATAGGTAATTTGATAACTACTTGTTACTAAGGTGACATGTCAAATGTTACACATCATATTCGACTCGCTCGCTCTCGCTCGAGGCTAGCTCGTTTTTTATGTTTCGATTTTTGATCTGAACAGACATTGAATTCAATCTTAACGAACATTAGCCCTAGATTAGTTTGAATTTAGCCCAAAAGCTTACTTTAATAGTAACCGTTAAGTAGAGGCTATTAGGCAAAATTTTATTGGAGAGATAAAGTAAATTACGATACAAAATAATATAAACAACAAAGTAAAGTGACGCACTGCGACTTACCTACTTACCTTAATTGTGTAAGACTGTTAGGAAGTGGGACAAGACTGTCGACACTTGGTATTGACATGCTCTAATCTTGTTAGGGATCACGGGATCTACATGACATATTATTGACTCATGTTAATGAGACTAATTTATTAAGTACAGATGTTGTCCGCTACTTCCTGTACGCAAAAGGAAATACCACATATCGTACATTTTTTTTAAATAAAAAGTAGCCTATATCCTTCCACGTGGTCTATTCCAAATCTGTGTAAAATTTCATCAGAATCGGTCCTGTGGTTTCGGAAATACAAACATACAAAAAAATCTTCCTTCTTTTTATTTTAGTTTAAAAGGCGTGACCAACACAACCAAAACAAATTGAGATTTTGTGTAACTAATATGCGTGTGATTGCATAGATTTCTAAATACTAAAAGGCTTTAAAAATTTTAAACGAAAAAGTAATATTCCAGTCAAAAAATCGTTTTAAATTAAAAAAGTTAAAGTTTGAAATTTTGAATTGAAAATAAATTAATTTAATGTTTTTACTAAATGCTTGCATCCTTTTTTATTGAGGGAAATTTTGTAACTTAATTTAGGAACTTTTATCTTTTTATCAAATCAAAAATATAAATTGCGTTTTTACCGATACACTATACAGAGTTACCAAGCAAACATTTTTCTCCGCACTATCGGCGTTAGAGCCGTCAACTGGTACAATCCAATCTCCTTTCATTACCATAGGCTGGACGAACAATGGGTTCGATTACCCACACCTTCCACGCCAGACACCTGTCAGTGGCAAACTTGTAGCCAGACCGGGAATTTACCGGACTGCCAGACTACCGTTTGTTTCAGACCAAGAATTTACCGGATACTACCTCCCTAGTCTGAGATGTGATAAGGTTTTAAGCCGCACCAACTTAATTATGTGACGTCATACTTAATATGTATTATTATTTATTATTAGCAATTAGTAATTAGATTTTTAGACGTCGCACGTATTATGTTTTAGGCTTTCATTTATGGTGACTTGCCTTTTGTTCTCTATTTTAACGACGTCTTCTCGTAAATACATCATTAAAACAAAAGAAATTGTTGGCATAATTTCTTTAGCAATTAGAGAATAATATGAGTATCACAAATAAAAATTTAAATAAAACACCACGTCCTCGTAAGTTGAGCGGGAACCAGTACGTGACTTCGCAAAGCTTTTGCAGCTCTTGTTTTTTTTTATTTCACCAGAGTCAGCAATTTCGCCAGGTACACTTTTGACATTGATTCCGCGTCGTTTGACTTAATTTTTATGAGGTTTTCTTTTGCTAACATACCTTCCACCTTTTTAAGGGTAGTACTTAGTACGCAGTTTAAGGATCCCTTATAGTTTCACTCTGTCCGTCCGTCTGTCCGCCCTTCTGAAAAAGCTTCATGCAATAAAAAAATATTTCAGAAGTGAAATCAACTTTTCTTATATGAACCTTTTTTCTGTCAAATGTACTACCGAACAAGTTCCCGTTCGGCCAGGCATAATATGAAAATCGCTTAACAGCGCCGTTGAATAGTGGGCTCGCAAATATATTCACGTGTAAATGCGTAGTTCGATCTCGTCTGCAGTCGTTGTGGTTACTTCATTTGCGTTTAAATATTTTGAGGCGTACTAGTGCAAAGGAGATTGGTCGAGCGGGAACTTTATTGGTAGTACATTAAAGCCCATCCTTAGTTTTGAAATCATTGAAAATACCCGTAACAATCACATCATCCAATCCACCTAACGGTTATTACCTCTACCTACTGGTTAAACAATGTTCGTGGTCCCATTACCGAACTATTATTTTACAATTACCTGGCGATAATGATAGCAGGCATGCCACGACCTTTCACATTATAATATTCAATAACATTTGGGTTACTACCCAATTAGTTAGGGTAAACACCCAGTCGTTGCCTCTTGCCCAGTTATTAACGCAAATTTGATTTGACAAAATGACATAACTGTGGGAGAGCCACGCTTCGGCATGAATGGGCCGGCTCGACCGGATAAATACCACGACCTGACAGAAAACCGGCGTGAAATAACGCTTGCGTTGTGTTTCGCCGAGTGAGTGAGGTTACCGGAGGCCCATTGGGGATTAGGGACTTTAAGGACCAGGAACGCAAGTTGCAACACCAGAGGAGTTACAAGTGTAACTCCTCTGGTGTTGCAACTTCCGTTCCTTGCTTGTTCCGTTGCGAGTGTCCATGGGCGGCGGTAATCGCTACCATCAGGCGATCCGTCTGCTCGTTTCCTGGTTCATTACATTAAAAGAAAACATTTCATTATTTACAGGAAAATGCCTTTCTGGGGTTAATTGTGATTGGCCTTAAAAATGGAAATAGTTAAAAAGTAAATCGGCTGTCAGAGCTACAACTACTACGAAAGGATTATAAATGAAATTCCTCTTTTCATTAATTTCCCCGCTTCAGTGGAAATCGTAGAGTGTTGCCAGCGAGCGTGACTTTTAATAAATCTAATTTGCCTGTTTATTTGGCTAATTAAGATATGCATCTCATTTTTATATATTTCCCAATGAAATGAAACTATTATACCCAAATGTAAATAGTTTTTCGTGAATATGGGTTTGTTGGCGCTGTAATTCTATAAACGACCTTCTATTTAGTACCGGTACCTACATCAGCCATTTCCACAAAAACTTTCAAATGAAAATTGAGTTATTCTCGTGCAATTACATTTCATATTAAATGTAACTATGTAGTTATCTGGTTAATTAAAAAACACAAGGGGTTTTACAGGCATTTAAATTATACCACAGCTACTTAATATTCGTAATTTTACATGTCTGGAAGTACCGGTAATAGCTCTTTTAAGTATTGTCATAAACGTGTTAATTAATATTTCCGTCATTCAAAACTCGATTTTATGACGATCGCACAAGGTTTTAAATGTATTTTAGAACACACCAATCGTATTTTGCAAGTAAGCCAAATGAATGTTATCTCTAACATTTACTACACTGGCTCAGCATAAAAAACGCGGGAGAAATGTTCGCCATTCAATAACCATAAACACAATTTCGCTTACGGGAGCCATGCCGCATGGACGTGTGACAGAGAAGGTGATACGTGGTTTGCATATGCGAGAAGGGGATGGGGGATGACATAATTTTTCTCGATTCTCTCGTTCCTCGTTATTTAGTATTTACTACGATCTTCGCGGTTTAGTCGTTAAATACAATTATTTAGAAGACTTTTCTATTTTGAATGTATTTCGCTGTAGGAAATGCGAGTTACTTTAATCTCAATGCATTCATGCTTCCATTCTTTTGTTGCCAGGTTTGAAATAGTTTTAACATTTGCCCCTTAAAATAGGGGACTGCATGTAAAATATTCATTTTTAATTTATACTCGTATAGGCACTTAGAAAAAATTTGGTATTACTACTAGATAAAAGTAAAAAACTACAATTGTTTATGTTTAAATACAAAAAAGTACTTTCACATCGCGACTGGAGACCCGAGACAAGCGAAATTTCGTAAAAAAATCGCTGTACCTATGAAAATATTGTTTTCTTCTGTGAACTTCTGAGAAGTTAATCATATTAAAGAATAGGTACTATTCATTTATGCAATAAAAAAATCAGTCGCTTAGCCAATTGTAGCTTAACAAAGATGTCGAAACCAATGTTTGACACGTTGCCTTAACGATCGATCTCACAAGTCTTAGCCATTAGCCAGTTAGTATAGCCACTACTCACTAGCCACTAGCCAGACAGGAGCGTCTTGGCTAGCTATTGGCTGGACCATTCCAGTCATAATACGGTAGGCTTTCAGCATTGGCAATTAATTAATACTGCAAGTGATGTGTTTACTGGACGCGATAGCCCGCGGCCATCGTATCGAGCTGTCGGCACCTGATGTTGTGTGATATTCAATATACACGCAATTCAATATGGATTATATATTATTATATATGTATGACTACCGACACTGAACAATATCGATTCCTTAAAATTCTATTATTGCAATAATTAACATGGATATTTCGGATATTGTCTAACAAATGCTAACGTCACAATGCACCATAGCAAAAGTCTTACCAACCGTTGAAAAAACTTCATACATTTCTATAAAAAAATTGCGCGACTCATTGAAAGTTTCATACCACGCCGAGTCGTCAGTTATAATATGGCCTAGGATTATTGCAAAGAGACGGAGTATTTGGTTCTGAGATAAAATTTCGCCATCTTTCTAACAATTTTCAAGATCTTCGCAAAAAACTCATCTGCACTATTATAGGATAATAGCGAAAAATCTCTGACGCTTTATATTATGTCGTGGTCGCTATAATTGGCTGTCTAAAGACTACAGATGTATCATGTAGAACTATGTATTGCTCTGAGTGCTTAAACGCACTTTTTGCAACAGTCAATCAGTACTCAAGTTTCCCATATTCCTAGTACAGTCGCGTTTTTGAGAAGATCCTAAAAATTGTTAGAAAAAAACAAATTTTATTTCAGAATCAAATAATCCGGCTCTTTGCAATAATCCTAGGATTTTCGCAAAGATCCTAATTTTCAAATTATCCTACGACACAGTATAGCCATTACTCGCTCTTGACCAAATAAAATCACAGACACATTTAAGTCTTCAGAAATTGATCTATTGAGGAGCAGCCAAATGGAACTGCTGAGGTAAGCTGTAAGGTGGCAATCGATTCGTCTGGACCCGCGGCTTATCCCAGTTGTGGCGAATCATTTTATTCAGATAACTACCCGCTTTTTGTATTTTCACAGTCTAGTGCGTTTGTGCGCTTCTATACAACCGCTATAGACTATACAGCGACGATAGCGACAAGCTGGATACTAGATTCAGTTGACTGAATATTTTGTGGTTCACTTTTTAGGGTTCCGTCGTAATTCAAGGAAACCTTATAGATTCTCTTTGTTCGTCTGCCTGTCTGTCCGTCCTTCTAACTTCTGTAATTATGAATATAAATTGATGAGATTTTTTAAATAATAATTATATTTTTAGGGGTGGCTCGCTATAAATGTGAAATGGGGATGAAAAATATTTTTTTATTCTGTTTGGTTGTACTTTGGTTGTATTACTGTTTTGGTTGTACTTTTTTGGAGCATTTGGAGCATCGAAAATAGAACTCTACGCTAATACAAAAAGCTGAAAATAGAACCACACAATTGTCGAGTCAAATGTCAATGTCATATATGACAGCTCGACACTCGACGCTTCGATTTTCAACTCTATTGTTTAAGCGCAGAGTTCCATTTTCAGTGCTATGAATATTCCCGGTCCCGCATGATTCCGGCATATATATACCCAGCTTAAGTTGGCATTTCTAAACTATAAGAGATAGAAACTTGTAAGTTTGAAAGTAAGACTAATACAATCAATATCCTTAAAAGCTACAGAAAATACAGTCTCTTTCATAGTTATTCCGGCAGAAAAACATTTTGAAAAGTACTTGAATTGTAAGTTAACACGTAAGTAAATCGAAAAGCGATCCTTTGTGCAATAAATAAACGTTGAAAGCCTTAGAAATGAAACTGCAAACCGAGGTGAAATCTCAAAGTTGCATTTAAAGGGAGGTTTAAGTTATATTTCTCTTGAGTAATTGCTATAGACTTTCTAGAAGCCATTATTTTTCCTCTTTTCGTAGTTTTCGTTTGGCTTTCTATTTTCTAATATAGACTGAGCCAAACGAAAACTGAAAAAACTGCAGAAAAAGAAGTTTTCTGATTGTATACCTAATTAGCCAATAAAAATCCATGGCCTATTTATATTATTTTTATTTAATTACTAGATGTTGCGCGCGACTTCGTGCGCGACAAAAGGGAATCTTGTGGAACATTTCGCCGCAATAAAAAGTAGCCTTTATCCTTCACCGTGGTATATTCTATATCTGTGCCAAATTTCATCAAATTCGGTCCAGTAGTTTCGGAGTCTATTCGATGCAAATAAACAAACAAACTTTTCCTCTTTATTATATTAGTACAAATTACCTATTTAGATAATAACTACTATTATTATTTAAAAAAAATAACCCGATTACGTAAATTATATATATCTAGCGTATGTTTCCCGTGCTAAAATCATTACCCTTCCTTTTAGGTCCGTCGTAGTTGGGTATTTAACGGGATATATAGGCTATATGTTTACTTTTATGACGCTATATCTGAAAAATATACCGCAACACAACAGTCACTTGCGATATAATATGTCTGAGGTATTCCCGTCTGGCCGTGCCTGGGGAAATTTTCTTTGAGTCTGGGCATTATCCTTCAGGTTATAAATCTAGTATATGATATACCTACAAGACACTTTACTATCCAGATGGATCATGGATAGTATAGTAACTATCCAAATAGATCACGGATAGTTTATACTATTATCCAAACGTAGAAAAAAAGAGGTCAAAATTCAAAACCGTTATTATTAACGGTTTTGAATTTTGACCTCTTTTTTTCTACGTTTGGATTTGATAAAATGTAACAAGCCTGCGCGCCACGTTTTCGATGTTTCACATATGTCTATAAACATTTGGATAAATCCCAATTCTACCAACTTGCATAAATTTTACGCTTTAGATTTTGCTCCTCTTGGTCAAATATTGCCGATATCGAAATGCACAATTCGTAAAGGCCGTCTAGATTCGAACAACAGTATGTACCTCCATAACGATAGTCTGAATAAATATTTGTCGGAGCTTCGTGACACACGGCACCGAAGAACGCCGAACATTTTCAAAGTAAACAAAGCATCCTCTGATATATTGACAAAGGTAAATGTAGTCATTGAAAAATATGCTCCACTAAACTTTTCAGTTCCTTTCAAACGATTTGTTTTCATTTCAAGTTCTTTATTTTTACTTGAAATGAAGTACCTATTCGGTTTCAACCCCATTTTGGAACGAGAGTTTCACAAAAGTTTTAAACATTTTCTAGTTAGTATTAAATATATTTTTATTTGCTCGTCTCTTTGAATAAGGTTGCGCTTTCCTTCTTTAGCTACAGTATTTGATGATAATATTAATATTTCAGCAGCCAATATATTTAAATTTCAAAGTGATTTTGTTCTTCTACGACCCATAGGTCTTCAGGTCGAAAATGGCTACATAAAGTAAATCGTACAATGAAACATCAACTTATGAAGATGTTGCTCTTACACTAACTTCTAACAATTCTATTTGGACAGTTTTAAATAAAGGTGCGAAAATTAGTACATAAATTATTTAAGAATTCCCCTTTAATGTTTTCTATTTTAGACCTGCTGTGATCTGGCGGCAGTCGCTTACCGATAGACGATCCTTCTGCTAATTTTACTGTGATGTGAATTTATTAAATTTCTAACAATAAATTAAGTACTTGTTAATAGAGATATCAGTATTTCACGCGTTGTTTACGGGTAGTCATACATTCCGCAACCGCAAGTACGCCTTCACGCACGTACACCGAGCTAACGTCATTAGTAATTTAGGGTTTAACTTGAGCACTAATAAATTATGAGCACTAACGTGAGAAACTTTACCGTGTATGAAATTCAGAAGGATGATTATTTTTTAACAAAATATCAGTGTTTCGCAAAGGAATAAAAAAACTGTTCTTCCTCAGAAGTAAATAACTGTATTTTTTTATAAAAACTTTAACTAATACCTACATTATGTTTAATGTAGGCCTATGTTACCCGGGCTATTATTACGAACTTATTGACACCTCATTCATTAAAATCGGATCAGTAGTTTAGGTGCTACGTTAGAACAAACATGCATATAACGAACTGACTGCCAAAATCATTACCCCTCCTTTTGGCTTCGCCGAAGTCGGGTAAAAATGTCAAATTTTTTAAATTTTATTTTCCATGCATCCTACACGTGAAACTGAATCTCAAAATCAAAAAAAATTTAATTAGTTACGCTTCTCGACATTTCCGGAGAGCCAAAATTTTGACCTAAATCCCTTTTTCAGTCTTTTTACCATTAATTTTAAATGCAAAAACGTTTTAACAGAATAATGAATTCGGGTTACTTATCTACGGGACGTTGGGATTTACACAACGCATCCGCAGAAGCTCATAACTCTTTCCGAGCTGCCCGTTATTTAGTATTATTAGCTTTGCCCCCTGGCTTCACCTGCATAAAATGGACCGTAGATTTCAACTAGATACATGTGATATCGCGCGGAGAACATATATTTTTTTTATTTTGTTTATAATCTTTTACTTTCTTACACCCTTATTCAAAAAAAATGTATTGGGCGATATATAAGTTTTTTTTTTCAAATTTCCAAGTTCTTGCAAAAAAAAAACTAAATTTAGGCACATTGTAGTTAATAGTTATTAATTAGGTTGTTGTTGTAGTTAATAGTATCTATTAGCGCCTTAAGACCAGAAATTCATGCAGTTTTGTTTAACCCATAATAATAATAAATCCGAAAATATTTTGTCTTATCAATAAAGATGCGGAAAATCGGAATAAGATTACATGTGTCGGATCGAGCGTAATCTGAGCCGGCTAACGACAGATCGGGGACTTGGGGCCAGATTAGAGACCCCGGAGACTTCGGCTTTATAGCTGTGGGCAAACGCCGCGATTTCGCTCCTCAAGGAATGTTCTAGACGCTAAAAAAGTTGAATAAAACCTCTTTTGTCTCCTACACGCCTGGTAGTTACTTGGCGACGTTCGAGAGATGTAATTTAGTGTCATTCGTGAAAGTATTTCCAGATACTAATTCAATTTTTTAGATTTATCATTCCCATCTAATCTTTCAGATTTATAGTACTGTTGTAGTTAAGCACATCATATAAACATGTTACCCTTGTCAACAATTTTCCAAATTCATTTGCATAAACAATTGTGCAAGCAAACTGAACGCCAATTTCTGTGAGACAACAGTCTTTATTTAACTTCGATTCCATTAAACGATACAACGGTATCGTGCATCTTTCCTTTGTGCATGCATGCTCTGTGTATGCTCCATGCATCCATGCATGCCCCATGGCTGGAATATTTGCAAATCGCTACCGAATCACAATTCACAATGGCTGAAATAATGCAGTGCACACATCAATGGATTCGCAGGTACGGCACCAGGCTTGCATATTCTGATAGGAGATCTTTCAATTTTAAATTCGCTCCACAGCGTTTCAATGCAGCGCATTAAAAGTCGACACCTTTTAAGATTTTGCTAACATTTTTAGTTTACTTACTCACATTTAATTTAGAAATTGGTATTTTTGACATAAAAATAAAAAGTAAACATCCACTCTGCAATAAAAGTAATGTTTGATATTCCGAACATTAAAGCAAATATACAAAGACCCTTGAGCAAGGATAATAAAAAGTTCGGTAGTAAACTGTAAACGGTAAAGTAATCCCTTTATAAGCAATAAATCTACTATTTAATCAGTATAATTCTGTGGTTTATAGGTCTAGCAATATATTATGTTGTACTAATCTTAATAATTAACCTTAGTTTTATCAAAAAACTTCAGGAATATTACGTAAGTGAACACTATATTTTGAGCTTTTAAAATGTATTGCTCTGAGCGGTCTGGTTATTTCGTAGAGATAAATTCTGTCGCATTTTAAATCACCTTACGAAAATGCTGTTACATTCGTATAATGAAATAGGAATCAAATATTGAAATTCCCGGATTTTTTATACATTGCGTTATTTGATCATGAATGTTATCGTTCACGCGGCACGCGCCGGGAATGAATTAAGGCGAAAATATACGTAGATGACGTCACAGATTCGGGCGTGGCCTAACACTTCCCGCCGCGCCACCCGCATACACCCCGCAGCGCTCGCGATCTCCGCGCGCGGCCGCGCCGCGACTCAAATTATAAACTGAGGAACGGCCCTTTTATACGACTTTAGGATTGATTTAAATGCAACTTGAAAATATTAATTTATTTCTGGTCTATGAGCAAAGAAAAAACGTAGAATGTATAAGCCGCTTCTCCTTCTTCTGTAGAAGCCGGTCGAGGTTATTCCCGAAATCTAGAAATTATTTGGTAGGCAATGCGGCTTCCAACTCATCACTTTTGATTTCATTTTCCACCTCTACGCCCACCAAAATGCAATACTTAGTGCTATTGGCAGAATCACTAAAATATCCACTAGGTGTTTTTTCGCTTTCCTAAGCGACAAAAATACCGAAAATGAGTTATATCAATGAGTTTGTATTTTTTTTTCTGCGTCGATTGGTCTAATCGTCGTCTTCCTACGACGATTTTTTTGTCGCTTAGATATAGTGAAATTTATACAAAATCATGAATGTTATGTTCACTAAGCGACAACAAAAAGCTATTTATAAAAAAAATCATTTGGATATTTTGAAGGATTTTAAAAATCTACTTAGTCTATTTTTCATGTTTTTACTTTTCTTTTGTTTGCACAAAAATATTTTTACTTGTTTATAAAATTCTTTTCGTGAACACTTTGTACATTTTCTCCATACAAATTATTTGTGAATTGTCCTTACAGTGCATTTAATTTGATACCATTATTTTACGAAAGTGCAACTTGTAGAATTTTACCCATAGTGAAATAAAACAATATTGGCGTAAAGATAGTTTTACATATTTGACACAATAACTATTCGTGCTATGTAGATATTTTTACTTGAAAACTTTTGTTTTTAAGTATGTCGGTTAGATTTTTTTTTGTCGTCGGTTAGATAAAATGTAACTGAAAGTATTAAATTTACAGTGTGTGGGAACCTTAATGAACGCAAACATTGCTAAATATATTTCTATATTTATGCGCCTAATGTTTCGCTAGTTAGTCCTGTCGGTAGTAGAAAATATCAATATACTAGGTTATGGGAGTAAACTTTGCGCACATACTTGGACATAATAAAATAGCTCCTATAGCTGGTCTATTTTCAATTAAATTGGCAACAGTCACTGAAATCGGTGTGGTTTCATTATTATTCCTTTTTTAAGGTTCCGTAGTTCATGTCTCGGAATCCTTATAGTTTCGTCATGTCCTTCCGTTCGACCGACCGTCCGCCCGTCCGTCTGTCTATCCAAACGGTGGTGCTTGAAATATGAAACTTTGAATGGATAAGTTTATTAATCACGTCGACATAGTGCTAAAATAAATGAAGATAATTTTTAGTTACACCTACACGAAAAGGGGAGATATAATTAGGTACATAGACATTATAAGAACATTGAGAGGTTTCTGAGATTATATTTTGATGTACGTATGTATCCGTTTGCGCGAGATTCCACTTTTAAGCGCATTTCTTGTTAAAATACGGCGTCCCCCCCTCTAAAAGCCAAACGGCTGGCTCTAAAAATGTGAAAACATTCATGATGGTAGTCCATGTAATAAACTTTGAAAGAAAACTATAACGGTCCAAAAAACTTCATAAATTCAGGAGTTATAGAGACTTAAATTGAATCAGTTTAGATGAAGATATCTGTGGCTCAGTGGTTAGCGCTTTAGTGCTCAAGCCAGAGGGCGTGGGTTCGAATCCATAAGAGAATAAAAAGTTTTCCGTGGATTCCTTGGAAAAATTACGTTAACTGGGGTTAAGAATTAACTTCAACGATTAACGAATTAACGCTGCCGACAAAATATGTTACTATGATAAAATTTTAAAGCGATTTTGCCAAGTTGATGTTCATAAAAAATTATCAGAATATAACAAATATTGTTCATCTCTTTTGTTACATCAAAAGCTGCTATCACCGTACATTTTTAATGACAAATGTATGGCGGTAGTAGCGTTTTTCAAGGCCACGAAGCCAAATGGACTTCCATCCTTCATGGACAGATGCAATAGTCTCTTCTTAAGACACCTATCATGGCCATGCCATCAGACGATATGATCAAGGTGCATAGCTTCTCAAAGCAACACCAGGTTTTCCTATCGTCTAGGGAGAGTAGAGGATAGGAATCAATGTTCACTCCAATGACATAGTCTGGTACACGGACGGATCCAGGAAAGACAACCGGGTGGACGGACCTTCTACGGGGGCATGCCACCTACAGGCTTGCCTATATACTTGCTTAGGACAATTTACAACCATGTTTGAGGCTGTGATGAGTTGTTCACTACAGAGCCTACAGATTGTCCTTGTCCATAAAACATCCTAATCTTATAGAGAAGATTAGGATTTAGATGATATTTCTGCTACTGTCAATGCTTTCAGCGCAGTCTGTCAGAACAATCACACTGCGCTGAAGGCACTGACAGCAGCAGAAAGAAGAAGGGGCATTTTTGTATGGATCCCGTCCCCACTACTGTAGCACTACAAGACATATATCAAAGGACTTAAAAAGCGTGTAATTTTTTTGTATGACGAAAAATCTCTAAACCATGGGAGAAAAAAGTTAATGAGAGTTATAAGTGAAAAAAAGTTTAAAAAAATCACCTGTATTATTGCACCATTTCATAGTGTTGCTAATAAGGAACAATTTTCGGGAAGTAATTGTATACAGCAAGCTTCAGAAAAGTTTTATATTTTGATAAATTGTCTCATATTTTGAAGAAATGTATGGAATGATAATAAAATGCTAAAATAAGCTCTTTTTTCTCAATTTTGTCACATACTTATATTATGGAAATTGATTCTTACTTGCGATACTATTTAAAGGTGCAGTACACAGGATGTATTTTTTTTTTCATAATTTATGGGTTCGAATCCTGTCTAGGAAAAATGAGTTATCAAAAATGATGCAGTTTAAGTTTTCATCAAGTCGGCCTCGATATTCCGTAGTACTAAATTGCTATTGCTAATTTTTTTTGACTTCTCTTACAACGCCCAGAAGAATAATTCACCATGTACTATATCTTTTTTACTTTTTTTCTGTACCTAATCGTTTTAAAATTATTTTTGCTATTTAATTATATGTATTTTAATGTAATTATTTTATCTGAATTATTTGATTTTACATAAACCACTTTTCCAGGCCAGGATTCGAATCCGCAAATTAGGAAAAAAATACATTTTGTATTATTGCACCATTCGATAGCGTTGCAAGTAAGAAACAATTTCCAGAAAGTAATTAGGTATGTGCGAAAAATTGAGAAAAGAGCTTATTTTTAGTATTTTATAATCATTCCATACATTTCATCAAAATACGAGGCAGTTTATCAAAATATAACACTTTTCTAAAGTTAAGTGTATACCATTACTTTCCAAAAATTTTTCCATAGTAGCAACACTATGAAACGGTGCAATAATATAGAATGATTTTTTTAAACTTTTTTAACCCTCATTTACTTTTTTTTCCCATGGTTTAGAGGATTTTCGTCATACAAAACAATGACACTTTTTTTAAGCCCTTTCATTTGATATATGTCTTATAGTGCTACAAGGATGGGGACTTTTTGCCCCTTCTTCTTTCATCTAAATTAGTTATGGCTTGTGTTCAAACGCTAAACATGCTAGGACGAGATAACAGCATCAGTCTGGTATGGGTTCTAGGCAACGGCAATATCTCCGGCAACAAAACCGCGGATGAGCTGGGTAGGCTTTGGGCCAATTGTGTCACGGTGTCATGCCCAGAATCGGTATGTGAAATATCTCCCAGCACTACCAAGAGAGAACTCAAGGAATGGGGCCGCAGCTTAAGTATAAAGCAATGGGCTGAAATCCTAGGCCTTGAGTTTTTACTTCTATATTTTTTATTATTTCAAGATCAAAATTAGCTAACGTTTTAGCTCGTTTTAGTCAGACAAGGGAACTGCAATTATTTTTTATAAACAAGAAGAAGGAGAATATTGTCAGTTAGGAGCAAAAATTTACAATGCCATTGAATAATAAATTTACTAAGATAATTTTAGCCGTAGAAAATTCTTAGTGTAAGCAACATTTATGTAACTTATCTTGTTTTATTTTATAAACTCTTAGGCCATTTAGATGAATACTCCTATAATTTTTTTAAAGTGTTTGGAATTAGTTATTTTTACCTGTTATTACAGAAAATGTATCTATAGCTTATCTATTTTTACATGTTGCTGAAAACCTTTAAAATAAAATGTAGGCAATTTTACTTGCTATTACATAACTTTCGTTGATAGCTTAGATAATTTTACCTATTTTTCGAATTAGGACTTTTTTACCTAAGCGACATAAACTGCCTCTAATTCGAAAGCTATATGACTCGTTTTAATACCAAAAATTGCTATAAAAATAAGATACACGTTGTATCTTATTGATATATAGATATATAGATGTATGTTAAAACCATCTAAATGCGACTATTTTGTGGTTTTTAATTATTTTTTTTTCTAAAAATTTTTACGTTAAATCACTCTTCTATAAAGTTTACTAAATTTATGCGTCATATGTGTCTTTCTTTAATTATTATATTTTCTTTAATTATTATTTTTTATCAATTATTATTATTTAAACTGGAAATATCATAATATGTATTATATAAAATATGAATTTGCTCTCCTACGCTATAGAATTGGATTTTGTCTGTAATGGTAGTTGTATGTGTGTTAAATAAATAAATAAATGTCGCTTAGGCATTTTTACCTCATATACTATATACTTCAAAACGTTGATATACTACATAGACAATTAAAACAGAAATAATATAATATATCTATGGACGCTTCACACCACGTCAATCTGATCCCGTGGTAAGTTCTCGAAGAACTTGTGTTACGGGTACCAGATAACGGAAGTATATTTAATACTTTTATACTATACACATAATTAAGATTTTTATTATATTATAGACATATTTAATACACATCCATGACCCAGGAACACAGAAAACTTTTTGTTCCGTCGGCGGGATTTGAACCCGCGACCCCCGGCTTGAGCAACGACACGCTCAACCAACTGAGCCACAGAGGTCGTCATAGAAATAGAACTATACACTTTCTGTGAAATTTACAAGTACATATTATATAATAAAATATTATACTATAATATATACTATATAATATTATATTAATATATTATTAAAATTTCAAGTAAGAAGTTGAAGGAACAAAAAAGTACATTCAACGATCGAACATTTTCATTCTATCGCAGGCAGAGTGCTCGCTAAGGTTTTCATAATTTATTTTTTACGACATGTTGTTCCCTATTATTTCAAGAGTAAAATAAACGATTGCGAAATAGCGGCACCGCGGAGAGTGACACAACCTCCTCGTACGAAAGTCAGCGGCTCACTGTCCCGCGCGCCCGCGCACGCACCGCTTACAAATATTTTCACAAAATAATAGTTATTTACGTATATTTTGAAAACAAAACAGTATTTCGAAAAATCCAACGATGAAATGTTAGATAAATATATTCTTCACATTTTCGTAAAAGAACCATCTTTATAGCCGTAGTAGGTAGTAAGTAGATAGAAAAAGAAATCTGAAAACAGGGCTTTTTAATTTTAATTTATTTAATATTAATATTCGTCCTATTAAAAAAATTAACGATGATATTAAAGATGAAGGATTGAAGTGTGAAATGTATATTTTTTTGAATTTTTTTATTCCCGTTTTTCGGAGTAGTTCCGACTCAAACTGAGCGATTTTTAAGCTTTAGGGGCTATTTGCCCCTTAATGTTCGGCGGTAGATTTACGCCGCGTATGTGGTCACGTTGGCACTACCGCTTTTATTGTTTTGTGTGTTGGCTTATGAACGTTTTTTATCAACGTTGGTACCATTGAATGCGTTTCAATACGTGCTACGCATAAAATTACAAAAAGCGGCCATTTGCAATTGATGCATATAAAATTTCGAATTTCTGCAATGTATCCGAGATGTAGAAAACATTATAGCTGGCGTTATATAAAATAGTTTCTGCCCGCGCCCTGCCGATCGCCAGCAATTAATACAGGATAAAATGTAGCCTATGTTTAATCCAGGGCCTAAACTAAAATTTCATCAAAATCCGTTCAGTAATTTTGATGTGAAAGATTCAAACATTCATCCATCCATAGATGTATCATCTATCCATCTTTCCATCCATCCATCCATCCTCACAAATTTTCACATTCATAACAGTAGATAGTAGAATGTATAAACACATTTTATGTATTCTTGTAACTTACATTTACTTGTACATTTTTTGGGTATTATGAAGATTGCACAATCTTTATCAATCAGTCTTAAAGATTAACTTTAATTAGATCTTAAAAAGATCTGAACTTTAATTAGAAATTAAAAATAACTTTAAAATTGATTGATATTCTACAGTAAAATAGAGATTGGCTAGTCCTTTAGTTGATTTGATATCTTGTTTTATTATTATCGTTCGTATCGGAAATCATCAGCCAAGATACCACAGTGCTAATTGAAGCGGGCAGATTGAACCAACAGACAGACATACAGTTTGTAATTAACAGGAACCAACGTACCATATTAATTACGTGTGTACTGTGCCTGGGTTGGATATACATAAATTATTACTAGTATATTTACATGGATTTAATTAATATTACAATCAATATGATTATTATTATGTAATACATCTGAATTAAATCACCTCAAACCTTACTGCGAATACAAAATAACTTTACCTACCACAGGCAAAAGAGAAATAAAGGTACGTACACTACCTTTGTCCCTTGCAAATTTTTCACATTTATTACTTTGAATATTGTACCAAGAAACCCAACAAAGCACCGCTAAGGTAGTGGGGGAGAACACGAACGCTCACAGAAGCTTTGAAGCACAGTAGCCGTTTTAAGAACAATAGCAAGACGGTAAGAACACCCAATTTATGTCAGTGTATGTCGCTAAGACGCCGCTGCGGTCAAGACGCACCCTTCGAATCCCTTACGCGACCAGTATAAGTTGATCCCACTCTAACTGACGCTCCTTTTTACTGCCAACGAAAACAACGAGCGGCGGACTAGGAGGAGCTCTTCCTTCGTTGGCCAGGTTTTCAGACATGACCACTTCAACTGCCTTATTTGATGCTCAAGTGTAACCGCTACTTAGAGCTCCTCCAAGGGATGAAATTAACAGGGAGAGGATTAGTGATGTGCCAAACATTTTCAATTAAAATATCGACGCGACAGAAATAATTTAATCGATATGGTATAAATAAAATATAGTTTCCTTACCCTAGCAAATTTAACTCAGCTGGAAGACATTTTCATTACCATTAATAACATTAATATATTTAACTTCGGTATTCATTGTTATCACTCATATATTATAACTAAGTAGTTGGTAACCAATAACCTCACAAAAGCATACGTCGAAGACTACAGATTCATAAAATTAGAATCAGAGATTTAAGACATTGCCGATACTTTAGATTATTTAAATAAGGACAGCACTAGCGAAATATCTTTGCATATCTATGGAGATGCTCTTGAACCAATTATAAATGTCTAGGAGCTACAGCGTTTTGGGTTTTCGCGGGGGTCTTAGTAAACTGGTCGGTGTAATGGATTAGAGGCGATAAATAAGTGGCATGACGCCGTATCTGATCCTATTTTGGCTGTTCGGTAGATTTGGATGGGGTATAATTATTTAGAAATATAATGATGTTGTCTCAAAACAGTCGAGTGCTTTCTATATTTCTACCCGACTATGGCGAAGACAATGATTTACAGACAAGTTTTTATGTATGTAAATACATAGACTGCCAATTACCTGCCAGTATGTATGTATGTTCTACCTAAGAGGTTTTTCGCAATGTGGATGACCGAGCTCTAAATGCTAGCTAGCACTACTATAAACATATATTTTTTTACTAACGCATAATATGTAAAAAAATATATGCTGCCGTAAAGTTGTAAATACCGTAAGATTAAAATATAACTAGCTAACTATTTTATTCATTTCCGAGATTTTAAAATGTCGAAATATTTTGAAACAAAACATGCTGCTTACAATTTAACGCATTCTTTTTCGTTACATTATAATCTAACGAACTGAAACACTTAAAAAGTATCAGTAAGTACAAAGTCAAATCGTCAACTGTCCGAAGGCTTTCCCTGACTGGTCGGTCTTACAGTAGACCGTAACAGTTACTGGTATTTCTGTGTTTTGTTGATAGACAAGCAGCATGTTTCGGTTCATCGAATATATCGAATATTTTGCAATATCGCTAGTTATATTATAATCTTACTGTTTTTACAATTTTACTGTGACATAATATTATACAACTTGTTGTACCATGTTAACTTTAATTAATACAAAATCATGCCACTAAATTACATCATTGCTTAAAATAGTCGGGATGAAAGTGACTATAGTCAGAACACAATAGTTGAAGTTGTAAAAGCACTCAGCAGCAATTACTAAGTAACTGAAGTTTGTAATTGCAGACTCGCTTTCAGATGAATAAAACATGAAATACAATACAGACTTCACACGAGAGACTATTATTATATTAAAAAAGTTTTCAGTAAAAGTAATAAATACCGTAAAAGTTTTTGTTTACAAGACTAAATTCTAAGATTTATCGCTTGTTATGCTCTGCTTGTATTTGATAAACAATAAGGTGGGGCAAAAATACCTGATAATAATGAAATACTAAAAAAAAATATCAGCAACGAAATATATTTCAGGCTCTAATTTGGCCATAAATAAAAGACTCTATTATATTCGCTTAAATCATTTTCCACTCCGCACATTTGTTTCTGCCAAATTCTCGATCTCCGCCCCTTCCGTGTCTACGGAAGATATTTGGAGGTATAACGCCGCTCCTGATTGTGGGTTAGTCTTAAGAGGCTCTTTCTGCCGTGCCACTTAATCCGTGAATTAAGCTATGGTGTGCACTATTTTGTTACATAAACACCGTATTTTGTAACGCCCCGAATTTCGGACGTTTACGGTTTATGTGTTTTCTCGAATCTTTTTTAATGCTTTGTTTCAAAATATATTTCTTTCAAAATTATAACGCTGCTTTGATTATCGGGGAATATTTGTGTATTTTTATATTTTACTAGTTAATATTTATTTTGAAAATATTATCTCTTCTGTAAACTGATGACTTAAGTTGATAACTCAGAGAACACACGATATCTTGTTCCTTTGACGATCAAATCTTGTAAATATATAATCGGAATCTCGGAAACGGCTGCATTTCCATAAAATTTAGTATGCAGGCAGTTTGGGGGAGAAAATTCGATCTAGCTAAGTCTTATCTCTGGGAAACTGCGCATTTTTAAGTTTTATAATATTATCCAAAGCGACGAAACAAAAACGTTTCGTCGCTTTGGATTCCTTACTGTCAAATCCGGTTGGCAACTTGGTTAGCGTTGGACTTCTACTTACATTGTTGCCAATTTGGTATCTCGGGTTTCGTATCCCGGTTAGACGAATATTTTTATTTCTTTTTATTGTATATATATATATATATATATATATATATATTTTTTTTTTTTATTCATTTTATCGTTCAATTTCAATATCGAGCAATTATAGGTACTACATTATAATAAGTAAAATACTGTAAGGTTTAGCGTGGATAATATATTATAGAGAAGTTTAGGTAAGCCTTCGTTAGAAAGTTCAATATAGCTACGGAGTTTGGTGAATCTTACATTGTTTCGGCCCCTTTGGAAGCTGTGCCAAGAACGCTACAAAGAATTTATTCAAAGGGTACTCTCAGATTTTTGTTCTGTACAGTCAAACACAAATGTTTGCGCTTAATTAAATTTAAATCTCAAATATTCACGTTTAAAAAAAGAAAAAAGTTAAGTTTTAGTACTTAAAAAAGTGGAATAAATGCTTATTTAATTTAATTTAATTTAAGATCATATTAGATAATACTAATACTTATTTATGATGAGAGGCCATCCACTAATAAATTCTTATGGAGAATTGAAATCTCTAACCCTAGACCAGAAAAATAATGCATTCTAATACATAGTTACAAAACAAACTTAGACTAACGAACGCCAAATAGAAATTTGAAACTTGCCAACAATATATCTTTGTGGTTGCAAAATAAAAGGGACATCATTAAACTGAATTTATAAACTGCCTCAAGCTATGACGTTGGAAAAATCGAGCCAACAGCCAAGTCGACAAAACATCTTGGGATTTGAGGGACAGCCCCTTACCCAGAAGTTTGACATGTTACGCGCATTATGGGATCACATATCTAAAATTGTTTTGTGTCCTCCGGCTAAAGAGTTCTTATACTTTTTAATATGTCTTGTTTGGAAGTCTGAAGAAATGGGGTGGCTTTCCACTTGATCATTAATTTTGATACATTTGAATTTTTCCAAGAATAGGATGCTGACAAATGGTTTTCAATGCTATTGTGTAAAAACGTCTTTATTGCAGTGGCGAAGGGTTCCTATAACTCCATTCCTATCGGCTTCCCTTGTCACTTAACTTTTGCAAACCTTCATAGAAATCCCTACCTATTATATAGGCTCCGGCTTCCCTATGAAGGAGAAGCAGCCTTCGCCACTGCTTTATTGCATTTTTTTTTTTCGTTTCAGTCAGTTTCTTTCAAGATGTTTATTTATAATTTAATCTTCTCTTTGTTGCAGGTAAATAGCGAAAGTTAGGAGCAGATATATAAGTGGTGTAGGTGTACTTGAAAACCTCGGCTATGTGGTAAGGTTTTTATCGATCATTGTAGAAATCGTTTCAAGCCCAAATTCTCAAACACTTCTTAAAGTTAAGAAGCTCTTAAGTCACATTTCATTCAAAGCAGAGACATTGGTAGCATGTGAATTTAAGTAGAAAACAGAGCAAACAAATAAAACAATAAAAAGTAACACACGAGACGTAGGTATCAGCCGTTATCAGGTGCCAGTGAAATGATCGTCGCCTCCCCGTCTAGGGTAAGACCAGGATAGTTGCCCCTAGATGCCCCGATTTTAATTACTCTAGTTTTGAGAATGAATTTTTATACTGTTTAATTTATTGAAACACTTTTTTTTTGAGATCTAGGATAGATTTATACGAATATATTTATACGAAAACGATACGGGATTTATACGAATCAATCATCTATGGTCCGCTAAAACCGCTGATACTCTGAAAATATTCAAGAAAATGTTTTTTACTTTTTATAAATTCTTCAATGAAAACCGAAGTTCCAGCTAACATAAGGCCTTTACATATATTAATGGATGATTTAACCAGTATTCTCCGAACGAAGTAACCACTCTTGAAATAGTGTAGTGCCTGCGGCAGTTGGTTTTTAAATGTCGTATGGTTGCCCAAGCACATACGGCATTCTCACAGCCAGTCAGCCTAGTCCAGAGGAATGAACTGGTCAATACGTCTGGGGCCAACTATGTGCGGGTTTCCTCACGATGTTTTCCTTCACCTTTAGAGCGTCCGGTCCGTATAATGTACTCGAGATCTGAAAAAGTCTCATTGGTACACGCCACAACCTGGGATTCGAACCTGCACTCTCTCGAGTGCGAACCAAACAGTCTACCCACTAGGCCACGGAGCTCTTGTAACATAAGTAAAACATTTTACTTTATTTACTGAGAGACATAATATAATGATGTCAAAAAATGGGACAGCCATCCCGGTCGTTCCCTACGTATATCGCTGTTTTTATTGTTTCTACCCTTATTTATGATCTAGCCATTAGATTTGTAATTGTATTGACAGGTTTTTTTGTGATAAGTAAACAATATCCTACTAGTATATAAATGTGAATGTTTCTGGGGATGGATGAATGGATGTTTGTTTGTTACTCTTTCACGCGAAAACTACAGAACGAATTTCGATGAAATTTGGTATGGTAGTAGTTTAGGCCCTGGATTATAACATTTTTAAATACACAGGATGTTCCTTAATATTTTTTGGAACAATTAAGTTTCTAATATTTTAGTAAATTAATAAATTCATCACAAACATTTACATTAACAATGAATACTTACTTATTATAAGAAAAGGTTAATCATATTAAAACAACACTAGTTTTATTAAAACAAAGTAGCCACTTGAGACAGACCTATTAAAGTACCTATATGTATCGACATACCTACATTTTAAGATTTCGTATTAACAGGAAGCTACAGCCCCTAAAATTTTACGACCCCAAAATGGCTGCCACAAATTTTGAACGTATCTAACTAGCACCTAACTCTACATTAATACCCCCTAAAAGCTCCGCGTCCGGTACAAACCAAAAATGGTTAGTGAAAATTTGGTTGGACGGACCACACACCATTTCCGGTTTCCAACCCCCCGGCTACGCCAACACCCCCCAGCTTCCGGAAGACAATGACCGTCCGCCATATCCGATAGGCGATTCAGACCGCAATTTCGCTGAAAGAACGGAGAATAACGTGTAATATTGTGAAAAGGCAAAATGTAAGTTATATTAACGGGAATGTCGAAGTGTGCTAATATATTTTGTTATGCGGTGTTGAAATTAAAACAAAATAGTTAGGCTAAATAGTGAAAATATTATGTCAATGAAAAGAATCGGATATTGAAAGACAAGAAAAATTTTATATACAATTTATTGAAATAAACATGAGCGCATATAAAACAACATTTTCATTCCTATACATGAAAGTTTTTAATTAGATATTGAGGAAAAAAAATTAGTTGTCATTCTTTCTTTCAATTTCTTATTAATTAAATTGTACTCTACATTAAACAAGAACTCTGTGGATACAAATGCGGCGTCAAAGGTAAAAGTTAAAGCTTTGAGCTGAGAACATTAAAGCTCTCAAGACATTGAAATATTAAACTTTCAGCTCAAACCGTTTTTACAATACTCAAGTTTTAAAGACTTGTGTATATTTTTTTAACTTTTCCCGGCTACCAATTAAGTTTTGATAAGAAAGTAGGTATTTTGTTAAACATGTGATATTTTATAAGCCAAAAATGTTGCCCGCGACTTTGTGCGCGCAAATGGAAATCGCGCGGCAACCGTACATTTTGCTGCGATAAAAATTGTCCTTCCCCGTGGCAAATTTGACACAAATATAGCAAAGATATAGTTTTTCGGCCAAATTTCATTAAAATCGGCCACGTAGTAAACAAATAAACAGATCTTGTTCTTATAACATTAGTATAGATAAACCTATTTAAGCCTAACCCTGTTAATAAAGAACAAAATGATCTATAAAAAATAAAGACCTCCGTGGAAAATTGTATAATAAAATTCCTTTCAAACAGCTTTAACTTTCAAAGGAATTATTAAAATTATTTCTTTTAGTTCCAGTAAGGCAGAAGTCAGAAGCTATATAAATCAAGTGAAGTTCAATAAAAACCATAGCCAGTATATTTAAAGACAGTTGCCGCTAAAGTTTGGAATATTCAGAAAGTTGGTTGGCTCAAATGTATGTGCATATCGACTCGCTATTAGCTACGAATTCCGTTTTATTGTACAATATTATTTTATAGTGGAGATAGGGAAGCGTTTCGTTTTACAGAGTATTTGTAGTGGGTTAAGTCTTTTGCATATCATTAAATATCTTTTTTTTTGTTATCATGGTGTATTAATCGAGGGTAGTGTAGGGTCGCCTCCGTGATCCAGTGGTATAGAGTTCGGCTCTCCAATCCGGAGGCTGTGGGTTTGATCCCCGCGTTGGAACAACAAAAAAGGTTGTTTTAAAGTCTGGTTAGGACAATGCAGGCTGATCACATGATTGTTTGATAAGAAAGATGATCCTTGCATCGGATGGGCATGTAAAAAGTCGTTTCTGCGCCTGATCTCTCGCCAGTCGTAGCGGTCATCCGTCCCAGGTTACGAGAGTACCCAAAGGAAGAGAGAGTGCTCTTGTCACAGAACTCGGTGTGGAAGGCATTTCAGTATAAGTTATAAAAGAGGTACGTTTTTCGTTTCTGTACGCTGAGAACTTACATCTTATAAACGAACAAATTTAAATTAAAAAAATTATCAATAGGGAGAGCAATTCAAGTGCAATGTTTATTGAATGGAAGATTTTAACACATGGAGTAATATATGAAAGGTTTTAATTTGTCACACCATATGCAGTGGCGTAACTACAGGGTGGCTGGGCTGGCATCCAAAGAATTTGTCACGGGCCTCAGATGGTTCATGGTATAGTTACGTCACTGACCCTATGCATGTTATTTTAACAGGAACTTCAGGCAAAAGCTAGTATAATATTACTAAACATCTAATCACACAACATTGCATTTTTTTAACCATTAGCATAGGCTAATGGTTAATAGAACGACTATTAATAATAAATTAATGACTATTAACGTAAGAAGGTATTTGCAGATGTAGTCGCTAAGCTCCACTACGTCACGCAATCACAGTACATCGCAGGACGATGTAAACCTGCGTAATCGTATCCTGAAACCCCGCAAGTCCTGAAGGACGTTGAGCCAGTTACATAACATGCGGCCACGAAGTTGGGCGACTGCGATGGACGTAGCGGCGTCGAGTGCGCGATTTTATCATCGACGACTAACGATCATTTTAGGCTGCATTCTAACTTGTTCAGATTTCTTACTTCGGGTTAGTAGACTTGATGTGCCGTCGAATATTGTTACTTTATTTTGAGTTTTACGCTTCCCTTCTTAACATCCGTATAGATATTTCAAATTTTTTGCTAAAACTTGCCACATCCTTCGATCATATCTGAAACTTCTTGCTTGCAGTTTAGAATTGCTAAGGCCATTATGATCATAATCTAAAGATTATTTTCCCAGTGTGCTCTACAGTGAAAAACTCAATCCGATTCATTTGAAGCTCTCGCCCGCCGCATCGTCATTGGTTTCGTGGCCAAGCCGTAACAATCTCATTAGGCAAACGCGATCCCGGCTCCGCTGATAATCCTGATGTATTCAGATAACCCGGTTATACACAACTCGCGATTGTAGGCGAATACACAAACGATCTCTTACTGCGCAGATTTCTCACAATTTTTCAGTGTAGCCATCTACACTGAAAAAGTTCTGCAGTTGTTAATATATCTTCATAATGTACAATAATAACAAAACTATGGTCTATTGCATAAATGTTATACTTCCTACTAATATTATAAATGTGAAAGTTTGTGAGGATGGATGGATGGATGTTTGTTACTCTTTTACGGAAAAACTATTGAACGGATTTTGGTGAAATTTGGTATCTTAGTAGTTTAGGCTCTGGATTAAAACATAGGCTTTTTATCCCGATAAAATACAGTAATTCCGAGGGATACTGTATTTACGCGGGCGGAGCCGCGGGCAACAGCTAGTGCAAGTTAAATGTTATTATTTTCCAGTGCTACGTCCAAAAATTACACTCGTACATAATCTTATCGTCGGATTCAGTTAAGTTCCTGAACTAAGTTAAATTGTGCCGAGATCAGAATCCAGCTTAGTTGCGAGTTGCTCTGCGAAATCTAATACTTCTAGTACTTGTGGCTTTAGATAACTTCCAACTATTTACATACTTACTATTTCGAATTAATATCAGTTGGTTTAATAGATTTAAAACTATTTTAATCGAACGTGGTTTTGTTGGCTGTAGTTACGATTTGAATAACTATAAATCTTAATTTATTTATATAAGAAGAATAACACTATACCTACACTATAGCAAATCAATGTTATGGTACGTAAAGAAATAAGAAGTTTGTTCAGGAAAACCAAATCATTCAAATATTCATTATAATAATTGATTAGTAATATAATAATATATAATATAACTCCCCACACCGATCTAGCTGACGGTGGCCGGTTTCATTGAAACCAGGTCAGTTACGCATAAGTAATTTTATAGTGCCCAAGTGTGTGCGCAGTACACAAGAGCACTATCTCTTCCTTTACTCTCATAACCCAGTGGGACGGATAACCGACACGACTGGCTAAAGATCAGGCGCAGGTCTGACTTTTTACGCATGGATCATCTTTCTTGTCAGAAAATCAGGTGATCAGCCTGCATTGTCCTAACCAAACTTGCAAAAAACATATTTTGTTGTTCCAATGCGGGAATCGAACTTACGACCTCCGAGTCGAGAGTCAATGCTCTATAGTCTATAACCACTAGACCACGGAGGCTGTTAATTACTAATAACTGTACCTATAACTGTGCAATTAATGTAAATAGATTTTTTAACTGTGCTATTAGTTTCAAAGACAAATTAATAAATTAAACTTCGCAGTAACGTTTGAATAAATTGTAATAACACACCCAAAATTCCATTGTACAATGATTATAACACTTGTATTTTTAATTAATACACCTAATGTAAGGGCGCGCTCACACCTACGTGACATCGCTCGCACTATAAAATCCACAGTCTACGGTGATCATACACAAGATAAACTCAAATTAAACCCACCCTGACAGATAATAAACCTTATTACGACCAACGAAAGACACAAAATTCTGTCACGTAAATGTTTATAATTTCGGCTTCATAGGTCAATGCGCTACAGGAATTGGGTTAAAATTTTAGGTCAACGAAGGATTTTCGTTTTTCCTGGTAATGAATGTCACACGATCAGCTGTTCACATAAATTGTGTGTAATTGCCCTAATTTATGAGTGCAACTGCTTTTATTTTAATTTACTACTGAGAAATTCGGTACTTTCCATACTACAGACATTTATATCATAACATCTATTTTCAATAAGTTCAACAAGAACTAAAGGGAAGTATCGATTCGAAAAAAATATTTCAAAATAATATGCAACTGAACCACAGAGTGAACTATCGATAGAACGAACCAAATCGATCCAAATTTAAAAATTTCGACGTCCCCTTCAACGGCCCACAATTTTTTCAATCGTGGACACACCGTATGCTTGCAGTAATGCAATCAAATCCAAAACTAACTAGGTTTAATATGTGACTGAACTGAATAGTATAAAACTGAAAGTATTTACTGGCAGCCAATAAAATAAAATAAAAAAATTGGAAGCCGGGCCGGAAAAAAGGAACGCTATAATTGAAAGAGTCCCTTTACTTGTATTTAATGAGAACCTCCTAGAATTAGGAGCTGAACTCCCATCATAAATTGTCCTGTTTCCGCACCCTGACTAGGGTTGCGACATCGATGTTTCTAAGTGGGAATTTCGGAGGGATGCGACTCAGCTCCATCGATATTTCTCCTAAGTGGGAGTTTTTCCTTAAAGTTTTTGTTCATTTGGTACGTCTCAATGAGTGCTATTCTTTCGTAAAGGTTTTCGGTTATCAGTAGTTTATTTAAGGAAGGTTCGTTTGCGAAGAAAATGGGCGAAAAACTAAAAGTGTATACCTTTTCTTTTCGACGCATTTTTTCGCACTTACAAAAACTTAGAGCAGATCAAAAGTTCATAAATTTAAATACGTTACATTCAATTTACCTACTTCTACATAATTACATATAATTTATGAAAAGTTACATTTGATTTTCATTATATTATGTCTTCTGTCGTCTTAAAGTATGTAACTTAAAATCTAATGCTATCAATACAGGTAACGTTATACTTGACAGATTTGCCTGTACAATTGAGTTGTGCAGATAAACCGGAGGGTGCATGTTACACAACTGTGTAGGTTTCCATACTACTCTGCTCATTGTGCAGACGAAACTGTCAGGTACATTACGTGTATGGCTAGCTTTAGGCTTGTTTACCACAAAACTTCTCTATCATCAACATCAAATGTAACCTACTTTTATTAACTATTAACAACTATACTAATATTATAAAGAGGAAAAGTTTGTTTGTTCGTTTGTACTGAATAGGCTCCGAAACTACTGGACCGATTTTGATAAAATTTGGCACAGATGTAGAGTAAACTACGGGGAAAACACATATGCTATTTTTTATCGCGAAAAAATGTACGGTTTCTACGAAATTACCTTTTGCGCGCATTAAGTCCCGTGCAACATCTAATAATATATAAAATCGTATAAAAATTGATCTATAGTAGGTAATCTTGTATCACATCTCATCCTTGGATCCAGAGCCAGAGCCCGGAACCCGGGCCTTCCTGTCATAAATATAGAGGCATTAATATTTCCACACATACTAGCCCGAGAATCCCGAGTCGTAGGGAGCACAACATGAATATTTATACACAGATTTATAATCTGAAACGTGTCTATGATGTTCAGATTAAAGATATGTAGTTATTTATGTAGATATTTTTGTATTTTTTCCGACGAGATAAATAGATTATCTTTCTGCTACTGCTGCTTTGCTCTATTTTGTCTTGGAATTCGTAGCTTTTTATTTTATACTAGATGTTGCTCGCGACTTCGTACGCGCAAAAGTTAATTTCGCAGAAACCGTAAATTTATTCGCGATAAAAAGTAGCATATGTCCTTCCCCGTGGTCTACTCTACATCTGTGCCAATTTTCCCCAAAATCGGTCCTGTAGTTTCGGAGCCTATTCAATGCAAACAAACTTTTCCTCTTTAATATTAGTAGATATAGATATAGACAACGGATATTATTTTATTTTATCGTAGCCGTTAGGATGTTTGTTTCACAGTCTACTTATAAGTACCATATAGCTTATTTGCATGTTTTGTCTCTGTCGCACGATATAAAGTGAGCAGCGACAAAACATTCGAAAAAGCTACTAGAAGATTGTGAAACAGGCCCTTATTATTTAAAGTGGAAACGTTGCAAAATCTATACTCTGTACTTAGTTAATTTCTTTAACAATTTATGAATGACATAAAAAGAGGCATAACCATAAAGACGTATAGGTATATTATTATAGATGAGGCATGTCGAGGCAAAAATTGTCCTCATTTAAATGGTCCCACTTTTGATGTTTTGGGGCCATTTTGATATTTGAAGTATGGTACAATAAAAATGGCGTAACTTTTTCTTGTACAGTCCTAAAATGATCTTTTGACACTTGGGTGACATTGACATGGGGGCGTGAGTGTCGCAACAAACAACAATACGTAATACTAAAAGCTTTGAGTATATAACCACACTAAAAGTAACATTTTACAAGATGGCAGCATCAGTTCTGATTTTGGCCACGCGCCAATAGATCCTTGTAGGACTATAATATGAAGATTTGTTATGTCAAATGTACGTCATAGCCGATCCTTAGTTTTGAAATTGTTGGGTATAACACTGTTTTAGTAGAACTCGGAGCTATTAGACAAGTGTAAGAAAGCAAAGTGCGTAAAAGTGTATTGACTGTTCTTTAAGCAAAAAAATCGAAAGAGAAGTAATACATGGTTTACCATTAAAACGAAAACACTTTATTCAAACAGTCACTTTGGTTATTGCATCCCTTCATCTCTATATTTAAATCAAGGCAATAAGGGCTGGAGCCAAATCCTTCCATGACCCATTTCTCTCATCCTGGTAACGCTCACCATGCCCTACTTACAATAAACTCTTATTTTTCCACATAATACTTATCTTTCCGCGTTGTGATGTGAATGTGTGCACTGCCAATATCTTTCTCTTATTAATAAAGGCAACCTTCAAAAATTAAGATGTAAAGAAGAATAGTTTCAAAACTAAGGACAGAAAAATCTTAGTTCTAATCTAAGGAAAAGTTGTATGATGTAACTTTTTCTTAGATTCACAACACCATCTTGATTTCAGAAGATTTTGTCAATTTCAAGCGGACTGATTTTTATACAGCAGAAAGCAAATGTCAAAATATCAAGATGCCAAATGTCAAAACTCAAACCTCGACTGCTCCAAACAACCCCAAAGGTAGCTTAAGTGTGGACACTTTTGCCTCGACTATAATATAGCTCTATGGTAAAGAATAATATAAATACATATAATATGCCAATGGCTGTGTTCCGCGGAAAATAGCGCTAACAAACAAACGTAAGCAAAATGGCGACCGCTGGCATTAAATAAGCAAAATGGTGGATTATGTTAGCAGTATTGAAGTTAGCAAACGTGTCCTGGCTGATAATCTGTTTTTTTTTTCAAGCTCTAACAAGCGCTATTTTTCGCGGAACACAGCCAATGATTACCAATAATTTTCATTTTGATAAGGATTAGAAATAAAAGGCAAAAATCTCCACTGTAACGACCGTAATGACGCAGATGCGCTACATATAGAACATTACATACCTACTTGTCAGGCGTAGGTATAATATGTAACTAAAACCTCGCCTCCGTGGTCCAGTGGTTTAGAGTTGGGCTTTCGTCTTATATTGAAAATTATTTCATGCTTCAACATTAAGATCTTAAAGTTTGTCCGGCTATATTCGGCTTCTCTTTTTGCCTACAACTTCCTTTAACGTTTGTAGATTTCAAACGCTTCCGATTCGGAAACGGAGATTCGAATTCGGAAAGAAAACGAGTTCGTAATCCGTCGTAGTTATGAAAATGCAAATGTACGTAAACAAAGATTCGCTTTCATTATACGTTTCATGAATAAAGATAATAAAGCACGCTGATTTACGGCCGCCCGCCGGTGTGGCCGGCAGTTAACGCTTCTAGGGTCACACTGAAGGAAAGTAATTACAGCGATTTCAGGACGTTGTTGTAGACGCATCGGTGTTTTTGTACAAAATACAAAATCGCGATCTTAGAGGGCATCTCAAAAATAGCCGATTTTTCACCTTTACTTTAATGTTTATACTTACTTAATACTAGCCAGTTACCATTTTTTATTTAAAATTAAAATTATTTTGTCCCTATCGTCTTACATGTACCCAATTTATACTTATTTACCTGTCGGTAAATGACTAGGTAATCACTAATATGGACATAATTACTTATTAAGAAATTTAAAAAGTTTAAAAGTGAAAAAAATACTTTCTTATTTTTCACTTTCAAATCTTTTTACAGAAGTACCTATACGGATTAATTTACTCACGCGTCCCAACCAAATTCATCTTTCAAAATGGCCTCCTCAGACCGTAATTTTGAATCGATCTTTGTCTAATTTTCGCCTGATACTTGCTCCCTAATTGAATGAGGAGTATAAAATATTCATGTGTATGGTAATCCGTCGGGTCGCGTCGGGTGGGGAAATTACGTTTGACAGATTCATAGTTTAACGGGATCTTGTGTTGTGGGGCTCCTAATAGGGTTAAGTTTTAGCCATATTTGGTAAGCGGAATATCCAAATATGGACTTATACCTCATAAGTCCATATTTGGATATTGAGCGTAGAAGTCTACGCCGCATCTGGTTACTATGACGTAGCGGTCTACGGATACTACGATATAATTAAGTTCGAATTCGTAATTAAGTTCGAAAATTAGCTTAAATTATATTTGGAACATAATCAAGAACTACCTCATAAAACCTAATAAAAGGTTTCCTAATACCGTGATATGTTAATATTCCAATTTTCTGAAACTCGAGAACGGCTGAACCGATTTGGCAAATTTTGATCTTGAATTAATTGTAGAAGTTCAGGGAAGGTTTGAAACATGAGAAGTATTGGAAAAGATGTGAGAAAAATTCTAAAATTATTAAGTTTTCACATACCTACTAATTACTGTTCACTGCATTCAATTTGTCACCTGATTGACAAATATTTAGCGTTCAGTTTACCTATTTGGTTAATTTGAAAAAAAAAAAACAATCCTGCTCCAGTAGGTTGGTAGGTGTAGGTTAGTTAAGGCAGAACAACGTTGTGTCGGGACAGCTAGTACCTAATTAATATTAATACATAATTTAAACTTTACGTTATTGTTTATTTCTTAGTTTCGTCCAAAAAACGGTTAATTAATTTTACATTCTATGTAATATTTTCCTTCTTTATCTAATGTAATAAGAAATTATAACTGGAAACATTATTAATAAAAGCTCATTAAAGTATTATATCTAAAAGCGTTTCAATGTAATTCTAAGTGGCTGAGACAGTTCAGTCTCAAACGGGTCGTCCCCCAATTTCTTCCTCATAAACCGTAATCTTGTTACGGAAAAAAACTTATTTAATAACGTCGAGAGAATATGAATTTGATTCAAACAAATTACATATTTTAGACTTTATTTGCATTCAAATTCGGAAAAAACTAGGGGATTTTCGGGTGGCCAACGTAGCTTTTTCAATATGTGATCGTTTCGACTTTGTTACGATTAGAACTAGACGGTCTAGAAAAACTATAAACTCTGGAGAACGACAATGTTAAATCTCTAGCATATACATATACAAGTTTGTTACAGCATAGTTCTTCTTCTAAGACAATTTTTCGCGTATGCTTAAATATAAAGTAATATATATAAAATTAAATATAAAAATATTTTAGACACGCTACACAGTTTTTGAAAAGTCTTATATATTCTAAACTTTACAGCAAAAGGCCTATTTCACAATCTTATATATGTAATATAGAAGATATTATACATTTTTTTAAATAAATAATCATTGAATATTACTGTAAGGCATCAAGTGAGTGGCAAATACAAAATAATCTACATTTTGAGTTTCCTGAAAATTCAATTTAGGATCTTATGCCTCCTCCGTCTCGTTTGAGAAAATTAAAAAAATATGGCTGCCAAATTCCGCCGTCAACACAATTTTATCATAATCTGTTTCCGAACAAAAAACAAACTCGGAATAAATTTGTTTGCGGACGGGACGTATTGCAAATTAAATTAATGTTAATTTAGCAAAAAGTGAAACGTCGACTCTCTAAAAGTCGGACGTCACAAAAAGAAATAATTATTTTATATACGCTGAATTGCTTTACATATATGGACCTAATATAAATCTATATTGACCTATATAGAGGAGGCATGTCAAAGCAAAAAGTGTTCACATTTATATTTTTGGGGTTGTTTGGGGCAGTTGAGGTTTGACATTTGTTATCTGACATTTTGACATTTGCTTCCGCACTTTATTTAACAAAAGCTTCTGAAATCAAGATGGCGTATTTTTTCTTGTATGAAGGGTTTTTCCATATTGTTCTTTCGTACGTCATAGCTTATCTTTAGTTTTGAAATTGAAAAATTATTGGTTTTATAATAAAACTTTAATACCCAAGCTAGATGCTAGACTAGATGCATTGACCTCGAATTAGGTATAATACTAGTTAATAATAAATAGGTATGTACCTATGCATTTGTGTCAACTTCAGACACTACTTGGTAACTTAACGCAATTTAATAAAATGAGTAATCACACAAGATTTTGAAAGCCAGAAAAAATAATATATTTTTAGTATCAATAGACAATTTAGCTTAGTAACTAAGGACCGTGTGTTAAATAGCCAACATTATTTTTATTTATCAACATGAATATTAATAAAAATCGAGCATAGTAAAAATAAAATGATTATTCAATAAAATCGTCATGAATTGAATGGGAAATGAATAAAACGCGATGAGTATACGATAAAAATCGGACAGAGGGAGTCAGAGATGTTTCAATTTCAGCCATAGTTGTACTATAGGGCATTCTCGGTAATGTCTCTCGATTCATTACTCCTACATGAAATGTTAATTAAACGTTAACTACTTTCCGATAACTCCAACAATTGGGTATTGGCACTTAAACTTTATAGCTTAAAATTGTAGTCTGAAAATTTCAAAATAAAACTGTAAGTAGGTATCTATTTTTGTAACATTATTTTTATTGTGATAATCTAATCGTTGACAGCAGTACGTATGTCGTATAGTATAATACATAATTTATTTCATTATTGAAATATACAGGAAATGAGAGGCATACCGCATAACGACCTTACTATAGTAGGTACCTAATCTTATTTGAACGTCAAGAGAATACGACTAGAATCCGCTCGGGCGTCGCGCGGCACATAAATACAAATAAAAACCACCAGGATGGGCGTCGGCCGGCACATTTGCCCATTTTTATTGCTATATTTTCTGTTTATTCTCATTTGTAAATATCTGGATTTTTATCTGTGATTGAAATTTATTTACTTAGTACAGGGATAAAACAAAGCTGTTATAGTTTTTTGTCTTTGCTGTTGTACTCAATAATAAAATAAATAATTGTTTGTCTCAGAGTAAAGAAATTTGACACCAATTTCACTCCACTCCACTAATCATTGATGTTTGGTTAATTTTGTGCACAAATCACGAATTTTTTTATATATATCGTTATTTGAACACGTATTTATTTAATTAAATAAAAACTTTCGTATGCGTGTGATATAAATTTTCGCCATAATTTAGCTTCAAAAACCAACATTAAAAAATTCATTTCCAGTGAAATCATGTTTGATATTTTGCATTATGTAGTTTATATTTATTTTAATTTATTTTTTCATTGTGTAGAACGATTCTTCTAATTTCTAAAAATGTATAATGTGCCAAGGTTTTACTAACAATTCAATAATAAAAATCGAAAAAACAAGCGCGGGTGCCTTCTGGCGTATAATACCGCGTAACGCTCAAGGGGGGTCATGGATTTTTTTTTTACATTGGCCTGTTTTGTTATTAAATAATATGAACAATATATCCACAGAATGTAATTAACGCAAAATCAAATTAAAAATGTTTTTTGTTGAGTTTAAAAACTAAGAATTGGGAAAAAAAAAACAATTCTTTTGTGTTCACATCATGATTGCTTTTATTCGTTAAGTTTTTTTTAAATTCCAGTTACATCATCATATAAGGAATTTATTCTATTTTCTAAATATATATAACATGCAATAGTTTTAAAATCAATTGATTAATATAATCTTGAAAAACCGGAACCGGAGAAACCGCGCGAACGCCTTCAGTGCCGGACGCCGGACCCGCTGACACCACCCGTTTTTAAAATTTTAACAGTCCGACGCCCGAGAGGATAAGATTTTAACAGAACATGTCTGGTTAAGAGAGCCGAGGAAAAGTCACAGCTTTTATCATAACCCCGAATAAATTATAATAACTTACTCATACTCGTATATCAATTACGGAAATAAAAAAAAATATATAATTTAGTGAATAAAATTATATTTGCTGTCAGGCGTTGAGGTAATTAACCTCACAGAAAAAGCTGACTAAAAGGGGAAGCAAAGACTTCATCTAACCCCTTGACTGTCGAGACACCTTTAAAAGGTGTTGTCAAAAAACAGTTTAAAGGCTAAATAACATCCATGCAATGTGATTTTTACGGCTCTGTTAAAGTTAAAGTTTGGAGCCGTAAAAAGAGTGCTATAATTTTTTTACTATATCTCTTTTTACGAAGATTGTACATATTTTCTGTCTAATCGTCCTTACATAAGCAGTAGGTAGATCTAGATCATATGCCCAAAATATCCGTAATTGATTTTGAACAGAAGAAGCCTTCCACTTCGCTATGATATAAGGTACATTATAGCAAAGTGGAAGGCTTCAAATGCAATGTCGATTCTGTGGCGATAGCTAGCGGCTATTTTCAGTGCTCGGACGCTTGCGGGATATTACCAGCCAGTTACAGATGAGCAATTGCCCGTGAACTTTGTTTTTTCTAGCCGGCCAGTGTTGACAGTCTGCGTTTGATTGCCGCTCATTCCGACGCCATAGAATCGATTTCGGTTTTGTGGCGCTGCAGTTCGAAATTTAAATTCTTTTACGCTGTTACTGGCGCACAAAAGCTGTGTTCGGTCCATATTGAAACAACAAAAAAGTTTTATTTTTATTCAATGTATTTTAATTTCAGTTTTAATAAAAGCAAAGGAAACCTTTTACCAAAATATTCTGTAGTTACATTTTATAGAACGTTTAAGGGTTCATGCGATATAGAGAACAAACAAACATAGCCAATTAAATAGCGATGTGTGCTTAGGATCCCTTTGATACTGGCCTCTTGTAGGACCCGATTTTACACACATGTTGAGTAAATATACGTTAAGTCAAATAGACAATTTTCGGGGACTGGAGATGGAATTTAATTTGGACGTAGGTATTGTTTTGATAGAAGATATTAGTAGCGTTGAAAATTTCGAAATGGCTACAATTTTTTATGAAAACTTGAACCCGTCTGCGTAAATTATATAGGGCCATTGCAAATATTTTCCCTCATTCATTAAAATTGGATCAGTAGTTTAGGCGCTTCTGTGCAACAAACATACATACATAGATACCACCAACCAACAAACATACATACATACTGCCAAATCATTACCCTTCCTTTTGGCTTCGGTGTAGTCGGTTAAAAGGCTACATTTTAATGATAGCCAGTTTAAGGTATTTAATTAAAGACAAGACCGTAGATTTATTATTAAGCTGATAGACTGAATAGACATTATTCGAAAAGCTATTTAAATATTTAAAGAAATTATAGGTACAAGTATAATTATTTTTTCTAGGACGTTCTAATTTCAAATCACCGGACGATAATACTATCTACTTTATAGTTAGCAATTAACATATTTGTTTGTACGATAAAATAAAAACACGAACTGATGAAAAAAGAAAAAAAAACACCATATTAAACAGCGACAGTGGAACATTCAAAATACGTTATAGCTGTGCCAATCGCAATGTGGCGCAATCTCAGTAAAAACCTCTTACGGCCATAAACTCCCACCGACTCGGGCCCATGGTGTGGTGCACTAACAAATTACATCTTCATACATGTTTATTTATGATTAATTCGATGGTGTTTTGCCCCCTGTTTATGTGCTATACGTAACCATAGGTGTCACAGTAGGTAGAAAGATTTGATTAAGTTGGCTAGTTAAATAATATTTATATGGCAGTAAATATTTGAAAATCAACGAATATCTTCTTCTTCTTTAAGTACCTACCTCTCCAATTACTGTAGGTCGAAGCTCTGAAACTTTTCCTTCAAACGAATATACCTACTAGTAGTTAAATGCCGTCCAGCTTGCAAATTAATAAATAGTTGCTACAAGTCCGCTTCAAGGCCGTAGCCTTGGATTTTCAGGCTGGACCGTGCCTATGCAGGTAAGGAATAAGGATGTCTTGAAGTACCTAAGCCTTTGCAATTCTAATACTGATCGTAAAATATGTCCTACGATTTTATTATCTTAATAATATCAATATTGCTCAAGCGTGGCGTAATTCATAAGAATCTCCATATTTATTCAGGTTGCGATGTGGATTTTGGCGCGTTGCCTTCGATCCATCACTGTGCTTATGTAAGACCATATTTTCAAAATGGCGGATCCAATTATTTCCGTCTATGGTAGTTTCAGTCTGAAACTTGCCCATATTGTTTTAATATTATATTATAATATTTGCGTACGTTACTCGTACAACTCGTCATAATATAGACAACGTTTTTAATTACACTGCCTCTCATGATATCAATGAAAAAGTCTCCCCTGGCAAACAGCAAATATGAGTCGTAATTAGACTCTAATATGATATAACTGACGAGCCAGGGGAGAGGCGAACCAGAGGACTGTCGACCCAGGGGACTGACGTCTTGAAAGAAACTCCGTAGGGAGCGTTTTAAGGAATATTAAAAATTCCCTGATTTTTTTACATTGTTAGTCTGAAGCGTAATAAGCGTGCTTTTCATACGTCTCATATTATTGAGAATGGGGGAATGATTGTTTATTTGTTATGTCGAGCTTAATGAAGCAATTCTGACGTCATTTTCGTACTTTTAATATTTGAATTTACAAGGAATTTACATATTTGCAGATTTTATTATTATAACAAAAGAAAAAAATCATAATAGCATTAACTAAGCCAAATTCTCGTAACTATTTGTAATCACAATCCTGTTTCGGGCCACGCAGTGTCGCATTCACACACGCGTCTATCGCGCGTGAGCGAGGGAGACAGAGCGCGGACCGAAACAGGATTATGATCATTGATCACAAATAGTTACTAGAATTGGGCTTCTGCTTCCATTCCTTACGAGTATAATACCTATTATGTTCAATGAGATAACAAATAGGCTTATTTAAATTCTTTAGATGTAGTCCATTTGTAACAAAATAATTCCTATACTTACTGCATATTACGCAAAATTCATGAGTGTTATTAAATTTAAAATAAATATTACAGAACTTAAACGAATATAAAATAAATTTTCACTCTTCCAACATGAAACGTTAAAATTAAAATCATTGACCGGGCAAAAAGTTAAAAATAATTAGGGATTCTATAAAAATCATTAAGGCTACTTTATTCGTTCAACAGCGCAGTCGACTCAGTGTAATCAGAGCTTTTATATGTTGATTGGCTGTTTCATGTGCGTTTGTCGCTAAAAGAGCAATTTTATTTGCGCGCCAGTGCTACTTCAACCATACATTATTTGTATGTGTAACGAAAATGTTTTGTGTGAGAAGTCATTTATTATGCGTATGGCTTTTTAAGAAATAAGACCGGCAAATCGCCTGATGGTAAGACCCGGAGACAACCTTGGCACAGACTTGCTAGTCAAGATGCATTCGATAATTTCGACGGCGAAGTTCGAAAATAAAATGTATGGGATTTGACATAACGCATCGCAAGCGACATGTAACTTAACGATAACTAATGTCAAATCCCATACATTTTTGATTTCCAAGTTCGCCGTCGAAATTATCGAATGCATCTTGACTAGAGGGCCTGCAGTACTCTCTGAATACACTCGTCGAAACATATCGTAAGCGTTATTTCACGACGGTTTTCTATATGGACGTGGTATCTCTCGGGTCGAGTCTATCCTTCCGTGCATGACTCTCCCTCAGCAAAAAAAATCAGTTAGTACACCAACAGATAAAGTCTATCACACCAAAAGCATATTTTCAAGTATAAAAAATTTAAGTAACCCCCGAATTGTCAAGCAGTTAGCAAGCTTATGATGATGAATTATAGCTATGAAATCTCTCGATCATGTCAGCTTTTATACAAAACAAACTAGATCCTAATCGGAACATCCGTTTGGTAGCTACGATGCCACGGACAGACACACAGACACGGCAAACTTATAACACCCTTCTTTTTTCATCGGGGGTTAAAAATCAAAGTGATCATTAGCTAAACAATAATGTGACCAAAATGGCCAAATAATGTATCCATTTAGCAGCCGTGGCTACATCATGTTTAATTAATTACCACATCTGACGTGACAATGTAATTACCACACCCTTTGTCTGTCTGTCTGTCTGTCATCGTTACGACACAACCCTTCCGTGCGTGCGCTAAATTCATTACGACCTAATGTTATTTCTAAAAATTTTGACGCCATATTGAAAAGTCAAATTTTAAGATCGCCGTATTTTATATTGAAAACGTCTGTCCAGCAATAATGTTGCTATTACACTGATACAACCAAACTTCTATTTTCTAAACGCACAAACAAATAATTATCTTAAAATAAAAGAAAGTGAGAACGGCAGTTTTTAGATGACCATAATATTGTTAAATATTAATTACAAATTACAAGCAAATGCAATAAGTTTAACTTTATAATAACTTATTCATAAACGCAAACATTAATCCATATTTCAATTTAAAATTACTTGAACTGAAAGATGGGGATTTTACGGCTTATTAGACATTTATTACGTAAAATTACAGTAAGTTTCGTATTTAAGATCTTATCGACTTGTAATGCGTTAAACTTTGTTAAGCAAATCATGAATATTTGATTGCGTTTAAATAACTTTTCTTAATCCATACGATAAACTTTTCGTAAGGCATAGGCGGTAGCGTTTTAAAGATCTTGTTATTAAACGTTTATTTCTACAATAGCATTGTCTGGATTTTTTTGGCAAAAGTTCATACAAACCTAAACATATGCGTAAAACTATCGTACTATCCTACAAATTAAATTACAATATTCGCGGTCAATGTTACTATCTTGGCAAGACTCTCATTTCAAAAGTTTATTTTATATTCATTTAGATTTCAGTCCTATTATTTAAATATTATGGTTTTCATTTAATAACGTAATTTTCCAGCTGAATACTATGTCATAAAATCCGATAACATACCTTATTTAGTACCGAAGTGACATAGAGATATATTTTATTTCATGTTAGAACAAAGCTGTGTGATGTAATGACGATGACGCTGCCAAAACTTCTTGGCAACGAAAAATAGTTCAACTTCGTCCCGTCCAGTCTTAATGCCGCATTCTAACGAATAACGCTATCAAACTTTGTGCTATTTATACTCTTTTGGTAGTTTCAGGTTTTATTTTTTGTATTATTTATTTTACCAAAACATCAATAACAATAAAATCATTTTCATTTATTTATAACGTTAACTCTAAAACAGAAAAACAGTAGCTCATCTTCAATAGTAGTCCTATCGTAATTTATTTTCATATTTTCGCGGTACAAAATTACTAATAATATAATAATTCCGCTTACGCTTTTGTTTTGCATCGCAATAAAATGAATATTAAAACTCGTCTGTATCGTTAAATAATATTCAGCACAATTTTAGATTTGTTTATATTGTACAAGATATTAATTCAATTGGTATTAAATTTTGGGTATTAAGATAAAAATTAGGTATAAGGAAATTACTATGCTAACTAGTAATATAAATTCATTTTGAATTCAATTTTCAATGTTCGTAGTTTTTAATAATAATATTATATTAACAGATAACACATTTCATTTTCCCTTTTAGTTTAAAACTAAAAATGCAGTTATTGCAAAAGGTATTTTTATTAGTACCCAGGTCTACCTTTTCATCAAATGATTGCAAACGTCGATTAAATGTTATAATGATGAAAAACCATTAGAGCCGTCACAGACATTTGGACCCTTTTGATATTCCGGTGACGTTGGACAAAGAAAAGGAAATTAAATTTTGTAAAGCCAAGAATAACTCCGGTGATTGGCACTCGTATTGATCGACTTCAAACGATGAACACGTTTGTTTCATATTACGAGTTGCGACATTTCTATTAGGTACATAATATTATGTTGTTTATTTCGTACTAGATAATGTTGTTGTTGTAACAGCCTCCGTGGTCTAGTGGTTAGAGCATTGACTCTCGACTCGGAGGTCGTGGGTTCGATTCCCGCATTGGAACAACAAAAAATGTTGTTTCCAAGTTTAGTTAGGACAATGCAGGCTGATCACCAGCTTGTCTGACAAGAAAAATGATCCATGCGTCGGATGGGCATGTAAAAAGTCGGACCTGCGCCTCATCTCTTGTCAGTCGTGTCGGTTATCCGTCCCACTGGATTACGAGAGTAAAGGAAGAGAGAGTACGCACACACTTGGGCACTATAAAATTACTCCTGCGTAACTGGTCTGGTTTCAATGAAACCGACCACCGTTACCGAAATCGGTGAGGAGTGATTATTACTAGATAATAGATATGTCCCGTGATTTCGTACGTGCAAATGAAAATCAAGCGGGAACCGTACAGTTACTCGCCATAATTATTTTAAGCAAAAAATTAAACCGACTTCCAAAGTAAAAATACACAAATAAGTAAGAAATAAAACTTATTTTCTAAATATATTAAAAAAAATTAAATTTGTCTAAAATGTTAACTATTTCTCTACTCAGTCTTCTTAATTTTGAAGTCACTACCAGCCCAAATGATATCCTACAATATTTTATAGAATTCACATTCATATTTGCTGGTACGGGAAAAAGCCTTCATTTAAATTTTGATAGGCTTGCCTTCTCTCTGGTTTCACCACATTCGTAAGCATATCTCTATATTCATATCCAATAGTACCTTTTTGAAACTAAATATGCTTTGGAGCTAAAATTTCGGTGTAACTAAAATGATATTATTATTAACTCAAGACTTCTTGTTGCAGGTAACTTCACTTCAAAATTGTGCACAAAAAGTACGTTCTCCGTCGCACCAATGCTTTGTGTGGTAAGTTAATAGCTATTAACTATACTGGTGGCAATTCAGGTCTATTTCATCGTCGCTGATACTAAGACGTAATGTAGTCTGCTGACTGCAACTATGAATATGAATATGTACTTGTTGTTATACCGGCAACAGAGATACACCTTCTGTGAAAATTTCAACTCTCCAGCTATTTATATAGCGGTTAATGAGATGCAGTCTGGACTCTTTTTATAAAACTAGGGGGCAAACGAGCAAACGGATCACCTGATGGAAAGCGATTACCGTCACCCACGGACACCAGCAACATCAGAGGAGTTGCAAGTACGTTGCCGGTCTTTTAGGAGGGAATACGGGATACTTCTTGAAGGTTTGCAGGTCGTAATGGTCCGGAAATACTGCTGGCGACAGATAAACTGAGAGTTTTACAGTGCGTGACAGAAAGCTTCGGATAAAGCGCACGGTGGAGGACTGCCACTCATCAAGGTGATGAGGATGGTAAATATTTTGTCGCTTAGAACGGTCGCGAAAAGTTGCAGCAGGTATAAGTCCGAACAATTGGTGACAGACAGATGGACGGACGGACGGACAGACAACGAAGTCTCAGTATCTCTCTCTTCTGTTTAACCCTTTGTGTACGGCTACGGAGCCATAAAAACTTCTACTAATGCTAGAATTGCCATTTAAAAGCCTAAGCCCTATGATAATCACAAGAGACCTTTTTAATTAAACTTTTCGCGTTATCGTAGAAGTAATTGTTTGTTCAAGTTACAACAAGTATTCAAGAGTATTGTTTAAATATTCTTTGTTTTAGTTCTTTCACTTTAATTACTGCAAGGAACTTTGCAAATTTCCACAAAGGAATAATGTTGAGCCGGGAGTTTTGCGTAGGTATTAACTTTAAGGTGTGATACTTATTCAACTTCGACGCACAGTTTGTTTTATGTTGTGTGTTATACAATTGTCTATTTATTCAAGGCTTCAAGTCTATCATCGCTAGATAATTAAATATTTTAGATGGCTTAGTTTAGATTGTTATTTTCAATAATCAACGGGGTTTCTTTTAAATCAAAAGTCAATCTGAAGTCTTAACGAAAATCTGGAACAAACATGAAGTGCCTATGTACTTTAATTACGATTTTTATGTCTATAATTCAAGTAACATATTAAACTAGGTACCTAATTTGATTTTTTCATACAACTTTTACAAGGCTTAAAAATCGTCAACCCTGGAACAACTAAAATTACTTCGTACTTCTTATGTCATTACACGTAATTCGATAACACAGGCTACCCCTTCAACCCTTAACTTTTTAACCCTCTCACGTCGCTCCTAAATCTTAGCCGTCACTGTCGCAAAATTAAAAATAATACCCCCTCAGAGAGCCTTAAACCTCTTCCTTTTATACATTTAATCAGTTGAAATATTTAATTACTAAAAGTGGATTTGTGGTCGCCTGACAACACTCAACCCTTCAGCGGATTTAAGATAAAGACGTATTAATTTTTCGGTACCTACTTGATAAACAATTTCTTGAAGAAATAATTATAAGAATTTAATAATTTGGTTTCATTTTTATTTCTTGAATAATTAAATTCATTATGTACCTACATATTTCTGTAACCCTGTATCTAATAAGTAATCAGCTATAACAATTTACACCATTTGTACTTACCTTAATCATAATCCAGGAAGTATAAATGACATCGAATATATTAGGTCCTTACATATGAAATTGGCGTTTTTTTTTCGTACTGGTCACTTTGATCTCGAAAATTGGCATTTTTTACCCTCGCTATTTCCGCCAAACCATAAAATTATATCTGATTCCTTTAATCCTATTGATTTATTCAGTCCATTTTTCACATACTACTTTGGTTAATTTGGTTTTATAGTTGGCCGACCTACTTAAAAAATATAGCTATATACATAATAAATATAGCCTATAATCTCGCGCCATTTTGATTTCTGAATTCAACGTCTTATGTCAAAACTGACAAGCGGCCATTGCCATGTGGGTTTTTAAGCTGTGCTTTTAGTACCACGTACAATGATTTCAAAACTAAGACGACGATTTAGAAATACGGTGATGAAAATTTGAACGAATATTCTATTTCCCGCCTTTTTCACTTGACACTAGCAAATGGTTATAAGCCAACGCCATATATAAAAAAAATGCGGACTGATTGTACTGCGGACAGCAAAGATCGAAATGTCAAATCTTAACTGCTTCAAACAACTGAGGTTCAGTGTGGACACTTTTTGCCCCAACATGCCTCGTCTATAATATATAGGTATATGACCACTATGTAGGTTAATATAGGGACATTAATCATCCGTGTCCAATCTGATCTCTGCTACACATCACCCTTTAAACTTAAACGGGATAGATTTAATACCAATCCCTGTTTCCAAACATAAACGGGATAGATTTAATGCCTATCCCTGCTTCATCCCATCAGCTCCCGAACTCCGGAGTAAATGGATCACCCCCGATATAAACTCGGAGACACTTGATGTATTAACTTAATTAGCTGCTGGATTGATGGCGCGCTTTAAAACTCTTTTGTTCACGGTGTTTTAAGTAAAAGTGTCATTTTTATGTAATTAATATCAAAATGACGCTTTAAAATCTTAAAGAAAAAATCGTATTACCCTAGTTAAGTATAAATGTCTAGATAAAGATAAGTTTTAGGTGGTAATGGATAATAATTAGCCATACCTTGGTACTTATTAAAGTTTTGGGTTCTTAAGATGATGTTATACAAAAATTTATCGCAATTCTATTCTAACAGCCTTATTGTCTACTAAATATTAAACACATGAAATAAAAATACACGTCAAAACATATGTTACAGAAAGTTTTTGAAAAAATTACCGTCCGTTACGGTCTACGGACATGCGTAACCTATTTACATGGCTTCGTGTAATGAAAAAATTGAAAACAAAAGAGGATCGCCTGCACCTCCATAAATATGTGGTCGGCGTGCCCCAGGGTCCTAACCCCCGTATATCCCAGTTTATGAGTTAATCACTAGCTTTGAAGTTTGACGAATGCGGATTATTTATCGATTTCATCACGACATACACCTTCGTCATTTACGCGTATCACGAAAATTACGGAAAATGTGGTTTTTTACCGGTATCACGAAAATTACGGAAACTTACGCAATGTTTAGAAGTTGCAGTGACAATGCCTCACGTGTTTCTCGGTCATTGGACGCAATTCGGGGAAATATGGCAACGGTTATGTGATTCGAACGGATAAGCCAAATTGTATAACTTTTCTGTGTAAGGTACCTCAGGAAATGCTTGATAATTCCTCATGACGTAAAATACTTGAAAATATGTAATCGTTTTGATAATAATCTTCTTCTCTTATATATAAAAATACATTTATATAGCTGTTGCCCACGGCTCCACCCGCATTAATACAGTATCCCTCGGGAACACTGTACTTTTTCGGGATAAGAAGTATCATATGTCCTTTCCCGGGACTCAAATTATGTCTGTACCAAATTTCGTGTACCAAAGTTAAAGCGTGAAAAGGTAACAGACATACAGATATACCTACACTTTCGCATTTATAATAATATGTATATAGATGGACTGCGATTCCAATGTCTCGCTAAAACTCGAGAATGGCTGGACAGATTTGGATAATTATATTAAGGTATAATAATTAAAATAATTGTGGAAGATCAAGAAATGTTTAAACGATGAGAAACATTAGAGGTGTGGATGTAGTAATTTTCTTATTCCAGTTTATAGTTAAGACAGAACAACGTGTGTCGGGACAGCTAGTAATTATACAAAATGAAAGTAAGTGTGTAAATCATGTAAATTGGGACGTATCTTTATAACAATCAAGTTTAATTTAAAAGTCCGTTATATAGAAATTTAAACAAAATTATAATAATTCGAGTTTATAATATACTAGATTATGCCCGCAACATCGTGCGCGCAAAAGTTAATTTTGCAGAAACCGTACATTTTTCCGCGATAAAAAGTATATATTCTTCCCCGTGGTCTACTAAAGTAAACATCTGTGCCAAATTTCATCAAAATCCATCCAGTAGTTTCGGAGCCTATTCAATGCAAACAAACAAACAAACTTTTCCTCTTTATTATATGATGAGTATGAGTATAGAAGTATAGATATTTTTTTACGTGGTAGAGCCATGCTTCGGCACGAATGGGCCGGCTCGACCGGAGAAATACCACGGGCTCACAGAAAACCGGCGTGAAACAGCGTTTGCGCTGTGTTTCGCCGAGTGAGTGAGTTTACCGGAGGCCCAATCCCCTACCCTATTCCCTTCCCTACCCTCCCCTATTACCCTATTCTCTCTTAAAAGGCCGGCAACGCACTTGCAGCTCTTCTGATGCTGCGAGTGTCCATGGGCGACGGAAGTTGCTTTCCATCAGGTGACCCGTTTGCTCGTTTGCCCCCATATTTCATAAAAAAAAAAAAAGATATAGATGAATAAAGAGAATCCTTACATGATAAAAGAATGATGATAGTGAGTAAATAAATTACACGTAATCAAAGCGATCGAACATAAACCGTCACGGCGCGCGATAAAAAGGCGAAATCTTTGATCGGAGTCGTATAACCCTAAATCTGACATTTAAGACACAAAATAACTTATTTATTCCTCGTAAACTGCAATATGACGTGAACGTTTACGATCGGCCTGCTCGTAACTGAAATAGGATATTTATTCCGTGACAGTCACAAAAAAGTAAATAATGAATAAGTACATCCGAAAGACGAAAATAGAGTGAAGAACGATGAATTTTTTTTATTTTTTATTGTGCGTTATTAATAAAATATACGGTTATTCGAAATCTTTGGTTAGGTTCAATTTGTTCAAAACCAATTACGGATATTTTGGGCATATGCCCTGCTTATTTCAAGATGTTTAGGCTGAAAGATAATTTATAACATTTCTTAATTTTATTTGGATTTTCATCATACATCGTATCAATTTTTTTAACTCATCAGCAATAATTTGGTGTTCCAGATTTTTAGCGAGAGATTCTTAAACCTAATTTTAGCTAGGCTGTGTTTAAAGAGGCCGATGATAAAGAGTTTTACTCGACGCCTCTTAATAGTTAAGTTCTACGATAGCGGATGCCGGGTCAACAGTATTGACATTATTTCGGTCATATAAGCTTGCATGCAAGAATTTGCCCTATATTTTCGATAACGAATAGTTTGAAACAACTGTGGCCTTAACTGTAAATATATGTATATTCGAAAAAGTCGCATTAGGTAATGTGACTTTTCGAATTGTTCATCTTTCGTAAATGAATAACTGGAAAACGTAGGTTTATATAATTGATATTTAAGTTTGAGAATTTGTTTTCTTTTGTCATTTTAGGGAACATACCCATACTACGTGAGCTGTTTAGGGGTCTACAAATTACGTGTACTGTCGACAAATCAATAAGAAAATATGAGGTACAAATGCAAATTTCAAGTTTCAGAACCACCTGAATCACCTGATGTATCATAATGTCGCTCGCACACTCTACAAACATGTGTCGTTCGACACACTCATCACCGGTCTCAAACATTTAATCTCGTAAAACACCGCGTAGAATTTAATCTGACACGTTGTCTTCTTTACGACTTCAACATTTTCACAATCTTCGCACGAATTGAAGAATTTAAACTCAACTCGCAGATGTGAGTTAGGTACTCTCGAGTTGTACGTGAGTTATGTGTGAGTAAATGCGCGTACAGTTATAAACATTACCATTGGTATAAATATAGATATATTACTAGATTTTGCACGTGACTTTACATTTTGCCGCGATAAAATGTAGCTTATTAAGGTCCTTCCCCGTAGTCTATTCTATATCTGTACCAAATTTCATCAAAATAGGTCCAGTAGTTTCGGAGCCTATTCAATACAAGCAAACAAACAAATGTTTCCTCTTTATTATAATATTAGTATAGATAGACGAGGCAAAACTTCTGAAATCTTTGTACCCAATGATTTCAAAACTAAGGATAGGCTATGACGTACATTTGACAGACCTAAAAGTTTGAAAAAAAATAAAAAAATTACGCCATCTTGGTTTCACCATGCTTCAAATGTAAGCGATCTTGATTTTGATCATACCTCAAATGTCAAAATAACCCTAAACAACCACAAAAGTGGGGTCATTTAAGTTAGGTACAATCAGTTTTTGCCTTAACATGCCTCGTTCATAATTACGTCTATGCATCAGTACGTGCAAAATTTTCAAAATAAAGTAGACCTACTTTATTTTGAAAATTTTTGAAATTGTACATTGCTATTTTTTTTTTATGAAATGAAATGGATCAGGAAACAGGCGCAGGAACAAGCAACAAAGAAGTAAGCGGTTAAACTGCCGCCCATGGACACTCGCAACAAGAGAGGAGTTACAAGCTAGTCCTTGAAATCCCCAGACCTCACTCTCTCGGTGAAATGGCGTGATACAAGCGTATCACGCCAGTTTTATGTGAGTCCGTGATATTTATATAGTCGAGCCGACCCATTCGTGCAGAAGTATGTCTTTCCCAAGTGTAATTTTTACTTCAATAGACACAACTTTTAACGTGACTTTAGTAAATAGGTGAAGGGATAGCAATTAGCAAAACATACTTATGTTGTTAAACGTAGTAAGTAGTTATTCGCATTGTAATGTGGTTTACTTTGCAATGAAAATTTGAGGCATATAATGAAACATGCGCCAAATTTTCATATTCGGGTGACACGGCAGACATCTTTACCGCGAATCAATCACTACGTGAATCACTTAATATTGCGACGCTATATTCTTTTGCTCCGTAGCAGTATCTTCAAACAATGTGACGTCACTTCTTTGTGTCGCGTAGTCCGTACAAACCTTCGTCAATACTACGGTATAATACAACATACGGTAATAACCGCCTCACCTGTGGGGGAGCGTTTTACACAATTTCACGAGTTCCCACATCGCGCGATTGTCACACCGACTAACATTTGTATGTATGACTTTATGATCGTGTGAAAAGTGGAAGATACTTTAATCGATGATAACTCATAATCGTATTTAAATATACTATTTCACAGAGTTTTGCGACTTCTAAAGAGGTCGATTCTGCTAATTAAATCCTACTTTCCTACTGTAATATAATAAATGTAAAGTTTGTGAGGATGTGTGTATGGATGGATGTATAGATAGATGGGTGAATGTTTGTTACTCTTTCATGCAAAAACTACTGAACGGATTTTGTTAAAACTTTGTATGGTAGTCTACATTTAATACGTAAAAAGTAGTGTTTCCGTACTGTATACTGTACGTGGACGAAGTCGCGGGCAAAAGCTAGTTAAGTATAGAGTAGTAAAAAAGCTAATTATACTTATTAAGCTAACGTCTGTTTAAAATAACATTAAGCGACGATTCATAACTGAATGCAAGATAAATATTATGTGAAGTGCATTCAAATGGAGCCATCAGACGCCTTAAATATCGTCTAGACGACTAACAAGAAATAGATTATGTGCCTCTGACTCTGAGTCTCCTTCACATGTTTACATATATTCAACTTTAGTATGGTTTTTATACTTTGTGCAAACACAGGATAGTTTGTTTACTAAAAGAGACTGTGATTTTTGCTTTGCAATTTTGAGATTTTATTTACAAAAAGTAAAATATGGTTGTTTTAAATTGTCGTATACATTAATCGTGCAAAAGTAAATCTGTATATCCCACAGTAACTGTCCATTTTTCCGGATATTTGTAAGTATCAGATAGACAAATTACAATTAAAATTCGTTCAGAAGTTTTTGTGTGTTGCATATTAGTGTGGTCATATTCATAATTGTAAATATTATGTTATTGAAGATATTAAAGTTATAACTTATAAGTTATAACTCATATAGGTCGATAGTAAATATTTGGCGCCTACAACATGTACACATGTTACGTTGTGTGCTGTCTATGCATAGTCATGATGTAACACGTCACATAATGTTTATATTCACAGACAACACAACGGTACATGTGTACATGTTGTAGGCGCCAAGTATTTACTATCGACCTATAACCTCCAGAAGTATTATTCACCTTGTGGCTACGAAAAGGCTACGACGTAGCAACAATGCTACGTCGTAGCTACAACTTTTTTAGTCCACTAAAAGTTTTTTTTTATAAGTGTCAGTCGTAATGCCACTTTAGAGCGAAGTAGCGAACAATGCCCGCAAAAAGCCATTGTCAGGAGCCTTTTGACCTGGATCCATTGTTGCAGGAAAGACATCATTTTAAGGAAGCGAGGACTCGCCTCTCGAAGACTTTTTTTTTTGTTCAAAAATGTTAAGCCCGGGCTAAAAATAAAAATTTCGTTGTTTTAATTATGCTAAAATTTATTTGAATAAGACTAGGTCGAGTTTTCGAGAAGAATGATTTTGAATTTTCCAATCTTTCTATAGGTCATTATTTTAAGCTATTCTTGATACCTCGACTACTTGATTATTAAAGTGTGTATATGTCACCGTAAAATTGTAATAAAACTAGTGAAATTGTAAAATGTTGATAGACTTCCGACACGAATATGCTGCCTATAATTTAACACATTATTTTTCGTTAGATTATAAATATATAGTTTTTAATCTTTCGATATATTTTTACAATCTCGTTAGTTATTTTACAATCTAACGGTTTTTACAATTTTACAGTAACATATACATTTTAATATAACGTCTTTATAAAAAACAAAAACAATGACCTGCTGTTTAAAAGTGTCGATTACAAACCAAAGACTATTAGATTGTACAATTTTCATTCACATTTCATTTCCCATAATTATTTTAATTCAGATCCATGGAGAAGTGGAGATAATCAATAAATTGTTAATTAATGTCGAAATGAGTTAAAATGTATGAGAATTTATACCACCTCTTGCAGATAAATGCAACCTGTGTCGTTGTAATCTAAGTAGGTATAATTACGCTTGCATTTAGCCTAATTTTTCTTTGGTCCCTGTAGCAAATCGTTCAATAGAAAATTCCCAATGTCCAGTGTCCTTTTTATGACGTTTATTAAGCTACGATCATCTGTCAAAAAAAATCTTTCAATTTTCAAACAACAAAGTGTCTTATTCAAGCAAGATTCAAGCAATATCTTAGGCCAGAATTCTTGGTTGGTTACTTAAGAAAGGACTTAAGAATTTCTTGTACAAGTCTGCCTTTTTTTAATGAAATTATGCTTAAGACAATGCTTAAGTTACGACTGTGAATCGAAATGTCACCTTAAGCATGTCTTTAAGGTGAACTTAGAAATAAGAATCGACCAAGAATATCGCCCTTAGTGATATTAATATGATGGATGTTCATCAACATATCGGATACCTGCGAAGCTCTGTGATAAACGAGGGTAGATTTACATAAGCGCCAACACATTCGTCGCTAATGTAATAGAGTGCCTTGAGTGATGGACTCATAATTACCTATTCAATGTTAGTTTAAATGGTGAGACAGGATTTCAATGACAGATGTTGCTATCGCCAGGCTGTATCTCCTTAAGTCCTTAACCGTGATAGCAAAACTGTTGATATTTTCACAGGTGTGTTTTGGTTGCCACTATAACAAAGAATACTAAAAACGAAATAAAATATTGATCTATCCCAAACATCTCCTCGTATTGTACGGAACCCTTGGTGCGCGAGTCCGACTTGCGCTTGGACATTTTTTTAATCTAATCAGATTTCAGAGGCGTGAAATTCTAAAAGACAGAAAATTATCTCAAAAATTTTCTTTTCTCAGTGAGACGTGAGACGAGAGACGTAAGAACCATTACTTAAATGTGTATTATTTAAAGTTACCTTTACTTCGCTCATAATAAACAATAATATAGACATCATCCAATCAGAAATGAAAAAAGGTTTGTTAACAATTTTCAAGTTGTCTATCTATGCTTCACGATTCATAAATTGTCTTCAATTTTTCTCAGTGGGACGGTGTGTTCAGAAATTAATTATTACATACTCAATATTCATTATACAATATTCATTCATATTATTGTTATTTAATAATAAGATTAATAAGCGAATGTTGTTTATTTCCTGGCGTCGACGAGTCGCGCACAACATCCGCATCCCTGGCCCATTTGTTTGGCCCACTTTTATCTTATTATTTTATCATTATGAATAATTCATAGAAACATTTAATTGAAGTTTTAAGGATTTTGTTAAATATTTCACATTAAATAATAAATTATAACACTTTAGTACAAACTATCTACTTACTTTAGAGTACACCTTATTGAATAAGAGTAAGGTTTTGTTTCACAATCTACTGCTATGCATCATTTGCATGTTTTGTGTAAGTAAGCATCGCGACAAAGTTCCGAATAAGCGCGTAGCACTAAGTAATAAGTGTCGCTTAGTCAATATTTGTCGGTAATAAAACCCTAATACATTAATAGATTATATACCCTACGTTAATTTTAGTACTATGGATATTTAGATAATCTTAAACATCTCGTAAAACTTCTTGTTGATAGTGATGCTGGCGCATAAGCTGCGACTCTATTTCAGCGATATCTCGTGACATATGCAAATTACAGCATACGTCTGCTGCTCCTACCGTATCTTATTTCCCTCTAAACACTGTCTTCTGTGTAATGAAACATTAGCTATCTCCGCCGCCAGCGGTTCTCAAGCTGTGGGTTATTTCGTACTTATTTGTGCGATTTATAGTCGCGAGTCGTCGGTATTAACTAAAGTTTATAAAGAACTATTATTTATATATTTAAAGTAACCCTTCGCTCACAATAGTAATAATATTTAAATCATTCAATCAGAGATGAAAGAAGGATTGTTAACAATTTTCAAGTTGATCTTTTATTCGATTCATAAAGTGTCTTCAATTAAAATCAGATCTGTCTGTAAAAGTTTTCACTTCAAGATATTTTATAACGACAGCCATTCATATTAACAACAACTGTGTAACGTTAAAGAATATACATACATATTACTAACGTAGTAACATGTAACAATGAAAATGTTCCCAGTAGCAAGTTACAATAATTCCCAAAGTTTGGGCAACACTGAGCTGTAACTTTAATTTCGCCTGGAGAGAAATGTGACAGAAATTTTGTAAAGAGCGTATTTAGTTAAACGCTTACACGCTTTTCTCATTAGACGAGTCGGGACTCTTTGTTTTATCTGTCGTAAATTTACGGAAGACGTTACGTTTTTTTTTAACGTAAATTATGTATTTAAGGAGCTCTGTGAGATTTTTTTTTGCGCCTATTTTTGAAACATTTTCAACAAAATCAAATAAGAAGTTACCTATTAAACAAATAGTTTATTGAATATGAAATTTTAAAAAACATTCCCCAAAACTAGGCAAAGCCTGTCCTATGGGGGAGGTTAAAAAATTACAAGTAGGTATAAAAATTACGGCTAAGAACAAAAACAAGAAATCATAATTCTATAGGTACAAAATATTATATAATATGAGATTTTAATTTACCTTAGCTAATTAAAACAATTTTGCCGTCTTAGAAAGTAACACGAAGTGAGTAGAAATGATTTATGGTACCATTTGTAGTTAGTGAAAATCACTAACAAAACGACTACTTTGATAAAAAAAACTCACTTTCTTTGCACTAACGCAGCTAAAGTCCAGCTCTATATAAACAGTAGCAATAAATTGGAGTCCAATATAACGTCAGGCCATAACCCCGGTGATTACCCGCCCGCTCCAATAATCACCTAATTCCACCGTTACTCACCCATATTGGGCGAATGGGAATGGGTCAATGGGAACACATGCTGGTAATCGCAGGTATGACCTCTATGGGGAGCTTTATACCTCTTATGTACAAAGATGATTTACATGTTTAATGTGTGAGTAAAATTAATTGAGACAAAATCCGAATGAAATCTATCGCAAAGGAAACGTATTTTACAAAATCCAGCAGACCAAAGACAATCTATAATGAGTTGCATGCAATCGTAAATGATTTTGAACCGATCCAACGACCAACTTGAATCTTGTATTTAGAAGATAACTTCATTAAATTCCGTTGCGTAGTTAATAGATGTAAGCGCACATATTAGCCCTTATTGTTTTTCTATACCTACTTGTCTATTAAGAACAAGGGGAATATTCATACCATAAACTTTTATTTAATAAAGACTATAGATATTTATCTAACGACTATTTTTGCAAACTTACTTGAACACATTATTTCATAATAGCATTTTATTTAAGCATAATATGTAAGGAATATTAACATTTTACTACGTCTTCTGCATATCACGATAAACGTTCATCTCATTACTTAAGTCTGCAAGATTTACCTCAAAAGAGAAGTTAATCAAAGCTGCAGTAGGTGTGGCACCAGCGGTAGGAAGCAGACACTTTCCTCCTAACGGTAACTTATGCAGGCATATTGATTAACTTCAAAGACAAACTTTACAAAAGGTTTACCATCTTTTCTGAAGCATTTAAAACATTATTCAAGTTATAGATTCTATGTTTTTTAGGCTTTGGATTACGTAGTACCTATTAATCTGTACTAGAGATAAGATAGTTTTATTATAACTATATGTATTGTACATATATATTATATAGTAGAGCTCCGTGACGTAGTGGGTAGACCGTTTGATTCGCAGTCGAGATAGTACAGGTTCGAATCCCAGGTTGTGGCATGTACCAATGAGACTTTTTCACATCTCAAATACATTATACGGAAGCTCTAACATTGAAAGAAAACATCGTGAGGAAACCTGCACATGGTTGGCCCCAGACGTTTAAGACCAGATTATATAGACCAGTCATTCCTGTGGCCTAGGCTGACTATGTTATGAGAATGCCGTATGTGCTTGGGCAACCATACGACATTTAAAAACCGACTGTCCCATGCACTACAGTATTTCAAGAGTGGTTACTACTGTATAAATCGTCCATTAAGGATGAAAAAGGCCTAAGTTTTTATTGTATTACTTTTGTCTTGATTTCCATGTACTTGCTAGACATACAATCTATAAATATTTAGTTAGCAGAAGTTTACATCTCGCGCTTTGGTGCTCAAGCCGGTCACAGGTTCGAATCCTGCCGAAGGAATAAAAAGTTTTTCTGTGTTCCTGGGTCCATGGATGTGAATTAAATACGTGTATAATATAGTAAAAATTTTAAATATATGTATAGTATAAAAGTATTAAATATACTTCCCGTTGTCTGGTATCCGTAACACAAGTTCTTTGGATACTGAGCACGGGGCCAGATTGACGTGGTGTAACGTGCCATAAATATTATATTATTATTATGTGTAAGAATTATACCATCTTTTACCATTCATTTTATTTGATGTTCAACAGCTTATATAATATTATATTATGTTATTTATTCGAAAACCTGCGCATCATTTGGTAATAAATTAAACTTATAATAATGGTAATAAGAGTGGTAAAAAGTGGGTGTTAAAAACTGAGTTGCTATTTACTACCACAAACGGTAGCGACTGTCTACTATATCGTATAATGTACCGTCTGGACCAGTGATTGCGTCGATTCACTCCACCTGGTTCACCGCAGACAAACCCTCGCCGTATAAAACACTCAATACTTCGACGACAGACAGACAGACAGGCTTAACGGCAATGAAAATAGTTATCTACTTTCCTACTACTAGCCAATTACAAATGTGAAAGTTTGTGAAAGTTGATGGATGTTTGTATGTAGGTATGTATGGTATCCATCCAATCCATGATGAATGCATGATGAATGTTTGTTACGCTTTTACGTAAACACGACTGACCTCATTTTGATGACAATTGATATGCTATTAATTTGAGCTATGGATTAACACATTGCTACTTTTTATCCCGAAAAAACACAGTGTCCCTGTGGGATACAGTATATTTACGCTGTCGGAGCTGCGTGCAAAAGCTAGTCTAATATTATAATGCCTTCCAAGTACCATCCGTCCATATGGGTTCATACAAAAAGACTAGCAAAATACTCCATACTCAATCCCCCGCAAGTCCCAGTTTAAAACCTGTCACAATCTTACGCAGTCGTGTTCGAGTGCACATGACTGCGAGTGCCCTTGAGGGAATGGGCACTCGTCATGCAGGGCCTGGGTCTAGGGTTTTAATGGCAATGACTCTTACACCCGTATACTATTTATGTGCGACTAATGTAGCGGAGTATATTCCGCATTTTACGTCTGCAAGTCCCGCAATAGGTTTTGTTAATGGAAATGCCAAAATGGGCTGTATTCGATACATAAACAATTTTTTTATTATTATTAACAACTGAATTGGCTTATTTTATTGCAGTTTTAGATATGATATTGATTGATGAATAATCAAAACGGTCATTAAAATATGGTTACGTCTTTGCCAAAATAATTTTGTCTAATAAGTTGGTAAAAGCCACTTAATAGACATTAACACCAGCGTGGATTAGTGTATCCGTGGTATAAATATTTTTAGTAGGAGGAAAACGAGCAACTTAATAACAGGTAAACTTATTACAAAAGAATAACATTTTAAATCCGAAGAAGTTAGATGTACAATAACGTTTACATAGAATAACATGCTTCTAACTTTTAATGTTTGTTACACAAAACTTTACATTGGTCTAGCGATAATGGTGATGGATGTGTATCTTGTCACTTATTAATCAGTGTTTAAACTCGTAGCAGGTGCCTGTGACCCACTTACTCAATACAAAATGTATGTAGCGCTCTGCGTACCCACTAAATTGAGTTAAACTTTACTCGAGTTAATACTGTTAAGTAGAGAAGGCCTTAATGAAAATTTCCTAAACGCCTACGCCTCCCTTGATGTACTGTTTACGTCCTCGTTTACTTGAAAAATACTGAAAATGTCAGAACTTTTACCTAATCTCTCTCAAGCTCTAACAATCATCCGCCAATGAAGTATATAAAACTTCATTGGCGGATGATTGTTAGAGTAATATTTTTTATTGATCAATATTGTAATGTGTATTTTATTCATTATATAGTTACTCTTATTTGATAAATTAAACTAACGCTTCATAAATTAAGATGATATCAAGTCTCATACTGCCCGTGTTATTCTGCCTAAGTACACAAAATGACAGCCTGTGATTAAAGTTAAGTCGCGTTTGAAAAGTCTGCCGTGTTTATAATAAAGATAGTGTTTTTTTACCCGACTGCCGGGAGGGTTATGTGTTTAGCGCGTATCTTGTATGTATGTATGTATGTATGTATGTATGTATGTATGTAATATTCTTTATTACCTTGTATCTTCAGAACCGCTAAACGGATTTTCACATTTGAGGTATCGTTAGATTCGTCTTAATAGCCCAAGTGTTCTTAGATAGGTGACATTAAAAAAAAACAAAATGGCGGATGTTTGACGCCATGTTGTGAAGTAAAAAAAAATATATCTATCAAGTATATCGAGTGGGGTATCAAAATGAAGGATTTTAAACACTGATTCTAAATATGTATAAAACTTGCAGTTTTATATTAAATATAACGATAAACAATAATAATAAAAAACAAAAACCCGCCTGCATAGATAACTACAATTCAAAAGCAACTGAAAAGACTGAAATAAAATAAATAATTAAAAAAATAAAAAAACCCGACTGCAAAAAAGACATTATATACCTAAGCAACGCACTAAAAAGACCGAAACAAGTTTGAGAAAACTGACTACACTATGAGCTGAAACCCTAAGTGAAATAATTGACGTTATGTTTGTTAGCAGGCGGGGCTCATATATTTTTGTACGATTTATAATTTGCGAATGGGTCCCGCCTGCAACCAAACATAACGACAATTATTTCACTTAGGGTTTCAGCTCATAGTGTAGTCAGTTTTCTCAAACTTGTTTCGGTCTTTTTAGTGCGTTGCTTAGGTATATGTCTTTTTTGCAGTCGGATTTTTTTATTTTTTTAATTTTATTAATTACAACATCAATTCCATTTTACTCAGGCTCATTATTCATTAATTTAAAAACCAATTATTTAAATATGAAACCGACTCTGTCCCCACTAATTCGATTTCAATGGGATATCGTTTTCAGATTACGGCCCGCGACGAAATATAATAAATATAGCTTGATTTTTTTTTTATAAAAATAAATTTTGAATATTTTGTTCATACATCGGTAATTTAATCTAAATAACTAATCTAATTTAAAATAAGGTTTTTCGTGCAAGTTGTAAGTGAAGCAGAACATAATTTTTGTGTAGCACTAGCCACATTTACCCGTAGACCAGCGGGTCTAAAAAGACCACTTGCGCAATATCATCGCAATATTGCTATTTGACACTAAAGAAATTTGCTGGTAAATCTGTCTGTCTTTAGTGTCAAATAGCAATATTGCGAAGATATTGCGCAAGTGGCCTTTTTAGACCCGCAGCTTGTCTATTCTGACAATAACCAAAAACACATTCACGGTTACGTACCTACTTTTCAGCGCTTGTAAAATACCTACGATCAAAATACCATAATCTAAACAACACTTTATCACATTAATCGATCATTTTCGGGTGCAGGTTTTAATAGGTTAGATTTATGGGCGCTCATCTGCTCAGGACTGGCGCCCGCGACATGTAATTTGTAGTGACAGGGGCGAGGGCGCCATGTTTGTTGCACGCTTGTCTATGGTCAGACGTCTGCAAACATTTAGGTATAACGCGTTTCAAATGAGAATAGGAACGTCAATGACCTTTTTCTGTCAAATGTCACTTGAAAAGTGCGATTTTCAGAAAAACTTATGTGCATATAAATATTAATAGTCTTGCATAGAATTTAAATAAAAAGGTTAAATAGTTATTAATAATCTTAACATAAATTTAACTATCATAACAGTCTAAATTCGAAACAATATGGAGCCGACTCGATCCTATTCTCATTTGAATCGCACTATACATAGGTACTTAATAATAATATGGAATTAAAGTATACATAATCTAACAATTCGATTAACTGCTAGAGATTTTATAGTAGGCCTTTATAGAATCAAACTAAGTTCTTCTTAAATATATGTAATACCTAAATAAAAACCAATTTTGTTGAAATGTTTCATTTGGATTTTGTATTATTTTACGTACTGTCTGAACTATTAACCGAAATAACTACATCTACACCTCCAATATTTCTCATCGTTTAAACCTTCCCTAAACTTGAAGAATTATTTCAAGACTAAAATTAACAATATGGGTCCCAGCCGTTCATGACTTTTAGCAAGGCACATTGGAATCGCAATCCATTTTTATATATAAGAAGATTTATAACTACTGTAAGAACTTTCTGCGTAAATCGGAGCACAAAATAATAATAATAATTGAAAAATCTTTAAAAAATAAACATAGCTTAAATAACTTCAACAAGGATAGATACTGGTCACCTCAGTCCTCCCGTGACCACGGCTGCTGTAAAATAGCCAAAACAACATGTTTTAATTTACAATTTTAACCTATTACGTGTTTATTTGTAAACGTAACTTAACTGTAACCCACACTGAGTCTTATACATTATTACATACGATAGTGATTACATAATATTTCTTATCGTGTCTCTCTGTCTCTCTCTTATTATAAAACTAGCCGATGCCCGCAACTTCATTAGCGCAGAACTAACGGAAGCGGAACCCTATTTTTTAAACGGAACCCTAAAATAAAATTAGCCTATGTTAGACCTTATAACATCAGCTATCTGCCAATCAAAGTCCCGTGAAAATTGGTCCAGCCGTTTCAGAGATTAGCCGGAACAAACAGACAGACAGACCGACAGACAGACAGACGGACAGACAAAATTTTTAAAAATTGGTATGTTATGGTAAGTACCGAATATACTTTCAGATTCACTATGTGAAAAGCTGTTAATTTGAAGTTACAAACAGACACTTCAATTTTATTTATCTGTATAGATGTATAGATTAAATAACTTAATTTTCTTTTGTGTACAACACGTTAGACGTCAATAGGCCCTCCCCGGTCGATATACCGTGACTTGCGGCACTAAAGCCTGTAGTAGGTAGTGCCTACATTGAATTGTACTGTAATTCCGCGGCCAAGACGATGTGCCACTCATCAACCTTATCACTATGGCCATAAGGTCCACAAGGTGTACACCAGCTTGTCGGCGGCCGTACATTGAATTATACTGTTACACCACGGCCAAACTTCGGGCAATCGACGTAACGATTTCTCACATGGGAAATACGAAAACAGGCTCATTTCGAGTGCACGTAAATTGTAAATTCTGGAGATTTTTTTCTAACTTTTTGTAAAACGGTGTAGATGTGTGCCTATAATTTGATATGTAGACCCCGAATCTGGGTTAAACTAATTATTTCCCAATTTAGGAGTTAATTATAAAAAATATTGTAAACATGATAAGCAAGTTATGACTTGATGTTAATGACAACTATGATGTTAATAAATTATGACAGCAAATTTTTTTGACAGTAAATAACTTGAACTTTATGAAATCGAATTAATATTAAAACACTAGCTTTTTTCGCGGCTCCACCCGGGTTTATATAGTATCGGATACCCCACAGGAATTCTGTGCTTTTCAGGATAAAAAGTAGCCTATATTTTAACCCAGAGCCTAAGCTACTACCATGCTAAATTTCATTGAAATTAGTTGAGTAGTTTTTGCGTGAAAGAGTAACAGCCATCCATCTCCACAAACTTTTACGTTTATAATAATATGCTTAATAATTAATAATAGGTACCCCATCTACCTAAAAAAACAGGAACAAGAATATTGTACAATTTAAAGTAAGTGCCAAGATATAAAGCCATCATAAAGAACTCGACTACATTTTCACGAAAAAGCTTCAGCAGTTAGAGACATTCTGAATAACAAACGCGTCCTAATCAAAATGTACTCGTTCGTTCTTAAGAGCGAATTGCGACGTTTCAGTCTCTTATTGAAAAACTTCATTCATTCCCTCTTCCAGTACTTGCTTCACTGAGTGTGTATGGAAATGTTAAAAAAGATTTCCTCTTCAAAATTTCAATGCTTTATCATGGGAATATTAAATAAAATACGACATATTACAAAATGAATACTTAATTTTATTCGACTGGAAAAATATTTCGGGAGCATATTAAGTACCTACCAACAGACAAACAGACAGACGGACGGACGAGCAACAAAGTTATGTTTTTTCTTTTTGAGGTACGAAAGTCGAAACCCCTTACGTAACCGATTAAATAAAAATTACCTATTTAACATAAGACAAGTTTTGCTTTCTCTTAAACGATTTTATATATTTTTATGCCGAAATTCAAACAAAAGTACCTACCTAATGGGGGTTTATGAACTCGTAACATCTGACAGCTTTTTGACACGACGAGGACCGAGGCTACCAAGCGCCGCCTGGTGACCGAAAAAGAATCAAAAATTCTTATTGACCGTTTTTGATACCACTTACGCCACCAGATGACGCTTTGTGTGCGTTGGGTCTGCCCCCGAGGGGCAGAAAAAATATAAAACACCTTCATTGTAACATAACCTTGCAAACATTCACAAATTCCTCATAACACTGGCAGGAAATAAAGCTATAGAAGTATTTTGTTATTATATAAATGATAATGTAATTATTATTTTAGACACAGCCCATTCAAATCCCGAGTTATACTCAACAAAAGCGATCTCCGACTGGAGCGGCTTAAAAGATAATTCTAGAAACAAAGGCCTCGAATAATAATTTCACCCTCTTTAATTATTAATACGCTCTCAGATTCCAGATTACTGTGGAATTGAGGGAACACTAATAGGGTCTGGGTTGCCGACAATAAACGTATCATATTCCAATAGATACTGGCTATAAACAGCTAAATATTAACCAATCGCAGTCTATATTAAATGATTTTTAATGAGTAATGACAGTAAAATCACAGAAGAAATAATTTGTGATTTTTTATTCTGTTAGATTAGGTGACCTTATTTCATGATCTCTTTATGATTTTCCAACTTTCCAACGTTCAAAAAGTACCTATTTGTGTCAAAGCTCATGTATTTATTATCTTTTTGATACAAATAATGCCCTGTTTCTCTCGAAACGGAATAAAATCACCCAGTACTATTAGGTAGAAAAAATGTTCATTATATTTAATGATTTTGCTCAATGTATAAGACAGGAAAAAGGTAATTAATTTTTATTTCAAGCCTTATTAACCCTATCATATTATGTAATTAAATATACCTTACGTTGCCAGATTGGCCTTTAGAGCTAATTCTGTCCACTAATACAAAATCTTTTCAATAAAGTGGTATCTCTTTTTCTCGCATATAAAACACTCTGTTTTATCTCTTTCTAACAGAATATGCAAATTCTTCCGAGAAGATAATGCCCCGTTCGCAAGTTTGATCCATTCGCATAATGAAGTACGACTTAGACAACCTTCTTTTGTTTAATACTTTCATGTTAAGCCAGGGATCAAGATTATGTGACATACATTACTCTGGATATAAGTTACGAACTTTGTTGAAACCAAATCTGGCGTTGTAATTATACTATTATAAATGACTGTAATTATATTATAAATGACCCAAATGATACAAGACAATAGTTATTGGAGTTAGGTAATGCTTAATTTATAAAAACAAAATGAAAACATGAAAACAATAACAGAGTTTATGTTCTTCTCGCTGGGTTCTGTGGTACTTAATTGTAGCCTTTTTTTTCTTTATTGGAAAAAAGAACATTTTGTTTTGACTTTTTTTTGTAATTGTTAAGAATGTACATAACGCAATGGCTGTAAACTCAACTTACGGCGCGGCGGCCGCGTTGTGATTCTTGTGATCATATTATGAACGCACCCTAACAGATTCTTTTTTTTTCTTTTTTTTGCCAAAAATTAAGAAGATACAGATCTTAGATTAAAGCTTAACTCCATGATTTGAATTAGGTATATATTCCTCTTAGGTTTTACATATTTTTTGTCGATGTCCAACATGTCAAAAACATTTTAGATTTTTATCCTTCCTTTACCAATATATTTATTTGTTTATCAAACCATTTCCTAGCTAATTGTCGTATTGTTCTCTTCAGGATGGAGGATACAGTGCGGTCCCTGCTGCAGTACAAAAGCCACGCAGAGACTTTGAAGCAGGAGAAGGTGTCACTGTCGTCAGCTCTGGAGGTACGTTACTCTGTGGTTTATTTCATACAGTTAGCTCCGCTCGCGTAAATACAGTAGGTAACACACGAGAACACTACTTTTTCGGGATAAAAAGTGCCTATGGTTAAATCGAGAACCTAAACTACTAAGATTAAATTCTATCTATAGGTTAGATTATTATCTATAGATTTACCAAAAAACATCCAGTTAGTAATGAATTTTTGGGAGTCGCTTAATCGACATGTTAGCTCCCATCAACCAAAGTTGTTGTAAGAGGAAGTTGAGCGTCTCATCAATAAAAAATCACTCACGAAAAATTAGCTTGATAGTCATCAATTTAAAAACATGTTCCTCGTAACCCAGACTAAATTATTATTTCTAATACTACAGAGAAGCAGTAACTAATATCTATTAATTATACCAAATATATTATTGTTAATAGTGAATCTGTATAGTTTGTTGTATCATTACTATAATCTTTACGAACCACGGCCGTTTACGAAATCTTGCCGTTGTGTCGACTAAGTCTACCATTAAGGAGCATTTAGGGGGACCAACGATCATTTACGGATTATAACCGATAGAGGAATTAATTTACAAAGTCCCCCTCCGCGTCCAAACTAACTTGACCCCCGAGAATTTGAGATACACCCTCAAGAGTACAAAAAGCGAAAGGACGCGGGGGTCCAGGGATACTGGTGGTCATAACTGGACGTTCTTTGAGGGATTATGAGTGTGATGGGGTGGGTTTTTGCGTAATTAGTAAATGTTTTTGCTGTAAGTGCCACCGCTAATAACGTTGTGGGATGACATTGCTGATTATGTGCTCTTTGTATTATGATTTCTTCATACGAGGTAAAATATTATTGTATGCTTTTCCACGTAGATAGGTTGTTATATTTTTTCTTTTTACGTATTGTTTTATGCACAGCACCTAGATAGGTACCAACATAGCACAATCTGTTAAGGCTGCGCTAGTCGGTTTTTTCTCCATACAAACGCTGTTGGTGATTTACTCCAAAGTCAAACATTATAGACCCAAATTCTTGCGTAATATCGATTTTTATGACACTTATCTAGGTCGGTATTTCCTTATATTTCTGAAATTCAAATTAGTGTAGAAGATAATAGCCTCCAAACATCGCATTTTTAGCGCAGCTTTGAACGTAAATAAAAATTAAACTAAGAATGATAATAAAAAAGCAAGCAAATACCGACACAGTTCGATTATTCAGCAATTGAGATAATTTTACTTCAGACAAAAATATTATATAGTTTTTTCATAAATCACCAACAGCTGAGTGTCGATTTGCGTAATTTGAAGACGCCTTTTCTAAAATACTTTACATAGCTACATAAATGTGCGCAGTATAGCTTCTCTTATAAGTATAGATTACTATTTTATGGGTATATCATTTTTTCCCCAATATTAGGTGAAATAACAAGCATTTTTCCCGCGCGCAGCACTGAGTTCGAGCCGTTGACTAGCGCACTCTTAAGTAACCAGTTCAAACTATTTAGGAATATTCGTTTAACATTATCAATAATACATTCTTATATATATCGAAGGCAGGTCAAAATCGAGCCTTGATATTTTTAGTGAGAGAATACATACCCCCAATAAGACAAATATAAAACAGATTTAAAATTGTTGATGAAATGTAAATCTTTAAGGTTGTGTTTGTACTCCGCAGAATATTCGTCCAAAATATCTGACGTTGAAGAACCTATTAAAAGATATTATTCAAATATTGAATAGCTATTCAGAAATCCCTCAATACTGGCACAATACGATCCTTGGAGGAGATATTAAAAATAGGGAAATGTATAGTGAACCATCCCTGTGAAGGGAGATGGAAAAATCAAAATTTGCGTCATTCTGAATCTATTCAAATTCATAAATGGAATTTGTATACAAGATGGCGGCGGTGTTTTCCCGCCAACCGGACACTTTGTTACGATATAGTAAATTTTTATAAGTATGTAGTTCATAAAATTATCTTTGACAAAAATGTAGCCTGTACCCTCTTACATATTATTTTAGAATAATTAATTCATTATTTCGTCCATTTTCAGTAACGACGATTCCTTTATAATGAAACCACAAACAAAGTGGGTATTTAACCTTTTGAATAAGCTTTAACAGACTGTAGTAGCTACATCTCCTTTAGTCTATCGTTTCAATATCTCTCATATTACCCAAACTCAAACAAAGCAAGTGGCCAAAGATATATTGAAACAGAGGCACTTGGAACCGGAATATTTCCATACAAGTTCGCAGGGGAAGTCCAGACTAATGAAATATCTCAAATACTTGTGTTTGATTTCTGAATGAGCATCCTGTTAAACAAGATCTACTATTTCTCATATTCTCCATACAAGTTACAGTTCATTTGATACTGGTTAAGCCTCTGAAATTTTTAATTTAGCTTAGATATTTAGGGAGTTTTGAAACTTAATATTTCATGTTGTGTTCGAAAGAAAGTCTTTGTGAAATATTTTGACGAGGGGTTGTGTTTCAGCTCTTTTGTTGATTAAAATTCTAACGAGTTCATAATGAAACAAAGTTTTAATATCTCTCATACCATAAAATTAAATCATTTTTACCTGCTCTACATTCTTGATTCATCATTTTTGCTGCTAAACTTACAGTCTTGCATAAATAATATTATGTAAGTTTAGCGGCATTTTTTAGGCTAGGATTGAACATTTACAGCTTTTATTTGAAACTAGACGTTTCTCGCGACTTCGTACGCGGAAAAATAAATCCCGCGGGAACCGTTCATACTGCTGCGATAAAAAGTAGCATATGAGTTAATCAGGAGTCCAAACTCCTACCATATCAAATTGCGTCAAAATCCGTTCAGTAGTTATTGCGTGAAAGAGTAACAAAAATCCACACATCCATACTTACCAACATTCTCGTTTATAATATTAGTAGGAATCAATTTTGCTTACTGCAAAAGCTATTGATTCGACAGTGTAGTGCCTGTGTCTTCGTACTAATATGCAGTTGACAGCAATTGACGAGCTAATAATCTCACCCATGATAGGCTAAGGGTCAGTTCATACAGCGACGATACACGACGCGACGCGGCGCTACATTTTTAAAATAGCTATTCAAAATCGATCTCAATACGATCGAAAAATACACGTTTTTTTTTTTTTTTATATATGAAATATGGGGGCAAACGAGCAAACGGGTCACCTGATGGAAAGCAACTTCCGTCGCCCATGGACACTCGCAGCATCAGAAGAGCTGCAAGTGCGTTGCCGGCCTAATGAAATCATTCATATGAAATCAGCCATACACTGCACATATGCTGTGCAGTGCGGTGTAACTTGACATTCGAACTCTTACAATGAAACGTGTATCTTCTTGCGTAATTAATAAAGTTCAATTTTGAATAGCTATCTCGAAAATGCACCGCTGCCTCGAGTATCGTTTCGTTTCGGTGTGAATTAACCTTAAGGACGTATATGTAGCACTAGGTGTAAATTGTACTAGCTAGGAGGCTTACTGGCTTCGTGACAATTATGTTATTTGATTTGCCCTGGAATGCCCTGCCTTTACCCCGACAGTCGACACACATACTTAATATTCTCTTATTTCTATTTTTTCATAAACATAGGTAGGTACTAAGTAGTACCTTATACTCGTTTAAGTTTTACCACCGAAATGGTACTCAACACAGGCTCAGGATTGAAAACTATGCGTTTAGATGGCACTTGTGTTTACATTGTAGCTCTAAACCCGGAATCCTCCCTCTAACAATGCCGTTTTAAGCCACCACCAACCAACCGGCTGCACCAAAACTCACTACAAAGTACAAACAGATCGATCCGATGTCGAGTGCCCTTTACTTGTATACAGTGCGAATGATAGTTTATACTTGAAGTATAGTCGAATAGATATTTAGGTAGTTATGTATATATTATTTACCCTGTAGTTATAGCACAGAGCATAAAATAAATATACTTACGTACAGAGAAATAGCTTTCATAGATAGGTTCAAGTTTGAAAATTTTGACGTCCCCTCTAACGGCCCACAATTTTCCCACATACCGTATGCTTGTAGTACTTAGTGCAATCAAATCGAAAGCTTACTATGTAGCTGTTTATCTGTTCCTCTTTCTTTCTTTCTTTAATATGTGGATAAAGTTGTACATGCGCGTGAAGAGTGAACCAACAATACAAAAGTTAAAATTAACCAATGGGCAATGACGCATTAAGCCTTGTTTACATTAACCAATTAATTTTGATGTATGTACGCATGATTCACTGCATAATATATTTAAAAATATATTATTAAGTTAAGTATGTATCGCAAATTAACAACCTGAACCAGGAATTTAATTTGATATGAAAGTAGGTACAATTTTATAATGAATTATATTATTGTAGTTATACCTTCTATAAAAGGTCCATAAATGCAAATATTCTATGTACCGATTTTCAGAGGTCATCTTTACAGAGAGATTAATAACTGACAATTACAGAGACATCTATAATAAACGTATAATTTTACACGTATAACAGGTCTGGCCCTCGATGTTTTCGACACGTTACCCCATTTTGTATCTGTCCGCGCACAGGCCGGCCATAACAGCGATGTAAGGACATTAAAATGGCGGAAGGCGGGAAATCGCCTGTGCACAATGCCTGGGGTTTCCCGGTTTAAAAGTCTCCCCCGCTCCCCCCTCCCCGCCCGCTCACCTCTAAACAATAATTCAGATTCACCCTTTCAAAGTGCAAGGGCGCATTCACTAGGGGTAACACTTAGGGACGGACAGTGTGACGATAGTTTCATTTTTAATTTTTTTTTTTTAATATGAATAAGGTTGTAGGTACATAACATTTTACATTATATAATAAAATAGTATTATTGGAAAACGAAGCGTATTTTTTAAACGGAACCCTAAGATAAAAGAAGCTTTATCTACCCCTTATAGCATTCCACAGAGTGAAAGTCTAGCCAAAATCGGTCAGGTCGTTTCAGAGATTATCCGGCACAAATAGACAGACGGACAAACAAAAAAAAATAAGAATTGATTTTTTTATTGTTACCGTATCTATAAACTTTCATATTATGCAAGTAAAAAGCTGTTTATTTGAAATTACAAACAGACACTTAAATTTAATTACTTGTAGATTTCAGGGAAATACTACATTTTCTCAACCAGTCTCATATACACTACTGTTAAAACTAGTAAAGATTGCTATTTCAAAATATCGATACATATTTACATCCCTAACCGTCCATAGGGTGCATCAATGCCCCCGCGCGGATCTCAAATTTACACTCGCTCACTAATTGTGTTTATCCATTATTTGGTTACGTTCTTTGTTTCATTATATGTTCGTTTCATTTGGATATTCCACGTGATTGAATATTATCGGGCGCGGCATCGATAATTTGGAATTACAAAGGGTTTTCGCGGCTTTTCCGATTTGCCGCGAGTTAATTAAACATGTGGCTTTTTATGTAATGAACTGAAAAAATAATGTTATTATACGTAATGATTATAATATTGAGGCAATTCATAGTAGACTAGCGAGGTGGACTACATAATCTTCCTCTTTTTGAGGAAAGACTCGAGGCTGGGAGTGATGGTCGAGACTCCATGGTGATGTTAGTGATGATAGGTAAATTAATAGCGTACCTAAATATTTACATTATTATTGTGTAAACCGTTTTAGATTTTACCGTCGCCTTTGACAGTGTTTATGCTATAACTAGTGATATAAACTTTAAGTATAAGGTAAAGATTATTTTCAGCATAGCTTAGGTGAAAAAAATATGCATTCTTTAACTATGTAATGATTCAAAAAAATCCTTTGTGTAAAACGTTTTTAATATTTTAATATAAAAACTATTCTAGCCAGTCGTTTTCTTATAATCAAAAGTTAAAAACTGTAATTCGACTACGGAAATGAAATATCCTAGTGTAACTCGGGCCATCATACTAATCTATTGACATAAGACATTCAATAAAATCGGATCAGTAGATAAGGCGCTACGATGGAACAAACATACATACAGAGACTGCCGTAGTCGGGTAATAAAAGAATCCACATAACGTCTTAATCTTAAACCTAGTTCAAAGAAAAAACTTCACCAAACACATGCTGAAAGTTGTGAATAGCAGCGCCCGTTATTGCTTCACTTACGACAACACATTGCAGTGTATGTACAAACACTATATTAGATTTAAGTTTTTGTGCAAACCTCATAGAAATTTCTAGTCTAGACAATTTTGTAACTGAATAACATTAATACTATACTTTTACGTTATTTCCTATTTAATTTTGTCGGTTAATATGTGTTGTAAACGGAACCCCAACTCTCGTAATTAACTTAGATTTTAAATGAATTATAAATGAATCGTCTTGATATCATAAACTGATTCTAGAAGTTTGGACCAATCCAAACTTCTAGAATCAGTCGCCGCGCTTGACGTTTATGAGAATACTATTTTGCTGTTTAAGCATATCGAGACTGCAACAAAACTGTATTATTGTAATTTGTAAGACTAAATAGCAGAATCGATCTACTGGTATTATAGACACTTTTTTTTTTTCATTAAATTTTTTATTCTACTTGATTTAAAATCTCAGGATTCTGGACTTCATCAAACTCAATTCAGTCTACTTACATTTCTAAACAGACGGAGAAATATCCGTAAAATAAGTGAATCTAAATTCTTCAATACAAAGTAAATCTTGCGAGAGTGTGTCTATTACCTCGATGCACGAGAAATTGCTTTATTGTCAGTATTGTGCGAGCACTTAGGTTTTCTGCGGGTAAGGCGAGCAACCATCTTCATAATTGAGTTACCGACGCCATCGCTAACGAAACCAATTCCACCGTGCCCATTGTTCACCGTTACGATATTACCTTTTGTTTATATGAAAGTGCTCACGTCTTATAAAATGTTGGGTAAAAATTTCGTTGAAAATTGCATGCTTACGGGATTTTATAAGCAGTAACGCCAAAACATCGTGTTTAGAGCGAGCTGGTGATCTCAATTTGGTATGTCGCTTTACACATGGCTTCAATCTCTGCTCATGCCTAATATTCCTTCTACATTTTGCTAACCTTTTTAAATAATGTTTTAATGTGCGTAAGATTTCTAAATAATATTTATGTTGCTGAAAATATTGTAGATGTCTTATTGGGGCTAGGCCTTACTACCTATTCTTTTCTTTGCAGTTTCTGAGAACATTTTCTACGGTAATGCATGTATTTTTTCGCATAATCAGAAAGAATAGATTTCAACGAACAAGAAGCCCACCGACTTTTTAAAAAAAGGTGATATTTTGACGCAAGAATTTTAGATTGAAAATTAGGGTTAATTTTTCGATATTAAGACAAATAAGGTGAAAAATAAATATTTTAAATCAAAAAAATTACAGTGTATTTAGGACATAAAAAGGTAAGTTTTCACTAAATGTCGTGAAAAAATTTTTTGTTTTTGTACAAGATAAAAATAAAAAACCAAAAACTTGGTTATTTGAATTTTTCACATAAATTTTGAGGTTATGTGAAAAGAGTGTAAATACAAAAGTTCTTTTTATTCTCTACAACTTTGCCATTCGACTTTTTTCCATAGGATTTGTAGTTTTTCCAGAAATCGAGATAAACCGTTTTCTACCCTTAAAAACTCACCCCTTCACTTCCCGACCTCAAATCTCCCGTAAATTATTTTTCCTTTTATTTTTGTTATATTCTCTTCCTTTTCCAATGTGTTTCATCCTACTATAAATTTATTTTGTTTAAAAACCTATGGGCACTGGTCTACTACTGCAATACTTAGACAACGGTTAGCTTTAAGCTTAGTACTGAAAGGGAAACTACAATATTAAACAAGGTCAATGTCTAGCTACTAGCCAGACTGCTATTAGTTATTCAGAAAGTCCGTTAAATATGAGTTTTCTTAGGTTTCGAAGTTTTCTATTTAACTGGCATTTAAATATTCCAGCGAATGTAAAAGAACCTATTAGACGTCCTGCTTTGAAACATCGAAATTTCGTCCTACTTTTGTTATAAATGTGAAAGTTTGTGAGGATAGATGAATGGATGGATAGATCGATGTTTGTTACTCTTTCACGCAAAAACTACTGAAGGGATTTTAATGGTAGAACTTTAGACCCTGGATTAATATTAAAGGCTAAAGCTACTTTTCATCCCGAAAAAGTACTTAAAAGAATAAGCTAAAATTTTATATAATACTTTTTCTCGTGGCTCCGCCTACGTAAATACAGTATCCCACGAGAGAGATAAGAGATAATCCTGAGCTTAAACTACTACCATACCAAAGTTGCATCAAAATTCGTTCAGTAGTTTTTGTGTGAAAGAGTCACAAACAATAAACATCCATCCATCCATCCTCACAAACTCACATTTATACTAGTAGTATGATATATAAACATTAGCATGGCTATGCGTTACGTAGCCACGTCATTAGAGTCAGTCAACAGAGGAACCGCCGCAGCGCGCCGTGTCAAAACAGGTGAAACAATGGATACTTTTTTCCGTAGCCGGAGATTCCTGATTGGATAAGTTTTATGCAAGTTGCCGCATACAGTGGCGCCATTATCGCCAATGACAATTGAATTGCGTCGACTGTTGACGCGGCCGGCGTTGATAACACAAATTGCAAATGTCCAATTTTCAATTCCCTTTCGGCTGGGGATCTAATTATTCAGTATCTTTATTCCGTTTAACGATGGGATGAACTGCGAAATAAACTTTGGTATGTACGCAAATTCAAATGGGCTCTAAAATCCAAAAAAATTACGACGTGGCGTAAGAAAGGATCCATTTTCTTACGCCGCGTCGTAAATTTTTTGGAGTTGGATATCGGGAAACAAGTCGCTAACTAAAATTATTTTCATAATCAGGTTATGATGAGTTAATCGAAACCGGTCGTGTTTATGTATAAATTATTATTGTAAATGCCTAAATAAAGTGCAAAAGTACCTATATAAAAAAACCTACATTACCTATACTCAATCAGTTATAAAATTATTTAGTCTAATAGATGTAATATTATTTTCCCTGATAAGGGTATCATTATCGTCCACGAGTTTGCAATAGTCCACTCGAGAGATTGTATTGCTTGTTGAGTAAGGGACTAGCAGTTGACCACTGCCACAAAGGGCTAAGAAAAAGTCACGCACCCCAAAGTTTCCGCGTCACCGGGCAAAGGTAATGATCTAACAGCACACCGTGATTAATGCTCTCCTGGTACATGCGACCACGTAAAAGCCATGTTGTACTGAAGCCCAAGTACTACTATTTGTGATCATAAGAGCACGCATCCATGAGAGTTTTGAGTTTTATGTGGTCGCGACAGAAAAAACTACACTCTAATAGAACTCTTTTTACGTAGTTTTTTTTTTTGCAGCTACCACAAAAAAATCCTCGTGTGAAAGTAGCCTTATCCTATTTTGTGGTTGTGAATAGCGCAGATCGAAACTCCTGAATACGTTGTTGCCAATTTTTTGTGTTATGCCCATTACTATACGATAGGTAGAGTGACAACATACGTGATAGAAAGGAAAATACATAATAGGTTTTCGAAAACATATAAGTCAGTAATATATAAGGTTTGGTAAAATCAATTACAGAAACTTTGGGTACCTCATATACTGCTTGTGTAAAGACGTTTAGGCAAAAAAAAAATATTTTAAACTCGTGGAATTTTTTTGATACAAAATTAAATTATGTTGCAGGAAATTACATCTTATTGCATTCGACCACGCGCGAACAGCTGTTCAGATATGAACTCGAATGACCTTTCCTGGTGTATGCAATATGTATCGCTGTCTCTGTCATGCTACATCTGCTGTCCTTGTCGCGCGCGGATGCTTTATGCAAAATATTTAATTTCTTGCAATATTTTAATTTAATAATTTTAGTTTTTATTTTTTTAAACGGGTTTAATTTTTTTTTTTTCTGCCTAAACGTCTTTACACAAGCAGTAGATCACGTTCCCGAAGTATTCGTAATTGATTTTACCAAACCTTATATATTTAGATTCAAAAAATATACTTTCAGGAAAAAAGCCTTTTATTTATCTATTATATATATGTAATAATTATTCATAAACTCATGAATTACGATTTTAACAGCACTTTTTTTATAATTTTATAAAATAGCTATTTTCTTCAAGATTCCTGTAAATATTACAAAGCAATAAGGATAGATACCTACATATTTACCTTCTTAATTCAAGATTAGGATCGTCATCAATCGGTCTATAATATTATGAATATCATTTTACGGTATCGTAACGTATCCGACTGTACGTAGTTTAATCCTAGTTATTGCTAAATGTAATCAGCCACACAAAACTCCCTTCCTCGGTCAAACAATGTGTGTGGAGTAATCAACTCGCCGCGTTTTGTTCAAGCCATCAATCTTGCGTTTGCGCCGTCATCAAATTTAGCTAATTGATCTTTATATTATACGTACATTTTTAGGCTTTTATACAGCCCTCGCATGTTTCCTTATCTTATTTTTAGACAAATTGAAAACGACACATTAAAAAACTTAAAATTGTTAAAAAAAAAGTTAAAATTGTTAAATGCTGAGAAATATTTAGGCAGACTGCTTTTGCTGACCAACGTAGTAACGTACCTACTTGTTGTTTTTGCGACTTTACAAACCAACTTCAGACAATGTTTAAAATATGGTTTCGCATTTCAAATTGAATTAGGATTCATACATTTTAATATTTAATTGTAATTGCAAGCTTAGCTGTAGTAATTAGAAGTCCCACAGTAGAAATCCGATAGTCACCAATTTCGCTTCCACTGCCCTAATTTAAATTCTGGCGAAAACCCATTTAATAATATACAAAATACAGTAAATCTTGTCTAATTAATTAAGAAATGTCTGATGGAAACATAAATTGATTCGTCAAAGCCTTTGATGGGAAAGTCGTTTGGCGCCGATTGCGAGCTTAATTGCCTTCTAGATCCATCTGCGGCCTTTCTTCATTTAAACTTGAGACATTTACATTTTATACACTATTAATTTTATTATTTAAACAATAGATAGGGTTTTTACGCTGTTAAATTACTCTTCTGCGAGATGAGGTCTGTAAAATTAAAAATCCAATGATTTCAATACTAAGTAGATACATTTACTTAATAGAAAAACATCTTCATACTTACAAGAAAAAAAGTTACGCTATCTTGATTTCAGAAGATTTTAGCAGTATGCGGACTGAATAAACTGCGGAAAGCATATGTTATGTTGACAAAATACTTATGTCAAACCTCAACTGCCCCAAACAACTCCAAGTGGGGTTCATACTAAAAGGAAAAAGAGTGAGGCAGTTTAAGTATGGACACTTTTTGCGTCGACATGCGTCTATAATATCTATAGGTCTATAGAAAAATCATTATTTACATAGCAACTAGCAATGTTTTGCCTAAGCCCGCTTTAAGGTAAGTATTTTGGAAACTTAGAAGTTGTTCTTACTTCCTACCTGAGTTTATAAACACATGGAAAGTCTAGGATTTCAATAATTTGCTTATAATATATATTAATTACGATATTCATTTTAAAAATTGAATTAATAAATGCTGAAATCGACGCAATGAAATATCGTGAGCACCTAAAATAGGGTTTAATGTTAATTGGATTTCATTCAAAGCTTTCATGTTTAAATTGCTTTAAAATAGCTGGATGGAAAAACAAATGAAGTGGAAAATTTCACTAGTTTCTAATTTCTATGGCTGCTTTTACCACAACACAATCAAGTTTTAATTACCATTTTAAAACACGTTAAAGTATAGCCCAGTGACAATTTTTAACTTTTGTTTATTTTTGTATTTTGCGCGCAAACATTTTCAAAACCAATCGAAACACCTGTCCAAAACCGATTGAGTTCGTGCACAATTTTATACCTTTTTGTTTGAAACAATCACGGAAGTACTAGGGACGCATAAAAACAAAAGTGTTTAGGCAGTTTCGGCACCGAACAAATTAAATGCACGTATAAGCCGGTCTATTGATGGCTCCCCTTTGACACTGTATCAATCGCGTGTTCCCCCTTTGTTGCGACCGCCCGACCGGCTAGCGGCTATGACTAATTCAGCATATTGCTAATTTTTTTCCGCGTGGCAAACGCATTGAACACCCTAAACCATATCTATAACTGTGATAATATAAAATCGTTATGACGGTTACAACAAAAATGACGTGTTGTCGGTACTAGTGTTAAAGGTTTTAGTTATGTTGGGTACATAACCTCTAATCTAAAGATTTTCCCAACTTCATTGGTCTGAAAATGTTATTTATGAATCAGGTATATAATAAACACCACTAACTGCTCACTTTGCTCAAGTAGCTAGTTAACAGCTGTTTGGTATTAGCCTGATATTTAAATTAGTATCTATCTAAAGGGTACGCTTTAGGTTGTCGGGAAGAAAATGCTGTAAGCATTAAGACCGCCTTTTGTGTGTATGTGTTTTTGTGCAAATAAAGAGTTTTCTATTCTTTTCTATTCTACGCTCCCACGAGCGATTTTTTGCGGTCGTGACAGGAAAAATATCATTGTAAATAGGACTCTGCGCCAGTACAATAGAGCTGAAAATCGAAGTGTCAAGTGTCAGAAATTCAGATTTGACAGCTCTACAGTCTACACAAAATGCTCTCGTGGGTACGAGGGCTTACCCTTAGCCGTATCTAGTACTTAGTACCTAACAAGTGACATTTTCATTTCAGGCGTCCGCTGCGCACTACCAGAGCCAGTTAACAGCGCTGTCAGAGGAGAACGAGCGGCTGCGCGGCGAGCTGACGGCGCTGTCCACTGGCGTAGTGGACAGCGACCACGAACGGCGGCTGGACGATGTGGCCCAGCAGGTCGTGAGGGCGCTGCTGTCGCAGAAGGTGAGATGGACTACCTTCTCTATCCGTCCTCCCCTAGCGCTCCCTCTAAAGTTTCACAAAATACACCTAGGAACCTAATTCTTACCCTTGGAATTTATTTATCTTCAATACCATTCCGTTTATAAATGTGTATTGAAGTTTGGATTAAGTAGAATCATTGAATTAGATTACCAAAACAACGCGGATGACTATGATAATATTATGTCAGTTTCTACAACGTTAAACCATTATCCGAAGGTTGGATGTACAGAACTGCGGTAGATAATAAACACTAAAATCATGGGTTGAACCCCGAGTTCACAAGCATGAACCAATGTTGTGAATTGTGAATGATCTTTAGGTGACTAAATTCTTATTTTCAATTGATTAAGCATTCTTAAAAATGTTTAGAGCATCACTAAACGTTTAATTTCAAATTTAGATTATGGTACAAAAATTTAGATAAACCCTCAAATCTACGTAGGCATTTAGGACGAAGTGCATTTTTCTGTCATTTGTACAAAGTGGTGCTATTTTAACGACATTTTAATCTCGACAGCGGCAAGGAATCCTTTTTACGCATTTAAAAATGTCGCTTCAAAAGCGTAAATTAATAGTCTTGTGCAAAAAAGGTTCATCTGAATCCCTTAATCCACAGCATTAAGATGGAAACCGGAAATTGTTTTCTCATAATTATACGCCGCCTATTCCCGCGGATTATTCGTAGCACATTCGCACATAAATTTCACGAAATGGGACACTTTAGGCTAAGCTGGCACCGTAATAATTTTACCAACCTCTGGACCACTATAATCTTGGCATAATCTGACCGATAATGCGAATGCCTGTGTTTAAATCCGGCCCACAAATGTCCGCCATGTTGTTCTAGTTTTGGCGCGAAAGTTTTCGAATAAAGATGGTCGAGCGTGCACTTGACAGATAACGTTTACGCATTTTAGTTTTCACTTTAGCTTTGTATTTAATTTAGCTTAGGCCTTGGTCCGGAAGTTACTTTACTCGTAGTTATTTACGATCGCCTACATTGATATTGGACCCAACATTGTTTCTACTAAATATTGGCGGAAGTTTTGTTTTACAACGTTTCATTTGTGTGATATACCTATTGCAAATTCATTTAGTTCATTAAATACTAGATATATCCCGCGACTTCGTACAAGTAATAAAATAGAGCTAGAATCGTATATTTTCCCGCAATAAAAAGTAGCCTATCGGGCCAGTATTATTCAAGCCTATTCAATGCAAACAAACAAATCTTTCCTCTTATAATATTAGTGGATATTTTGTTTATAATGAAATGTTTTATGAACATTTTAATTAAACATAAAAGGGCTGTGTAATGATTTATTAGCTTTCGTCCTTACCTACCTAACCTTGCCGTTACATAAGACTAGGCTATCAAAACTTTCCACCCGAATTTTAATTAAAGTAATTTCAACGTAGCTTATAACTAAGTACAACTCAAAATAATGAAAATTCTCTGAATTCATGAAAATCTTTTAATAAACAAAGTTCGTCTCTTACTTTTGTTAATACTGGCAACATTGTCGTTCCCTATCTGACATCTCCCCTATAATTACCAGCCGTCAATTACTTACTCGAATTTAATTTGGCTAATGAAGCATAATTAAAATATTCGCGTAGGTGTACCTCCACAGACAATACAAAGGAAGATTTAGATAAATATAATGAATCCCTTCATTAAGCTTAATTAATATTCAAGTAAATTTATTTTCTACTTAATTTTTTACTCGTAGATACTTGTTATTTGAGATAATATGTTTCGTGGGTATTTTGAAAAAAAGTTTTTTTTTTTTATTTCAGAACATACGCGAGGAGTTGGGATGCGCACGAGCGAGAATTCGAGAGCTGGAAGGGCAGAATCGAGCCTTGAGTTCACTGTTGGTGCGGCAGCTGCGGCCTCAGCCCAGGCCGTCTCCGGCTACTCCACACACACCCCTCACTCCTCACACGCCAAGAGACTTACAAGGTAAGGATTTCCCTTTTAGATTTATCTAGAAGATTAACCTGTTCTAACTAGATTAATTTATGTATGTTGCTAAAGCAGCTACGAAACAATTTTACCAAAGTTACGTATTAGATACTTATTAAAAAGTTATTAAGAGAATTTTTAATCATAGAAAATATTTAAAAACTTTCAGTTCATCTGCTGGACGTGGGATCCTGTGGTTCGCTGGTGTCGTTCAGAGACTCGCCACCCCCCGCGCCCCCCACCTCACACCCTCATCCGCTGAATCATGATGATAAGCGGAGACATCAGATCCTGGCCGATATTTGGACGGAACTAAAGGTAAAAAAAGTAAAATTATGTATTTAAATATAGCAACTTGAATGTGTAAATATTATCGGTGTTACTCAATTATAAACTTTTCATAATCTGTATAAAACTTTATAGATGACTCCTGTAAATTGGCTTATTATGAAGTTGTCAATTTCAGGGTCTCGAAGTGACGCCGGCAAACCTTGCTCGAGCCCTTTCGGCAGTGGATCCTACGCTCTGGGCGCCACCGGCCCGACCAGCAACTCTAAGCCTCAGTATGCCACAACCTTGTTCAGATGCTGCCAAAGGTCGGAAAGTTGTCTATAAAGTGAATAACTTCGTTTTCTTTCATAACAAATGTAATTTAATCGTATTCCTTTTAAATATTACAGGTACGACGAGAGAAAAGGGAGCCGAGGAAGGCAGTGGCGAGGCTTGTGAAGCAGGGGCAGAATCTCCCGAAAGTGGTGCAAAAGATGAAGGATACTCTACAATGTCTAGCGATGTTCAAGCAGATGCCTCTAGGCAAAGCGATCATGCTGTTGATAGAGTTTTGCCTGATCTCAATGAGGCTTCTGATGAAACTGACAATCAAACGATTGTGTCAATAAACCCCAGAGAATCTCGTCGGCACGCGAGAATGTTGGCGGACGCAGACTACATATGTTTTCCTATCGGAGTAGCTTTTGCTGGAATAAGAGGCAGCTATCCGCCATCTAGACCAGTTTTACCTTTTCAACATGTCGTAAGGAGCTTTTCAGATTCTCATTTGTGCTTAAAGTTTCTAGCGGGAACAACTTGCCCCTCAACTTGTCTAGACACGCCGACACCAAGCTCCGGTGTGTTGGTTTTAGATATAAAACCGGCTCCTGAAAGACCTTTAAGAAGAGCTGCAATACCATCAACAACGAGTTCTGAAAGAGCATCCTGGGGAAGCACTTTAGATGACAGAGTTGATGTAGCTCAGTATGAAGCCGATTATGTTCAGCATTGGTTAGAATTAGATGACGCGAGATCTGCTCTGCAGCAAAGGCACAGGGACTTAGCAGACTTAGAGTACGATAGAGCTGAATTAGAAGATTGGAGTTTATCACTTTCGTGCGAGGATCTTAGGGACAGACATTCTCCATTTGCTGAAATTACCACACCTGGCCAAATATCCCTTTCGACCTTACCTAGTATTAGAGAGGATGATGCTTTAGAATTAGAAGAAGATGTAGGTGATTGCCTATGGAACGATTGTGGTTTCGCAACTATAGAGATCGAAGAATGTAGAATTGCAGACGATGTAGAGACTTCTGAAAAGAGATGGGAATACTCTGGAACTCATTCTCCCGGTGGTTCTTGGTCAAGTGCCTCTGACGTTCAAGAGAAACGTTGTAGTACAGCTTTAAGTGAGGAAGGGGATTGTGCAAATGTTGGCCTTGATTTTACGCGTGATTTTTATAGACTTGTCAAATATGAAAGCACAAAAAGTTTAGCATCTAATTCATCCAAAGGTATACCGCTCGCTGCTCCAGACCCCAATAGTCATTTACGTATTAATGATGTTCAGTCGGTAGCACTTCAAGATCGTGAACAAGCTCTTCAAAGTGTTTTGAATTTTATAGCCGAGCAGCAGAAATACTGTCGTGATCGGGAGGAATCTGATTCAATGTCATCCCGTCCTGTGTCTGAAATTCATGAATTACCTCCTCCATATGCAGCAGCTGATTTTGACGACGAATCTGTTGATCCCCGAAGTGAAGTTTCTGAAGATAGGCAAAGACCTGACTCTTTCGGAAGTTTCTCCGAAAACGACTCCTGTGATATTATAGCTAATGATAGACCAAGAATATCGTATTGTGATGTTTCCGAGCCAAAATCAACACCTAGGTATATAGAAAGAGAAGATCCTTATGCTGATTCAGAAGATTATTTTGTTGAGTTATCGCGCAATGGAAATTTAGAAAACGAAATTGATAATAGACATCTTTTGAAAGTGCAAAGAAAAAATGAAATCAATAAAAGTGTTGATGTAGATGATTCAACAGATGTTGAGCGCTTAGTTGCAAGGGAGTATAAAAATTGTGAGATAGAATCTAGTCATAATTCAGAAAATACTACCGCTCTGAAAGAGAATTCTCTAAATATAAAATTGAACAAACAAGTCTCTAATGAAAAAGAAACTGAATCTTCACTAACAAAATCAAATAGTTTTCAATATCCTGAAACTGATATGTCACTTGTTGAAGAAGTTTTAAATGCTTGTAGACGAAATTCATTGGCTCTCGGTACTGTTCCTGAAGAGGAGGAAAACTCGTCGCCGGAAACTAGTTCTCCTCAAATGACTGAATCGAACACGACAAGTACGTCAACTGCTGAAACTGTGATAATAAGTAATAAGAATGAGGGTATTCAGAAAGAAGTAAGACGAAGAGGAGAAAAAAGTCGTATTCCTATGCTTTTAGGAGGCAAAAGGCCTCCATCTTCCCCTAATAGGACAAAATCAAAAATACCTGTTGCCGGGAAGAACCGTCCCTCTACAACGCAATCAGTACCAGAATCGATAATTATAAAACAAGAACATTCCCTCAGCTTTCACGAAGCTGCCACTTCAAAAGATGTTATAGATGAGCTTAATAGGTAAGGCTTATCACACATAATATTATGTACCTATATTACATTTTTAAGAAGATGAATTTCTATTAAAAAAATAGAATATAATAAAAATATGTACTTAATTACAGAATGATTCGTCAAAGTGAAGGTCCATTAACACTAAATGAGGTGAAGCAAGAAGACAAAACTGAAAAAACATGTTTGAATAAGGACAACGCTCTGTGGGCGCCGACAGGCTGGGTGCACGTTGAAAAAGACATTGATTTCAGCGATCCCAAGGTAAATCAAGCAAATGGTGTTTTTGATAATTTCTTTGAGTAAGGCGGATAGCATTTCTGCGCCTTACGAAAAATCAACTACTTACAACAAGAAATATTTCGTGTTTTCGGTATCCAATAACAGCAAATTTAGAAGGGCTATATTTATTCTGATAAACTTCACTTTGCCCCTGTACTTAAATCATGTTAAAACAATGTTACAGGCGCGAGCCAACTTGTTAGACGTGATGCTGGCGTCCAGCGACTCGTCTCCGTCGTCGTGCGGCTCTTCCCCCGCCGAGCCGCCGGCACCCCCGCCGCCGTACTCGCGGCTGCACAGACTGCATCGCTCCCGACGCCAAAATACTGGTTGGTATTGATCATAGAGGATACTAGCGAGCTGTGACTGTAGCCAAGTGTGAGTTTTTCTATTCGCATTCGATCGTGAGCGCGGTTGGCGTTTACTAGGATTTTGTATTTGATTTGACCTAGTTATACACGCGACAACTAGATGGCGCTGTACAAATCACATACAAATTCCCAGTAAACGCTAAACGTGTTCACGATCGAATGCGAATAGAAAAAACTCACACATAAAACATTAGACTAGATTACAATGACTTTTCTGATATTATTAGGCTTACCAAAATTTTACTTACTTAGGTTTATAGGTGTATAGATTTTCTAAAATCTAGTTTAAGTTGTTCCTGGAAGGCTCTTGTGAATTTCGAGTCCGTGCCACATGCCACGTCACGTCTATACTTACCTGAGATTTTTTAAAACGATTGCACAGTTACAGCTCGGTAGTAGAAGTATTAATAAGAGATGCTCCGCCTAATGGAGGAGCATCTCTTATTAATCATGTATAATTTGTAATTTAAAAGTCCATACTTCATGTCAATCAGAACCTCATGTTAATTACATTACTGTCTTTATCCTTAGTTGAATTATTCTTCTCATAGCTAACTACTACTTGTTTTGTTTTGCGTTCAATTATTATTTAAATTAGTAAATAAAATTAAAATACAAATACTAATATGCTATTTCAGCTAATATTATGGGTACTTAGAATACAGTGTATAATGGTATAATAGTAGATCTAAAATGTTAACAAAGAAATGCTAACTTCATACGACTTGAGTCTTGTTTAAGAAAACAAATGTTCCTTAAGTCTTTTTTTTTTTTTCATTAAGTATCAAGTTATTTACCTGGTTTTTATGTGATCTAAGTTTCTTTGTACACATGTTTATCCCTAAATACACTATATTTGATTGTTTATATTTTACATTTACTTGTTTATTGTTCGTTATGGTTTATACTCATGTCATATTTTTCACTCACCACGCCATTATTTTCGCTCACACTCAAACGCACCATCTCACTCTTCATGTCGAGTAGATGTCTTTTGGCGCACCGCTCCAAAAAAGAAGCACAGTATCTAAACTTTCATTATAGTCGATCATGCTTTGGAAAACTGTTTTTATGAACAATAATATTAGATGTATCAGATATCCCCTGATGAAATTTTGTTATTGTAATCCATTTTCACATTAATATGTGAAAGCGGGTTCATTTATTGGTAAATTCAAAATGCTTTTTTATAAAATTGACGACATCAATTCCATAATATCTTATACCTAACTGAATGATACTTATTTGTAAAATGCAACCCTATACCAATTTTCTCCGAGAGGTGCATCCCCAGATCTCCAGACAGTGAGTTTTTTTTTTTGGACATCTTTTCCCAAAGAACAATTTGCCGCGATGAACGCGAGTGAGTCAGAGTTGTCAAAGCACGATACTTCTCGCAGTGGTGTAAGGCCGATGCCTATAAATTCGTAGTGATCGATCGCCGCGTTATTAGAGTCAGCGGCCTTACACCACTCCAAGAAGAAGCCTAAAGCGAGTAATTTTTGACACCTTTTTGGCTCTCTCGCGGTCATCACAGCGATCTGGGAGGTCGCAAGATGTGGATCGCATTTAACAAGTATTTTAAGCTCAAAGTATGATCGACTCTGGGTATCGGGAGCGGTGCGGTACGCGCGAGTGCGAGCGGGAGGCTCAGGCTCACGCGTGTTGTCTCGCCAGAGGGCGGCCGCTTGTAGACCTAGGGGGCTAACGCGCGTGTTGGTGCAGCGGCGGCGCTGCGCGTGCGGGGCCTAGCTGTGCTTCGCGCGCCGCGGATCCGCCGCCCCTCCATCCTCGGCCGCGATGGCTTCTTCGTCCGCTACGGAGACCCCGAACGAGCCGCCGTCGCCACCTTCGACTTCCTAGACGACTTCTCCGCCGGATCGTCCCCCGACACCAAAGACTGTTAGCAATAAACGACGCTCCAGAACTTATATTTTTGTACGTCGTTGTGATAAGGTGCGGACCGGTCTCGCTTCTGTCGTGTGAGCCAAATAGTTTTATGAGTAGCGGCTGCTTTCCGACGTCCGCCAGGCTGCAGCTTCTTTCCGCCCGTTTAGACGTAGCGCAGGAGACCGAGCGATCGGTGCTGACATTTTTAGTTACTGAATTTGTGTGGTTGAGTTTATAAATTAATTTAGAATTATTTTTACGTTAAAAACACGCGCATTTTAGCTACTTTTAATGCAATATCTCGAAGTAAATAATATAATAATTTATAAAGTATTTTAATGTTGTAACTTGTAAGTACAGTACTCGTAGAATCAATTTTAGTGTGTTATGTTTCGTTACTTCTCGCTGTGTCTAGCTTACGCTTCGAGCCAACTGACGAATTAGGTAAGAAGAGGTATTAAGTAATGACTAAGTAATTGAAAGCTGCGGCCTCGAAGTAATGTGATATTTTTGTATATACTTGTAAGTCCCAATTATTTTCGTATACATTTAAATGGATTCCTTTCGAAATGTTTGAAGAAAAGCGTTATTGTTGGAACTAGAATGGGGAAGTTATTGGAGCCATGTATCGACGGTGTTTAATGTTATTGTCACCTATTATTATATATATCTACTATTTATAGTTGCGTTCTCCTGGGGCTATATATCACACGGTATTTTAGAAGTACATATTACTTTAACATAACTTTTGGATTTTGCGCAAATTAAAAATATCTTTTTGTTTTTATAATTAGGGATCATGTTTGTTTATACGAAATTCAAAAGAAACGTTAAAGCAATACTGCTACTAAACGTAATGGTAAGGCCCTTAAACTTGTGAGTGCGCCCCATAATCTAAGCAACTGATCATAAAACGATGCAATTAATAGTCGTAATATAATCTATTAAGTAGGTATTGTAAGTATTCGTTGAAACTTTGATTCATGGCTTCAAAAACGTTGAAAATGTTGTAAATATTGACAATTAATAAACTAGTAACTTAGTTATGGAAATAGTCATAATTAAGGTGTAACGACAGAATAGTTATAAAATCCATTAAATCCAAGGGTACTAAACTATGGTAGGTGTATATATTGTGTAACATCATTTAAACTATTTATTTAGTTGTATGATTTGCGATCTATCAATTTTTTGTGTATACTTAGGCACATATCATTAAACTGTATTATTTCGTTAGTAACAATTCCAGTATTGACAATAGTAAGTTGATGTCAATAATGGATCAATTTATCTATTAAACGTTATTACATAACAATTAAAAAAAAAACAAGCAAATAATAGTAATTACTTAAAAGACGTCTAACTCTGCGCAAAAACATCATGCACATATTCAATAAATAAAATACAAAAATGTAAAGAAATCTGTGACTGTTCAGATCTCTGGGCATCTAGTCAAGATGCATTCGATAATTTCGACGGCGAAGTTCGAAAACAAAATGTTTAAGATTTGACATAAAGCATCGCAGGCGACATGTCACTTACGTATTTATTACGTCAATTTGACGTATGTCATATTGACGTATGTCATGACCATACATTTTTGTTTTCGAACTTCGCCGTCGAAATTATCGAATGCATCTTGACTAGATGCCCTGGTCAATACTGGTAATTTTTATCTATGGTTATGAACCTTAAGTAGGGATTTCAAGCTTATATTATTACTTGTAGATATTCTAATAAACCAAAGCGATTTACACAAACGATTTGCCACCACTTGTTACGCTGCGACACGACTCTGTCCTGATTATTTTGCCCGGATTTGTTTTAATGGCAAAGTTTAAAGACAATAAGGAAGATTTATACCTGTTAAGAAAAAATAACGAATAACTCGAACGATATTTACTATAGGAATAATTCATATGTCTATGTAACGATTAATATGTATCGTCTGCGTAGTCATATGTCTCATTCAAGCATAAACTCAGAGGCATTCATATACACATTTTCAATTTTTCGTAATTAACAAGTGTTATTACTTAATAGTATTTGAATAATAAATCTTTCTGAACAATACCTTGACCAAAAGTCTAGCAACCTTTATGGGTTTCAAAAAAGGAATTTACTTTGATTGTATAATACATAAAAAATTAATAACCTTAGAACGTAATTTTTAATGTGTATCTGAATACCAGATTTAAAATTATTGTATTTAATATTTTTACATTACAAGATAAATCTCATAAAAGATGTAATCCTAAAATGCAATAACATAAATGTAATATTATTTAAAAATTATTATTATGTAATATCAAGTATTCATTCCTGCGAGTAGGACTAAAATTTCTTTACATCGATCCAGATACTTTAGATGTAAATAGCAAGTTAGATTGATTTGACTTTTGATTTTATTTAAGCGTACAAAATCTCGTAATATAACTCGTTATCTAGGAGTTAAGACTCAAATGACAATGTTCAAAAGTCAAATCATACTGCTTTTTAAAAATCTCTGTAAAAAACCAAGTTAATGTGGCTCGCGTCGATCACTATGTCATCCACATAGAATCTGGATCGTGAAAAGCTTACAATTACCTATCAAGTATATTGTTTATTAAAAATTGTACCTAATCTATATTATATTACAGTATATTCGTTAATAATAATTGTAGGATCCAGGGGTACTGTGATCTGTAACTACCACTAAATTATGAGCACGAGATGGTTTATCATTCGTCTTTATTCATAAAATGATTTTGTAATACATACATTATATCCTTGTCTACGAAAGTAAGAAAGACGTGACAAAATTATGAATACAGACGGAGTTTTGATATTGGATGCATTCGATAGTTCTCAACTAAGGTATAGAATATAAATAGGTAGGTACTTTGAACAGTACAAAATATGTGTAGATTAATGGTATAATTTTAATGCTCTATTGCAGGTGGGTTGAATAAACGATTCCGTTCCCAAAATATATATCTGTTTTATTTTTAACTTTAACAATTTATAACAAACATAAATAACCTTAAAGTCTTGTCAGTACCTCCACAAACTACATTATTTAAGTAACAGAGGCACTTGTATCATGTATGTTAGAAACAGTACATCCTACTATTTTTTTTTATTGCTCTCCATTGATTTTTTTTTTAATGACGCGAGAAAATTGAATTAGAAACTTTTCAAAATTTACATATGTTACATCCCTCGTATCTCGAAGTATTGGATAGACATTTTTTTAATCTAAAATCGCCTGTATCTCGAAAACGGTGCAACCTACTCAAAAAAATTTACTTCTATTTTCTTCTATCGAAATACACCCCGTAACCCTATCACTATCACTTCACTATCACTTTCTCAAAGAGAGAAAAGAAAATGGAAAATCTAATTTTTTTCAAAATATACATAATACATAGTATCGTATCTACACCCATCGTATCTCGAAGTAGGTATAGGATAGACATTATTTTTCATGTCTCGAAAACGGTGCATCCTCAAAAAATAATGAAAATTTGCTCCTCCCCCTATCCGAACACATCCCCCGTAGCCATCTATCATATATTTTTTACTCGATAAGAGAAAAAAAATGGAAAATATTATTTTTTTTCAAAATTTTCATGTTACATAATAAACTCTGTAATTCTCGGAAAAAATGAATTATCCTACTGGCGACAAATCTCTCCGTCACTCGCATAAAATTTTGATCTCACGCCGCAACTGGTAAGGCAAATTATTATAGTTTTGTTTAAATTGTAATTGTTACATCAATCTCAACAAGATAAATAGAACTTGAATATTTTAGGTATAAAGGAGATAAAAGATTGACTACATATCATGAAAGAATTTAAATAAAATATTAATGAACGTTTACATAAATACCTAAACTATTTCGGCTACACCTTCTTTGTACAGATAATGTAATTCATCTCTTCTTCAGGAAACCTGAAAATTTAAGAATTTAATTAACAAGAAACCTCCGAAATAACTGTTGTACTTTCTATCACATTTTATGGTTTTGCCGAAATGTATTTGTTAATGACTATCTACGATTTATTTTAACTCCTTTTGGGCAACGTTCTCATCTGAGATGCTTTACAACTTGAGTTAAGTTACTATATTGTAATAAAATAAACTAGGGGCGGTATTCTTAGTCGATTCTTATTTCTAAGTTCGCCTTATAAACATGCTTAATGTGACATTTAGATTCACAGTCGTAACTTAAGCATTGTCTTAAGTATTATTTCATACAAATAAGGCGGACTTATTCGAAAATTCTTAAGTCTTTTAAGCAACGACCAAGAATTCCGGCCTAGAACTCAAATAGGCTCAAGTGGAAAATGCGCACGAAATTCAGACGTCCTACATCTGAATTTTGTGAATTTGGATCCTAATTAAAGAAAGCTAATTAGAATTTAGTCAGTCAGAAGCAACACTTCTTCCGATTTAGAATGTCAATTAGAATCACTTCCTAAATGCATGATTCACTTGACTTAATTTAGCCACTAAATCATTTAGGACGTCTGAATTTAGTGAGGTGATACGCGCTAAAGTCAGATATCGTTTGCAGATTACCTACAATAATTCACTTATTGTGTTTATTTTATTTTACTTAGTTTTGATAAAAGTCACCAAAATCTAATATAATCTTAATAAACATTCATTTAATCATAATAAACATTCAAAGCTCGTAAATTATGAATCATCAATCAATCAATCAAGTTATAAACGTGTTAGTGTAATTAGTTAGGAAAACACAAAATACAACAAGAATAAAACAATGGTGGTTAACAATTATTGTTTAATATAAATTAAAAAATGTCATGACAATCACAGTTTTATGCATGATAATGTTTTACACGGTAAGTATCTTTCTGGCCTCATCACAAAATTACAAATATATGTATTCTAAAAACGAAGGCAAGGGTGTTTAAAATGTAGTAAGGTACTTTTTTATTGCAATAAGAGCGCACTCAACTCTAATTATAGTCCCTATAGTTAAAACCTTTTATTCAAGAGACTGAAATAGTGGGATGTTCTGAACGATTACCACACAAGCAATACCTACTGGGATAAGTTTCCTAACTTATACCTTCTGTTAGGACTCATTTTATGTTTACTCTTGCCATATAAAAATTTCTTTATCGCTAACGACGTCCAACCGTAAAATTCATATCAAAGTACTACAGTCTACAACCGTAAATAATGTCGTTATCATTTGTAACAATTTAACGGGTAGCTAAAATGACTTTTTTACGTGTAGAATATGACTACAAATTTTGCATTGTTCTAACAGCAGATATAAGACAGTCGAACACATACAAAGGTGGTACCTTTGTATGTGTTCGACACATGACAAGCGTTAATACCTAATACATCCTAGATTTGTACTGTCACTCCACAGACATCTACTGACTAGGTAGATAGACAACGCAAGTCTCATCGTCTGTATAAAAACCAAGCGTGCCATTATTTTTCTACCTACTGTGACGTCTCAAAAGCGATTAAAAGAGATGTTCAAGAAATGTATGAGGCCTGGGCCAGCCCTATGTACAGTATATGTAAATATAGTTACATAATATAGTAACCGTTTCCTATTCTTTATTTTGTTTAATTTCACTTCGTTTCCATGTACATTTAAATTAACTTCGTCAAGGAGAGCAACACAAAGTAGAATAAAACATGGCGGATCAGATCAGAATTAACTAAAGAATGTCATTTTGACAAAGAAAGACGTATGACATTCAAGACGACGTCTCTTCGTAAAACTGTCTACTACGTCAAAAGTCAAGTCAAAACAACTGTCAAAGCCGCCCTAAAAATAGTGTTCTCGCAATAAAAAACTCTTCAAATAATCATTTTTGTACGCATGTACCCTTCTTCAATTTTTTTTTAAATATTTTTATGATATTCCCATATTTTTTTCCTATTTACCTATGTAGTGTACATAGAACTGGCCCAAAATCAAACATCTCTTTTATGACGTCTCAAAGGCCGTCGCCGCGCGCCGCCATGTCGCGTTTTTTCGTTTTGACGTTCGGCACCGAGAGTATTCGAAAGGAAATGGCGCTGAAGGAAATAAATTTTACACGCGAAGTATATGACACTTGTGGTCTAGTCAATAGATGTATGTGTGTCACTCATACTTTATACTTAGTAAACTAGCCCAACTCCGAAGTTCTCAGCAATATTTACACCACGAATAATAAATAGCTTATGCTTTAACACATGCTGTCTTTGTCTATCAAGTGGCTTTTGGGTATACGTGGTGTAAACATTTTTATTTAAGTATAAGTAACGGTGTTTGTTTACATCGTAAAGAATAGGAACTATCTTGAAGATAAAACATAGTAAGTATTAGCATATCTGCAGATTTTGCAAATAATGTACGCATAAGATGAAAATCGCGTAACAGCGGCGTTAAATCATGCACAAGCACATTCACGTGTATAGTATGGACTTCAACCACGCCCGCAGTCGTTGCGGTCACTTCATGTTTAAATGTTTTAAGGAGTCCTAGTGCAAAGGAAACTGTTTATAAACTAGTCAAGCAGGTAGGTACTTTGTAGATATTGTACATTATAATTTATATGACAACATATCTTATCTACTGGAGAAATTAAACACCCACATTACCCGCGTAAAATTACAATTACACATATGTATATAATACAATAAAATATTCTACTGCTAGTTAGTAGCAATTTGGGTTTTGTATGAAATTCATTTGCAAATAATATTATCAACAATTCACAATAGTAACATATACAAATCTACGAATTAAACAAAAATTGTTTGTAATTTCAAATTACCAGTACATGCACTAAATGCATATTCAGATTGTACATACTATACCTACACCGAAAATAAATCAAATAAAAAAAAATTGTATGTCTGTCGGTCTGTTTGTTCCATCTAATCTCTGACGCGGGCGGATCGATTTTGACCGGACTTTCACTGGCAATAGTTACGGAAAATGAAATGTGCATGAAAGTTATACAATCTAATAAGTAATAGTATTTTGTTTGGTTTGTGATCGACACTTTTAAAAAATGGGGTAAAAACAATATTTACTGATCAGTCACAAAATCGGTTTTGTCTTAATTTAAAACATGTTTACATTGATAAACAGTAACATAAGAGAATATATTTTTGCAGCGAGAGAGTACCAATTTACAAGACTTTCATATACTGGGTGCAATTGGAGACCGACGGGAAATTTAAAATAAAACAGCTGTTTCATATTCTGTGCCTTCACACTTTTGTATGAAACGAAAATTCTTTATTTTTTCTTTTTTTTCGAGTAGGAAAGTTGACTCCATAATAAAAGTTGCTTATACTCATGAGTATATTCACTTCTGAATTCTAAAACTTCTTTCCCAACGGTCTCCAATTGCACACAGTATTTGCAAATAGTTTCAATACATTTACAATATTGTAGTTATAATAATAATGTATATTTATATTATTTAGTAAAACTATAACCATGGAGGAAAACAGAACATAACACACATGAATTATAGCTAGGGAGCTGGCAATTTAGATATATTATTATGATTTCATCGTCCTAGCTATTAGGTTGAATAAGAATCTGTTTGAAGCACTATCGTGTAACAAAAACTTTTACTGGGTGATTTTTATTTCGTTTCGGTAAAAACAGGGAAATGAAAAGAAAAAATTAAATAGAATTTCCCAAATTAAGTATTCTTTTTTTTCTTTTCTTTTCTAATTTGATGAAAATTTGTTTTACTACATCGCAGTAGTAATTTGAAACTCTTTTTTTTACTAATTCATTTTTTATCATTTAAAAAAGTATTTCAGAAAACTTATAAAATATTAAAATCACAAATAATTGTCACTCTATTAGCCCTCGACCCCGTAAACGACGCGTAATTGGAGCGTACAACGGCGTGCGGCGGGTGGGTCAGCACCCGTCGCCCAGCAGGGTGACTAAAAATTCATGATTTTTAAAAGATTTTCTAACCTTTAAATGCATATTTGACACAAACGATTTTATTTATATAATCTATTTTTTATACAAAACATGCCTTGTTTCTCTTTCTCGAATAAAAATCACCCAATACATTCCGATTTTTGTCACGGCCTCATTTAGAATGTTGGCTAACTAAGTAATAAATATGACTAGAGAGTGTAAACAACATTTTGAGCCCCAAATTACTTAGTTATAACTATTATTTAATATTTATATAACTGTTGATTGTTCTTTATATGCGAAAATATTAAAATTACAAAAAATAATTTAAAAAAATATAAAAATATGAACTAATAATACATATATTTAACTATAAATATACCTAGTAAATAGCATAGTATAGAACGGTCGTGTTTCTTATCATAAAACATGACGAAACCACAAACATAGATAAAATAATAATGATGCAGGTGAATAAATAATACTTAAAAAACCTGTGACACGTTGTCGGTGACGTCAGTAAGATATTATGTATAGGTCGCGCAACGAATTAAGATCTTTCGACAAAAGTAGAGGGGGTATGCGCAGAAGTCAGTTTTTGGGTGTGTTTGGCGGTAGCGGGCTCGGGCGGGAAGGTGGGGATGCGCCGAACGCATGCCGAACGTGGCTGCCGATACGCTATTGGTACGTTAGTAATAAATATTATTTGCTATTGGTCACATGCGCGAACGATGCCCTCCACTTTCACTGAGCGCTCATAAACCGTTGCGCGACCTGTACTTAATTGAATTTCTATTACCCGCAGGTATAGCATTTATTCTCCACAGAATTACCCAAGTCACTGGTAACAAAATTGTGATGTTCTTTGACACAACGGAACAAATTTCAATTTTTCACGTGTTATTCTTATCTTATACAATTTCTTATACTTCTAAATATATTCATAGAATTCAAAAGATGCATGTTACAAAAACTTCATGTACAAAAACATCAAAATCCAATAAGCTAATTTTTGACTTTTGGTAATAAACCGAAAGCTATTTTAGAGCAGGTATTTGAGGGAATCTAACAACTCGTCCTATACCTCTCCTGGCTGGTCAGACCTGGCTACCGCAGACCTGGCTGGTCAGCTGAAGCCAGGCTAAGTCAAAACATACATTTTTTAAGTATTTTTTCCAAAACTGTGTTTGAGGCAGTATGAATTTATTATTTTATTGTAATATATCTTTAAAGAATTTGAAAAAAAAGCTCGGTCATATCATAAGGTACAATAGAAGTATGTGATATCTGACAAGCTGTTGCCAGGTTGCCTCAAATAACTGCTCCAAAATTGCTAGTAGCTCTCGGCCTATTATTACGCTTATTTTTTGTCATAGGAACTATAAACATGTCAAAAATCTCAAGATCTAAATAAATGCAATATCAATTTGGAAAATTGATTAGTTTTTAATTAAATTGTAGATCTGATATGAATATAGAAAGTAATATAAGTTTACGAGTTATTTTTGCATTATACGTATTTTTGTATGCAGTATTTGCAATAAATACAATTTATACAAATAAACAAAATTCCAAAAAAAATCCAGATCTTTGATGCTTTTGATTTTAGATTTCACATTTTTTCCTATCTTTTAGACTTCTAAAACCTGATATTTTATGGATATTCTTTACATTTAGCTCCATATCCTAGGCTTGTCTCCTCCGGATGTGCACCGCTCCTTCTGAAATGTTCTGTCTTCTTGATGTGCCCCGAATATGTTTGGCTTTCGCGTCTCGGTTTGGGAGCTGTAGAAACGTATAAGGTGTTTTAACAATGTATCTCTAAACCCCACCATTATTGCCAAAATGTGCTCCAATGAATGTGCTCCAAATGACTATCGAGAGTTTTACAGACAAGTATTATAATTTGAAACATGCAGCCAAGAGTAATAAACAGAGAGTGCCAGAAACCAAAAACACATGCAAATAAAAATAATGACGACTAAAAATTAACTTAAAAAAATCATCCTAAAATGAAATTGTACAAAATGATGGATATACCCAAAGTAAAGTGGAAGGGTATAAATGTGCATTCTGCTCCCAAAAATAATAATTATGTTCGTAATATGATTGTAATACTGCATGTTTATGTGATTCATTTTTATTTTCAAAAAGTTTAGTTTCATGCAGTCCAGCGAAGTGATTAAGGACTTTCAATCGATCGCTCATCGCATGTTTCAAGCCATTATTTATCTACAACCAATGATAAATGTACAAATAATGATGGAATAGATGTTATCGCTGATAGTTAATTACCTAGTATCATAAAAATGCATTCATTGAAAATTTACAGTGTCTTTTTTTATAATTGGATTATTCCAACTATGTACCCAATGTTTGCTGAGAAACAAAAGTTCGCCCGGGGTCGCAAAACCGTGATTCAGTTACCTACAGTAACTGATCTCCAAACTTTTTTAATGATGAATTGCCATAATCAATATGATGATTGTTAATGATAAAATTATCCGGAAAGCAAAGACAGTACGTTGCTCGAATTCGGTGACATATTTAAGATTATTGGCACCTTATCAAAACTTCTAACAACGAATTGTCACTGCCAAGTAACGAACAAGGATAATTACAATAGTGATTCTAATTCCGCGTTTAGAATAGTGTAAATATATTTGTTTAAATTCGTCTGTAAACGTAGAAGCAGAGTGTTACTAGCGAATACTGAATCATTACAGTATACAGTAGAAAAGTCTAAAATACAGTAAATCTAATTACAGTGAATCTGGAAGCACTGGAAATTAGCTTTATTCACAGGTTGTCGCCGTCTCTGCCAGCCGAAATGACAAGGACAGCATGTGACTTGAGCGTCACTTTCATTTAAATTTTCTTTTGTATTTATTTGAAAGTTCCTAGGATTATGAGCCTAGTCTACACTGTACAGATACCGTTAAATCAATGTTGATAAACTGCGTGGATGAAACGTGGACCAACAGATAGGACACACGTCACACACATTTGGGATGGTGTCTGTTTACCCGTGACTTACATCACGATTCACGATTCGCAGTACAAATCTATAATATTACATTTAATATAAAATATCTATTAACATAGGTACTTAATTGCTTTAATGTATGAGATACAGTACAGAGTACTAAAATATGTAGGTATATATGTCATAATATACATAATATAAGGATTGGTAAAATCAATTACGGATACTCTTGATGTTGCTGATGTTAAACGCACTTGCAACTTCTCTGATGTTGCGGGTGTCCATGGGCGACGGTAATCGCTTTCCATCAGGTGATCCGTTTGCTCGTTTGGCCCCTAGTTTTATAAAAAAAAAACCGGGGCCCGGCACACAGTGGGTCGAAACGAGGATTTGGCGGACTTAGGGACCGATTTTTATTTTTCGCATTTTTCTTTATGCCACTGGATAGAGCTAATTAATCTTAACAAAAGTTGTTCTGTGTAATTTTTTCTTAGCTTTATAATTTAGGTAGAAAAAATACATTTTTGATTTTTTTGTATGAAACAAATTAAATAATCCTAAATTTTTGCCAAGTCATGATAGATCCCGCGTTCAAACCTTTTTTTTCTTATATTTTGGCTACATTGCTATTATTATGTTCTATAAACGTGTGCCTAAAGTTGCAAGTCTGCTAGAAAAAGAGGTAAGAAAATTACAATAAATGTAATTATTATTTTTGACTTTTCTAATTCATAAAGTTATTCTAGGGATATTCCATGCAAAATAATAATTACGGTAATAGAATAAGACTTGTAATTACTTGAAATTCTAAAAAAAAAATAGGAAAACAGTTGACCTAAAGGCCATCCGTGCAACTTCCCGCTAAGCACGTAAATTTGATCTAATGCGTCATTTTTATGCTTATCGAGCTCAAAAACAAAAGTGCTTTTAAAAATTTTCACTGATAATTTTCTTTCATCAGACTTTTGACAATTCCGAGCTTAAAAGTTTAATAAAACACTATTTTTTGAAATTTCAAACTGTCATAACTTTGGAATAAATCAACCGATTTTCACGCGATTTACGGCAATCGATGAAGATTTTCATATCCTTTGAAATAATCGACAACAAAAACTTTTTAGATGAAAATTTCGGAGTAATTCCGAAAAAACCCTTTTTTGGTTTTCTATCCTTCACGATATCTCTCGAACGAATGAACCGATTTTGACCGGATTGACGGTGATCGACGTGGTTTTTAAGGTTAAGGCTGAATAGTTATTGGAGTTGATCGATAAAGCCGTTTAAAAGTAAATTTAAAAAAAAACACTTTTTTTGAGATTTCTTGAAATTTATCTGTCCGAATCAGTCCAAATTATATTCAAAATGTAAGTTTGGCCAAGCCCTTTCGAATGGCGCTAGCCGCAATAAAATCGGTCAAACCGTTCAAAAGTTATAAGAGGTTTACATACTTACACACACACACACACACACACACACACACACACACGCTTCCTGTAGCCTCTTCTGAGATCACAAGAAGCTTCCCGTGACTTATTATCCTCAATAAATTCGCCCGAAGAAATCAATTTTGATGTTGTCAATACCGAATAAGTAGAACTTAAGGTTTATGATAATGTTGAGAATTTATCACCTGCACTATCCACTTCAGAAGCTTCCACATCTACTATTTACTCCTAGAAAACCTTTTAAGGATTTTTTGTGATCGACAAAAAACGGAGACGTTTAGATGAAATAAACAAATCTCTTTCATTTTCTCCGGAAAAAGTGTCTGCCATTTCAATGAGAAGTTTAAAAAATATTGGAAACGAAGATGTTTAAAAAATAATGAACCATTTACTCAATCACCCTTAAGATTTAAATAAAGTGAAGGCATGCTTAAGCAAAGATAATGTAAAGAGTCATATGTATTCACCTGATAAAGCATTGGCTTTATTAGTTTCGTTAAAGTTGTCAAAGTGGCAATATATAAACATAAAAGAGTGCGAGTAAAAATGGTTTCGAGTTATATCCATCTTATTACACCAGATAAAAAGGATATAACTAATACTGAAGATGGGGCTTCAATTCAACTGCAAGCTTTACTTAATTTGACTGTGTCAAGACTTGCATGCAATATCTATGGATTTGGACGCAACAAAAAAATTAGAGCTTGTATGTAAATGGGGATTTAACGGAGCTTCTGGTCAAAGTACCTATGTACAAGCAAAAAATAAATAAGGAATTTTAAGATTAGAGTCTTCAAATTCTTTATGTATTTTTATGGCCAGTCTAGTCCCAGTTAGGCTAGAACAATCGGATGGAACTGTTGTTTGGGAAAACGAAATACCCTCATCCACGTTTTACTGTCTTCCGATTATGTTCCAATTTACGAAGGAAACCCAGTCCATTATAATGACAATAAAGACCAGAATCACAGAAGAGATAGAATCGCTCCAGCCATCAAAAGTAAATCAAATTGAAGTGAGTTGCTTTTGAAGATAATTGACGGAAAGATTACAGCATATTTATCAGAGATGTCGACAGCCGTTTGCGATATTTGTAAGCCATCGGAAATGAATAATATTGAACTGCTCGACCAAAAAAAGCAAGGATAAAGAGATTTACCAGTACGGACTGTCGTTTTTACGCTACTGGATCAGGTGTATATGCCTAAGTAACCATAATTAATAACTCTTATTTTATTTTACGTCAACTATTACCACTGCGAATCGTTGTTCTTTTAGAAAATGATTAATTTTCATTATTGGTAATGTCCCGTTTTTCTTATGGCTTACTAATAGACCAGGTGAAACAAAGAAACGGTACAACCAATAACGGAAATACTGCTCGAAGATTTTTTAGGGATGCAGACACTACAGCCTGTATCACTAGCATAAGTAAAGAGTTAATAGAAAGGTGTATGTGATTCTACAGACTGTAGCGTCTAGAGAGTGCGTGCACTCTTCTAAGTTTTCTTTATTCTGTAGAGAGACTACAGAACTGTACGTTAATCTATATCCCCGGTATTATATGCCTTCCAGTTTGCACAAGCTGTTGATATATGGCACTGATATTATTCAGCATTCTGGTGCCATACCTATCGGCAAACTGTCAGAAGAAGCAGCAGAAGCTTGTAACAAAGATTTCCCGAAATTCTAACGACACTAACCTTTATTATGGTTAAAACGGATATTAGTAAGTTAAGGTTATTATTGATTATATCTTCACGAAATCAAGATTTTTTTGACGTTTAGATAAATTTTGTCGAAATCACTGATCTTGTTCTATTATCGGAATAATTATTTCGCATGAAATATACCTAGAATAACTTTTATGAATTAGAAAAGTCACTAGTTAATAATTACATTTATTGTAATTTTCTTACCTCTTTTTCTAGCAGACTTGCAACTTGAGGCAAACGTTTATAGTACATAATAATAGAAATGTAGCCAAAATATAAGAAAAAAAAGGTTTGAACGCGGGATCTATCATGACTTGGCAAACATTTAGGATTATTCAATTTGTTTCATACAAAAAAATCAAAAATGTATTTTTTTCTACCTAAATTGGACCTACTTATGCAAAATAGAACCAACCCACACAATGACAGTTTTGAGAAAAAGCCATTTTTGTTAAATTATGTTTAATTTAATTATTTTGTAAAATTATGTGTAATTTTGAATAAAGCTTGTATACAGTATAATTCCTAATAATTTGTTCTATGTATACAAATATTATTTAAATGAAAATCATTAACACTTTTTAATAATTTTGAAGAAAAACTAGCTGGTCCCTTTTTGCAAAACTATCAGTATGTTGTTTGATTCCTTGTTAATTTATGATGTGATGGGGAAAAATAAGAAGAAACATATATCTTTGAAATATATTTGTTGATTTCTAGCCGGTGGGTACTTTGTGTGCGTTGAACTACGGGATAAATGGAAAACGAAACCATTTTTTAAACGAAACCCTAAGATAAAAGTAGCCAAAGTTACTCCTTATAACATCGCTATCTGCCAGTGAAAGTCTAGTCAAAATCGGTCCTGTCATTGCAGAAATTAGCCAGAACAAACAGACAGACAGACATCGGAAAGCCAGACAGGCAAAAATAAAACAATTTCAATTCTTTTATAGGATTGTTGGGTGACCATGGAGCTTGGTTCTAGTTAGTTTAATGAACAAATGCAGCTATGTTGGTTGATAACTTTGTCATTGTAATGTTTTGTTCTGTTAAAATTGTCAGATCGTTTTGATCTTTACAGGGTCGATAGAATGCTCATTTTTTAAAAGTACTGTGTCCTTATCTCGATTTTGGCATTAGTGTGGATTGGTTCCTGTTTGTATAAGTAGGTCCAATTATAAAGCTAAGAAAAAATTGCACAGAACAACTTTTGTTAAGATTAATTAGCTCTATCCATTGGCATAAAGAAAAATGCGAAAAATAAAAATCGGTCCCTAAGTCCGCCAAATCCTCGTTTCGACCCACTGTGCGGCAGCGGCGGCCTTGCCCTTTGCGAGGCTCCGGGCACCGGACGGCGCGGCAGGTCTTTGCGAGGCCCTTTGTCCTTCGTGAAAAGTATGTAGATGCGAAAGTAAGTCTGGTTGTTTGGTTTAGATATTTGTCATGTTTGACGAGAAATTCTAAAGTTATACAAAAAGATAAAATTTGAGTTTTAAAAACTATTTTACATTGAAAGACTTACGAAATTAACAAATACAGTACGGTACAGTAACGATTTTGTAACTCATACTGCAAGCATAATAATTCCAAGATGACAAGTGTTAACGAACGAAATGAAAAACGGGGATTCCTGAGCGATAGAGAATCAGAGCAGAACATTATGTCCTGACTCCGAGTGCTATGCAATTAAAAAACCGATCTTCGAGTGTTTCGAGATGCGATATTCTAGTACCATACATACTACTTAATGAATTTTTCAAGTATGTTTTGAATGAATAAATTAGTTAGTTAACTTTATTTTAATTTACCATTTTGATTTAACCTTAATTAAAAATTAAGGATCAAAATCAAAGGTAAAAAAAATATAATATAGTTTAAAAAAACTATATTTTTATTTGCTTGGGTTGTTGCGCGAGACCCTGCAAGAGCGAGGCCCTGGGCGTTTGCCATGTTCGCCACCCCCTAAGGCCGCCGCTGAATCCGGGCCGGGCATATGATCTACTGCTTAGCTGCTTATGTAAAGACGTTTAAGCAGAAAAGCAATTATTGTCATACTCGAAAAAAAAATATATTTTTCAAGTTTGTGTGAGTCACCCCATACATGAGATATTTTTAGGGTTCCGTAATACTTAAGGAACCCTTATAGTTTCGCTCTGTCCGTCTGTCTGTCTGTCTGTCTGTCTGTCCGCGCCTCTAGCTCCTGTAATTATGAATATAAATTGATAAAATTTGGTGCAGTTATAGATTGTGTATAGATCACGGTTTCGGGATCATAAAAAAAAATAATTTTATATTTTAGGGATGGCTCTCCATACATGTGAAGTGGGGATGAAAAATATTTTTTCACTCTACCCCATCGTGTGGGGTATCGTAGAATAGGTCTTTTAAAATAAAGGCAAGGTTTCATACGTTACTTTTTTATAAAGTTAACCATTTTCGAGTAATCGGCCTCCAAAGTAGTGTGTAAGTTGGTCCCCCCCCCCTAGCATTTTTAAACTATAGGAGATAGAAACTTCCAAATTTCCATGCTGATAGATCATGCTAAAAACTCTTTAGGAAAATTATTGTGAACCAAATCGGACAGTAACTTTTGGAGTAATTAAAAAAAAACATATTACGCGTTTATAGTTACGGAACCCTCCTTAGACATGTCCTGATATGCTCTTGGTTAGGTTATTTTTAGTTTGAGTATGACAGTTAGTTTTCTGTTAAACGTCTTTACATAAGCAGTGGATCATATTATGCCCGAAGTATCCGTTATCGATTTTTGGAAACCTAATTTAATATGTTACTAGTTAGAGCTTTTGTCCGCGGCTCCACCCTCGTAAATACAGCATCCCACGGGAACACAGTACTTTTTCTTGATAAAAAGTGGCCTATGTGTCCACCCAAACTCCTACTACTATACAAAATTTTATTAAAATCCGCCTCTTTTTTCTTTAGAGAAAAGTTTGTGAGGATGAAGTAATAAGTAACATCAATCCTCACAAACTTTTACATTTATAATATTAGTAGGATATTGTATATTAAACACTAGTTGTTGCCCGCGAGTTCGTGCGCGCAAAAGAAAAAGGAAAGCAATCTCGGGAAACCGTACATTTTACCGCAATACAAAATTGCTTATGTTAATTACGACCTCAGTTTGAAATCTTTGCCCTTCCTTCTGGCTTCTCCGTAGTCGGGTAAAAAGAGGAATTGAGCGAAAACCTAACGTGCTCTAATGCGAACATCCTAATACTATTATAAGTGTGAAAATTTGTGAGGATTGATGGATGAATGTTGTTACTCTTTCACACAAAAACTATGAAACGGATTTTGATAATATTCATTACGGTAGTAGTTTAAGCTCTGTATTAAAACATAGGCTTTTTTATATCCCGAAAAAGTCCAGTATTCCCGTGGGGGAGCCGCGGGGAAAAGTTAATCCTACTAATATTATAAATGTGAAAGTTTATGAGGATACCTAGGTATATGGATGAATGTTTGTTACTCCTTCACGCAAAAACTACTGAACGGATTTTGATGAAATTTGGTATATACAATAGTAGTAGTTTAGGCTCTGGATAAAAACATAGGCTACTTTTTATCCCGAAAAAATACAATGTTCCCGAGGGACACCATATTTACGCGGGCGGAGCCGCGGGCAACAGCTAGTCCTCTATAAATCAATTGTTTGTTGTAATAGTAAACAGATTAAACTACATGTGACGTCATGTCACATGAGGTACGTGATCCCAAACGCGTACATACGACAAAGCTCGGAGGACTAAGAGGCAGCTGATAACTTGTGTTGTGATTTTGTGAATCACTGCCACCTACGAGTACGTGATTCAAGGAACGTAGGTGACAGGTGTGAAGTGACGTCACCTCCTTTGACTTTTTTTCATATACTTTTGAAATTATTAAAGCCTGTATCAAATACTAGCTTTTTCCCGCGGCTCCGCCCACGTGAATATAGTATCTGGTATCCAACGGGAATAGAGTACTTTTTTGGGATAAAAAGTAGCCTATATTTTAATCTAAAGTCTAAACTTCATCCATACCAAATTTCATCGAAATCCGTTCAGTAGTTTTCCGTAAAAGAGTAACAAACATCCATCCATCCTCACAAACTTTCACGTTTTTAATAGTAAGTAGTAGGATATAATATGCATTTAATTCTACAGATCCTCTTTACTCTATTCGACATTAAAACAGCTAGTTTATTTTAGTATTTCTATGTTTGTTACCCACGGAAATAAAAAAAAAGTTTTTTTTTCGTAACAATAACTCCTATCTCGGTAAAACGCTAATAAACACAGCAATTTGAACATACCTACGTGGTTTTACAAAAAAAATGCAGTGACGAAATTTTTATTACACTTTGAAATCTTAGCCGAATATCACAAGCTTTAGTGTTGTTTGTTATAGATAGATTACCTAGTTCTCTATTCTAGATCTAGCAAAAATAGCTAGATTTGTTCACTATCAGAGCATATAAATTATTTATGTATTATAAATTATTAGGACCAAATGCTAAAAATGTTCAAAATGAATTGTCTAAAAAGAGAAAGTTATAAAACGTTGCGGCAGTTGGCACATTTTACAAAACTTGTTGTAACTTATGTTGTAATAACACACAATATCCGTTTCGTTTTGAAATATAAACAGCATTTCCTGAAAATTTTCAGGAATTGGTGGAAGCATGCGCTTTTTATAACTATCACAATTATTTTTAAATATAAATTTCATTTTTGGTACTATCCCAGAACTATCAATTTAATCATCATAAGTTTTTGTTTGAAGTCGAAATTGCAGAAGATAACTTTAAATAACATTCTTACATGTAATTTGTTAGTAAATATAAAAGTATTATGATATTTATAGTAAGTATACCATTTATAGTAATTTGTTAACTTTCATATTCATTTTATCCCGTAGCTTTCCAATTTAGTACAAGACATATAAAAGCTGTGTATGTTACGACTTACGGACATAGTATATGTCAAACCCTTCCAGAATACATTTAAGAAGCAAGCAGGTACATACAAAAAGCATACTGAGTGAATAATATTAACCTGTTATTAAAAACATGCACAATAAAACATACCAAGTGTTATTGATAGTGACAACATAGTAAATAATAGTGACAATACATACAACAATAAAGATAATATTATATCTAAATACCACTTAGCAGGTTTTACTTCCAATACAAAAAATAAGGTAAAATAAAAGAAGCTCACCTTAGCATATTCCTGAAATTCTCCAGCTCTCTTATACTGTTTGATAATCTTGCAAAAGCATTAAACAATGAAACAATTTCTGTTCTTTGTAGTCGCTTGTGTGATTTGTGTCGTAACAATAATTTCCCTTGATCTGGGTCTTTCGTTTCTTGATCCCACTGGCTGGAGAATAATATCTTTAGTGCTGTACCCAAACCTTGTGTCTGTAGCTTCCCCCAAAGCTTACATTTATCGCAACCAACACAATCCATTATTCTAGATATATTCCAGAAATGCTCTCTGAATTCATTTTTTAATGTTGTCGCTTGTATTCCCCCGTTAAACATTGAGGATTCATTGAAATGGTCTGGGAAAGTGTATATGACACCCAGCATGTTACGAATGGCATCTCTTGTTTCTTCATCTTCTGTAGGATTACCGGTAAAATAATCTTCTCTTTCTAAATAAGGTCCGGCTTTTGCCAAAGCTCTCATTTCTAACAAATAAACAAAGTACAGATTTTTAAGCCAATTTGGCCCTTCGCCTAATGTCTGTGATGGATCAAACCTTCGCTGAAATTCAGCCAAATTAGGTCCCCATTCACCATCAGGAGCTGCAACAAATCCTAGCTTCTTTTCAGATAGCAAATACTTTGAACATAAATGTATATTAATACTGGTGTGTAACCCTGAAACAGCTCTATAGAATACTCTCTTTTCTAAGCACATGTTACTTAAATCTGCACTTAAAACATATGGGAAGGATTCATAAGGATTTATTCTGGGTCTGAAGCAGTTCTCTTGGTATATGCTGCGCCATATTCTATGAGCTGAGGGACCTTTATATCCTGTATACCTTTCAGGATTCAAAGAAAGATCTACATAGTCTGCTTCTGCATCTTTATCATCATTTTCACAGAAGTTTTCAACTGAAGCATCATACGCTTTCCACTTAGCAATTTCATATTGACTTGCGGCACTAAGGGTCATGTTCAGGTAACCTAATGTTGCATCATGGTCACTGTCAGAACCACAACTGGATTGAGCTTCCTCAGAATACTTCGCTGCAGGTGTCTGCTCCTCATCTTCGTCCTCGTAGCCATTTTTATACCCAGGAACGCTTTCTTGCGAACAGGTTTTAATATGACAATATTTCATGGCACACCTGCTATCGTCAGCCCAAAAGGGGCATTCCTTTTTTAAATTTACTTTGAAAAAACGAAAATAGTCCTTACTGACAAGACTTTGAATCCGTGGGAAGATCTTCACATTATTAAAATAGTCTATCGTGTCTACGTTACACGAACAATCACCGAGAGCTCCGTGAAGCGCCTCAAAACAAGCATTACTATCGCATGCCGATGTTTCAAACAATTCTGTGTCGAAACCATTAGCTTGTACGATGACTAAAGTAAAAACTATAAAAACAATGCAACTCTCTTTTTTGTTTTCCATTTTTATTCAGTATTAAAACATGATCATGTATTTAATACGCTCGCACAAGTTTGATATACACAAACTAAATTTAACACTGGATCAACGAATGTATAGCATTAGATTCAGTTAAAATTTTAAATCAGGAATTCCGAAAGCATAATATAGGTGCACTACTCTGTTAAAATGAAATACACAATAAATTTTACAGAATTTACATTCACTTTCTACGCAAGAGAAACTAGCAATAAAAATCTGTGCTGACAGCTGCTGTCTAATGTCAACTGTCAAATGACCTCAACGTCAGAATGTCATTAGGTTTTTATGGAGTTCGGCTTAAAACCATTTGCCAGTGTCAAGTTTATAAGGCGGGAAATAGAATTTTCGCTCTAAAGTTTTCAACACCGTATTTCTAAATCATCAAGTCCTAAGTCTAGTCAAATTCCAAATAAATAGTCAGTATAGTCAATGAGTCATACAAAGCCGATTAAATCCAAAAATCGATATCTGCCAGCCCATTGAACAAGCGGGATTCCGAACCGGTTTCTGCACAATAGACCATCTACATACTATGCAACAATTAATAGAAAAGTATAAATAGTTCAATAGACCGCTATATATAGCCTTTATAGACTACGCAAAGCCTTCGACACGATTTCACATAACTCTATATTATGGGAAGCCTTAAACAAATGTAACATCCAGAAAGAATACATAAAAGTTTTAAAAAAACATTTACGAAGGAAGTGTCAGTAGAGTCAGATTAGAACAACAGGGAAAAAGCATAGCAATATGCCGGGGAGTGAGACAGGGCGACCCCCTATCGCCCAAAATTTTTATAGCAGTACTTCAACTCATTTTCAAAAATCTACTATGGTCGCGGAAAGCGTCTTACTCACCTGAGATTCGCCGATGACATTGTTCTCTTCGCTGAAAGAAGCCAAACTCTCAAAAACATGATAAACACTTTAGACAAAGAAAGTAAAAAAGTCGGCCTTAAAATGAACTGCGAGAAAACTAAATTAATGACCAACAGCAAACCCAAACAAATCTGCCTGAATGAAAAACCGTTGGAATATGTAAACAAATACATATATCTCGGTAAACTAATAACATTCTGTGGCAACAACCAAGAAGAGGAAGTGGAAAGGCGAATAGATATCCAAAAAATTCTGGAGCCATAAAGAAATCTTAAAAGGACATTTCCCTCTCAACTTGAAAAAGACAGTCATGGACACCTGCATACTACCAACCCTGACCTATGGATGCCAAACATGGACATATAACACCGAAATAAAAACAAAAATTGCAACATGTCAAAAAGCAATGGAAAGAAGTATAATGAGAATAAGGAAAATCCAAAAAATCAGGAGCGAACATATTATAAGGAAAAGGACTAAGATAATAGATGCCCTCAAATACGCTCTATCACAAAAGTGGCGCTGGGCAGGACATATAGCGAGACTCAAAGATAGGAGATGGACCTTAGAAACCTCAACATGGGATGGACCAAGTGGTAAAAGAATTAGAGGGCGCCCAAGAAAATAGATGGGTTGACGAAATTTCTATAATAGCAGGAAAAGAATGGCAAAGGAAAGCCCAGGAAAGAACTGCTTGGAGCAAGCTGGAGGAGGCCTATACCCAGAATGGGGTTCATATAACTGCATAGGCAGCTACTGGAATAAAAAAGGCTTATTATTATTAATATAGTCAATGAGTCAAGTCAGTTCAGTAAAGTGGTAGAAGCTTTAATGAAAGTTCCTAGGAATTTTTGGCGTTTACACAAAATAGCACGCTTTTTGAAGTTGTACCACTTCCCACACTTGTGCACGTCAACGAATATCTAATGGTTATTATACTACACATTTCATTTCTCGATATATATTTTACCATGTAGTATATCCATACTTACGAGGCAATCCACGCATATTTCATAGCTAGAAATCAAGAAAAAAGTTACTTCTTGTCTATGATTCCTAGTTCCATAGATAGGTAGGTATGTTTCCTGTCACGCCATTATTTATGTTTGCGTGGCAAATGACGCATATTTTTGTTCCAAAAAGTTGAAAATAATTGATCTATAAGTTGAAATATGATACGAAATGTGATTTCAAGTCATTTGAGAAATGCTGAGACAAAAACTAACAAAAGAGGAAGAAATTGCAAAATTTAGGACGAAAATACGTAAGTCAAAGAAAAAATGCCGGCGTTAAAATTGCTCCATTACAATCACAATGTCTAATAAATAATCCAGGTATGCCAAGATTATAATATATTTTCTACAATTAACATTAGTTCCAAAAATCAAACGCAATTTCTGTCAGTTTAGTCTCATAAAGGAACATTATACAAAGAACGTATTTGTCGGGAATCCGCTCTCTCTCTCTGTTTAATATAATAATTTATTATTCATTTTTTGCATAGAACCACATATACACATGAAACAGTATGCGATTTGCATCTGTTGCTACAGAAAATCTAAAGTATCTCAGGCAAATTTAACGCTGGAACTGTCCTTAGTACAAGATTAGTTTATATGCAAATACACGAGTTGTTTTTTAACATGATCTAATATTATAAATTTGCTTAGTTTATTCTTCCTAAGAAGAAATAAGAATATATAACTGGAAAGTTGTCATTATAATACATTAGCATAGTGTATACCTACCTGGTGTTAGGATTATTTTTAGAATCCTTGAAGTTTGTTAGTAATACTAATTTAAAGAGTACTCTGGAAAGTTGTAAGGGTTTTTAGGTTTCATTTATAATACTGGTTCTATTTAAATGAAGATACTCATTGTAAAAGTTAGTAGGTAAATAATCCAAAAATCAAAGTCATGATATTTGGGGCTTAACTCAGCTGTTAGGTATTGGCTTATCCAGCAGTTCATATAGAGTTATTTGCTTATTGCATAACATTGCTTCTCATGGATAATAGAAATTAATATACTCATGGATCAAAATGGGTAGAAACCTTTGAAAAAGTTTCAGAATCTAATAATAATTTTAATCTTGAAATTTATACAAAGCATCTTAGATTGTGTGTAATACTTAAAAAGTCATTGGTATATAGAAACAACAGGAATTTTAAATTAAAAAACTGAACTGAAACGGATCTGTTTGTAAACTATTCTGGCTATAAATAAACTACAATACAAACATTATTATACAAATATAATAATAAAGAAATAGAAATATAATAAATTTAATGAAATAAAATATAAGCAATAAAACTTCAACCAAAAATTTATTGGGTGGTAAGTTGAGGGCTTACACACTACAACAATAATAACTCCCCGCACCGATTTCGGTGACGGTGGCCGATTTCATTGAAACCAGGCCAGTTACGCAGGAGTAATTTTATAGTGTCCAAGTGTGTGCGCAGTACACAAGAGACTCTCTCTTCCTTTACTCTCATAACGGATTAAGGGACGGATCCCGGAGTGGGACGGATCCCGGAGTGGGACGGATCCCGGAGTGGGACGGATCCCGGAGTGGGACGGATCCCGGAGTGGGACGGATCCCGGAGTGGGATGGATCCCGGAGTGGGACGGATCCCGGAGTGGGACGGATCCCGGAGTGGGACGGATCCCGGAGTGGGACGGATCCCACTACAACAATGTATACATGTGTATGAGAAAAGTGTGTAAAACAGTCTATTGCTATTTATATTTATATTTTTTTTGGAAAATATACTTAATTTATATTATATTATATACAGAATATTTCAGTTTATAAAAATCAAATTATGGTCACACATAGACCTTGCTAAATGTTCACAGCACAAGTATGGTATTTGGAACATGATAATATTTCATTGTACATTTTATTGGCCATTGGCAAACAACGTTGAACAAGCAAAGCCAAGTATCTCTTTAGATACCATTACATTATCCATGGGTGATATATTAGATACCATGATAGCTTAATTATCAAGTAACAGTTTAAAGCAACAATTTGTATCTGATGAATGATAAATTTGTATCAAGATATGAATTAAGGATTGACCAGATAAACCAGTAGAAAGTTTTTTGCAAAAAAAAAAAAAAAAAAAATCTGTTAACAGTAAGACACAAATATAAGAATAATATAAAAAAAAAAAAAAAGAGAATAAGAAATAAAAAATTGAAACATGGACAATAATACAGATGATAATATGAGGTCTTATTGAACACGAGTGGGAACTAGATGCTTTTGTTTTGCCACAACAAGATTAACCTAAAATACATTAGGTGCATTGTACACGGGTGATATACGTGATATATTGACGTGATAACAGCTGACATGGGTGATATGCGAGACATATTGACGTGTTGCTGAATGCAAGTGACAATGAGATGTACATGTGTTGCCATAATAAGATTAACCTAAAAATACATTAGGTGCATTTTACACGAGTGATATGCGTGACATATTGGCGTGATTACAGCATACACGGACATATTGACGTGTTGCTAAATGCAAGCGAGAACGAGATTTACTTGTTTGGCCACAACAAGATGAACAAGAACAAAAGCAAAAAATTACATTAGGTACATTTTACATGGGTAATAAGTGAGACATATTGACGTGTTACTGAATACAATTGGGTACTAGATACAATGGTATACTTTATTCAATCTGAATACGCACAAGCTATAACAAAAGTAACATAGCAATGTACAATTTACATTATCCATGGGTGATATTTTTCATTGATAGGTTGCTTATGACAATTAGTGTACCTACTATGTGAAGCATATAGTATATTTTATACAATCATGGAGTGTATACGATATATACAAGAAGGTACTTGTGTCTGTACAACACACGTTACTCCTTCTAGATGAGTCTACAAAAGAAGGAGGAGGGGCGCAATACAAGAGTAGTTCATGTAATATTATACATATATGAACGCTTAATCTCTATGACCCAAATATCGATAAAAATTTAAAATAAAACGAGATTAATTCTCAAAAAAGACCTGGAGAGGAATATGAACAAGAACAGGACAAAGAAATACTAACAGAAGTTGATTAGGTATATCGATATAAGATAAAACAGTGTAACTTTAAAGGAAAAACACAATTAAGTACCCAATATAAAATGGAAATCTAGCAAAACTTATTTTAAATAACTCAATATTAATCCTTCAAGGTGCATCAATAAACAAGTTTCAAAATTACTTAGTGTGACAGACAGTATTAAAACAGAAATAAATAAATGATAATCAACAACTGAGGCAGGGTTTATACCTACCCGTTTTTTTTAATAGAGCTCTATTTCTTATACCAACTAATGCCTTTGAATTTATATATATATATATTTTTTTATCAATATAAAAATATCATACTACACCCTTACTATAAAAATATCATAATTTGAATTTGGAAAAATCTATCATATAATACAATTTATTAATTTATTAAAACTTCATATTCTCCTTAAAATCTGGCATAATTCGTTTCAAATTTACAATATCTGTTTGAATTTTACTCTTCACTATTTCAAGCTTGCTCCACAAGCAAAGCATAACCAATAAATCAAAGCATGAGACGCAAAACATTGAGTCTGAAATTATAAAATATCTTGAATTAGGAGATATAACATTTTTTGTGAACCTATTTCTTATCAGTTTGTATCGTGAATTTTGGTAATCCTAAAACGGTAACAAAGGTATACTTTGAATTTACTCAAATATTTTTTATATTTGTAACCTTTTTTCAATATAGCACTAAGCACAACATAGAATAGGGTGGCAATGATTAATCAAGATAATTTTTCAAATTTAAGTTATCTTGTACTTATTCATCTAGAATCTAGATAATAGAAAATATCTAAGCTGACGATAGTGTAGTCAATAATGAATTTGAATCATTAGGGGGATTTCTGTATCTATACATTTTACCAAAATATATAAAAAATTATATTAGCAGTAATATACATATGAAAAGGTATTAAAAATATAATTCATCTTGATAATATCTTGTTGATAAGTATATCATCATATATATAATAACACAGTAGTGTTTAGTCTCAATAACAATAATTTAACTTAACTCACCATTAATCAAAATTTATTATCCAAAAACAAAAACATACTTAGTGAACCTGAATTATGTCCTACACATAATTAAATAAAACTGAATAAATTTACTTTAGACATAAATTCTGGTTAAAACCATAAATACAGATAAAGATAACTAAGTCGCTGTTTTAAGAAGTACTTACTTTATGGAACTTTAAAGCTGTTCCAGATCAAAACAAAATACAGAGTCAATGGATGCTTGTAAAACACGGTTGTCACAATCTTTCACCAAATTCTTTATTAGGCATACGTCTTACCCTAACAATTTTAGTTACATTATATTAATAAAATATAGTCTGTATTTGGTTTAAGATCATATTATTTATCCTTCATAATATATTAGTCTTAATAAGTGATGTGACTTCCATAAGACACAATTATCGTTTCTCTTTTACATAAAAGTAGGATAAATATTTTGAAATTAATTATTTCAGTTATATGATGGGTTCTTGGCGCGATAAGTATTAAGGGTATGAGCATAGTTATTTAGTTGAATAATTTTGATTTGAGAAAATTTAAAAATAACAGTTATAAAATACAAATATTATATTATAATTGTAAGTAGATACTTAAATATCGGTTACATAACTGATATAAGCTTAAACATGCAAGAAGGTATCATAATTTAGTAATGCTTGTTATTTTACTTAAACTAACAGGTAAAATAAACCGGAAGTATAATTATATTATAACAAGACTAATACCATACTATTATTTTAGTGTTTAACACATTACACAACTCCCATACGCTCTGAACATCTACATGGTAAAATATATATCGAGAAATGAAATGTGTAGTATAATAAGTGATCAAACGAACTTACCTTAAGTGAAGTTCGATCATTATTATATGAAACATTTCATTTCGAAGATATATACCCACCCAACCCAAGCACATAAGGCTATAAGTATATTATAAGCCTTACATGCGTAGCCCTGGGAGTTGTGTACATGTGGAAAGCTCTAAACAGAATGGCGTGACAGGAAACATACCTACCTATCTATGGAACTAGGAATCATAGACAAGAAGTAACTTTTTTCTTGATTTCTAGCTATGAAATATGCGTGGATTGCCTCGTAAGTATGGATATACTACATGGTAAAATATATATCTTCGAAATGAAATGTTTCATATAATAATGATCGAACTTCACTTAAGGTAAGTTCGTTTGATCACTTATTATCACGGAATATAAAACACAAGTGGAAGGGACATAGCTAGAATGATTATTGAAAACCACTGTCGCCAAACCTAAGATAAAGTACCTTTAGTTCGACGTGCTTTCGGCCATCTTTGACTACTTAGTTCAACTATTTGACGCTAGATGGCTACTATTGAAATTTGCATTTTATGCACGCTAATTTGCACCTTAAAGTCATAGATTCAAGGTGTTAATCAATTTTAATTCAAATTCGTATGAATGTTTCTTTCTAGAATGTTCTGCTACTCATATAGGGATGTGAATGTTTATGATGTTGGAAAATCGATAGATTCTGAAATCAATCAATACAAATAATATAGTAAAAAAGGTTATAATTATTGATCGTGCGAACAAAAGTAGTTTGCGACTGCACATGAGCATACTGTGAATTTGGCAGATAATTAATTTAATATATTAGATCTATACAGATAAACAAAATTGAAGTGTATGTTTGTAAGTTCAAATTAACAGCTTTTATTTTCACTTAATGCATTTATAAGTATGATCGGTACTTACAATAAAATATAAATTGTTAACATTTTTCTGTCCGTCTGTCAGTCTGTGTTTGTTCCGGCTAATCTCTGAAACGGCTAGATCGATTTTCACGGGACTTTCACTGGCATATATAGCTGATATTATAAGGTCTAGCATAGGCTTCTTTTATTTTAGGGTTCTGTTTAAAAAAATAAGGTTCCGTTTTCGTTAGTTCTATGCAAACGAAGTTGGGGGTGTTAGAATATAACAAATTTTATTTAAAAACTACATATAATCATTTTTATACTTTGACAGTTGTCACAATATCATTTTAGTATTTCCTGTTTCATAGTGTTCAGTTTCAAATTTAATAATAGAAAAATAATTAGTTGATGTAAATTATCAAGTACCTAATTTAATAATCATTAGAAACATTTTCTTTTGTATAACAATTATAGTAAATTCCATATGGGAACTTCCTGTCTAATGGAGCCAAAATATCCTTATAAAAGGTTGGTCCGCCATTTTAAAAAGTTAGTCATGGACAGGCTGTGAAAGGAAATACAAGTTAAGTAAACCTATTGATGGAATCCATGAGGAATCGAGGGAACTCCTCGAAATTTATATAGAAACATATGGTGATTTCGACTTTTTCTGAAGAAGTTCAAGCATATGCTACCAAAAAGTAAGATTTTGCTTCAAGGTATACCATGGGTCCAAAAGTACTGAACAGAACTCCTGACTCCTTATAGATACATGTTTGGGGATTTAGGCGTTGTTTAAAGAACTGCAAACATATGCCACTGTCAATTAGAGTATTCATCATTATCACCACCATCATCACACCATACATCATCACATTATGATGGTATAAAAGGTACTTCTCATAGTATTTTACACCGACACGGATATCTTTGAACATTACTATGCTGTTTGTGGTCCTTTTTTCAATATTCTTTTGTCGTTTTAAGGGGTATACTTCGAAATTGGTCCTTTAGTAACTAAAGTGGAAACCTGATGATGGGATCCATGAAAAATCGAGGGAACTTCTCGAAATGTATATGAATACATAATATAGTGATTTTGACTTTTTCTGAAGTAGCATAAGCATATTCTACCAGAAAATAAGATTTTGTACCAAGGTATACCCTAGATCCAAAAGCACTGAACTGAACTCCTCGGTCTTTAAAGATACGCGTTTGGACATTTCGGCATTATTGTTTTAAGAACTGCAAGCATATGCCACTATGTAACTTACAGTCAGTAATCATCATCATAATCTTATTTACAATACCTAATGGAAGCTTGGCGCGTCTTCAATTATACATTCGATCGTTTATTTTAAACGCTCTTAAGAAATATTAATAATAATAAATTAACAAATATCACTAAAAGGGTAAAGTTATTAATTTTAAATAAAAAATTCAACCGACTTCCAAAGTATAAATACACAAAACAGTATGAAATAAAACTTATTCTCTAAATAATTTCCCTTTCAAATTCGGCTAAAATTGTTACTATTTCTCTACTCAATCTTCTTAATTTTGAAGTCGGTATATATTCTTTTATAGTATTCTTTTATAAAATCTAGTAACCTAACGGTAATAAATGAATTTAATACTATATACATTCATTATAAGAATCTGGCACTAGACTTAATTAGTAATCGTAACTAATATGAACAAAAACTGGGTATAGTTAAAATAGATTAGATAAAACAATAATCTAATGTAGGTAAGTTGCTAAAATAAAACTCGATCCATCTTTCAGAAGCTTTATTGGCTACTCAGATATCTGGCAAATTTTAAAGACATCAGGCGATGGATATATTAATCCTCCCTTGTCTTTTGCAACAATTAACTTACGAAAATACACAAATATTGCATTTGATTTTTTTTATCAAAGTTCTTACGATGTAACCCCCTATGTGGCCAATCGTTTGGTTACTGAATTCAGTCAGATAGTCTCCAATTTCAGCGAACTCTAAAAAAACATCCATGTCGTCATCATCATTTGATTCATGTCCTTCAACCCGAACAGTAGTTTTATTTATTCTTTCCATGGTAAAAATTATAAAATTTTGCTCTGTATTAAACTGATATAAAAATATTTTAAAGCCTCTATGCAGCCCAGAAATCCTAAGTAACCAGTTTTCCTTGTACTGTTTATTATTAAAGTTCCATCTTGGAGTTTTAAATTTGAAATATATTCAGACGCCATACTCAAATATTCAAATATAACGGACGCGTTATTAGAATTCAGTGCTTTTTTAAATCCATAAAAATATAAATTTCTTGAATTAAAAATATCGAAAATGTTATTAATGATGAGTAAAAATTTCTCTGTAGGCTCACTGTCTTTAAATTCATTTATTTTTAGTTGAGTTCTACAAAATTTTATAGCTTCTGCCACACTTTCGCTAAATAACTGAGTGGCTAGCTTGACCTTCATCCTTTGATTTTTTTAAAAAATGTGCCTGTCTCTGAGCTTATTAGCGAGGTGGAACGTTTCAGTTCGCTGCCGATTATTTAACTGAATTAAATGATTCCACAGAATTTTTTTCCGTCCTTATCCAAGAGTGTTCCGTAAAATCCAAAAGAATTTATTAATAATTTTATCATAATTATGAGAAGGATCTAATATGACCACGACAGAATCATTAGTAACCGGATACGGAAATTTTACTTCGCTTGTCTGAAAATTGCAACCAAGATGATTTGCTAAATATAAATTTGCTGCACAACCATCAAAGGTCAATGCAACGATTAAAATCCCTAATTCATGGAATTAACTCAAGCCCCTGTTTCACTAATTCTGCGCGTTGTACCCCGGAAAAAATGCTATGGGCACTTTGAAATTTTGATTGATGGCCGTTACTAAAAAAAACCAAAGCCTCTTTTGCTTCTGCTAAATGGTCTCCTTCTAAATTTCGTTAATCACCAAAGCAGCCACTATTGGCTGACTGCAGGACTTCGCTTTAAGTTTCAGAGCCATAAATGATTCTTTAGTAAAGCCTGGTACACCGCCAATCTTGGAATACCTGTGAAACACCAATGTATTAAAAATATTGGATACGTTTACGTACCTATTTTGTGTTCATATATTATAATATTTTTGTGTATTTGTATGAATGTATGTCTGTTACTTCTTCACGCCAAAATAGGTGAATAGATTTAGATTTAATTTGACGTTATTGTCATTTTTTTTAATCAAAGACTGGTCATAATCTAGCCCTGACGTCACTGAGACCCAAGGGGATCTATTGTGACTCCCCCAGGCCATTGCTGCTCATAAACTGAACGATATGGTTGGGGGTTGGTGCATTGCGAATTTCGCCTGTGGTGGAGTATTCGTGCTGCCCAAGATACCTGTTTCTGTTCTGTTAAAGTGCTAGACAGACTAGTAGAAGATGGAGGCGTATCTCGTCCTTTTTCTCGCAGAATCTGCAAGTCTTTGTGTCACCGACACAACCTAGTCACAACATTCAAGCAATTCTTTACCACGGGCTAATATTTTATTCTCGTGATATGATTTTGTGAAAGTTATTTTCTCTTAAAATGCGAGCGAAGTCCGTAGCACAGTAGCTAGTAAGAATATGAATAAAGGTATTTTGATTTTACCACTTTCTTAAGGTTCTTGGATGCGGAAGACAGGTATTAAAAGTATTTCAGACGTAGTTACACGCTTTTGGAGAGTAAAAATTCAGCGTCAAAGCGAAACATCGGAGTTCAGGTGAGTATTTCCTTTTTGATATTAAGCCCGATTCTCCACGTTTTACTTGACGAGCTATTAATTCTTGAACCTGTAAACAATAAAAATATAATATCAATCAAACAATATACTAAAAATGATCATATAAATGATAAGAATAGACGAAGTCAGTGGATATAGTAATGTAGGATGAAGTAAATTTTAAAATAATGTAACCTAACTAAAAGCATGTCAGGACATGTCTAAGGAGGTTTCCGTAACTATAAAATATTTAAAATTAATTCAAAAGTTACAGTCTGATTTCATTCAATATAATTTCCCTATAGAGTTCTTAACATGATCCTTTTGCAAGGAAACTAACAAATTTCTATGTCTAAAAGAATTAGAAATGCTAGGGGGAGACCATCTTATAAACCACTTGCGAGGCCAATTACTCGAAAATGGTTGACTTTGTATCATCAAAATATTTATTTAAAAATATCTATTCAACAATACGCCACACGATGGGGTAGAATATAAAAATATACAGCAGCTAGAGGTGCGGACAGACAGACAGACAGACGGACAGAGTGAAACTATAATGGTTCCTTGAGTATTACGGAACCCTAAAAAACGATACCAATAATGATTTGATATTTGCGACTGATTGTTACATACCTCCACGTTAGTATATTTTAAATATGTAAGGTTTTCATTCGAAATGCTAAACTTTTTTTCTAAAGTTTTTAGGAGCTGTTCCATATTTACAAGATTTTGTTTCAATCTACGATTTTGAGCTTGCAAACGTTTAATTTTCAAGTCCTTTTTGGTTATCGTACTTTTAGCCCATCGTAACATACCACCTAGTTTCTTTTTTCTCGGCGTTGAGAATAAGGAACTATCAGGACTTTTATTTCCAAAAGACGCTTCATGACTGTTTATAGTAATTTCTTCAGCTGGCTTTATCATTTAGTATCGGAATCTCTCTGCAATTGATCAAATTCAATGCAGGTTTTTTTTGCTGGTGGCTCAGAACTGGGCCCTGGTTCATCTAGAATACTTTTTTCAGGAGAGTTTGAAGTCATTGTTATGTTCTGTAAAATTGAAATATTATGTTAAAACTATGCTAAAACTATTTTTGTTGTAACTACTCTGACCCATGACTGAGTTTCTAGTACCTCGTACCAACTAATTTTCGCAGTGGCAGCAAGAAAAGAAATGAATTACCGATAGGTTTATTAAAACTGTATCTGTGAAAGTATATAAGATATCCCCCTCAATAAGAAGTAAGACTTTAATACAGTATTTTCATACAATTTACGTATTTAAAATGAAAATATTTAGCTTAATGTGCAACTTATGGGATACCACATACATACAACTTTTGCATTGACTAAACTGTTTAGTCGAGTTGTATACTTTTCGTGAATTCCACACGACTAAATTGTTTAGTCGATGGAGGTACGATCAATCGTATACATCGTAATACGTACAATCGATTTAATTCGATATATATCCTAAACAAATCTAATAGTCTTCTGTAGGAAACGCTCGAGTCAAGGTGCTAAGTGCAATGCCATTTAACCATTAAGTTATAGCGTGGTTGTAGCTTGTGCTTTGATTTATATACGTTTTAAAAGAGAAAAGAAAAGGAGGTACTGTGGATATCCCATATTCAGTGTCAAATTAATTTTTGGAATATTTCATACATTGCATTAGCTAAAAGAGCACCCAGATAAGTTTTTTAAATATTATAGAATCTGTGAAGAAACTTTTATTTAAATCTTATCATTACTGGGTCCAGAACAGTCGCGGATCGACTCTTTAGTCGATGGTATGCGCACTTCAATACATTGCAATGCAAAATGATCGCGTAATCGATAGTTGTTTAACTTTTTAGTCAAAAGCAGATCGATACAGCTTTTTGATTTTTTTTATCGATCAACTATCGAGTTGATAGTATGCGCACGTTCTATATTGCTAAAATCTTATGAAACACAACAAAACAGTTGTTCAACTAAAAGTTATATATATGCGCTAGCCCTTAAACTGCATTTGTGTTTTAAGAAAAAATGTATAAATACTTATGTACTTGATAACACATAATTTTTTTCGTGGAAACTACATGGTGATCCAAATATCTGTATCCTTTTTTTGTTATAAGGATTGTTTTTTCTGCAAAATGTTCTGAACAAATGCAACTTGATTTCGTAGGCATCCAGTTGACCCTACCAGTCGCAGTAATCCACTTCTCTCTTGTATCAGGATCTTTAAGAAAACTAAAACGGAAATAATCAATACTTCAGATAACTATTTTGATTTTAGTTAAAATAACAATAGGGTATTTTCCAAGTTTTTGAAAAGTATGTCAAATTGTTACTAATACCAAAATACATTAGCAGTTTGAACCATTCTTTGTGAATTTCTTTCTTTTCCTTGCAAATTAGCCTAAAAGTTTAAATTAATATTATAGGCGCGAAAACGCTATAATGAGTTTTAAATAAATGTTTTAAGCCTATTAAAAATGCCTTATAAATGGTGCGTAGTGCCAAAATGCACTAATACGTCTACTAAAACACCGGGTAAAATCTTTGTGACCATACCAAAGAACACTGAAATGCGGAAAAAGTGGCTATTACTCACTGACGCATGACGTTAATGATTCTGATGCTGGCTATTCTTTATGGAAATCGGGAGGCCATTAATAAAAGAAGAAGAAGTACAAGAATATGACGTCACATTCCAATCTCGTGCGTTTTTAGTCACGTGGTCAAACGTGAAAAATTCATAATTTTATTTTTGATATTTTATAAAAATCATACACATTTTTGTGTAAAAGGTTGGTTAAATTGGTTTAAATTAATGTTTAGCGATAAAATATCAACAATCTGAAGTATATTTTCATCATAGGATAATACCCTATTACCTATATCTAAAATTAATAAATCGATAAATCGATGATATCGTAAGTCACAACCCTAATGTTCATAGAATGCAGCGCTATATCGCGTCGCGTATCGTCGCGGTGAGAACTGACCCTTAGCCTGTATTCTCCAGAAGTTCAATTTTGAATCGCTATCTTATAGTCACTATTAGGCACACTGTGTGCATGTAACATTGCATCTCAATATGAACTAACCCCATGGGTAGGTACCTAGTAGGTACAATAAAGTAGACATTCTTGTTGAAATATAATTTATTCATACCGTCAATGTATCATTCACAAAAGCAGATACTTCGAAATGCACAAGAGATTCAAAATACAATAAACAGACACTTCTTGTTCCCAATATAAGAATAACATTTATATACATCGAGCATTAAGTGAACTATAAAAGAAGAATAGAAATGCATACAATATATCAACTTTATTAAAGTGTAAATTGGACGTACAAACTTTAAGTTTAAAAAAATACAATATCTATAAACTTCAATCGTCATACTATTGTAACAGTACAAAGGGATGCTTACCTAACTTAAAAGTAAGTATTTAGTAATAATATAATCAATTTAAAAAAGTATTATTTTTAACAACAAAATGAAAACTTAGGAAACTAACGCGTGTTCTACGCACTGTCAATTCGAAAAATAATATTGAGGTAAATAATTAAATATATTAATTATATTAATTACACCACTAACGATAAATATTTTAAATCCATCGTAGCCAAAACGAGGTGAATGTTAGCTATAATATTTAACGCATTCAAGAAATATTTTGAATATGGTAACAACTTCGAAATTCGAACAACTTTAAAAGGTGGGGCAAAAGTAAGAATAACAAACTTAAAATTTTAAATTGTACAAATTAAAGGTATTATTCTTGTATGTAATATTTTTGTCGAATATTTTTTCATTATTTCGTCAAGCTCTCTTTTCAAGCGTACCTGAAATAAAAAATATATATTAGGTATGTACTTGCATGTTATGTTATTAAAAACAACATAATTGATGTGACTTATACTAAGTACTTTATTTTGTTATTTAAAAATAATTAAAAATTTAAAAAAAACTTTCTGGTACCTAGCAAAGTTAAATTACACAAAAATAATTATATTAGTTACAATATTTTTATTTACACACAAATTAAAAAATAAAACGAACATTCCTATTAATCCGAAACGCTTATATGATATACTTAATACTTATAATATGTAATATATTAATGGTAGTTAGTCAATTTCACTACAAAATAAAATATAGGTAAGTATCTACAGATTTCTCATACTCTGGTACTTAATGTATCAGGTATCTAGTTGCTAGTAATAAGTAACTACGTACTTACTTTTTTCATTAAATAATTATTATAAATTCAATATTCTGAGGTGCCAATAGGTAAAATTATCTATGTAGTAGCTTCATAATGATTCACCTCTATTCAGTATTATGCAATGCTCAGTAGGTACCTACCAGTTACTAGGTATTGACACAGGTATTGGTTTTTGAAATAGAATTAAAACGATTATCTTTTCAAATTCGTTTATTTCAGAGTAAAGGCAGTGGTACTTAACAATTTAAATTCTCAAAAAGTTTTATCTGATTTTAATAAAATAAGGAGCATTTTCTTGAAATATAATGTATGTACTAACTATTTATTAATCTGTGGTACTAGGCATTTGTTTGTGTTTATTTTTTAATTGAACACATTTCAAAACTTTATCAAAAACATAGATTTATAAAAAAGGTTGGTATTAAACTAAAATATTAAAAGCACCAAAAAGCATCTTATCAAAGGATTAAAACTGCGCAACATACAACAAAAGAGTTAGCAAAACTTCAATCAACAAAGAACAAAAACATTTACAGACTGAAAACAAGACGTAATTAAATAGAGATTTTGTTCCAACAACTGCGTAAATCAAATAACAATTTCTAAAAGTGCTTGTTAGTTAGTAAAGTTTCTAAAATTACCCCTCAATCGTTGAAAATATTAGTTACTAAAGCTTAGTTGTACATAATATTTTAACTAAATATTTTTTTCTCATCGCAGATTATAAAACAATAGGAAGATGGAGCCTACACAAAGGAAAAGTTTGAAGCTACATTTTAAACTTGTGTGCGTAAAGCACTTGAGAAGCACTGGCAGTACACGCACATCTGTGTGTCTAATGATAAGAAACCTCTCTGTATCTTTTTAAATATTCTCATCCAAAAATAGGTTTTAAAGCAGTAATTGGAAAGAAAAAGAAATACCTACTATTATATATTCTGCAATAATTGTAAAATGGCAAAATTAAGGTCCCTCAAAAATATTCTACAATTGTAATAAATAAAAAAGACAATAATTATTATTAAACTAGCTTTTGCCCGTGACTTCGTCCGCGTGGAGTTCGGTTTACATACAAAATTTTAACCTTTTTTTCACCCCTGATGGGGCGAATTTCAAAAAACCCTTTCTTAGCGGATGCCTACGTCATTACAACCATCTGTATGCCAAATTTCAGCAAAATCTGTTCAGTAGTTTCGGCTGTGCGTTGATAGATGAGTCAGTCAGGTTTGCCTTTTATATATTTAGATGATAAACTTGTTTTGCACTAAAGTTAAATTCTATTCGCTTTTGACTTTGTATTTGCTTTAGTACTTTTAGTAGATGTTTGGTGAGCTTCATCTGATATTGTTTTATAATCTGTTCCCATTTATAATATATTTTGTACAGCAAACGCGATAAATACCCTACAAAAACCTCTAAAATATTATCTGTACAGGTAAATAACGTTATGCAAAATCAATTACAGAAACTTTGGGTACCTACATGATTTACTGCTTAACTAAGTCTAAGCAGAAAAAAAGTTTTAAATTCGAAAATAAAACTAGTACAGCTATAATCAATGACTACTACGCTGAGATCATTATTGTGTGAACCACGATTCAAGAGTATATATTTTTGCTCTGTAGTGTGAACTGTGAGATTCGAGTTTTGACACATTTCATTTCAAAATATGAGTAAAAAAAAAGTCTTGGAATCTGCTATGCGAGTGACCATTATTCGTAGGAAATGACTCATTCCTTGGAAGAATAATATACATGTTTGTTCGGTATTCTGAGTATTTGAATTTTCTTTGTTTCCCATGAAAGGAGTAATGAAATCGGAAAAAACCGTAAGCAGCTATCTGTCACACAAAAAAACGTCAATGGCAAAAACCCAGAGTAAAAGAAATCCATCATCCATGTTTTTTTTTTAAGGTCGTCAGTTCGTCACGCCTATGGTGGACTTTTGGTGTCCGACGTGTTTTGACTTTACGACGTTGGAATTTGGACTTTATGGCACTCATTAGCATGTGGGATGAGGAACGATATATGTTTCTTCTCTTACTAATAGCTCTATGCTATAGTTATTACTGTGAGCAGTGAGGCACATTAATACTTTTTTTTTCTGCCTAAACTTCTTAACATGAGCAGCAAATCATGTGCCCTATGTGCCATTAACAAAGACGCGCCCCACAAGTATTCGGAATCGCCTAAAGTAAAAATATGCAACATTTAGCAATATAAGTTTTGTTTACAATAATCTATAGTAATTATGATTGCATTTACACTCTACGATAAAGCGACTAATGGGGAAAACCTATGTTTTCCTGTGTTGTAGAGTGTACAAACCCCGACATTTTCTCAAAAAAGAATAGTAGGGCACGTCTTACAAGTTAGCACACAGTACGATTAAATTACATTTTAAATTTTTCAATCTCTTTTTAAGTTATAAGTCCCAATTTTACCAATTATTTAGTGTAAATCGTTTACTGTATAAATCACACCTTCTCTTTCACTATTATACCAAGAACGAGAAAGGTAAATGATATTTAATCCACGATTAACTTTAACAGGCGTTGGTGAAATTGGCACTTAATAAGTTTTTTTTAAACACTAGTTACAAAATAGCCATGCATTGGACACGGACCTTAAAATGGTAGCAAAAATAAGATCGGAATATAAATATAAATTATAGATTTTTTACGCAAATAAAAGCATTTACGCAATCTTTTCGATACATAAAACGTTAAAACCCATTGGATGTGTCATTTCTTGATTGTGATAAAAAATGTAGCTTGTGCTTATCGTGTTACCCACCCATTCGAGTGTGTAAAAATGTATGAAAAAGCTTTCAATAACTGCTTGTAGTGCTTTAACGATTTTGATGAAACTACAAAAATTTAAAATGTGACACAGCCATTGGATTTTTTTAATATTTTTGAGATCCGTGGAACATCAACCCAATTAGCAAAAAAAAATAAAAAACCAAAAATGTGTCATAGGTACCAGTTCTAATGTACAAAATATTAGTAGCGAGACCTTCTGTCCATGTTCCTTATGGAGTTGGCCAGGCACAGGGCGAAGAGGGCGCCGACAACCTGAAACACGACGATTTCATATAATTATAATATTTTATAAAATCTATAACCCGAGTTATACTGCGCCACTAAGTAAATTATTAGCCGGGCATTATTACGAATCTATTGACACCTAATTTATTAAAATCGGATCAGTACTTTAAGTGCTACGACGAAATAAACATACATACATACATTGACAGCCAAAATCATAGCCATTCGCCGTAGTCGGGTAAAAACCGAATGTTACAACATCTATAACTGACCAGTCTCTGGTGAGCTTTAAAGAATTTGGAAAGTGTCAAAAGCGAGTCAGTCGACACTACTTTTTGTCTGGCGACTCGAGCTTTGGCGCCTATTCGACAGTCTCTCGACGAATTTGTGTTTGGAGTAAGGCTGCAAGGATCCATTTATATGAACCTTTTTGTTTGGTATCTACCTGTATTATATTATTCCAAAGTAGGTATATATTTTTATAATTATTTCGAGTTTTTAAAGAACCTCAATACTCAGTTCTTAAACAAATGTAGGTAAGATTACTAAGTTTGAGTTGGCAACAAACGTACATAATCTACGTTCTTTCATCGGCTAAAAAGTCCAGCGATTCTTCTAGAACATTACCTCGACACACGCCAGACCGATAGCAACACCGGCGATGGTCTTATTCCACTTCTCGTACAGGTCCGCGACGCGGGTGCTGCAGCCGACGTCATTGGCGTCCGCGATGGTGCACTGCCCGCCGATGAGCTTGCTCACCGCGCCGGGGTTGGAGCAGCAGGATTTGTCGAGGTTCAGTGTACCGATGCCGTAGTCCGCCGCGCCGTATTTACCGCAGCAGACCAGCTGGAATATGCAATTTATGTTATACTGGTGCTAAGTACATATGGGGAGATGAGATGATTAGGTATAAGGTTTGGTAAAATAAATTACGGATACATAAGCAGTGGATCGTGTGCCTGAAGTATCCGTAATTATTGATTTTACCAAACCTTATAACGGGTGATTCATTTGGAGGTACTTTTTTGAAATGTAAAAAAATTATAATAAAAACCAATTTATCGGGTAATTTTTATTACTATACAAAATATCTATTCTTTACATTTATTTTTTAAAGATTATTTGATTCAAATGTTGGCCGTAACTCTGGTTAACATAGTCCTTTCTACCATTCCAATTTTCGATAACGCGTCCGAGCATTTCGATTAGTATTTGGCGAATAACGCGAGTAATGTTGGCCTCTCAGTTGCTCAATTCGTACCCGGCTTATCCATATAGGCTTTGAACTTTACATAGCCTCAAAGAAAAAAGTCTAAGGGTGTGATATCACAGGATCTCGGCAGCAAACTCACCGGTCCGAAGCGCGAAATTAATTGTTCACCAAATTGTTCACGCAATAAAGCCATGGTTTCACGAGCTGTATAGCAAGTTGCTCCGTCTTGTTGGTACCAAATGTTCTGGAGGTCACGGGCTTCAATTTCATGTTGAATGGGCACAGTTACGTTCTGGCTGGCCTCGTTTTTGAAGGAATATGGACCGATTATTCCACCGGTCCATAAACCACATCAAACCGTTGTTTTGTCTGGATGTAATGTCAGGTCTTGAATCTCTTCAGGTTGCTCTTTGGACCAAATATAGGTCGCGCAACGAATTAAAATCTTTCGACAAAAGTAGAGGGGGTATGCGCAGAAGTCAGTTTTTGGGTGTGTTTGGCGGTAGCGGGTGCGGGCGGGGAGGTGTGGATGCGCCGAACGCATGCCGAACATGGCTGCCGACACGCTATTGCATTGGAACGTTAGTAATATAATATATTCTTTGCTATTGGTCACATGCGCGAACGATCCCCTCCACTTTCACTGAGCGCTCATAAACCGTTGCGCGACCTATACGACAATTTTGTTTGTTGACATATCTGTTAAGCCAGAAATCACCAATCGAAATCGCGACGCGTCATCGAAAATTTGCACCGAGAATGGACTATGTTAACAGGATCTACGGCCTACATTTGAATCAAATAATCTTTAGAAAATAAATGTAAGGAATATCTCTTTTGTATAATAATAAAAATTACCCGATAGATTGGATTTTTTTTTTATATTTCAAAAAAGTACCTCCAAATGAATCACCCGTTACATTAAATTAAACTATGACATGGCAATTGGCATTGTCGTACCTGTTGTTGGATATTGTTGAAGATGGTCGCATACGCGGTGTCTGTGGATCGTTTGTCGTAGGTCGAGTCGACCACCTTCACGAGGCTGGTCTTGATGGAATCGGAGTATGTGAACATGAGGACACCGAGCACCACTTGCACGATGATTATCACCAGCAGGAAGATTGCGTACTGGAAACGAAAGTTTTAAATTAGTTGACCTAATCAACTAGGTATTCAAATAAACGGGCGAATACTGAAACATTTAAATTAAGTGCCATTCAAATCACATGCTGTCCTTGTCATTTATCGAGCCACTTTTTTTTTGGGGCGTTTCAGTGTTTTTGACCCTAACGAGTAACGACTGCACAAAGAGACATGTTTACTTAAAGTGCTACTAAAACTTTCATTTATTTATTCACACCAGTTACATATACATTATCCCCCTTACTAATAAACGCTGTATAAGCTTTGAATAGTTATACAGTGTTTTGTCTCCTTCTATCGAATTAAACATGTCACTAGTGTAATGTGAACAAAACACTGTATAACTATTCAAAGCTTATACAGCGTTTATTAGTAAAGGGGTAAGGAAATAACCAATAGCCTTATAAATAATAATAATATTTTAAACATAACTATACCTAATTAGTAATTACTTACTTAAAATATATACAAATTATAAAAGTACTATAAGAAAATTAATACTAGACAAAATTACTACAGCTACAAAAAAAAAAGAAATCTCCCAGGTCGTCCCCACCAGGCAGAGTAACTAGAAGGCTCAAAGAGTTTACTCGCTGGATAGCAATGCTAACTCTTTGAGCCAGACAGGTGCCGACTCTGGGGTCTCGGGTGGCCTCTATGAGTTTCTTCGAAATTTCTCTGAAGAGTTTGTGCGCACCCGGACTAGGGTTTCAACCCCAAACGCTTCAAATGTGAGATCCCCACTAAGGCTCAATATTTGCGCCGCTAGTGCTACTTATATTTTCTTTAAATAAAGCTAAAAATGTCTCTCGTGTGCGGCCGTTAAAATGGTATATTTGTAGCTTGTGGCATAAATCATTATTCGAAAGACGAACGACAGAGCGAATGTTTTAGTGAATTGTCGATATATTTTTTTCGGAATTTTTCGTTTTCATTCTCCCGTTTTGTTCTAAGATTCTAAATAAGTTCTAAGAAGAATTAAGGTCGTCCTTCACTGTGGTGTCAACCAGATGAAAGTGATATTTTATCTAATAAAATAAGTTTCTCAACATAATTTAATTAGGGAACCCCTTAAAAAATGGTCAAGGCTATAATATAACCTCTACTATTTTTTCTCCAACTCGGTCTGTAAATCCGACTATCAGAGAAGTCTTTCATTTTTCGGGTTATTATAATTATTATATCCTATGACACTCACAAATAATCTGGCTCTCTATTGGTAAAAGATTTTCTTAAAATCGATTGTGTAATAAATATTATGTACCTATACAACATCACAAAATATACTGAACACACCATGTAACAACTTTACTTTAACTTTACTTCTTTATTATAATACTAGATGTTGCCCGCGACTTCGTGCGCGCAAAAGTTAATTTCGCAGAAACCGTACATTTTTCCGAGACAAAAAATAGCCTATGACCTTCCCCGTGGTCTATTCTACATCTGTGCCAAATTTCATCAAAATCGGTTCAGTAGTTTCGGAGCCTTTTCAATGCAAACAAACTTTTCCTCATTATATTAGTATAGATTAAGTAAGGATCAGTTAAGAAATGATTAGACCTAGAAAATTTGAGTGTCGCATTCCCTTGGATTACAATTTACAGCGTTTGCTTTCCAACTAGGTCTATATTAAGTTTCTGTGACACACTTAGGTACTTGAGCGAAAGCTGCTTTCTTTCCCCATAGAGAGTGGCATTGTTTGTTTTACAATAGTATTCCTATACGTCACTTAACATGTATTGTCCCTCCATTTAAAATACTGATCACACGCATTGTTGAATATTTGACTAAATTTCACTTATGGACGCGTTTACGAAAAGTTGTTTTACCGGTTGAGTTCCTAATGGAGAGTAAAGAGATTAGAAGTGATTCGTATGATAAATTCAGAGAGTGACCAAATAAAATAAACCTTATTGCCGCACATCAAGATTTATTACAAAAACATGTGAAAATTTTGATGAGAGTTTTATGATTTTTCCAAATCAAATATTAATATTGCTGGATTATTATTTAATCGAATTTAATGTGATTATATCAGCTATCTTTAGGTATTTTTAAAAACCAAAATAAGATTTACAAGGGCAGAAATAATTAAGTATCCCTCGTAAATTTTTGGTGAATAGGTTCTAGAAAATTGTTTTCGCTATATTAACATTTTACACATTTTTAACCGATTTTTAGATAAAGAAGTAGGTACTCTATGTGTGACAACAATTAGTTTTGTAAAATTTGGTCGCAAAATGCAAAAGAGCTAAGCTAAGTCAATTTATATATCTTTGTAAACGTTCCCTTACGAGTTCAACAACACCAAGGGGAAAGCTTAGAAGAGCAGTCTGCTATAAATCCCTTTAGCATCCAAAGTTTATTCAAAAAACGTTATTTTTACAAGTAAAGAATCTACTTACTACTATAGTAAATACTCGATCTAGTTATAGTAATAACAAATACGCCAATACGCCAAAGTGTTTTCTTGTTACTTTGCACGGTCTCTGAATGTTAAAATGAAAAACTTCTTTCTACGTCTAACTTTTAAACTGAGTGAAAGAAGAAAGTGAACATGAGTTACGTCTGTGAACGTTTTAGGGACACTATAGTGCCAACTTCAACTATTACATCGTCTATGTAATTGCCACATTTATATGGTTAATATAGGAAACTATTACCTACCCAATAGGCGTCCGCTTAGATTATTAATAATAGATAGAAACTTGTTTCCTACAAAGCGAGACAGATTATAAACGTCCTAGTCTTGCTATACTGTCTCACTGCCGCGGGACAGCATAGTTTAATAAAGTCGGCTATACATGTTGGTCCAGTGTGGGCCAATGCGAAGTGCTAATGTCCACACGTTGACAAGTACCTTGAATGTCAATGCAGGTGGTCAATGTAGACGACTGTTATTGTCGAGCTGGACAGTGGACTGTGTGGAGCTAGACAATAAAACATATGACTTCCTACTCTATAGTACCTACTATTCCTACATTAATAAAGGGTCTGTTTCACAATCTACTGATCAATAGCGTCAGTTAGTTTATTTACACGTTTTGTCCCTATCGCTTAATGTAAAGTAAGCTGCGACAAAACAACCGAATAAGCTATCCGACACTTAGTACTTACCTATTAGGACTTAGGCGATTGTTAAACAGGTCCATAGTATCTAGTAGATAATAATTAAACATTTCTATTACAAAGACATCAAACTACTCACTGTGACAACCATGCAGTGGCTCTCCCGTATCGCTCCGCAGCATCCGAAGAAGGCGATGATAAACATGACGGCGCCGATGATGATGAACACCCACGGTGCCACGGTGAGGTAGTGCTTGAGCTCCGTCACCATCACCGACCATTGTAGCAGCACGGCCACGCCGATACCCACGATCGCTAGGCCACCCAACTGTAGGAAACGAAGAAGTAAATAGGAGAATGATTTTAAGGGACACACAAATTAATATCAGACAGACAGATGTATATTTATCTTTTCTTTACATAGTTTAATGAAGTCGCTTCCTTTCCTGTTAGCTTAGATATTTTTAACTACCCAATGGATTTTAATGCAGTTATCAGCAATAAATAGAGTGATTCAAGAGGAAGGTTTATATGAGTTTATATGTATAATACATTGCACCCATGCTGGACGCTAGTACTTATTAAATACCAATCAGCCAAGAGTGAAAATGAACGTACCAAATATTAGATAACGAATTAGGACACAGTACAATTTTATAATAAGAATTGAAAATCAATTCCAACAATTTTTTGAGACCATTTTATTACAATTTAGCTATTTGAATTTATTTATTAATGACATACAGTTAATTATTAGAATTTCAAAGAATTAGTGATAGAAATTCGAAGAAAAATTATCGAGGGACCATAATAAAGTAGATGGTATCACGACTAAAATAAATATATGTTATTAATAAATAAGAAAACTAAAAATAGGCCATCAATCATTGGGCAATAGGAAAGTGTTTTTTACTGTGTACAATTTACGAGGGCCGGTAGGCGGTAACACAGTTGAAAGTAAAACAAGAGGACTTTGATATTACGTCATGTGGTTAAACGCCAAGATGTGGTCTTTGTCTGTTGCATAACACGCAGGTTGAATATCGAGGTCGCAGCATTAAATAACATATTAACACGGTATTGTTAAAGTTGTTGAATTATTAAGCCGTGACTAGTAAAAGTAGTTATGTTCGTTTGTGTTTTTGGCCAATCAAAATCGCAATCAAAAATCGCTGGCCACACCATCATAGTTTGTTAGTTTGGAACTGTATACAATTTTAGTTTTCCGATTGCGAAAAACTTCCTACGAAAGGCTTAAACCAGTCATACCTACTTCGACATCGATAATGACGACCTCTGTGGCTCGGTTGGTTGAGCGTGTTCGTGCTCAAGCCGGGGGTCGCGGGTTCAAATCCCGCCGAAGGAACAAAAAGTTTTTCTGTGTTCCTGGGTCATGGATGTGTATTAAATATGTGTATAGTATAAATGTATTAAATATATTTCCGTTGTCTGGTACCCGTAACACAAGTTCTTCGAGAACTTACCACGAGTTCAGATTGACGTGGTGTGAAGCGTCCATAGATATTATTATTATTATTATCAGTCATACACTGCACAATATCCGTGATGAGCTGGCAACTCTTACAAAGAAACGTGTATCTTCTCGTATAATTAATAAAGTTCAATTTTGAATACAAGTTATCTTTAAAATGCAGCGCCATGTCGCGTATCGTTTCGATGCGGCGGAATCGACCCTTAACCTTTAGGTAGGGCTGCCATCCGTCCGGGTTTCCCCGGATTTGTCCTAGTTTAAAGGGCGTCCGGGGAGAGTCCGGGCCGGATTTTATTTGCTATCCGGGTTTTTGTAGGCAGAATTAGGAAGGCCTAAGTTTTTTTTTTTTGATTTGCAGCAATAATAAATCTTCCTTTCTTTTTGACATTGCCGTAGTCGGGTAAAAACTGTTCTATGTCCGGGTTTCGTACTCCAAAATCCGGGGTTTTCACGCGTCTTGTCCGGGGATTCATATGTAAGAGATGGCAACCCTACCTTTAGGAAAAGTATTTCCTGTCGTATCTAAAAGATTTACTGTTCACTTAAATTTGGCTTGAATCCCTACTTCTCTTAATTTTTCACACTTCAAAATCCTTTAATATGGAAAATGGCAATGATAGCGTGTTAAACACTAATAAAAACATTGTGTTTGAAAAGAAAGTGACCTAAAACGTGATAATTGTATTTATATTAGTCACATACGATAATAAACACATCACGTTTTGCACGGTTTTTATTCGGTCAAGTTTGTTTTGACTAAATGTGTTATTTTCACCTTATATTTAGATCGTGCGGAATGTATTTATATAGACATATTTAACGCCTTAAGGCGAGGTCATACCCTACTTTGTCATTTCCCGTCACCTAGTCATATAACATTTTAGTGAAAATATTTTTTTTAGCTTTGTTCTTGCCTTAAGTAATTGCACGTTGTTCAACCTATTTTTAATTCTTTTTTGCTATCATAATTGCCTAATCTTTGGAGTTTGGACCCAGTTCTTAAAATTTGCTCTTTAGAATATTTAAGTAAGTAATTTTAATAGGCAAAAGCAATTTTGAGGCCATATTTCCTTATACATATATATACAATTATTTAACCACAGAAAATTATATCTATAATCTTTCAAAAATAAGTGAAATCCCACCAAAAACATTTTCATGTAAAGTGATGCCAAAAGGATACCAAATGACTCGTACTGTCAAAAAGCTATCAGATCTCATGTGAAACCAAGCTTCTGACTCTACAAGCCTAACTTCACAAACTCAACACCTCAGTGAAGTTATGTGGGTTGGCCGTTTCGTCCCTACAAAAATAGTATAACAGAAAAACAGTCCGTAAATTTTTCACCTTGCGCCCAGGCGATGTAGCGAGCGAAGTAGACCATGTAGCGAAATGGCCAGACCACATATTTTGACTAAGGTGAAGAGTTTGTGTAGTTAGGCTAGAAGAATTAAAGCATGTAGAGTTAGGAGTTTGGTAGCCAGAAACTTGGTTTTACATGAGATCTGAAAACTTTTTGGCAGTGCGAGTCATTTGGTATCGTCTTGGTATCACTTTACATGAACATGTTATTGGTAGGATATTGCAATTTTGTGAGTTAATTATTGTAATGTGTATGAATACGATAGAAAAAACAATACTTAGTATAGTTACTATAAATACATGTATGTAGATATTGAGAACTTTGACCTTAATGATAATAAAAGGAATAATACAATAAGTTTTAAATTTAATTTCATCTTAGGTATAGATAGAAATAAAACATACTTAGTTACGATACATGAATTAACTTTAAAATCACAATTTAATATATTAAACATATTTAGGTACGACAGTCCTCAGGGTGAAATAAGTATTTAAAAGTCAAATAAAGTAACTTGGTCCATGGCTTTGTTGTCTACCTCTCAAACTATAAAATCAATATTGTATTTGATCCTATTTTAGCAATCTAAATTATTTTCGATAAATAGGTAAGTAGATCGAAAGACCCAAGATAAATTTTTCATTTTGAGATCTATCAATCTGCAGACATCAATCGATTTTAAAAACGATAGAATCGATTTTATAATATTAACTAGCTTTTGCCCGCGGCTCTGCCCGCGTAAATGCATTATCCCGCGGGAACACTACTTTTTTGAGATAAAAAATATCCTATGTCCTTTCCCGGGATCCAAAGTATGTCTATACCAGATTTCATAAAAATCGGTTCAGCGGTTAAAGCGTGAAGAGATAACAGACAGACAGACACGCTTTCGCATTTATAATATTAAAGTATAGTATAGATTTTGAAGTAGTTGTCGATATCCGTGTAGAACACGTTTACGACGGATTAGCACGCCGGGAGTGCGGTGAACGCGTTATAAATACACGTCGCGTCGTGGAAATAGTTCGCTAACGTGAATAGGCGTGAGCTTTTGCACGCCCACTGGTAGACTTTCGAAGCGAGCCTCTATAGCGACAGAATCAATGTACCTATGGCCTCTAGTCAAGATGCATTCGATAATTACGACGGCGAACTTCGTAAACAAAATGCATCTGATTTGACGTATTGCATCGCAAGCGACATGTCACTTAACGATGACTTATGTCAAATCCCATACTTACTTGATTTCGAAGTTCAACGTCGAAATTTTCGAATGCATTTTGACTAGAGCTAGTAGGTACTGAATTGTATGGAACAGTTTTCGAGCGCTGTCGCGGCGTGCGGCGTCACTGTCGCTATAGACGGTGGCTTTGAAAGTCTACCTTTATGTACATTTTTAATTGGAAGAGATCTTTGATTTAGTTCAAGAATGACGGTTTTTAAATACGTAACATCTGACAGCTTTTCGACACGTTAAGGACCGTCGTCGTGCTACCAAACGCCGCCTGGTGAGTGGTGACAGAAAAAGTAACAATTTCCAAATACAATTCACAAAACATGATAAAACTTTGGTCCTGCGAAGCGCTAACTCGCACAATTAGCGGCAATAAGGGTTAATTGAAACTGCCCAGTTGACCTCACATTATCCTACTACGGCCAAACTTCGGTCTTTTGAACCTACTGCCGTTATGTCACAGAAAAAAACCATAATGACTAATGGAAAACAAGTGGATGTGCGATATAGGTTTCTGAATGCAAAGCAGTAAGGTATAGACTATGTATCTGAAATAATTTTTGTAAATTGCTTACCATGAATGTTTAATACGTACCTAATAATAGATCTATAAATACTTTCCTTCATATGTACCTATCGTCATGTACAATAGGTTCTACATATAATAGAAGACTAATGTACAATACGGCCGATGTATCTTGGCGAGTCTGAACTTCGCGCAAAAGGTCGCACAATTACTGTTTCTCAGTGTTTTCGTATTTATTTTATTTGTACTAATTGGTCAACTGTATTAGGGACATTTTATTAGTACATAGGTATATAAAAATAATACAATAACAGTTTTCTTCACGAGTTGTAAATGCGCTAAAGTTCGCAGAGCCTATGTTCAGACCCGTCAAGATACAGCGGCCGTAGTGTAACTGACTGTACTTTACAATGAAACTAGTGGATTGTCCATATGACAGATATTATATGAAAGAATAAAGGTAAGTAACGACACGGCAAGTTTTATCAAAATTTAAAAAGAACTGCCAAATGGGATTATGCCCAAATGAGACAGAGCCAAGCAATCGAATTAACAGTGACAGGTTTATTTATTATACAAAAACTAATTTTTGGTAACATAATTTCTGATACTTTTCCCTATTTAATACAAAATACAAAAACAAATCGTGTTTTACCACGACATTAGGAACAGTTGAATAAACGGTTAGTAAACGCAGCTAAAAGTGTCGTTCTAGTTTAAACTATATGGGAAGAACGTGTCGTGTTTAGAATTTAGTGTATGTATTCAGCGACCGAGATACCGTCGTCGAGGCGGTTGTTTTTGCGTAACAACACGATAAGAGTTAAGCCTTGTAAATGCGCACACGTATGTGCTACGGTTACAAAGGTGATGGTCAAAAATTTACCCAGAGTCGACTCTGGATCAAGTTGCCAATTTGATGTCTGACTAACTACCACACAGTGGCGTGAGGTTATAGAACTCCATTCCTATCGGCTTCAATTATAACCTTCCCACTTGAAGACTCTCATTCAAATCCCTATTCCCTACTTATTACTTATACATGCAAGATGAGAACCAGACTTCGCCACTGCTACCACATATCTACTACCTAGTACCTACTAAACATGTCAGTGTCACAAGTTGCTAACGCATGACAAGCGGTACAGTTAGCAGAACAGGTAGAGCTCCCGTGGAAAGCGATAAAATCCTAAATGACTCCGGTCACCAACCTAACGCGACCTACATCCGAAATAAACTGTTCTCGTTTACATCACTGTTCAGTGTCTAAATCTAAACACTATTGTTTTCGATTAAACAAACTTCAATAATTTGTAAAAGGATTTTTAATAGCTAAAGCTTTTAAAAGCCTTTTAAAGGTTATGCCCAGTGTAGATGATAATATCTACGATTTACTACAAATGGCAGTCACGACAACTAGTTTTACAGACCGATTATTATATTTATTTCTTTTAGCAGGGCTAAAATAGCTACATGTACACGAAAAATCAACTATTGAAGAAGTTGCTTTTACAGTCACTTCTAACATTTCTATTTTTTTAATAGTTTTCAATGGAAATGCGTAAAATTGTACACATAATAAGAATAATTGATTAATTGCCAATTAAGAGAATCATTCAAAAGTTACTTTAACAGCAACTTCTTCAAAAGTTGATGTTTCATATCACGATTCACTTAATGGGGGCATTTTAGGCCTGTTGATTACTTTATGATCACATAGTAGGCGATTTTGATTAAGTTCTAAACTTTTTAGTTCTCAATACCTAGCACCTTCACACTTATTTTCTTAGAATAGTTCGCAATAATCTGTTATTTTAATACACTATCTGGAATATTCCACAGAGAAGTCAGGAATCTAGATTCTACAGAGAAAAGTTTTCTATAATGGCATTTTTATTCATTTCTTCAATGATAATAATTATAAACCTTCAAGAATTTTTAATTAAAAGCAAGAAAAATATTATGTAGTGAATCGTATCTTAACATCATCTATAGAATTTCAATAGTTGATGTTTTATACTCGTAGTATGTACGATTGATTCTATAGTTTAGAGGTTGGAGTTCTCCAAACACGCAGTTTTGCGGTTTTACCGGGAAAATACCAAGATAACAAAAAATGTATGACCATTTCAAACCAATGCTGTTATATTCCAACTGACTTTAGTTGAAACCGGTTCCACGCTGATACTCAAATTGTACTTATTAGAAACTGGATCTCAAGGATGAAGTGGAAACATGTTTGGGTATGTAAAGTGACGAAAGACGGTCTAGATTCCACACAATACTAGGTCTTATATGAAAACTGGTTGATCTTTTGAATTTTGGTCTCATTGTTCACATTGTATGCACTCTGAAAATTCGCTTCTTAGTTCTTTATCTTACACAGTTACACACAACTTATTATTCAAACCCTAATGTTAATTCTTATATAAACATAAGAACAACAATAGCCTACATAGTAAATAATGCTGAAAGAATTCATAAATTAAATAACGTTTATTTCGGGCAACATAGGCAGGCCCATATTATAAATATTAATTTATACTAACAAGAACAGTTAGATATTATTATCATATTATATTAAAACTACACAATATAATATTATAATTTAACACTGATATTCGCAAGAGAACTTGAATTATGTTAATTACACCAATGTGTAAGTTAAATTGACTTTAACTTCAAAACCAAAAGCTAACCTAACGATTCCAATCGTTTTCGTAACTAACTTAAATTTTCCTACCTTTAAGTTAGATAAATAATAATTAAATTTAAAAGTAACTTCATCAAAGTATCTTTTACTTAACCGATAACCAAAAAATTCAAACATTATACATTATTACATCCAAGTCCAACTAAGAATCGGTTCACGACGAGATGCGCACTTTTTAATAGCGCTGCATAAATTTATTATGCAGCATATTATTTAATATTATTCCATCATCGTCACGTTCGCGTGTGAAGTGTGAACTGAACCTATGGCTATAACCAAGTTGTCTGGTTAACCAACCTTGCTTTTTCTAACTTTGACAAATATAATAGTAATAATTATAGTTAAACTAGCTATTTCCCGTGGCTCTGCTCGCGTAAATAAAGTGAACTCTTGTCTGAACGGGAACTCTGTACTTTTTGAGACAGAAAGTAGCCTATGTTTTAATCCAGAGCATAAGCTACTGCCAAGTAAGTACCATACCAAATTTCATCAAAATCTGTCCATTACTTTTTGCGTGAAAGAGTAACAAACATCCATCCTCACAAACTTTAACATTTATAATAAGAGTAGGATTCATCTAAATTTATACAAACTATTTAATAAATCTGTATTGTCTATCAAATTAAATATTAATCCCCACCTACACTGTACTAAGTGAACCAGATAGAGCTTTTCGACCTCACCTATGAATCCCATTTTTACGTGCACGTATCTTGCACAACGGGTCAACGACCGCCTGACAATGAGGTGGACATGGGAGGGGGGAGGTGGGGGGTTGGAAAGTTAATCCCGATCCAGACTACGCCAGCTGTTCACAATTACAGGGACTTAGCTTAATTAAAAACTACAGCTTTGATGTCATTGAATCAGTGTTTTAATATAGGTGTAGGTAGGTACACTCTTACGAAATATTTGTTGGTAGATCCTAGAGCATTTCCAAACTGAATCTTCATTTTTGGGATCGTGAAATATTGAGAAACAAATTCAAGCAAATTCTCCTCGGTGTACAGTTTTGGAATTCTTTCTGGTCATTTGTTTCTTTTCTAGCGAAAGGAATAGGTCAGCCACAGTCCACAGTTGAGATTTGAACATAGACACGACATAGCTCTCTGACTGTAGACGCAGTGGTGCTATGTGTAATGTGAAATTACTCTGGGGCTGTGATGAAATAAACCAATTTAGCTCCGTAATCATTAGCAATCGTACTTAAATCACCAGTCATTGTGATTTGTAAAGGAATTCGCTCGTTAAGAAGGCCGCGATGAACAATGTGATTGTTGTCGAATTCGTTTCGCCGAAGTAGTGACATTTCCCAGGAATATTGAATTTTTCCATGTACTTCTATCATTAGTATGCTTTTTACTCGACTGCGCGACGCAAAGGAGTGGTAATGTGTTTATCAGCTTATGTATGTATGTTTGTATGTTCCTTTGAAGCACTATTAAGTATTAGACAGACTAAACGCTTGGGCCGATTTTTATGATTCACGCGTAGATTTCCTAGTGAACATAAATAAGGATTGCCAAATAGGTGTTACAATCTTAAGAGAGAGAGACATCTCTACTTTGTGATCATTGCCAAGTTTTCTTGGTGATATTGGACTGTTAATATCCAGAAACCAATTTCCAATTGCGATAGGAATTCTCAGATTTTGTTTAGTTTTGAAACTGTAAAAAAACAGTTGTATGGTGTTCTTTTAGGACAAGGAATATCTACTAGTAAAGTACTGTGGTCTATTCTTCACACCTTTAAGGAAGTGACACATCAGGCATTCTACAGCGATCCTCATTGATATGCTCCCCACTTCCTCTGGCCAATACACATATACGGCACTTAACATTCTACCGGTGTTCTGGGCTATATAAGCTATAGTTCATAGGAATATTTAACAATTAAATAAGTTTATAATATTACGTAATACAAACATATATGGAAACTGATTCCTGAGTCCTGACACAATAGAATTAAATCAATATTGTTACGTGTTAGGTACGCAGGATTTGGAGAAAAAGCTTGCTGACTCCTTTGAAGATTTTATTTACTAGCACTTAGTCCAACATTAAGCACTAGGTCCAAATACTAAACACTAAGTCCAAACACTAAGCACTAACAGTGTCCTTAAGTCGTAGCCAAGTCGCGGGTTTTGCTCACGGTATCATTACATCACTAATATTCACATCGATATCGCCACTTCACTTCGCAGGAAGCTCAAAGTGAACTCCTGATCACTAGTTTTCGCTTGTATCGCCCGTATCGCTTCGGATGAAGCTCAAACTGAACTCCCGATCACTAGTTTTCGCTTGTATCGCCCGTATCGCTTCGACGGAAGCTCAAAAAGAACTCGACTCGCTCGCATTCTTCCGACGTATTTATACCGGTCGATACGAGTCCCAGACGACTCCAGAAGGTTCCCGAGTCGCATGACCGTGTTAGATTTATTCTGGAACGTTTGCACAGTAGCGCCATCTAGTACTGAGTAGGGGGCCCCACGCTGTCCCTGTTCACACCAAGTGGTGTCATTGGTTGACGCTAGATGGCGCTTTTGTGTGTTCGTAACACTACTCCTCTCTTAGAGATGCTCGTCCCGAGCATCGTTGCCACTGCCATGGTACCGCGCTAGACGATCTATGTGCCCCACTTTGAATGACCCTCTTGACACCCAGATGACCTTCTGCTACGCCATCATGCATTTCACGGAGAACATCTGGCACTCTCGTTCTTGGGACAATTTTCTGAAGATGGAACTCTCTACCGTTATTTCCGGTAGGGTATTCCGTTTATCAGACTGTCCTGTTGCGCCCAGTACGCCCTAGTGATAGCGCCAGTGGGTGCAACCTCACTCCAGATTAGTTTTACGTCGCCCCGTTTCTTGCACGTGACGATGTGTCGAAGGTCGTCATCTCTTTCTCGAGCCTCCTTCATAGCATCATCCTCCCGATGGGCGTAGTCAGTGGGCGGAGCTTGGTCCCCAGTGGGTGTGGCCTCCGCCAGGGGTCGCACGCACCTCTCCGCCAGGGGTCGCACGCACCTCTCCGCCAGGGGTCGCACCTCTCGGCCAGGGGTCGCACCTCTCGGCCGGGGGTCGCAGCTCTCCGCCAGGGGTCGCTCCTCTCCGCCAGGGGTCGCACCTCTCCGCCAGTGGTCGCACCTCTCCGCCAGGGGTCGCACCTCTCCGCCAGGGGTCGCACCTCTCGGCCAGGGGTCGCACGTCTCCGCCAGGGGTCGCTCCTCCGCCAGGGGTCGCTCCTCCGCCAGTGGTCGCTCCTCCACCAGTGGTCGCTCCTCCACCAGGGGTCGCTCCTCCACCAGTGGTCGCTCCTCCACCAGGGGTCGCTCCTCCACCAGGGGCCGCACCTCTCCGCCAGGGGCCGCACCTCTCCGCCAGGGGTCGCACGTCTCCGCCGCCAGGGGTCGCACGTCTCCGCCGCCAGGGGTCGCACGTCTCCGCCGCCAGGGGTCGCACGTCTCCGCCGCCAGGGGTCGCTCTCCATCGCCAGGGGTCGCTTTCCATCGCCAGGGGTCGCAGTCTTCCGCCAGGGGTCGCTCTCCACCGCCAGGGGTCGCTCTCCACCGCCAGGGGTCGCTCTCCACCGCCAGGGGTCGCTCTCCACCGCCAGGGGTCGCAGTCTTTCGCCAGGGGTCGCAGTCTTCGCCAGGGGTCGCTCTCCACCGCCAGGGGTCGCTCTCCACCGCCAGGGGTCGCTCTCCACCGCCAGGGGTCGCTCTCTCCGCCCGGGGGTCGCACCTCTCCGCCCGGGGGTCGCACCTCTCCGCCCGGGGGTCGCAGTCCTCCTCCAGGGGTCGCTCTCCACCGCCAGGGGTCGCTCTCCACCGCCAGGGGTCGCTCTCTCCGCCCGGGGGTCGTACCTCTCCGCCCGGGGGTCGCAGTCCTCAGCCAGGGGTCGCTCTCCACCGCCAGGGGTCGCTCTCCACCGCCAGGGGTCGCTCTCCACCGCCAGGGGTCGCTCTCCACCACCCGGGGTTCGCAGTCTTCCGCCAGGGTTGCTCTCCACCACCAGGGGTCGCACTCTTCCGCCAAGGGTCGCACCTCTCCGCCCGGGGGTCGCACCTCTCCGCCCGGGGGTCGCACCTCTCCGCCCGGGGGTCGCACCTCTCCGCCCGGGGGTCGCACCTCTCCGCCCGGGGGTCGCACCTCTCCGCCCGGGGGTCGCACCTCTCCGCCCGGGGGTCGCTCCTCCGCCCGGGGGTCGCTCCTCCGCCCGGGCGTCGCTCCTCCGCCCGGGCGTCGCTCCTTCGCCCGAGGGTCGCTCCTCCACCCGGGGGTCGCTCCTCCACCCGGGAGCTGCTCCTCCCGCCGCACTTCTTGAAATCTTCTCTCAGAGTCAATGGCATCTCCAAATCCCACTTCTGACACCAGTTGTTACGTGTTAGGTACGCAGGATTTGGAGAAAAAGCTTGCTGACTCCTTTGAAGATTTTATTTACTAGCACTTAGTCCAACATTAAGCACTAGGTCCAAATACTAAACACTAAGTCCAAACACTAAGCACTAACAGTGTCCTTAAGTCGTAGCCAAGTCGCGGGTTTTGCTCACGGTATCATTACATCACTAATATTCACATCGATATCGCCACTTCACTTCGCAGGAAGCTCAAAGTGAACTCCTGATCACTAGTTTTCGCTTGTATCGCCCGTATCGCTTCGGATGAAGCTCAAACTGAACTCCCGATCACTAGTTTTCGCTTGTATCGCCCGTATCGCTTCGACGGAAGCTCAAAAAGAACTCGACTCGCTCGCATTCTTCCGACGTATTTATACCGGTCGATACGAGTCCCAGACGACTCCAGAAGGTTCCCGAGTCGCATGACCGTGTTAGATTTATTCTGGAACGTTTGCACAGTAGCGCCATCTAGTACTGAGTAGGGGGCCCCACGCTGTCCCTGTTCACACCAAGTGGTGTCATTGGTTGACGCTAGATGGCGCTTTTGTGTGTTCGTAACAATATTGTAGCTGATTCACGGAAATTAATTTGAAGGTGTGAAGAGCGGAGAGTTCTACTTTTGGTTGGCTTAATAACATTCAACAGCGTTACTTTGTAACCAATATGGAAATAAAACTTTTTTGATTTGATTTGATTCAACCAACTTGGAATAATTTGTTGGTATATTTTGCCATAACGTTAATTTTTAATCCTGATATTATTTTTAAAATTAGCTAACAAGTTATGTATAGTTTTGCATTAACTTAGTAGTTAGTTGACAGATAAATATCATAAAAACTATAAGGAAGTCACGGGAAACATCAGTAAACTTCGTGGACATCAAGACCCGAAACCAGCTAGGCCCCACAAAGAACGAATTCACCAAAATGCCCATCGAAGACCTATCTAGCAGCTTCTCTACATGTAACTGTCTGTCTATCTACATATATATAAGATCCGGTAAAATCAACTACGGATATTTTGGGCATATGATCTACTGCTTATTTAGAAATGTTTTGGCAGAAAAATAGTTGTCATACTCGAAAAAATCTTCCTTTATATGGGCGAGTTTGTGTTGAGATGAGAGTCACCCATAGGTACATAAGATGATTTTTTTACTTTGAGTATGATAATATTTTTTTGCCTAAACGTCTTTATAATAAGCAGTAGATCATATTATACCCAAAATATCCGTAGTTGATAGTTGATTCTACCAAACCTTATATATAATTATATGGTTTCCTAACTCTACATTAGTAATAACAAATAACATAAATTTGCTATTCTCGCCAAATACTAAACCACTAACATAATCCTGTTAAAAACATGAAACAACACGGTTTTGGTGCTAATCAGCGTTCCGCTTCCGTGGATTCATTCGTCAGTACCCATTTATATTTTTGTTAAAAAACACTTTCCGGAAGATAAAAGATACCTTGAACATGGCGGGTACCAAATTATTTATATACAATTACCCAGAGGTAACGTAAAAAGTAACGAATTATAGTTTGTTGTTGTGATCCCATGTTAACGTAAACAAGGAGAACAATAAAACAACAATATAATGCTGCCAATAGAGAACATGCATTTGTTTTAAATCAGCAAAATTCTTATATATTTTTTTCAAAAGGCAACATTTATTACATTGTCCGAAAAATGCAAAAAGTACAGTAAGTAATTAGTGCTAAATTAAAAAGTTACTTACAGAATTAAAAATAACGACTTTATTTTTTTTTTTGTTTTGATCTCAAAACGAAAATTACTGTTCAAATTCATAAGTTATTTGTGTAATTTTTTGTAATGACAATTATATATAAACGCGGTATTTATGTTAATAAAATCAATTTTGTATTTATCTTCATACATTTTCATTGTGACACAACAGCTGTAACGTCACTCGTGCTACATTTTGTGTTAGTTTTTGATGCTCTCCAACGATCTCACTTTTGTGATGACTGTATTTCGTTAACGGTTGATCGTAGATATGCCATTGCAAAGACAATAAAATATTGCCTGGCTTATTATGTACTTTTCGAAAATTCAATAAAAAAAATGACGCTTATTAAACGTGCAACAAAATTTCCTCCTCTTTAAGGATTTTTTTCAAAATTCGGATATCTTTAATAGTTTCCGAGACATTTTCAAAAAACCATACCCACGGGGGGGGTATGGTTTTTTTTTACTAAATTGTATATAACTTTTGCAATTTTTTCGAGTCCCTATTGAAATTTTTCAAAAAGTTTCTAGAGTTCATTCCGAATCTAATGAGCCCTGGATCATAATTTTCGGTGCCCTTGGACAGAAATTCACTGAAATGGATCTTGTGAATCAGACTACAAAGGAATGCAGTTACACAGTACCTTGGTCGAATTTAATCTTAGTATTTTTACGTCTCTGATTTTGGATCTTAACGGAGTTTTAGAAGTAAGTGTATCAAAATCTCTTACTAAACGGAGTTTAAGAAGTAAGTGTATCAAAATCTCCTAGCTATCGATTTTGGGGTGAAGGCGCCTCTATGGCTGATGCCTACGGCTACATAGCTACGTATCCCATGCCCTCAACACTCAAGGACCTTCCTCGTCCATTGTATGATAAAATATTCACTAATTCAAAAGGTTATTGTTAAAAAAGCTTGTAACCTATCATCATAATAATATTATACATATTAAATAATACGTGAAGCAAACCTTCAGTACAGTTTATCGAAAATTGTAAGATTTGACACAGGTTATGTGGAGGAAGGTGTGCAGAAAGCTATATTTTTTAAATAACGCTTAGAAATAAATAAATTAATAAAATATAACAAGAGCAGACACAGATTATATACATATTTGGTATTACACACCACCGTTCGTTTGATACATAGTTACTGTTGATAGTAGAAATAAAGCACCATACTCACCGTCCAGCCAGCAAATCCAATACCTTCAAGCGGACTTGTAGACTTAAAATTAAAAATGATTGACACTACTGACACTAATGACGGCCATTAGTACCGTTGGATTTGCAGGTTGGAACGTAGGTAAGGCGCTTTACAATATTGTTTGACAATCTGTCACATTTGTCGGCGACTGTATGTCTAGTGTCTACGTAATTTACTCAGAAAAATAATAGCCTACCCAGCCTACGCTAAATTTTGTCAGGGTTAAAACAATTGCGTAATGATAAGTTAATTTTACTGTTTTTATTTGTATTTCAGCCATATTTCAACCGACAACCGTCAAGGTCACCCGACATCCGTGCACAATTCGCCAACGAAGTGATGCTGCCAGTGATCTCATGCCTAGTCACGATCTAAATATATACATTAATCCATAACTTACAAATTGGTACGTGGATGGAACTTATGAATCATTTTTATTCAATTACTTAAATCATTATTCAATTTTTCAAAGATTCTGCCTGGCCTTTTAATTTGATTTTATGTTACAGATTCTGGCTTCTTGACTATGGAGTATGACTGCATGCACATTGGCCTATTGGACTATTGAAAAAATCAAAAACCGAATAGGAATCAGAAATCGATAGAAATAATGATAATATGGGTTACCAGTACGTAACACGTTACGCCCCTAACATCAATAAGCAATACCCAAAATCCAAAGTAAACATAGGGTGAGCTGCAAATAATATGTACAGGGCCATGGTTATTATTATTAATTATTATTTAATGACTGAAACCAACCAAAATCCAATTAACCTAATAACCTGAATAGTAAACGTAAAACATCAATAAGTAGTTGGTTTGTGTCACTCGGGAACTCTGAATATACAATTTTTATCGAGGAAATAGTTACTTACATAGTTAATGTTAACTTCAATTAAATATATGAAAAATGTGGGTAAATATATTAATAGAATTATCAGCATGTCAAAACGGATAGCAGAAATATTAGGCACAAATTACAGCTTCCTGGCAGATAGATCTGGAAATTCTAGAACAAATAATAATTTCAGAAAGTACGGCAGCTGAACATTTAGCAATTACAAGTTGCAAGGATCAAGCAAATAAGTATATTGCGGTAATTATGAAGTGCGGCCAGCATATTCGTAACTAACAAGGTCATAGACCAGAATCCGAATATAGCTTTGTCGCTAATTGCTCATTGTTTAAATACAAATAATTGCTTTATGGCATGTTTTAGTGTTAACTATTAAGAGTGTGTTATGGCGCCACAGAGACGTCTAAGATCGGTATGATGTCATCCCGGTCACGTGAATACTGTGGCGACACGAATCTGGGCGTACGCGTAGACGAACGATGGAAACTGAAAAATCGTACAGCGATATTGTATGCGATCCTCCTCCCATACATGCAGGCAGAAATTGAAGGATACTACATGGTACTTAGTACATACTATCAGGGAATCTAATCCAAAAGCAAGTTAACTGTAATAATATGATATCAAAATGACATGTCATTGACAATTGTATTGTGACTGCATGTCGTCATTATGATACTAATAAATTATGAGTCTACCCTACCTGCTAAAATTAGATACCCCGAAAGTACTTAAATTAAAAAACAATACCGTTCTACTTGCAAAGTTAGAGACAAAAATACTTTTTACTTGTTCAGATAGACGCGAGTCAAATTAATAAATTAGATAAGGACGAATTAATTAATTCAAATTAAGTATTCACATTCAATTTGTCGTACAAAATTTAAATATGGCACCATAGTAAAATTTCCCTAACAATAATATCTATAATGTAGTTATTTTACTTTGGCTACGTGAATACCTTATTTTTTCTCAGGTTATGGTCCATGACAGTGATAGTAATGAAAGAGTAACGACTAACGAATATTATGTCGATACCACTGAAGCTTATTGTGGTAGGCGGCAGGCGCACATTAAGACACCATAAAACCTACCCTCAGTAATCAACACACGTCCCAAATAATTTGTTTACCTTACTTCTAATACTAAGGGCCTGTTTCACAATCTTCTTATAAGTATCGGATAGCTTATTCTAGTTTTGTCGCCGCTTACTTTATATCGAGCGACAGAGACAAAACCTGCAAATAACCATCTGATACCTATCAGTAGACTGAGAAACAAGCCCTAATTGTGTTATCATGTAGATACTATTTAATGGTTAAATTGTTTTACTAGTTTTAATATTTAATGGAGGTCGGTGGTCTCTGTGTATGTATGTACTTTTATATATAATTAGTTTGCTCAAAAATAATTGCTTCATAATTTCATTATGTACTTATATCTTAATATAATAAAGAGGAAAAGTTTGTTTGTTTGTTTGCATTGAATAGGCTCCGAAACTACTGGACTGATTTTAATGAAATTTGGTACAGATATAGATTAGACCACGGGGAAGGACATACGCTACTTTTTATCGCGGCAAAATGTACAGTTACACGGGATTTCCTTTTGCGCGCGCGAAATCGCGAGCAACATCTAGTATAATATAATATTCTTTTCTATGGCTACTAAGAATACTTTGCATTAAATAATAAATTACTGTGTTATAATATGTAATATTATCCTTGATCTTATACATTTTTCACTTTAAAATGAGTATTCTCATATTATTGCAACTTCGCCAGTGAAACTTGTTAGTATCGCAACCTTGCAACTTCTTACTCACTCGACTGAGACATTTGACGTAACCAGCTGTTCAAACAAAAAATATTTGTTCTCTAGATGGATTCAGTAGGCGGCTGACTTTTTAGGAGCCTATTGCGTTTTTGTACCTCTTCAATTATTTTTTTGTTTAGTATCAAGGTGGATCAAAACTTTTGGCTGACATCTGCAACACCAAAAGGAATGCAGGTTGTGAAACAAGTAGTTCGTTATAGTAATTACTTCTCTTAGACTAGGGTTACACGGTCAGTCTGGCATCAGTTCAGTCCATCAGTCTCAGACTGACGCCAGAATGATGGCCGGAAAGTACATAATAAAAAAATTATCAGTCCGTCAATCACACGGTTACACGATCATTCTTTCGTCAGTCTGGATCAGGCTGATGGACTGAACTGATGCCAGACTGACCGTGTAACTCTAGTCTTAGAGGTCGCCTCCTTGTAATTTATTCGGATTTTCTCATCATAGTAGCGGGGACGGATGTGACAAGATTCAAATTTCTCGCAGTAGGCGTCCGAAAGTATCTGTGTCGAGGAATAAATCTTGCAATAATCCTTGGATGAAGGCTGTTCGTTAGTATGCACGTAATGTTCCCCCACCTTATGATACCAAAACGACAAACTATGAGGTCACATGATACAAAGCGTAATACAGTGTTCAATGTTCTTAGTATGCGATGAACGAGCGAGGAGCATATGGCCTAAACCAGTGTTTTTTCACCTGTGGGTCGCGACCCCCTGGGGGGTCGCGAAGCTTCTGTAGGGGGGGGTCGCCGGAGGTCGAGAGAACTTTCGTAAAAAAAGTTTTTCTTGTTTTTTTAAAAAACAATAAAGATTTTTTTTATTTAAGTAAGTATTATTATTAAGTAAGAGAATTTTAACAAAAGGATAATATACTCATAAATCGATCATCGATGTATGTTATTGTAAAATAATGTGTTTGACGTACTATATTATGTACTTATATCCGAATAATTATGGAGACGCATAAAAACGTCGTATGGAATGAATATTTGTAACACTGTATCATACACATACATACATGATAAAAAAGCGAAGGGTCGGGGGTCGCGAAATATTTATTTTCATACAAGGGGGGGTCGCATCATGAAAAAGGTTGAAAAACACTGCCCTAAACTATGGCTCTGCTTGATAGGATATTAATTATGATTAATTTTGAAAAATTTCGAATGTACTAACATAATTTTATTTATTACATTTAAAGCTATACCATTAATAATTGATTGAGGGTAATGAAAAGAAAGCACTTAATATAATATGGAAATTAGCTGTATAATTTTAAATTATTGAACTTTGAATCCTTACATCCTCCTCCGTGGCTCAGTGGTTAGAGCGTTGGCGGTAAAGCCGGTGGTGAAGAACTTACCACGGGCCCAGATTATTTATTGACGTGGTGTGAAAGCGTCCATAGATATTATTATACTTAATCATAATAATATCTATGGACGATGAAAAAGGAATATTCAAGTACCATGGCTATTTGGCAGACTAGTCTACAGACTATTACTTATTATTACCTATTCAGCACAAGTAAAAGTGACATAACTTTTTATATAAGGACGCGAGAAAGTTAGCGACTTCACGAACTACGAAGTACAAATATCTTATTCCTCTGAAATTTTATTAAGTCAGTAAAGGATAAGTTTCGTCATCGTGCGAACAAGTCACGTACACAATTTCCTTGGTCATCAATGTTTTCCTTGAACTATATTCAGAAGGTTCCAGATGTAAAATATTTTAAACAAACGCCATACTTATATCGCCTAACAGGTGTAAACTGTAAACCGATTACATAAGATTATGCTCAATAGTAATTGCGAAGTGCTTGTATCGCTGCATAAATAAGTATTAAGGTCACCATCTAAGTCGTAACGACTTAGATGGTAATACCTTGAGAGTTAAGGCATTACTTTGAACGAGGCACGAAATAGATAAACAAACACAATGTTTTTCTGTTTTCAAACAGTAACAAAGTATGTTTGTTGTCACACGTTAAGGTCTGCGCCTCAGAACCCGGGTTCTATGCTATAGCCGGCTATTAGGAAGAGAAAAATCACTGAAACATAATGATATATCGTCGCTTATCCCACATGCCAACACTTATGAGTGACATAATGTCATAATTCCAACGTCGCGTCGTAAGAATGAAGCATGAAGACCCAGAAGATCACAAGTCGAGGCGATTTTCAAATGAGAACTTCTTCCGGTAATTTCCCCGGTTAAAAAATTCAAAATACATGGATTTGCTTTCTCTTTCACTGTCATAGATTTTGCCATTGATGTTTTGCGAGATAGATAGCTATCACCTAGCTAGGTGTGAGGTACTTACGGCTTCGATTTTAGTGTGCCTTCCATGTATTTATTCTATTCCAAGGTCTCCGTGACGAACATATAATCGAGCCATCTTGCCAATTATCCAAAAAGCTCCACATACACGTGCTTACGCCTTTTTTCCAATAGGAGTAGACAAGCAAAGACCATTAAGCCCCATAGGAGCAGGTAGACGCCACAGAGCAAATCAGTAGCCCACTTTGCCCTCACGAGAACCCCTACATAACGGCTGGCGAACCACGTCGATTTATTAAAAGCTTCTTTTTTTCAAAATACAATGCAGAACGGATATATGCAATTGCTGTTTCACTTGCGATTTCTATGATATCAGACTGTAGGTAGTCATCTCATCTATTTTAGTCTGTTGTATAACTGCAAAACTTTTACTTTTCAATTTGTATTAGATATGTGGGCGTATATTGGTTTATCGCTGAACTGCGGGTTACATAAGGCCAGTATTTATATTTTTTAAACTCTACTTATATAACGTCTCTGAAAATTAACAACGGATACTTCGAGCACATGATTGTGCTTGTGTAGAGACATTTAGGCAAAAAAAATACATACGTATTGTTAGTTCTGAAAAGTGTAGGTATTTCATACGATAAAAGTATACCCACCTACTTATTTCATTAAGTATTAGTAGGTACCTATATTAATTTGTTTCTGTTTGTTTTGACTAAATTTCACCCGTTTTGTTAGAGGTTTAAAGACATTCTGTTATCTGTAGTATTAGTATCAGTATTGTACCCGTGCGAAGCCGGGGCGGGTCGCTAGTTATATAATAAAGGCGTAGTTGAGCCTTACAACCAAAAGAATGGCATTTTACAAGCTTTTATTTACTGTTGTGTGTAAGCCAGCGTGACGCAATGCTCCATGAATCACGATGCACACAAACGATTGTTTTTTGTACTTTTATTGTTATATCATGCGATTGTATAATTTTATGTATTTTTAAGTGGCGTATGTAGGTAGATAACAGGCAGCACACTATTCTGAAATAGGTATTTGTTAGTGTTTAAATATAGCAAAGCTGTTATAGCAAACTATTTATTAATAATATGTGATTATAGTATTATTCTATTTATCCAGCTGTCCTATAAACTCAAACTCAAAAATGTATTTCCATGTAGGTTATAATATAACGCTTATAGAATTGTCCTACATGATGCCTACCACCGGTTCGGAAACTAGCCCGGCGAGAAGAACCGGCGTAAGAAACTCGCACGGGGCCACCTTTTAGCAAAAAGATGGGAAAATTGTTCCTTTTCAAAAAATATTTTTACAATGTTGTAACTTAATCCATATAAGATTAGTCATAAGTACAAAGAACATACTTAAGTACATAAAAGCAGCCTTGCACGGGGCCATCTTATTCCCAAGGTGTGCAATCGTTAATGTAATCACTGACTTTATAATAAGCTTTAGCACACAAACATTCTTTAACAGCTTTTTTAAATTTATTAATGGAAAGATTTTGAACGTTTTCTGGGATTCTATTGTAAAGGCGTATACATTGACCTTTAAAAGATTTACTTACTTTACTAAGTCTGATCACTGGTATTTCTAACTTGTTCCTATTTCTAGTATTCCTACAATGTGTGTCACTTTTCTTTTTAAAATTCGTTAAATTCTTTCTGACATACAACACATTGTCCAAAATGTATTGAGAAGCAACGGTCAGAATACCTATTTCTTTAAATTTTTCTCTCAGAGATTCAAAACATGACATCTTATAAATAGAACGTATAGCTCGCTTCTGTAGCACAAATATTGTATTAATGTCCGCAGCGTTTCCCCATAGAAGGATGCCATATGACATTATACTATGAAAATAACTAAAATAAACTAGCCGCGCTGTATCCTCATCGGTAATTTCTCTAATTTTTTTGACTGCATATGCTGCAGAACTGAGCTTATCTGCCAGATTTGCAATATGGGGACCCCACTGTAATTTACAATCTAGTGTTATTCCTAGAAATACAGTAGAGTCCACTAAGTTCATTTTCTCATCATTTAATAGTATATTGGTTTGTGCCTGCCTAACATTTGGGAGGCTAAACTTTAAACATTTTGTTTTATTTGAATTTAAAAGTAAATTATTAACATTAAACCAATGTACCATTTTTGAGAGAGCACTATTTACCTCGTCATAATTTGACTGTCGTCGCTTCACATTAAAAATTAGTGAAGTGTCATCGGCAAAGAGTACTATCTCATGCTTATCTTTAACTAGATAAGGAAGGTCATTTATATAGATGAGAAAAAGAAACGGGCCTAAAATTGACCCTTGTGGCACACCTAGTTCTATTTTGGTCCCAGTAGACCTTGTAGAATTAACTTCTACTCTCTGCGTTCTATTTTTAAGATAAGAATCTAAAAGTTTAAGTGCTGTGTCCCTTATACCATAATGGTATAATTTTCTGACCAACGTAGCATGCTCGACACAGGCGAAAGCCTTGGATAGATTACAAAAGACACCAAGTGCATCATGCGATCCCTCCCAGGCCCCAAATATGCTGCTTAGAAGACTGATGCCTGCGTCTGTTGTGGACCGACCTTTAGTAAACCCGAATTGGTTACTATGTAATAAATTATTTATGTTAAAGTGGGCTTGTAAATTTTACTGAAAGTCGGTAGTATAGATATTGGTCTATAATTTGCTGGGTCAGACTTATTCCCAGCCTTAAAAAGAGGCATCACCTTGATATGTTTCATTAGGTCAGGAAACACACCATTCTTTACACAATTATTGAAAACTAAGGCTAGATAGGGGGCAATGATGTCAATTATTGATTTTATAACTTTTATAGACATACCCCAGAGATCGGTAGTATTTTTAATATTGAGTAATTTGAAGGTGTTAATAATATCTCTGGAGTCAATTTCTTTAAAATTAAAATTGACATCACATTCCTTTACATTTTCTCTGAGTATTTTGTCAGCAACTGCAGGTGAAGAATTTAAATTTTTTGTAGTTGAGACCGGAATGTCAGCAAAAAACTTTTCGAAGATCGTCGCAACCTCTAGATCAGAATTTACCTTTTTATTATTAATACAAAGTTCAAATTTAGAGTTACGACTGCCTTTACCTCTTCCAGTCTCATCTGCAATTATCTTCCAAGTGGTTTTCACTTTATTTTTAGCGTTCATTATTTTTTCTTTTATGTGAAGTGCCTTCGCTGCATGACATACTTTTTAAAAAAATTTTTGAATATTGCTTGACATATAGTTTAAAAGATTCACTCCTATTAAATGTCTTTTCGTTATACAAATCATATTATAATCTCTGTTTACTTATTATAATTCCTGCAGTTGCCCAGGTTTTAAAATTACTTTTTCTATTATTTAAATTGACCGTTTTAGAAGTAAACACAGAGTTATATTGGGTTCTTATTATTTTAAATAGTTTATGAAATGCTTCATCTGAGCTATTAAACCCATCTAACTGTTGAATATTTGAAACTAATTTACCTCTAAATTTCTTAATACGTTTTGTATTCACAGGAATATAAACAAGCTTTTCTTGAGGTTTATTTTCATAATTAATATTAAATGAAGCAAATTGTCCACAGTGATCAGAGCTAAGCGCATTAATTATTTCTTTTTTATAAGGAGTAATATTAGTGAAAATATTATCAATACAAGTAGCTGCTGTATCACATATTCTTCTCGGTTCATAAAATAAATAACTGAGGTTATACGATTTTAACAATGATGTGAATCTAACAGTGGTGGAATTTGAGTCTAATAAATTAATGTTGAAATCACCACATACAATAATCTTCTTGTTAGATGCACATATTTTTGTCAACACTTCTTCCATGATTTGTTCAAAGGAATCGTATAAACCTGATGGAGGCCTGTATACGCTTACAATAATAAGATGGCTCAACTCAATACAGGCTACCTCAATTATTCGTTCAGTAGAGAGTCTTATAATATCTTCGCGTTCTTTAAATTTTATTTTTTTATTAGTTAATATTAAAGAACCACCTCTAATGGCATTCTCTCGACTGAACGAACTAGCAACCTGGTGACCACAAAAGTTAAATATTAATTCATGTTTTCTAAACCAATGTTCTGATATACACATAATATCAATGTTATATTCATTAACAAACAACTCAATTTCTAATTCTTTATCTACCATTCCTTGCAAATTTTGGTGCACCAGGTTTATATTGAAATTACATTTTTTGTTAACATTTTTGGTAGGTAAGGCAGGTAATTCATTTAAATAATTTATATTATTGATTATCACATTGCTAGAGTGAGCCTCTGTTGTCTTAGAAACTAATTTAAATTATTTGGAACATATTCCAAGCTACTGACTGTATAGTTGTCAGAATAAAGACTCTGCTCAATAAAAGCAGTGGTCGGTTTAGCCAATTCTTTGGCTTGTCTTAAATATGATACCTGAATTGTTTTTCAAAGTTTAAATTGAGTCATGACTGGCATCGTGCAAGTGTAATAAAATTCCGGATAAGGGCGAGTCGGACTCGCGCACGAAGGGTTCCGTACTAAACGGCAAGAAAATCACGTTAGTTGTATGGGTGCCACCTTTTATATTTATTTTATTCTCTTTTTAGTATTTGTTGTTCAAAAGCGACAACAGAAATACACCTTCTATGAAAATTTTAAACTGTCTAGCTATAACGTTTCAAGAGACGGTGAAAACAGACAGACGGACAGCGGAGTCTTAGTAACCCGTTTTTACTGTTTGGGTACGGAACCCTAAAAATTTAAAAATAAGAACACTTTGTGACAAAGCAAAAGCGATAAAATTATTTCATGATGCGACGGACGTATAAAATACGCTCAACCTGTGTTGAGTCACTGGTCGTCACGTGCCAGCCAAGAGTAGATTTTCAACCTACTTAACTACCTACTCAGACTTTGCATTATACTATTTGGTTGACATTTTTATCATGCTGGTGTGCGAGTCTCTCACCGAGAGAAGGATTGCTGTTCTGCCGTCCTCAAACTAAAAGGCGGCTAAATGACAAAAAGAGTTTTTGAGGTAGAGCTCAAAAAATACGGGATTATTTTGAAATTGATGCTAGTTATTTTCTATAAACAATTGTTAATGTTGTCATAAGACATTCACGAAAACATTAACAATTGTTTATACAAAATCACTAGCATCAATTTCAAAATAATCCCACCTTTTTTAACTCTACCTCAAAAACTCTTTTTGTCATTTAGTCGCCTTTTAGTTTGAGGACGGCTACTGTCTACCGTCTACACGATAGCCACCTACGTCAAGCAGTGGACGTTATCTACACAAGAATAACGCATGTTTAAAACAAGCTTAAAACTTTTAAACTACAATCGTTTCATCCAACTTCAATAAAGGGGTTAGGGGCATTCCAATTATGAAGTTCCACAAAGGATCAATACCACAACACAGTGGGGAAAACATGGAAATCACATACTTAATAATGTGTCAAAAATTTACATACATAATAATAAAGGAAAAATGATATTCGAGGATATAACCACAGCCCGTAGTTTCCGGATCATTAATTATTCAATGAAACACACCTGTTGACCAGTTTTAGGGCGCCAATGGAAGGGCTAAGGGACGTTTGTCACGCAACTTGATTGATCAGACCCATAACACTACTATGTGTTATACCACTAAATTATGACAAAGAATTAGGTAGGGCTAATATTTACTTAGGCCTGGAAGTCTTGGTTTAATCATTATATTGAATTCATAACTTACTTGGAAGAAAACTATTTAATTTCTCTAGTAGGTTACATACGTACTTTTCTGTGAATAGTTTAATACTAACCTACCTACCTACCTACTTGTCATGTTGGTTTTTCAAGTCTTGAATTACCAGCATGACAAGTAGGTAGGTTAGTATTAAACTATTCACAGAAACTACTTACTAGAGAAATTAGTTTTCTTTTCATAGAAGTCTTGAATTTCAAGACTTCTATGAAATTGTAAAGCTCTAACTTCTAAGCGTGTTGTTCTATCGAGTGAACTTGTTCAGCTGTTAATGCTTTCTAGTAACGCTTCGAAGTATTTTACGAAATTTGTATATTACGAAGAAAACTTAAGTTTCCTCAGGTAGGTATTAAATATTTTTCGTTGTGAAAGATTCAACGTAAGTATAACAAAATTGTATTCTATCAATTCTATCCCGTCCCGTATATAATTATATATATATATGTCACCGTAAAATTGTAAAAACCGTTAGATTGTAAAATAACTACTTAACGAGATTGTAAAAATATGTCGAAAGATTAATAAATAATAACTAGGTAGGTAGGTATAAGTATAATATTTATAATCTAACGAAAAATAATGTGTTAAATTATAGGCAGCATATTCGTGTCGGAAGTCCCGCAACATTTTATAATTTCACTAGTTTTATTACAATCTAACGGTTTTTACAATTTTACGGTGACATATATAATATACTAGCTGTTGCCCGCGGCTTCGCCCGCGTAAATATAGTATCCCTCGAGGACACTGTATTTTTTCGGGATAAAAAGTAGCCTATATTTAAATACAGAGCCTAAACTACTACCATACAAAATTTCACCAAAATCCGTTTAGTAGATTTTGTGTGAAAGAGTAACAAAGATCCATCTATCCGTCCATACACTATCCATCCATCCTCACAAACTTTCACATTTATATTATTAGTAGGAGACGTCAGTGGCTTTATTAATAATTACTAGATGTTGCCCGCGACTTCGTGCGCGCAAAAGTTAAATTCGCAGAAACCGTACATTTTACCGCGATAAAAAGTAGCCTACGTCCTTCCGCGTGGTCTACTCTACGTCTATTAGTATAGAAGTATAGATTAAACTTTTATGTTGGATTGCAAATGCATTGTTATTAATTATTATGAACAATTTGACACAATATTTTTACTTAATTAAAAAAACATTGCGGTTTAATTTGTTTTCCCTATTCACGCTTTGTTCAAATTAATTGAGGAAAATGTATTATAATAAAATTAGTTACATGTTTTGGTGAAATAACATGCACTGAGTCATAATAGTACATATAACTCATATAAGGTAAAAGTTAAATGACGTAAGTACATTTAAGTGCCGTATAATATGTAGTCCGTACCCGTACTGTATATGGTGGCAACATTTCAAAAAATATTGCAAGCAAGTATGATGTCATTTCACGCCTGAATCATGGTCGCACTCATTGCTAAAGAATAACCATTATTCAGTTAGCTAATAGGTCTAAGCCTAACTAATTAGCTATACACTACACAGTACACTACACTAGTAACAATGATATTCTTTTGTATCTTTTAAACAAATACTAGTCCAAGTTAAAATGGTTCTCTTATGGCCCCCACAAACGAGAGGCCGATCGTTTTAGTTAGAACTGTACCCCAAGCAGGAACATTTTGCCGTTTGCGGTATCGTTACGTGTACCTACGTAAGCGAGAAATATTGTATGAAAACCAGCGCCTCTAGCGGACGTAAAAGTAACTAAAATTTTCATACAAAATTTCTCAAATTTCACGTTTACGTACACGTAACGATACCGCAAAATGTTCCTGCTCGGGTAGGGTTACCAGATGAAAAAATCAAAAGTCCGGAGAAAAGGCCTGATTTCCATGGAAAAGTCCTGAGATTTTCTACAGCTTGAGAATTTTCTCTCAAAAACGTATTATTATCTTGCGCACGCGTTTTACGCGACTTTTTTGATTTTAACTACAATTGTTACCAAAAGAAGATTATTTTTAGTTTGTTTCACTTTGATAAATAAGTATTGATTTTAACTGCAATTGTTACTAAAAGAAAATTATTTTTAGTAGTTTAATAAGAGAGATCTTTAAAATGTAACCTGTGTTTTATTGAAAATCCTGAGCTATCACTAGATTTGCTAAATCCGGCCGGAATCCTGAGAAGAGTCGAAAAATCCTGAAATCTCAGGACAAATCCTGAGATATGGTAACCCTATGCTCGGGGTACTGACGCGGACTTCAGTTCGGCCTGAACAGATTCGAGCACATAAGTCGAACGCGCACTTATACGCCTTGCAGGAGCCGCACGCGCCGAAGTTACGTTAGTAGGTAATATATTATATTCTTTGCCGAAGTCATCGAATTTTATAAAGAAACCACCGCCGCCCATAGACACTCACAACAACAGAGGAGTTACACTTGTAACTCCTCTGGTGTTGCGACTTGCGTTCCTGGTCCTTAAAATCCCCAATCCCCCCCATGGGCCTCCGGTAACCTCACTCACTCGGCGAAACACAACGCAAGCGTTATTTCACAGCGGTTTTCTGTGAGGTCGTGGTATTTACCCGATCGAGCCGGCCCATTCATGCCGAAGTGTGGCTCTCCCAAAGTTAAAGCTACTTGTACTTGTGGAGCTAAGCTTTATCTAGAAAGAAAAGGAAAACATGCTAGATTACTCTAGAGCTTTATTATGCCCCGTCCAGACTACTCGCGAAGTAGGCCGAGGTTGGCTGAATAAGACAGTATGGGTCACGCACTTAGCTTCGCCTTGCGTACTTCGGGTTACTTCGCGGAGCACTTCCTCGGCCTACTTTGTCTGTCTGTCTGGACTCTGGAAAGACAGTTTGGACGGGGCATTACGGTTTTAACTTATTTTAACCTGTGAATTTGGAACATGCGATATAGACATTGATGAATAGATATTATAGGACAATACCTAATTATATAGGTGAGCAATACAGAATACTGTAAACAAAATGCATTCGAGACGAGAATAGGTATGTGTCATAATAATAAAATATTATATATAGTGTTGGAACTTGGAGGGTGAAGAGGATAAGTTGAAAAGAAAAGGAAACTAACGTAGTTGCACCTTCTAGAAAGATAATATCAGTAGCAATAAACTGTACACAAAGGCCTAGGTGCACCCTTCAATCAATATAAGTAGGTAGGTGCACCTAAAACCACGTGCTAAAACTTGTGACAAAAGTTTAAAAATATCGTTACGACTTACGAGATTTAAAACTTCAAAAAACATAGAACAATGTTCTAAGAACGATATCAAACAATGTTGTATTTTTGTGTCGGGCATCGTTTTAACTGCCGTAGACAGGCGATTCCCATGGCTATGGAGCCACGTAACCATGGGTTTCACTCTTGGCTGATCACAGTCCGTCGAATCATAACAAAACCGGTTCTCCCGCCCTTATTACAACTCACCGCGACAACGAGGTTGAAGAAAAACAGCACATATTTCACAAAACTCGTTCCACACCCCATTTTGAATGCACAGCGATAAAGTCACACACAACACAAGCTGAGGTCACTCGCGGTTTAATTTGTACGATTCGGTTACTGCGACACAGCCTTCCACCGACGAAGGGACGAAAACGACTAAATAAAAATAAACGAGGAATCGCGATGGCGATGGTCGCCCCTCCCGCGCCCCGCGCCTAGCGTCTCACGTCATGACCCCTCATTCATTTATTTGCCGTCTCCTTTGCTCTTATTGCGAGTCGGACGAGATCTCACGTACAGCATTCGTGCAGTCCTTGTCTAATTCATCTCGACGCAATAATTGTTGACTGTTGATAGTATGGCTCAGACAAAAATTCTTCGAGAATCCTAGAGATCCTTGGTTTTAATGGGTTTATCCTTTGATTAGTTTAAAACATAGTAGGTAATATGCTTTAAAATAATCAAATCAAATTACTTAATGCTTTAAAAGAAGACAGTAGAATGTAGATATTGGTGGAACTGTGTACCTATATTATTACGCATTACGAGTTTACGCTTGTATTAGGTACCTACCTGCATAGATATATAATACTTAATATAACTAGGTACCTACCTACTATTTATTACATTAGGAAACTTTTTCTCTTTAACAACCTGATTTTAAAATACCAGATGGGCAACACAATGTAATTTGCACCTAATAGGTTTTTCTCAATTTAGTAAACTGTAATGTTTGTATCATAAATGATTTTCCCATAAAAGAAAACTTCAGTTAGAAACATAGATGTATAATATTAAAAAGAGGCACAAAAGCCACATTACCATAGGTTTATAACGCGTATTATTCTATGCTCATTACAAAGTTTTTATCGACTTAGGCAAAGAATATATATATATATATATATATATATATATATATATATATTACTAACGTAACTTAGGCAATGTTTAGGTAGCTGTCTTTTCAAGATTCTTAACTTATTATTTATTAACAAAAGGTATAGGTACCTAATAAGTAAGTATAATGTTGTAGGATAATAATTGGAAAATCAAACTTTTGCGAAAATCCTAGATTTATTGCAAAAACCGGATTATTTGATTCTGAGAATAGAATTTCGGCATCTTCCTAACAATTTTCAGGATCTTCGCAAATTTCCCGTATGCACTAGGAATATGGGAAACTCGAGTACTAATAATTGGAAAAAAGAGCCTGTTGCAAAGAGTGTGTTTAAAACACCTTTATTCGGATAAATAGTACCTACAGTCGGGGTTTTTTTTTGAAGATACTGAAAACAAGGAATTTGTAAGTATTATATACAAGTATTACATGTAGTTGTATATAATACTTACAAATTCCTTGACTGAAAATTATTAGGAAAATGGCGAAAATTTATCTCAGAATCTGCTCAACACAGAATTACAGAAAAATATCAAAAAATCTGGCTCTTTGTAATAATCCTAGGTTTTTCGCAAAGATGCAAAGATAATTTTCCAATTATCCTACGACATAATAGTATAACATATACAAACAACACAGTCAGATATATTATGTTTAAAAGGTCTTTAGATATAATATAACTAGGTTTTGCCCGCGGCATCGCCCGCGTGGAATGTGTTCTTGGAGATTTTATTTCAGCAAATAACTCTACTCACAGCAATACACTTTTATACATAAGTAGGTACACCGTACAATATTGAAAATGTTTTTGAAAAAAAAAAACAAAACTGTTGAAACTCGGTAACTAGGTGTATTCTGTGAACCGGAATGAAAGGGGTATGAATGATGGGGAGGTGTCAGACTCATGCTTGACCATTTTACTATATGTGTTGTATATTTTCGGAATGGTCTCTTCAAGCACTTTATTTTGATACCAAACACCTTCTGCAGTCAGGTAATAACATACATAGACAGCCAAAATCGTCATCCTTCCTTTTGCCTTCGCCGTAGTCGGGTTACTATTATACACAGACTTCTATTAAAAGTCTGTGGGTTACTATTTCCACGCAAACGAAGGTGCGGGCACTAGGTATAGTGTTGTAAAAAACCGCTGTAGCCTGCAGGGTCCTTTTACGCCGCGCCGCGGACGGTCGGTCGCCGATTATTTAGTAAGTACCTAGTTGCATCTCAACTTTCGAGATTCATTGCCATAGATGTGTAATAACTTTCATTGTAAATATAATGGTATATGCTGGCAGAATATTTATAGTAGCTAAAAGCTAAAAGAAGAGATTCTTACAGCATTTTTATCCCCCTATTTTAATCACAACATTTTGTTCCTTGCGCTTCCACAAATGTAAGCAGCTGTTAAGTAATAATAATAATAATATAATAATAATATCTATGGACGCTTCACACCACGTCAATCTGATCCCGTGCTAAGTTCTCGAAGAACTTGTGTTACGGGTACCAGACAACGGAAATATATTTAATACTTTTATACTATACACATATTTAAGATTTTTATTATATTATACACATATTTAATACACATCCATGACCCAGGAACACAGAAAAACTTTTTGTTCCTTCGGCGGGATTTGAACCCGCGACCCCCGGCTTGAGCGCCAACACGCTCAACTAACTGAGCCACAGAGGTCGTCAAAAGTGTCAACATAATATTTTATTGAGCTAGTTAATAAGTTAACCTACGGATTAAGACAAGTTATTATTTACTACCTAATACAACTAGGGAAAAAACGAACCTTCGTTTAAACCTAGTTTGAAGAAGTCCTTTAAAGTTTGATGAAATTAATGTCAATTCACACAGAAACAAGATGCAGCGCTGCATTTTTAAGAAAGTAATTCAAAATAGAACTTTATTTACTACACAAGAAGATACCTACACGTTTTATTGTATATTTTATAACATGTCATAGGATAATTGGAAATAATTAGGATCTTTGCGAAAAAACTAGGCTTATTGCAAAGAGCCAGATTATTTGATTCTGAGATAAAATTTCGTTCGACGCGGTGCTGCATTTTACAATTCACTTAGGCGCACTTTGACCACATCTGGATTAAATTTCATGTTATCTCTATCGTTTTTCGTATTTATGAAAGAGAAGTCATGATATTTTAACCCAAGGTTAACTTCAGTTTAATCCAGATCTGCGCAAGTGGGCCTTATTGTGACCATGATAGACTTGATGATTTGACGTTGCATCAATGATCAATCCTACACATTCTAATGACGATGGGCCTCCTTTGATGTAAAAGGACAAGACAGGATACACCAATCAATCAGCTTTGCCTTTAATATATATAGATAGCCAGCGTAACATAGACTATGTGTAGGTATACCTACTTTGCGTAGTCAGGTTATAGTTTTTAACTCTCTAAAAATCCTCGTCAACAGGAAAGCCCAAGAAAGTGCCCACGCCAAGACGAGCCAAGCGAAGCGCAAGGGCACTACCAAACCACATTTTCTCAAAGCGTTACGTCGATTTTTAACCCTCATAACTTGTGATTAGATTATACCAGATAATTTAAATTTTCAGATGTTCCTAGTAGCGGACTAATTAAACATGTAAAGTCTTGATTGCATAGGTATTATACTTTAGACTTTATTGATATCTAAAAACCCCTGAATCCTGATTTCGTCACTGACTTACTGATGATCATCAAATATATATGGTACTTCCGCATGTCATAGAAAGTTGAAATTTGGTTCGTAAATTTGTATTAGTACACAACTAACATAATAATTATCAAAGTTGGAACTTTTATCCTCCAACCCCTTAAACCAGGGCCAGGAGACGAAAGTTTGTATTTGTATGAAACTTCCGCAAATTTTGACACAGATAGAGGTCTGAAAATTGTAGGTATCCGTGTTATAAATAATAATAACAATAAAATGTATTAAAATAACCATGTAACCCTTTAAACTTTATACAAATAAAAAAACAAGTATTTTTCATCTTTGTAAGGACCACACAAAAGTGCATGCTTTGCATTTTAGGTTCCAAGACTGCATTATTGTATGATTGTAAAAGTTAACCTGGCAGTCTCGTCCTAAGCTCCATTGCTATTAGTACTAAGCTAAACATTTTATAAGTGCAAGTATAATAATATAATATTTTCGAGACTCTATAGGTACTTTTCATTTATCATTGACATTGACATAATTATTTGTCATTCTACATAAAAAGTCGTGTGTAAACGTCCCTTTAATAATTTGAATGTAACGTTTAGGTATACTTTTCCGTTAAAATTACTGTAGAATACTAGGGAAATAATAATTACATACTTCAATATTTTATATTATTGAAGTATGTAAGAAGTATGTAAACAGTTAGTTTCCAATCCAAGCGATGAATGACGACATAAACGACATAGTTCATAATATCGTCGCTTTAACAAAACTCAAAAAATATTATTTATTTTTATTTATTTAAATAGGGTTTGGTTTTGTAACAACAGTCACCACTATTACTAAGTAGGTATATAAAACACTTCAATTTTTACACTTCAAGTTCAAGTTTACAATAATTGAGTGTAACAATATTTTATAGACAAACAAGTAATAAACGAACACTTCAAGTTTACAATAATTGAGTGTAACAATATTTTATAGACAAACAAGTAATAAACGAAAAGTTACAAAAACATTTAATGATTTACATGCGATCTGATAACTTTTTGACAGTGCGAGTCATGTGGTATCGTCTTGGCGGCGTAATCTAAGGTCTTGGCAATATTTTAACATGAATATGTTTTTGGTTAGAATTGGGATATAAATATTAACTAAGTATTTGTCTAAGTGAGTAACTTATTTCGACGATTTTCGATTTACGACGACCTCTGTGGCTCAGTGGTTCAGCACTTTGGTGCTAAAGCCGGGGGTCGCAGGTTCGAATCCTGCCGAAGGAACAAAAAAAGTTTTTCTGTGTTCCTGGGTCATGGATGTGTATTAAATATATGTATAATATAATAAAAATCTTAAATATATGTATGGTATAAAACTATTAAATATACTTCCCGTTTTCTGGTACCTACTTGTAACACAAGTTCTTCGGATACTTAGCACGGGGCCAGACTGACGTGGTGTGAAGCGACAGAAGCGTCCATAGATATTATTATTATTATTTAAATAAATTGTCTACAGTCTAATATTCATCTTTATTATTTTTTAAATTGTCTAGTTTTGACAGTTCGTCGATGTTAGTTATTTAAATTTACAAACAAATTACAATGCAAAATCCGTTAAAAGTAAGAAAATAACAAAACGATGCACATTAATAGCGTAACGTACTAGTAACTAATAAACAATCTCATGTATAGAACAAACAAAATACGTGCGTGGCGTCACCTATTCTCTCACTCTAAGTCTAATGAGTCTAACTCATTAAATGATATAATTAATGTGTTCTCCTTCTTTGAATTTCTCCTTACAGTTTAAAAAAAAATCTTGTATTCTGTTTAGTTTCTAAGTTTAGTAAGCATGAATTAAGTTAATTAATTAATTAATTAACTTTAACGTAAAATTTTTAAGTAAACATCTAGCTGATTTCAATGTAAGGAGTGTTTTTGTTCGAAATTCTAACTAAAGAAAAACATTCAAAATGTATTCTCTGTGCACTTAAAATAGCAAAAAAAATTTTTGACGTAGCTTAATAGCAACTATTTTACTATTTTGAAAACTACATAAAATGAGCAACTTTTTAAAGTAACAACCCAGGTTAGTGTGGTGTGTTTTTCGTTCAGTATGGATAGTGAAAGTTAAAGGTAAAAGTTTTTGAAATCACGATTAGAGAAAAGTTTTCTTTTTTTCTACAAAGTTCAAACTCTATTAGCTTTGTTTATAACCGTGGTCAATAGCAGATCTGGTCAGGATTCCGCAATACAAATTTGTATCCCACAATACGGGAAATTGTAGTTGCGGCAGTCTAAAAACTGACATGAGGTGTAATTTTTAAGAAATTATTAAAAGTGCCAATATCTCGAAAACTAAAGATTTTTTACTAAGGTCATATTACGATATTCTGGTGAGTCATGAGCTGGTCTATCAGCCTTCGAAGGGACGACGTCGACTTCTGGGACATTCTGTATATGTATTTCGCTTTCAAACAACAAAATGTAGTATATTTACTCCGACCATAAGTAGCATTTTTCTAACCAGTGAAAGTGGAATTACCTCATAACTTGATCGAAGGGCGTATCTTCAAGAATCTATCTGCATTCCGCGGTATTGTTTGACATTACAATTTCTCCTCAAATCTTTATAATTATTATGAATTTTTAAGTTTTAACTTCTAAACCATCAATACAAAGTTACAAACTAACAACACAGATTAATAAAATACGAACAGATAAACAGCGCTTTCGATTATGTAATATTATATAATATAATTTCGGTAATATTCGGTGTTGGTCTGAATAATAATTGAAATAAATTTTAATTCGAAATTTACCCATACTCACCTAGGTCTACCCAAGACAGTCTAGGTAACGTTAGAATAATTAATGAAATTAAAAACCATGTGCATTTATAGCTTTTGTTTAATTGTAAAAACGTACACAAAACAATCATTGCTTTTTTATATATTGGTGATATATTTTCAATGTCGATCAGTTTATCCTGACATACAGAAAACTGGTTCCTTGAGAACATTTCTTCGATAGTTCCACGTTCGTTTCCTAGCTTGTAAAGATCATCAGTAATTTCTATAACTGCCATAAGCACGTTCCGAAAATCTCCTCTACCTCTATCAACATTATTATTACGACCAACACCAAACATTACCCAACCAGTGTTGGGTAAACTTAGTTATATACGGGTAGGTAAACGCCGAATATAAATAAATATTCGGACTTTATCCACAAAGCTTGGGTACCTAATCCTAGGTAAACCCAAGTAAACCTAGGTTTACTCTATCTTCTAGTATTACCCGTAACATATACTGTATAATTATATTACGTGTACTATATGTATATGAGCATTTCTCAAATTTTTTGACCATAATTTTAATAATCTTCTTAAAATACAATAAGTATATTTTGGACATATTATGTTAAATACAGCTAGCTAAAACTAGACAAATTCTGAATTTATGGTTGTTTTTTTGTTTTAATAGAGTTTTTATACAAAAAACCTGTAAATAATTAGTTAAGGGCGAAATAAAAGTTCTTATTTTGTTACTTGGAAATTAATGAAAACCATAAAGAAACATGCAGACTGTATTATAAATTTATGTTTTTCTATGTAGATCATAAATTAAACAACATCTGATAAAAGTAAAAATTGTGAAAAAAAAATATTTAAATTGTTTTTAGCAGTACTGAGTATTTTTTTGTTACCTTTTTTAAACTTTCTGATCAAAATGTTTAGTTTTCCTCTAAAATAGAAAAAGGGATGTTATATTTACTATTCATAATTATAATAATATTTATCATAAAATTGTTTTAAATTATTGATTATAGCATTTCAATTTAAAGAAAAAGAAATATCTACCATTATTATCAGAAAAAATTTGGGACAGTATCAAAACAAGAAACTTGGGTAACAAAATCGGAAATGTAAGGCTAAGCATACACACACTTGACACTCCATTATAAAATGAAAACAAAATAAGTGAAAATGAAAATTATTTAGTTTTATCCTGTGTTATAATCTTCAAATTTAGTAATATATACATAACAAAAGATATATATAACATTATGGGGATTAAACGAATATAGATACCTACCTACCAGTATGGCAATTTTACGAAATGTGTACTTAGCTTTAAAAACTCCTTTTTTGTTACCCCTCGTTCTGGTTATACGTTACCACGCGAAAGTAACAAAAACAGAAGTAACGAAATGACGGGTACAGATTTTGAATAAAATACATATTCTTTAAAACTCAATACTTAAAACAGTATTTTACATCAAATTGTAGCCCATTAAAAGAACTATTTATCAATTTCAACAAGAGTATTAAGTATCTTGAACTTACCTTCACACAGTATAACAAAATCCAGATCGAATTAGTCGCAGTGCAGAGCACTACGTCAAGTCGCGGCTGTTGTCGACACCGAAATGACATCACAACAAAATGGCAATGTGAAATGTCATCAATAGTGTTGCCAAAGGAAAAAAAATCAATTAACTTTGTAGTTTAAAAAATCTTTCGACACAAAAATCGGTAACAAAATCTGAATTCCGTTTTGGAATTTTTTATGGGACAATATTATTTTCCTGAAACTGATTAACTTACGACGTATTTCACTATTATACTACATAAAATATGTATTCAAATACCCTAAGTAGTGTTTTAAGACCATAACATATATTCCGTTTCTTAGAATTTAATGAAATAAATGAGTTCAAAATCACCGCGGTCGCAATGGGACAACCTATTTTCCATACTACGAAAATTTTGGTATTTTAGATTATTAATTATTTATTGTAGTGAGAGTGTTTTATTTATAGCTTTGATATTTTCTCTGATAATTAAATAATATCAACGAAGTTACGACAGTCATGTATGTTATTTATGTTATCGTAGTAAAAAAATAATCAAAGACCAAAACATGGGACATCGACGTTGCGGCTATGGTCAAAAAATTTGAGAAATGCTCATATATTGAAGAGCTCCGTGGCCTAGTGGGTAGGCTTGCACTCGATAGAGTGCAGCTTCGAATCCCAGGTTGTAGCGTGGCCAATGTGACTTTTTCTGATATCAATTCTCAAGTACATTATACGGACGCTCTAACGGTGAAGGAAAACATCGTGAGGGAACCCGCACATAGTTGGCCCCAGACGTATTGCCAGTCATTCCTCTGGACTAGGCTGACTATGTTGTGAGAATGCCGTATACGTGCTTGGGGAACCATACAGCAGCGTGGGGTTCCTATAACTCCATTCCTATCGGCTTTTTAAATATTTTCTACTCTGTCTTGCGTGATGCGTCGCGTCGGCGGGGCATCTTGCTTGGCCCTGTGGACTGATGATGATTATGTAATAAATAAATAAAGTATTTATTTCAAACTGAGTCCATAATATTTTGTTTGTAATTATAAAAAATTATATAAAAATATAGAAGATACTTTCAACAATAATTTCAATGTTCAACAGCCTGACGACCAGCGTCTACAAAATATTATAACAGCAATTTGTATTCTCTCACAACACTGGCTTTGAATTGTCTTAATAGCAGTGGCCACATTACTTTAGATATAACCGCAATAATTAAAATTCCAATCGCAGTCCTAGACTGCAAATGGAATTTTGACCGATTGCATAACCGCACAACTTTAAAACTTACAAGCATTTACAAGACGCCGGCCGCGGCATTTTGAAATAACAACGCCAACACAACTTGTTTGTTTGGACTAATAAAGCTTTAACATAGTTACATCATAACTTTGGGCGCATGATTGTCCAGACTGGGAAAGTGGGCAGTAGTTATTTGGTTGTCTTTTGATTGGTTAGTGGTTTTATCTTAAGGGCGAGTTTACGAATTTGACATAAATTGGCTGTATTTCGTTTTCGGTACATTTTGCGACCAAATGAAACCAAATCCGGAATCCCACAAAACTAACAATTATTGTCACAAAAAGAGTACTGCTTACTTCGTTATCTAAAAATCGGTTAAAAATATTAGGAACATTATGTTTTTAGGGTTCCGTAATACTCAAGGAACCCTTATAGTTTCGCTCTGTCCGTCCGTCCGTCCGTCTGTCTGTCTATCCGCGCTTCTAGCTTGTGTAATTATTATGAATATAAATTGATGAAATTTGGTGCAGTTATAGATTGTGTATAGATCACGGTTTTGGGATCATAACAAAATTATAATTTTATATTTTAGGGGTGGCTCTCCATACATGTGAAGTGGGGATGAAATAGTAGATTATGCACCAAGGGGATAAAGCAGTGTTTTACGTCACGGGCAGCATATTGGACCCTGAGCGTAACGAGGGACTCTAGAGTTAACTCCCGAGTGAAGCGAGGGAGTTATGTAGAGTCCTGAGTGAAGCGAGGGTTTCAAGCTGCCCAAGACGAAGACAGGCTTTATCCCAGAGGTGCATACTCTACTTTTCATACCTACTGCGAGGCAATAAAAACCCAGGGCTACAAAAATATAACATTTATTTTGTTAAAAATTAATATTGATATTGGACACATTTGTCCAGTTATGGAGGGTCAGGCGGCGCCAACCCCAGGACGCGGAGAGAGATGGCCGGCTATACCGGGTCTACGTTGAGACCCGGGAGGCCCTGTCGTTGGCCATCCGCCGAGCCAAAGAGGAGGCATGGCTGGAGCTCGTCGGGGGTCTTGATGATGACCCCTGGGGTCGACCTTATAAAAGGGCGCGGGACAAACTCCGCGTCCAGTCGGCCCCGTTGACGGAGGCGCTACAGCCTGAGCTGCTGGGGAACATCGTCAGGGAGTTGTTCCCTGACCCCCCGGTAGGATTCGTTCCTCCGAGAATGACTCGGCGGACGTCGGACTCGACCGTGGAGGGTGTTCCGCCCCCCGTCACCGACCAGGAGATGGAGGCGGTTCTGTTCCGCCTCCGGAGTAAGAAAAGGGCGCCGGGTCCGGACGGGGTGCACGGGAAAGTGCTTTCCGTTGCACTCGTGCACCTCGAGGACCCCCTCCGGGAACTGTTCGACCACTGTCTTCGGTCGGGCCAGTTCCCGAGGGCGTGGAAGGTAGGGCGGCTCACCCTATTACCAAAGGGGGGCCGGCCACCGGACCAAGCGTCGGCGGTGAGACCAATCGTTCTGCTGAGCGAGGTCGGGAAGGCCCTAGAGCGAATTGTGGCTTCTCGACTCGCTCGGCATCTGGAGGAGGGACCGGGACCGAGACTGTCCGATTCTCAGTTCGGTTTCCGGGCCGGCAGGTCTACCGTCGACGCAATTAGGCGCCTACGGTCGGTGACGCAGGAGGCGGAACGCGAGGGGGAGGTGGTGTTGGGGGTGTCGCTCGACATCGCCAACGCTTTCAACAGTCTTCCCCACAGCGTAGTACGGGAGGCACTGAAATACTTCGGTGTCCCCCCGTATATCGGAAGACTGTTGGAAGATTGGCTCTCCGGCAGGGAGGTCGTGTGGGAGGACCGGGCGGGGTCTTTTGTACGGTGGAGAGTCGAATGCGGTGTCCCACAGGGGTCGGTATTGGGACCCCTCCTCTGGGACATTGGCTTCGACTGGGTCCTGCGATGTCGCCTCCTCCCCGGGATGAGTGTCATCTGTTATGCGGATGACACCTTCGTCACGTCCCGGGGACGAAGTTACCAAGAGGCGGCGCGGCTGGCCGAAACGGCAATATCGTTGGTGGCTGGCCGCATCAGGAGGTTGGGGCTTCGGGTTCGTTACGAAAAGACCGAAGCCCTCATGTTCCGCGGACCCGGGAGGCGAAGACCCCCCCCAGGTGCACGACTTCAGGTCGGAGAGGAGGAGATCAGGGTGGGCCCCACAATCAAATATCTTGGGCTCACCCTGGATGGGAGGTGGACCTTCGGCCCCCATTTCGAACAACTGGGGCCGAAGGTCATAAGGGCGGCATCATCGCTGGGCCGGCTCCTACCGAATGTGGGGGGGCCCAGCCAGGCCTGCAGGCGGCTGTACTCCGGGGTGTGCCGGAGTATAACACTGTACGGAGCCCCAATCTGGGCGGATGCCCTCACCGTCCGCAACAAGGCCCAGCTGCACAAAATGCAGCGGGTCATAGCGGTGAGGGTCATCAGGGGCTACCGTACAGTCTCCTGGGCGGCAGCCACTGCCCTGGCGGGGGAACCGCCGTGGGAGCTCACGGCACGGGTCCTTGCCGAGACGTACCTCCTCATGTCAGAGAGGAGGTCACATGGCGAGGTCCCCTCGTGGGAGGAGCTCAGGCGGTTCCGTAGGCTAGGAGAGCAGTGGGTGCTGGGAAGGTGGGGAGAGGCGCTGGCGCAGTCGCAGTACGGCCAACGTACGGCCGAGGCGCTGTGTCCAGTCCTTGCGGCGTGGATGCGCCGCAAGCGAAAGCCACTCACCTTCCGCCTTACACAGGTGCTCACCGGGCATGGTTGCTTCGGTGTGTACCTGTGTAAGGTGGCCAGGAGGGAGCCAACGCCAGCCTGCCACCAATGTGGCGCTGCGGAGGACACGGCCCAGCACACCTTAGAGGTGTGCGACAGATGGGCCGTGCAGCGCCACGATCTCGTGGCAGTGCTTGGGCGGGACCTCTCGCTCTCGAGTGTGGTGCGCTGCATGCTCGAGAGCGATGAGGCCTGGCAGGCGGCGGTCTCTTTCTGCGAATCTGTCATTTCGCAGAAAGAGGCCGCGGAGCGGGACAGAGAGATGGATCCATCCTCTGTTCCGCTCCGCCGGCGTAGGACGGGAGCGAGGAGGCGTCGCTATGCGAACCTCCTCCAATAGTCTCCTGTCTAACCGGGGCTCCGGGAGAGGATGGGAACCTCCCCGGCTTAGCTAGTCCCGGCGCCGAGGGGGACACTCCAGGTTGTCGGAGTGACCCCTAATTGTGGTGGAAGTCCGGTCCCTATAGAGGTAGACCGGCCGGTCGCGGGGGGTGTCCTGTGTTAGACAGATCCGGGACACTTCCCATTATAGCGGCTGATGGCAATCCGCAGGTTCAGTTTTAGTGGGTAAACCGGCGAGTCGCGTCGGGAGTCCCACATATCCCCGGGATACCCCTCCCGGGGAAGGCGTAACGTCCTTTCCCCTGCGATATCAAAAAAAAAAAAAAAAAAAAAAAAAAAAAAAGTTATGGAGGGACAGAGTAATATTTTTACTAGGAACATTTATGGAAGTTGTGGTGGAGTTTATTTGAGCAGTAGGTACTTAAAGATTCAGGAACTTGACACGTGAGAATGTTAAAATTATAGGTGGCCAGTTCGATTTTCGAATAAACTCTCAGCAATACTGACGATTTTGACACGTGAGTCACGTGTCAAAATCGTCAGTCACAAGTACTGCTCAAATAAACTCCACCACAACTTCCATAAATGTTTCTAATAAAAATATTACTGTGTCCCTCCATAACTGGACAAATGTGTCCAATATTAATTTTTAACAAAATAAATGTTATATTTTTGTAGCCCTGGGTTTTTATTGCCTCGCAGTAGGTATGAAAAGTAGAGTATGCACCTCTGGGATAAAGCCTGTCTTCGTCTTGGGCAGCTTGAACCCCTCGCTTCACTCAGGACTCTACATAACTCCCTCGCTTCACTCGGGAGTTAAGTTTTAACTGCCTCGCTACGCTCGGGAGTTAACTCTAGAGTCCCTCGTTACGCTCAGGGTCCAATATGCTGCCCGTGACGTAAGACACTGCTTTATCCCCTTGCTGCATAATCTACTATTTTCACTCTACCCCATTGTGTGGGGTATAGGTATAGGTATTTTAAAATGAAGGCAAGGTTTCATACGTTACTTTTTTTATAAATTTGACTATTTTCGAGTAATCGGCCTCCAAAGTAGTTTGTAAGTTGGTCCCCCCCTAGCATTTTTAAACTATAGGAGATAGAAACTTGCAAATTTCCATGCTGATAGATCATGCTAAAAACTCTTTAGGAAAATTATTGTGAACCAAATCAGACAGTAACTTTTGGAGTAATTGAAAAAAAAGCATATTACGCGTTTATAGTTACGGAACCCTCCTTAGACATGTCCTGACATGCTCTTAGTTAGGTTATTATAAATGATAGCCGATAGGTGGTTATAAAAATAAAATAAACAAATTTCTTTTGTAATTTATTAAAAAAGATAAAACATTCAATGTACCTAAATATAAAAATATCTACAAGTATAAATATGGGTAGAAAATGTTGTATTTTATATTATTGTGACCAGTGTTTGTGACTTAATTATTGTGACTTAAAAACGGTAAATTCTTCCAAATTATTTTAGGCCAATAGGTATTAGGTAGCCCTAAAGAACACACACACACATAATATTATACTCTATACTCTATACAATATACATAAAATTTACAGCATTACAGGTAAGTGAAAATTACATATTTCTCAGTTAATAATACCTACCTACTATTAATAGGTAAGTAACAAGTACTAAAAAAAGTAGGTAAGTACGTAAAGTCCTCTGAAAGAGTATAAATATAATTTTAAGAACTTTCTTATTTTTCAGAGCACTATTTATTTATTTACTTAAATAAAATAATTCATTCGAGTACCCAATTATTTGTGACAAGAAATCAAAGTAACATATAATATTATAAATAAGGAATTTGTGAGAGCATAATATAGGTAATTCGTAATTTCTTCTATTTTATGCCATTTTGACATTTGTAGTATTGTGAAATCAAGACAACGTAACTTTTCTTGTTTGAAGATTTGTTCTGTGAAATGTATGTCATAATCATCAAGAGTTTTGAAATATTTTATAGTTATACTTAGTAAAAAAAAATATATTGTATGTAAAATGTATTGCATAACTATTTGTCATGTTATTTCCAATGCATGAGTCATATAAATGCGGTTACAATTGTTAGATGCTTGCTGGTAAACAATAGAACCTAGCTGGTGACCTAGGTATTTAATTAATAAAGTATTGTAATATCTAGAATCCAGATAAGATAGATAGTAATTAAAAATGTAATTATTATGGGTATAAAATGGCTCTTTACTTCAGTGTTCAGTTGCCTATAAAAAAATAAAAAATATACCCACAGTCGAGTAAATACAGTTAAGTTATTTTTTGTCATGAATACTTAGAAAACTAAACTCTAAAGAACTACTTATGCCTCTAAAATTTAGAAAATAGTTGTAATTTAATTAAAAACATTATTGGCTAAAACACGTTTGCTAGCTTAAAAGCTCTATTCAATTAGTGTCCTTTAAATGCCTTCAATATCTTACGCAGGGACAAATTATTTAAAATCTGCTATAAAAATCTCAATTTTCGGTATCAAACATTCATTCCAATCTCCACTCTCCAGGTAAAAAAATATGTCTTCAAGTAAACTTCCAATAAGAATAAACAGCGCCCAAGAAAGAGCTGCAATCACAAATCACTATAGAAGGAAATAATAGATTATTTCATGGACCTAGAGGTCATTACACCTAATACTTTGGCAGAGTAGGGTTCGGAGCGGTCGCCAGCAAAGTGTCGTCAGCCGCAGCATACGTCGCCTCCCTCAGCGACGTGGAGTTTCGTATGGACGCCCGTCTCTTCTCCCGTATCGCGTGTGCCAGGAAGAACGTGCAGAAGATGCCGGTACTCTGTAACCAAAAGACAGATTAATTTTTTACCCAACTACGGCCAAGCCGAAAGGAAGGGTACCTAATTAATGATTTTGGCAGTCTATATAACTCCCCCACACCGATCTCGGTGACGGTGGCCGGTTTCATTGAAACCAGGCCAGTTAGGCAGGAGTAATTTTGTAGTACTCAAGTGTGTGCGCAGTACAAAAGAGCACTCTCTCTTCCTTTACTCTCATAAAGTCATAACCCAGTGGGACGATTAACCGACACGACTGACGAGAGATCAGGCGCAGGCCGACATTTTACATGCTCATCTGATCATCTTTCTCGTCAGACAATCAGGTGATCAGCCTGCATTGTCCTAGCCAAACTTGGAAACAACATTTTTTTTGTTGTTCCAATCCAGGAATCGAACCCACGACCTCCGAGTCGAGAGCCAATGCTCTAACCACTAGACCATGGAGGCAGTTCATATATGTATGAGTGTAACATTAGCGCTAAAACTACTGATCCGAGCTTAGTGAATGATTCGGAATACATAATAGCCTGAAGGTGTCAAAAGATTCGAAATACATAATAGCCCAGGTAACATAGGCTAAATAATTTACGTTGTTGGGTTATAGTTTTTTATAAAAAAAAATTGGTATAATGCTAAGTAAACAAGCGCAGCAGTTCACCTAATGGAAAGCGATTAGTGTTGTCTATGGAGTATGAATCCCTTGCTCTTCGGTAGTTCCGGTACATACCCTCTCTTGCTGCGCTTACGCTCACGCTGTTTTAAGACAGTTTCCTATGAGGCAACATCTAAACATCTCTCCCATAGTTCAAATGAATTTGCAACTTGGTAAACTCGTTAAATAAGCTATTCCACTCAGGGCCTGTTTCACAAATCACAATCTACTGAAAAAACTCAAATAGCTTATTTGCATGTTTTATCTCTGTTGCTCGATAGCGAAGAAAACAGCGACAAAACTTCTTTATGAAATCTAGCAGGAAACGAGCAGACGGATCGCCTGATGTTAAGCGATTACCGCCACCCCTGGACACTCGCAACATTGCGTTGCTGGTCCTTAAAATCCCAAACCCCCCTTGGTATTTATCCAGTCGAGCCGGCTCGGTCGAAGCATGGCTCTCCCACGTATTTGAAACTTATTAAGCGATAGTGAAATTTAATGCTCTTTTAACTTTTAACTGATAAACCCACAGGATGTTTCAGGATTACATTATCGCACTTTTGTATTAAATGAAATTAATTATCTATACTAATATTATAAAGCTGAAGAGTTTGTTTGTTTGTTTGTTTGTTTGTTTGAACGCGCTAATCTCAGGAACTACTGGTTCGAATTGAAAAATTCTTTTTGTGTTAGATAGTCCATTTATCGAGGAAGGCTTTAGGCTATATAGCATCATGATAAGTTCAATACGAGCGGAGCACCAATCAAGAATGTTTCAAAATCGGGGTTTTTTTCCCCCTTTTGAGAGCTTTCGCTGCGTACGCTGCGGAAACGGTTAAAGTTTCGCTTAAATGATGTATGACAGAATTGTTCCCCTTTAAAAGTTCTAAAAAAAAGTCCGCGACGGTATATGTCTATCTTTTAAGGTTGGCTCACAATAACCTTTTTATGCTAACCAAATTTGTTCTAAAATTAAGCATTATTTGTGAGGGTGTTTTCATAAAGATGATATTAATCCTTATCCAAGTAAATACGTTATTCATTACAAGCATTTAATCTAGAAGAAATTTGCATTTACATCATTTGATTTCAATGAGTATTTTAGAAGATATCGCAGTAATAAAATAGTCCAGCGCGCAATTATGTACGGCGCACGGCGCGGGCGGGCAGTCGTAAGGTGGAAGCGTTTCTCCTTCTAAGTAAATGAAGTCGCGGGTAAATTTTAGCGATATCCCAAAGTAAATGTTTCACGCGGACGAAGTCGCGGGCAAAAGCTAGTTAATTATATTCATTATAACTTGTGCAGTTAGTCTTGATACAGTTGATTATGTACAAGTTATAAACTTATAGTGTTATTAATGCTAACACGCAAGGATAATAAAAACCTAACCACTTCCGTATGTGGCGTCACTGTTCCAAGTCTTATATGGACTATCATAAATGATCCGGAATCCGGAAAGCCGGGTAAAATTGAGAGCACTGAAATTGACAATCGAACACATGAGTGTCGATTGTCAGATTTTACATTGACATTTGACTTGACACTCGTGTACGTACGATTTTCAGCTCTGTTCGACCAAGTTCGACGCTAATAAGTTCCATAGACTGTGCTAATAGTATCGACAGATGTGCCCAATGTAGATTTCATTTATAACAACCTTGTGGTTTAAAAAACAGCATGAAAAGGTGTTTTTTATGGAATATTATGTAAAACATTACCTACATACTTTTGTGCGTAGAATATAAGAAATTTCGTCTTTGAGTGATTTATTTTTTTAATATCACATTAAATAATGTCTGTAAAGTGTGAATTTGCCGCCCGGGCAAGGGCCCCGGCTAGTATCACATTACATATTAGTAGATTATGCACCAAGGGGATAAAGCAGTGTCTTACGTCACGGGCAGCATATTGGACCCTGAGCGTAACGAGGGACTCTAGAGTTAAGTAGAGTCCTGAGTGAAGCGAGGGGTTCAAGCTGCCCAAGACGAAGACAAGCTTTATCCCCTTGGTGCATTTCATACCTACTGCGATGCAATAAAAACCCAGGGCTACATAAATAAAACATCTATTTTGTTAAAAGTAAATATTGATATTGGACACATTAATTGTCCAGTTATGGAGGGACAGAGTAATATTTTTATTAGGAACATTTATAGGTGGTGGTGGCATTTATTTATTTTTTCTTTTGTTATAGGTGGCCAGTTCGATTTTCGAATAAACTCTCTTTGCGATGCCATATTATTATTGAAAACTCTATGGTAGATTCAAATTCTCAAATTCTTTATTAAACACACATAATAACATATAATAGAATAAACATGTAATATACATCACATCAATCTAATCCCATGCTAAGTTAAGACTTGTGTTATGGCAATCAGACAATGGATTAGGAGTTTTCATATGAATTTTAACGTTCCAAATTCAAATCAGATTAATCCCTTGGACATTGTCGAGCAGGTGGTATGAAAAAAATATTTTCATACCACCTGCTCGACAATGTCCGATTATATATCACGCAATCTCAACGTAAAGCAAGTCATTGACTCCCAAGGGAGATAATGCTGTATGAAACTCCCAAGGGATTAAAGTGATTTGAATTTGGAACGTTAAAATTCGTATGAAAACTCCTAATAGATACGTATCTATCATAGAGTTTTTCAATAATAATATGACATTGCAAAGAGAGTTTATTCGAAAATCGAACAAGCCACCTATAATTTTAACATTCTCACGTGTCAAAATCGTCAGTCACAAGTTCCTGAATCTTTAAGTACTGCTCAAATAAACTCCACCACAACTTCCATAAATGTTCCTAATAAAAATATTACTCTGTCCCTCCATAACTGGACAAATGTGTCCAATATCAATATTAATTTTTAACAAAATAAATGTTTTATTTTTGTAGGTTTTTATTGCCTCGCAGTAGGTATGAAAAGTAAAGTATGCACCTCTGGGATAAAGCCTGTCTTCGTCTTGGGCAGCTTGAACCCCTCGCTTCACTCAGGGCTCTACTTATAGGGTCTAGTAATAGTCTCAGTAATGTACGTATAATGTTTACTTATCAATAACGTAATGAAAAAAATAACCTAATATAAAAATCGATCAAAGTTACAACGAACTACAAGAACTTTTATATTACGAATATGTTACTTGCTGCTACGGAAGTTGGAACCCTTCATGGGCGAGTCCGACTCGCACTTGGCCGCTATTTTACCCATTGGGTACCTACGGCATGGCACCCTAAAAAGAGAAAAATATCTGAAGTCTGAACTTACTAACTTACTGAACTTAGGCTCAGGAACGGGGAACCATAGAATACAGAACGAACATTAATTGTAAACGTTACGTAAAATGTTGTCGTCGAAACTTAGGGATCTAGCACTTTAGTTCGTTAACATGGATTCCCATTAGGTAAGTAGTAAATTAAATCAATAAGTGTACTTACAACTTAAAAGAAATATGCGGGCATATCCGCCGAAACGATAATTTTGTCGTGGCAACATAACAACGAAACATCTACTAATATTATAAAGATGAAAGATTTTATTTGCTTGCGTTGAATAGGCTATAGGTTACAAAACTACTGGACCGATTTTAATAAAATTTGGCACAGATATAAAGTAGACCATGGCTACGGACACATGCTACTTTTTATCGCAGCAAAATGTACGGTTTCTGAGAGGTTTCTGCAACATCTAGTTGTACTATAGTATAAAAGCATCAGATAATCTAGGATCTAGTAAAACATCTAACCTTGTAGAAGATTTTCCTTGTGAAATGAACAAGGAAGTCATTTAACTAGCTAGGAATGAGTCATACAGTAACAAAGAGGCCTTTGGAGTTTGGACACAATTTAGAAGCCCACAAGAGCTTTGTTCACTATCAAGAGTTGACCGCTCTTTTAAATGACTCTTGTGACTTATACAGAGTGTATTCTTATGCGAATTCAATATTTAAGGGGCAAATAGCCCCTAAAGCTTAAAAATCGCTCAGTTTGAGTCGGAACTACTCCGAAAAATGGGAATAAAAAAATTCAAAAAAATATACATTTCACACTTCAATCCTTCATCTTTAATATCATCGTTAATTTTTTTAATAAGACGAAGATTAATATTAAATAAATTAAAATTAAAAAGCCCTGTTTTCAGATTTCTTTTTCTATCTACTTACTACCTACTACGGCTATAAAGATGGTTCTTTTACGAAAATGTGAAGTATATATTTATCTAACATTTCATCGTTGGGTTTTTCGAAATACCGTTTTGTTTTCAAAATATACGTAAATAACTATTATTTTGTGAAAATATTTGTAAGCGGTGCGTGCGCGGGCGCGCGGGACAGTGAGCCGCTGACTTTCGTACGAGGAGGTTGTGTCACTCTCCGCGGTGCCGCTATTTCGCAATCGTTTATTTTACTCTTGAAATAATAGGAAACAACATGCCGTAAAAAATAAATTATGAAAACCTTAGCGAGCACTCTGCCAGCGATAGAATGAAAATGTTCGATCGTTGAATGTACTTTTTTGTTCCTTCAACTTCTTACTTGAAATTTTAATAATATATTAATATAATATTATATAGTATAATATTTTATTATATAATATGTACTTGTAAATTTCACAGAAAGTGTATAGTTCTATTTCTATGACGACCTCTGTGGCTCAGTTGGTTGAGCGTGTCGTTGCTCAAGCCGGGGGTCGCGGGTTCAAATCCCGCCGACGGAACAAAAAGTTTTCTGTGTTCCTGGGTCATGGATGTGTATTAAATATGTGTATAATATAATAAAAATCTTAATTATGTGTATAGTATAAAAGTATTAAATATACTTCCGTTATCTGGTACCCGTAACTCAAGTTCTCCGAGAATCATCTCACGGGATCAGATTGACGTGGTGTGAAGCGTCCATAGATATATTATATTATTTCTGTTTTAATTGTCTATTTAGTATATCAACGTTTTGAGGTATATAATATATGAGGTAAAAATGCCTAAGCGACATTTATTTATTTATTTAACACACATACAACTACCATTACAGACAAAATCCAATTCGATAGCGTAGAAGAGCAAATTCATATTTTATATAATACATATTAAATTATGATATTTCCAGTTTAAATAATAATAATTGATAAAAAATAATAATTAAAGAAAATATAATAATTAAAGAAAGACACAAATGACGCATAAATTTAGTAAACTTTATAGAAGAGTGATTTAACGTTAAAATTTTTAGAAAAAAAATATTTTTTTTTCTAAAATAAATTAAAAATCACAAAATAGTCGGATTTAGATGGTTTTAACATACATCTAAATATCTATATATCAATAAGATACAACGTGTATCTTATTTTTATAGCAATTTTTGATATTAAAACGAGTCATATAGCTTTCGAATTACAGGCAGTTTATGTCGCTTAGGTAAAAAAGTCCTAATTCGAAAAATAGGTAAAATTATCTAAGCCAGTGTTTTTCAACCTGTGGGTCGCGACCCCCTGGGGGGTCGCGAAGCTTCTGTAGGGGGGTCGCCGGAGGTAGAGAGAACTTTAGTAAAAAAACAATAAATATTTTTTTATTTATTATTATTTATTGATTTATTAAGTAAGAGTATTTTAACAAAAGGATATACTCATAAATCGATCATCGATATTATCGATGCATGTAATTGTAAAATAATGTGTTTGACGTACTATATTATGTACAATTATATCCGAATAATAATTATGGAGACGCATAAAAACGTCGTATGGAATGAATATTTATAACACTGTAACATACACATACATACATGATAAAAAAGCGAAGGGTCGGGGGGTCGCGAAATATTTTTTTCATACAAGGGGGGTCGCATCATGAAAAAGGTTGAAAAACACTGATCTAAGCTATCAACGAAAGTTATGTAATATCAAGTAAAATTGCCTACATTTTATTTTAAAGGTTTTCAGCAACGTGTAAAAATAGATAAGCTATAGATACATTTTCTGTAATAACAGGTAAAAATAACTAATTCCAAACACTTTAAAAAAATTATAGGAGTATTCATCTAAATGGCCTAAGAGTTTATAAAATAAAACTAGCTTTTCCCCGCGACTTCGTCCGCGTGGAAAGTAACTTTGGGATATCGCTAAAATTTACCCGCGACTTCATTTACGTAGAAGAAGCGCTTCCACCTCACGACTGCCCGCCCGCTCCGCGCGCCTTACTATAGCGCGCATGATTATTTTATTACTGTGATATCTTCTAAAATACTCTTTGAAATCAAATGATGTAAACGGCAAATTTCTTCTAGATTAAATGCTTGTAATGAATAACGTATTTACTTGGATAAGGATTAATATAATCTTTATGAAAACACCTTCACAAATAATGCTTACTTTTAGAACAAATTTGGTAAGTATAAAAAGGTTATAGTGAGCCAACCTTAAAAGATAGACATATACTGTCGCGGACTTTTTTTTAGAACTTTTAAAGGGGAACAATTCTGCCATACATCATTTTAGCGAAACTTTAACCGTTTCCGCAGCGTACGTAGCGAAAGCTCTCAAAAGGAAAAAAAGACCCCCGATTTTGTAACATTCTTGATTGGTACTCCGCTCGTATTGAGTTTAGCATGATGCTATATAGCTTAAAGCCTTCCTCGATAAGTGGACTATCCAACACAAAAAGAATTTTTCAATTCGTACCAGTAGTTCCTCAGATTAGCGCGTTCAAACAAACAAACAAACAAACAAACAAACAAACTCTTCAGCTTTATAATATTAGTATAGATAAGATAAGTTACATAAATGTTGCTTACATTAAGAATTTTCTACGGTTAAAGTTATCTTAGTAAATTTATTATTCAATGACATTGTAAATTTTTGCTCCTAACTGACAATATTCTCCTTCTTCTTGTTTATAAAAATTAATTGCAGTTCCCTTGTCTGACTAAAACGAGCTAAAACGTTAGCTAATTTTGATCTTGAAATAATAAAAAATATAGAAGTAAAAACTCAAGGCCTAGGATTTCAGCCCATTGCTTTATACTTAAGCTGCGGCCCCATTCCTTGAGTTCTCTCTTGGTAGTGCTGGGAGATATTCCACATACCGATTCTGGGCATGACACCGTGACACAATTGGCCCAAAGCCTAACCAGCTCATCCGCGGTTTTGTTGCCGGAGATATTGCCGTTGCCTAGAACCCATACCAGACTGATGCTGTTATCTCGTCCTAGCATGTTTAGCGTTTGAACACAAGCCATAACTAATTTAGATGAAAGAAGAAGGGGCAAAAAGTCCCCATCCTTGTAGCACTATAAGACATATATCAAATGAAAGGTCTTAAAAAAAGTGTCATTGTTTTGTATGACAAAAATCCTCTAAACCATGGGAGAAAAAAGTAAATGAGGGTTAAAAAAGTTTAAAAAAATCATTCTATATTATTGCACCGTTTCATAGTGTTGCTACTATGGAAAAATTTTTGGAAAGTAATGGTATACACTCAACTTTAGAAAAGTGTTATATTTTGATAAACTGCCTCATATTTTGATGAAATGTATGGAATGATAATAAAATACTAAAAATAAGCTCTTTCCTCAATTTTTTCGCACATACCTAATTACTTTCTGGAAATTGTTTCTTACTTGCAACGCTATCGAATGGTGCAATAATACAAAATGTATTTTTTTCCTAATTTGCGGATTCGAATCCTGGCCTGGAAAAGTGGTTTATGTAAAATCAAATAATTCAGATAAAACAATTACATTAAATACATATAATTAAATAACAAAAATAATTTTAAAACGATTAGGTACAGAAAAAAAGTAAAAAAGATATTGTACATGGTGAATTATTCTTCTGGGCGTTGTAAGAGAAGTCAAAAAAAATTAGCAATAGCAATTTAGCCCTACGGAATATCGAGGCCGACTTGATGAAAACTTAAACTGCATCATTTTTGATAACTCATTTTTCCTAGACAGGATTCGAACCCATAAATTATGGAAAAAAAATACATCCTGTGTACTGCACCTTTAAATAGTATCGCAAGTAAGAAACAATTTCCATAATGTAAGTATGTGACAAAATTGAGGAAAGAGCTTATTTTAGCATTTTATTATAATTCCATACATTTCTTCAAAATATGGGACAATTTATCAAAATATAACACTTTTCTGAAGCTTGCTGTATACCATTACTTCCCGAAAATTGTTCCTTATTAGCAACACTATGAAATGGTGCAATAATACCTGTATTATTGCACCATTGATTTTTAAACTTTTTTTCACTTATAACTCTCATTAACTTTTTTCTCCCATGGTTTAGAGATTTTTCGTCATACAAAAAAATTACACGCTTTTTAAGTCCTTTGATATATGTCTTGTAGTGCTACAGTAGTGGGGACGGGATCCATACAAAAATGCCCCTTCTTCTTTCTGCTGCTGTCAGTGCCTTCAGCGCAGTGTGATTGTTCTGACAGACTGCGCTGAAAGCATTGACAGTAGCAGAAATATCATCTAAATTATCCTAATCTTCTCTATAAGATTAGGATGTTTTATGGACAAGGACAATCTGTAGGCTCTGTAGTGAACAACTCATCACAGCCTCAAAAATGGTTGTAAATTGTCCTAAGCAAGTATATAGGCAAGCCTGTAGGTGGCATGCCCCCGTAGAAGGTCCGTCCACCCGGTTGTCTTTCCTGGATCCGTCCGTGTACCAGACTATGTCATTGGAGTGAACATTGATTCCTATCCTCTACTCTCCCTAGACGATAGGAAAACCTGGTGTTGCTTTGAGAAGCTATGCACCTTGATCATATCGTCTGATGGCGTGGCCATGATAGGTGTCTTTAGAAGAGACTATTGCATCTGTCCATGAAGGGTGGAAGTCCATTTGGCTTCCTGGCCTTGAAAAACGCTACTACCGCCATACATTTGTCATTAAAAATGTACGGTGATAGCAGCTTTTGATGTAACAAAAGAGATGAACAATATTTGTTATATTCTGATAATTTTTTTATGAACATCAACTTGGCAAAATCGCTTTAAAATTTTATCATAGTAACATATTTTGTCGGCAGCGTTAATTCGTTAATCGTTGAAGTTAATTCTTAACCCCAGTTAACATAATTTTTCCAAGGAATCCACGGAAAACTTTTTATTCTCTTATGGATTCGAACTCACGCCCTCTGGCTTGAGCACTGAAGCGCTAACCACTGAGCCACAGATATCTTCATCTAAACTGATTCAATTTAAGTCTCTATAACTCCTGAATTTATGAAGTTTTTTGGACCGTTATAGTTTTCGTTCAAAGTTTATTACATGGACTACCATCATGAATTCTTCACATTTTTAGAGCCAGCCGTTTGGCTTTTAGAGGGGGGGACGCCGTATTTTAACAAGAAATGCGCTTAAAAGTGGAATATCGCGCAAACGGATACGTACGTACATCAAAATATAATCTCAGAAACCTCTCAATGTTCTTATAATGTCTATGTACCTAATTATATCTCCCCTCTTCGTGTAGGTGTAACCAAAAATTATCTTCATTTATTTTAGCACTATGTCGACGTGATAAATAAACTTATCCATTCAAAGTTTCATATTTCAAGCACCACCGTTTGGATGGACAGACGGACGGGCGGACGGTCGGTCGAATGGAAGGACATGACGAAACTATAAGGATTCCGAGACATGAACTACGGAACCTTAAAAAAGGAATAATAATGAAACCACACCGATTTCAGTGACTGTTGCCAATTTAATTGAAAATAGACCAGCTATAGGAGCTATTTCATTATGTCCAAGTATGTGCGCAAAGTTTACTCCCATAACCTAGTATATTGATATTTTCTACTACCGACAGGACTAACTAGCGAAACATTAGGCGCATAAATATAGAAATATATTTAGCAATGTTTGCGTTCATTAAGGTTCCCACACACTGTAAATTTAATACTTTTAGTTACATTTTATCTAACCGACGACAAAAAAAAATATCTAACCGACATACTTAAAAACAAAAGTTTTCAAGTAAAAATATCTACATAGCACGAATAGTTATTGTGTCAAATATGTAAAACTATCTTTACGCCAATATTGTTTTATTTCACTATGGGTAAAATTCTACAAGTTGCACTTTCGTAAAATAATGGTATCAAATTAAATGCACTGTAAGGACAATTCACAAATAATTTGTATGGAGAAAATGTACAAAGTGTTCACGAAAAGAATTTTTTAAACAAGTAAAAATATTTTTGTGCAAACAAAAGAAAAGTAAAAACATGAAAAATAGACTAAGTAGATTTTTAAAATTCTTCAAAATATCCAAATGATTTTTTTTATAAATAGCTTTTTGTTGTCGCTTAGTGAACATAACATTCATGATTTTGTATAAATTTCACTATATCTAAGCGACAAAAAAATCGTCGTAGGAAGACGACGATTAGACCAATCGACGCAGAAAAAAAAATACAAACTCATTGATATAACTCATTTTCGGTATTTTTGTCGCTTAGGAAAGCGAAAAAACACCTAGTGGATATTTTAGTGATTCTGTCAATAGCACTAAGTATTGCATTTTGGTGGGCGTAGAGGTGGAAAATGAAATCAAAAGTGATGGGTTGGAAGCCGCATTGCCTACCAAATAATTTCTAGATTTCGGGAATAACCTCGACCGGCTTCTACAGAAGAAGGAGAAGCGGCTAATACATTCTACGTTTTTTCTTTGCTCATAGACCAGAAATAAATTAATATTTTCAAGTTGCATTCAAATCAATCCTAAAGTCGTATAAAAGGGCCGTTCCTCAGTTTATAATTTGAGTCGCGGCGCGGCCGCGCGCGGAGATCGCGAGCGCTGCGGGGTGTATGCGGGTGGCGCGGCGGGAAGTGTTAGGCCACGCCCGAATCTGTGACGTCATCTACGTATATTTTCGCCTTAACGCAACATTAAACGATTATTACGTTAGTAATGAGTAATGAACTTACCAACGTAATGACAGAATGCACAACAAAAAATTTCGTAATTTACGGAAAAATAACTTCGTGATAACTCTAACTATATTATACGGCCGAACAACGTGCCGGCTTTGAAAGTTACGCGACCATCGTGATGTATGGGCTGCGCGGTTATTAATCGAATTGAATTATTTTATAGGATAATCTGGTCAAAATTTAAGGACACATAGGTATTGTACAAGTATATATTTTTTAAATCTTTATTTAACGAGCTTGTTCACTCAGTGAACATGTCGCTTATTGTATATTTTTAGAACGAGAATCATAAACTTATTACGCCTCTTGAATATCTAGACCATCCATTAAATACCTAATTGTATATATTGTATATATAATATGTCACCGTAAAATTGTGAAAATCGTTAGATTATAAAAAATCTGAATTTATTGCCTTAAAGAATACCTACGGAATTTCAGTCATAATATGCCCTTCTATTAAATACTACTAAAAGGGATATAATTAATCGAGCGAACAAAAAAAAAGTTGGCGGCTGCACGTGAGCATACTGTATTACTGAATTTGGCAGCGAATTAATATGTTGGCGACTAAATTACTAAACTGGCGAAAACACTTGGGTGACAAAAAATTCAAAAGACGGCAGATAAAAAGAGGCGAAATTTAATCCAAATTAGCACCGACATTTATAAGTTGGTGACTTAATTTCCGAGTTGGTGACCATTATACCATATAAGTAGCTATAAAACCAGATTTGGTTGATAAATTAATGGCTGCTAAAAATTCAAATTGCAGGCTACGGAGAATCCTATTTTTGGATACTGTTGGAGTATGTTTTTCTTTGGCATGGGTGTCATTTTCTAGGTTTCTGGGTGTGCAGAATAATATGAAAATAAAATCTGTTTTGAAATTCCACAATGGCGTAAATTTTTGTTATAAATATTAATAAAGTTGTCCTTTTCCAGGTTTCTGGGGGTTCTGATTACAAAATTGTCTTCCAATTTCATTTTCCAAAATGGAGAATATTCAACCTTCGTAAAATGAATATGAATACTAAATTAAAAGATCTTGGGGATGCTAATTAGGATTGATGATTATTATTACAGTATGTTATGTAGTTCAAGGTACCAGCTATGTATAGAAATTTTTCAAAATTCAGGATTCATGAATTTTTCTGCCATTAATGAAGAAAATATGCGATTTCTAGGTTAATAAGGGGGAGGAAATTTTCATTATTTTTGCACCGTTTCTGAGATAGAAGCGACTATAGAAAAAAATATGGCAATGCTGTACTGAGATACGAGGGGTGTATCAATCTATAGGAATGTTGGAATATTCAGGATTTTCGAATTTTTTTTCTCCCATCATAAAGAAAATATGATGTTGCGGGGTTTCTAAGGGGGACGAAATTTTCATTATTTTTTTCAATAGGATGCACCGTTTCCGAGATAGAATCAATTTTATAAAAAAAAGAAGTAAATGCTGTACATTGAGATACGACGGATGTTAATAGCTATAGGAATGTTGGAAAATTCAGGATTTTCGAAATTTTTTTTCTCCCATCATAAAGAAAATATGATGTTGCGGGATTTATAAGGGGGACGAAATTATCATTATTTTTTTCAATAGGATGCACCGTTTCCGAGATTGAATCAATTTTATAAAAAAAGAAATAAATGCTCTACATTGAGATACTAGAAATGTATAAAGCTATAGAAATGTTGAAAAATTCAGGATTTTCAAATTTCTTTTCCTTCCATCATGACGAAAATATGAGGTTGCGGGGTTACTAAGGAAATTTAAAATGGATTACTTTTTTGTTATCAACCCCAGAAACCAATAAAAAAGGACACCCATATTATTTTTATAAAATTAAGTATGTCCGCCATATTGGAATTTCAAAACGAATGTCATTTTCGTATCCAGCACTTCCAAAAACCTGGTAAACGACACCCATATCAATTTTACGAAAAATAAATATCCGCTATTTTTCAATTTCAAAATTAATCTACACAATAATCTACACCCCCCTAAAACCGAGAAAAATTAAAAATTGGGAATTTTGTACGCTCCTTTATGTTTTTTTTGTGTGCGCTCGTTTTGCTGCTTGTATGGTTTTTGAGTTACCTACATCAGGGAAAAAATATGTGCCTATTCTGAAATTAAATGTGTATTCACAAATTGTCGCCAAGATGGTTATTTGTTCGCTAAAATATAATCTGTCTGCCAGTTTGGAAAATTTAGTGGTATTATTTAGTCACCAGATTTGTAATTTTTTTGTTCCTTACATTCTTTCGCCAACTTAGTAATTTAGTATTCAATATTGGGTATTTTCACATCCAAAATTTAATTGTTTTGTCGCAAGTTTAAATACATGCCCTACTAAAATACTCTAAACAAGTTTTTAACAAGAAGCCTATAAATGCGAACATTACGTTAGTATATGAATCTAAGTACCTAATATTGTGAATTTAAGGTACATTATTAGAATGCGCTAATTAGTAGAATAAATGCAAATTGCAAATTTTATTATTGATTTTGCACGGAGTTTACAAAAGGTTGTTTTTGATGCTTGACAGTTGACAGCTGTTGTAAGCTGACAGTTAACTTTTTTCATTTAGACTGACAAAAGCAAAAGATTTGCTGCTGACAAGCACTGTCATGATTGTCATCGCCTGATGTGACGTTTTAGTGATGTACCTTTGGATGATTTTTGCTCTTTTTTTTTCATTTCTCTTTTTGCATGTGGGATAAACTGTTATTTTTAAACCTATATTTCTAATTGACAAATTGTCTCTTTTCTTAAACAAATTAAATTACTGTAGTTTGATTATCCTTTGAGCAATGAATTGTATTGTGGTATTTCATGTAAACAGCTTCATAAACTGTTTTATTATTGGGGTGGGCTTTGGTAGCAACTTTGCACCCAGTAGCTTTTTTTTTCTTTTTCATTTATTTATTTATTTATTATTATTATTACAATATTATAATTATATTGTATTAGTATTTATTTTCATATTTTTATTATAGTATATTAATTTTAATTTTGGTTATTGATAATATTATGGATTTAAATTTGAGTATGGAAAGTATTGATTTTATATCATGTTCCTCATCGAACTGTTCTTTTCACAGTACAGAATCGTTAGAACCCCTTAACGAATCTTTGGCTACAGAGTTCCAAGATATGTCCAAAAATTTTAATGTGGTCCATATTAATGCACAGAGCATTCCAGCCCATTTTCCCGATATGTTGGCGCTATTCGAGCCGAAATTAAATATCCATGCTATACTGATATCCGAGTCATGGCTTAAACCGTGTCTCCCTTCCCAATGTTATGCACTGCCCGGTTACCAGCTGATCCATAATGACAGAACTGGTCGAACCGGCGGTGGTGTTGCAATTTACCTACGCTCGGATATTCCCTTCTCTCACATTAGCTCATCCACTCAGCCTCCTCCAGTAAATGCTCCAGAACATAAAACATTTATTTATTGAGATTACACTGTATCACACAAAAGTTCTAGTCGGTGTGCTGTACTGTCCTTCTTCTCATATAAATTATTTTACAGCCTTTGAAAATTTGTTGGAAGAACTCTCGCCGGCATATAAGCATATGATTATTATGGGAGATTTAAACACGTGCTTACTTAAAAAGGATTACAGGTCTAATAAATTAGTGTCTATTGTCAATTCATGTAATATGCAATTATTGCCTCTAAATGCAACTCATTGTTCTCCCAATTGTACACCTTCTCTTCTGGATGTAATGATCGTCACATCCTCTACATCTATAGCAAAACATGGACAGTACAATGCTGACATGTTCTCGTACCACGACCTAATTTTTGCATCGTGTAAGATTAAAATGCCTAAACCGAAGCATAAGACGCGTATGGTTCGTAGCTTTGTCGGAATCGAATTGGAAAAGTTGAGCGCTGATGTACGCAGTCTGGATTGGTCTCCGGTAACAGATAGATAGATAGATAGATAGATAATGTTTATTTGCTCAAAATAAGGTACAATGTCAAGGTGTTACAATGATAAATTCTGTTCTTGCTTATTCTGCCTTTGATAAGGCGTGCAAATGTTCATAAAATTATTATTTTACAACTTGAATAATAATTAGTTAAAACAAAGACATATATTATAACATTTTAAGGTATTTAAGTCACAGTATGTAAACAATTTATAGTCATTTTTTAATTTATCTTTAAAAAATTAAATTAACTTAAAAAATATATTTATTCTTCAGTTTATTTTATGTCTAAGTATGTAAATATTAGTGAATTCATAATTATTATTTTTTAAAATGAGAATGTTAAAATTTTATTGGTTATAATGTTACATGTCAATTGTTAAAAAATATAATAATAATTGTAATGAATAAAAAATATTAATGAAATAAAATTAACTGAACATTATTTGTAGCGTCACTTACTTTATGTCAACTTTATTACATTTAATTTTAATTGTATTATGCTAGTTTTATAAAGATAACCTTAAGTCATTATCTTTTACATAATCATCAATAGAATAATAACATTTTCTTAATAGTAGATTAAATAATATTTTTTTGAATATTCTCATATTTGTATTTACATGTCGTCAGGTAAATGATTATATAACTTTATTCCCATACAATAAGCATTTCTTTTGAAGACGTCTAATTTTTGTAGAGGTATACATAATTTATTTTTATGTCTCAAAGGCCTATTTGTATTGTCTTCTTTTTTTTCGAAAAGATACATGAGACTTTTAACAAATACTGTCATTTCATAAATGTACATGCATGGCAAAGGTAAAATATTGTTTTCTTTAAACAGTGGTTTGCAACTTTCATTAAATTTCGCACCACATAGCGCTCGTATGCACTTTTTCTGTGCAATGAATACTCGTTCACATTGCGTCGAATTGCCCCAAAGGATGAGTCCGTATCTTAAAGCTGAGGCTACGTAACCGTGGTAAGCTAGAAGCGCTGATTCTTTGGTGCTTATATTTCTTAGCCGATTAAGAACGAAAACAAAACGATCTAGTTTTACGCAAACTTTTTCTATATGGATTTTCCAGTTTAGATATTTATCTATATTTATGCCTAGAAATACTGTATTTTCTACCAATTCAATATTTTTATTGTTAAATTCAATGTTTAGGTTCATTGGTCTACTATTATATGTTAAAAACTCTATGATTTTAGTTTTTTCTACATTTATAATTAAGTCATTATTTCTTAGCCAGATGTTTGTGGAATTAAGTGCTTGGATAATTTCATTTTTAAATTCTAATTGATTTTTATTTTTATGTTTAATAATAAGTGTTATGTCGTCGGCAAATAGTATTATGTCATGGTTTATATATCTAGGCAAGTCATTTATGTACAGTAGAAATAGTTTAGGTCCTAATATGCTTCCTTGTGGGATACCAATTGCATTATTAACGTACTTAGATCTGTAAGTCATTTTTAATGTACCTTTTTTGTTTAATTTAGATATTTCAACACATTGCAGTCTATCACTTAGGTACGAGGTGATCCAACTCAAGGCATTACCTCGTATACCATATTTTGATAATTTATTTAAAAGTTTAGCATGATTGACGCGATCAAATGCCTTGGACATGTCTAAGAATATTGAGGCTAGTCGGACACCAGAGCTTAAGCTTTCCGCTATTGTTTTAGTTAAATTGAAACATGCTAGAGTTGTTGAGGTATTTTTCCTAAATCCATATTGTTGGGGTGTTAGCAAATCATGTTTTGTAATAAAGTTATTTATTTGATCGTACATGGCTTTTTCAAATATTTTTGATAGGATAGGAATCAGAGTTATAGGTCTGTAGTTGTTCATGTCCTCTTTGTTACCTTTTTTATAAAGTGGCTTAACTATGCTATATTTTAATCTCGAGGGAAAAATGCCTTCAGTAAATGATTGGTTAATAATATGAGATATAGGTTTAGTTAAGTGTCCAGCACATTTCTTCAATATTTTTGTATTGATGTCATCATAGCCAGTAGAATTTGTATTTTTTAAAGAAATTATAATTTTATAAACGTCATCATTTGTCACTGGTCTTAGGAATATGGTATTGTTAATATTATTTATTATATTATTATGATCTGGTATACTTTGTTGGGTATTATTAATGTCATTTTGAGTGTCATGTTTTTTAGATTGTTCTATAAAATAGTTATTAAATTCTTCAGTTATGTCTAGGCCTTCTGTACACGGTTTGTTGTTTCTTCCGATAATTGTTTTTATCTCTGTTGCTAAGTTTTTATTTGTGGTCGTCCGTTTTATTACTTCCCATGATGCTTTACATTTATTATTAGATTTTTGTATATATTTTGTATTGTCAATTTCTTGTGATTTTTGTATACATTTTTTTAGAATTTTAGAATAATTATGATATTTTCTTTTAAGTATGTTTGTTTTTGAAATCTTATATGTTATGTAATTTTCGTTTCATAATACAACATCTTTTTATACCTTTTGATAACCACTGGTTTTTTATTGGCTTATTACATTTTTTTACTGTTATGATAGGAAAGCACAAGTCGTAGAAGAGTGTCAGCATATCGTGAAAAGTGTTAAACGATTTTTGAGTATCATTTTCATATAATACATCGGAAAACGTTAACGCTGACATGCATTTAATGAATTTTACAATATTTTCTTTATTTAAGTCACGTTTCTTTTCAAACCAGAACTTAGTGACCCTATTGGAATATGTACCGTTTTCGATAGTTTCAAATTTTAGAGTTTGCGCTGTTTCATGATCTGATAATAATAAATAATGTGTGTCGCCTATGGCCAATGCTACGTTACTAATTATTAGGTCTATACATGATGTATTTCTAGTTGGTTTAGTTATATGATTTTTCAAATTATAGTTTGTCAATAAAGAAATAAGATCTCTACAGTATTTGTCATTTTTTAAAAGGTTAAAGTTCCAGTCGCCGCAAAGAATAATGTTTCTGTTACTGTATTTTTTATCAAGTACAGCGAGGAGCTCGTTTAGTTTTGTAAGGAAGAATTGAGAGTCTTTAGCATAAGTTTCGTATTTTGGAGTTTTATATATGCACACAATTATTAAGTCTACTCTTTGAATTTCGCTTACACAATATTCGAATCTGTAAAGTACAGGTTCTGGGGATATTAGGGTTACCTTTTTAGACTCAAATCTATTATGTACTAATATACACGTGCCTCCTCTACGTTGGTGGGGGCGACAGAAGGATGATGATAAGTGAAAACCATTTAAATTCAGATTAGCTTCTGATCCTTGTTTTATAAACGTTTCACTTAAACAAATAATATCTATTTGCTGTGATAGTTCCTTTAGAGCTATTTCAATCCTGTCTAATTTACCTAGGACACCTTGTATATTTTGGTGTAATAATGTTAGTGTAAGTGTTGATTGATTAACGAAAAAAATTGTCTGACGTATGTGATTTTTTGTTACTAATATCTAATTTGTTAGTTTTATTTGAGATACGTGGGAAGTAGAATGGTATTGTACCTCTACTTTCTTTTTGTAATGTAAGAGCTGGTATTGAATTTTTAATGTCTTTGTTTTGCTTATTGATGATGTTATTTGCAGAACGTCGGTTTTTTAAATTTAAATCCTTATAGCTATTTATGTATTCAATTTCTATATTTATTTTTAAAATTAAATTATATCGGTATTTGTAAAAATTTGAGATATTATTGTGTGTGTGAGATTTTATGAAATGACAATTTTTATAATTTTTCGTAAATTGTTCAATTTGATAATTCACTAAATTAACGTTTAAGTAGGGATTTTTCTTAATATTTAACACGATTACATTATTATTTCTAAGTGTCGTTAAAGCACTACATAGATTAGACAGTAAGATAAATGGGTTCTTATCATTATAACCTAGACTTAAGATAATAAGATCATTTTCTTGGGTGCGTTCGCTGATGGTTTCGCACGTAGACAAGATTTCGCTGCTCGTTGCAGAGGGCTTTACCATTCCAAATATGCTGTAGTCATCATACCCCCTATTTTGACGACTATTTTGAAGATTTATCGCTAGACCTTTGGCACTTTCATCTCCGAGGATGTATATTTTCGGTTGGTAAAGATTTCGGTATCCAGTCGAGTCGATATATTCCATGTAAGGAATAATTTTTTTCGTTATCTGTTTACACGGTGTGGTTTGTTGTTGTTGAGATTTAAATAACGTTGGGGTTGATGATACGTCTTGTTTGTTCGTTCGAGTAATCAATTTCTTTATGCGATTTGGTGTAGTGTTTATGTTGCTAGAAATTGGATTTGTCAAATTTATTTTATGGTCCTTTTTATCGCTTAAGACTCTATTTTGTGGAGTAATCGGGAATTCAAATATTTTTTTGCTAGGTGTTTTCAGCATATGTTTTCTAGATGGCGTAAGTGTCGTTGATGTGATTCATGAGTAATTTTTTTTAGTATTTCTATTGTTTTATCCTTTTCTTTTATCTGTATGTTTAGTGTTCGGTTTTCACAATTTAATCTTGAAATTTCTTCGTGGGCTATATCCAACTCCACAGTTAGTTCATCAACTTTTCTTTTAAATTCGAGTAAAAGTGAGTTATCCAAGTCAATATTCGCGTTTGGCAAGCTTTTGGTCGATGTATCTAGAATTGCAGTTGAGGATAAAAAAGACGATGAATTTTCGCTGCTTATTATGGTGAAATTTTGATCCGATTTAGCTCTCTGTAATTTTCGGCGAATAGTTATATTCTCCATATTTTATGTACTACTCGTATTAGCGCCCTCTAGTATCTGTTATAAGTAATCATTAGCTTTTAATTTAGGTGGCGACCTCTTTTTTATTTGTGTTTTACTTGTGTAATTACTTTTTGTTGCATGTTTTTTGTACAAAGTTGGTTCTATTCTAAAAATTGAAATTGTGTAGCTGGAGGGGTCTGGGATCGAACCCAGGTCAACTAAGTCGTCGCGCGTCCGTACAAAATTAGATTCGCATGTAATCCGACTATACTGGTGAGGCGTAAAGATTTCTTTCGAATTTTTCAATCGTTTTCTTCTTATAGTTGTTGTAGTTTCGGTTTGTCAGTTAGATCATTTGAATAATTTTACAACCACCATCAGTTTATCACAATATTTATTTATTTGTTTATATTTTTTGTTTTAATAAGTTTTCGTTTTTTAGCACTGCACAGTCACTTTAGTTGTGTTCAGTGTTCATTTGTGTTTCTATTTTTTGTTTATTTGGTTTAAATTATTAAGTTTCTAATTTATGTAAAGTTATTCACTCAAATTATTTTTGCTTTTTAATTCACTTTAACTTTTTTTTTAAGTCACTTAATCAGTAGATAACACTGTCACTTGTTATTTACATGTTTATTCACAGTTTTGTTCACTTTTTTGAAGAAGTTATTAAGTTTACGAATTTTCAGAGCTAAAAATACACGGAGCTGATGTTTACGTGTCAGCGCCCTCTGGCGTTTCTGATGCTCAGATGCTCATAACATTGATGCTAAAATTGAAACTTTTACATCTATCATTACCAAATTATATGACGTCCATGCACCTCTCAAGCCAGTCAGACTAAAACATTTACCTGCACCATGGTTGACAGATGAAATAAGAGCTCTTATAATTAAGAAACATCGTGCCAAAGCAACTTACAGACGACAAAAAACTAATGAAAGTCATAAAAAGTACGTAAAAATTCGTAATCGCTGTAACACTATGTGCAGAGATGCACAGAGGCGTTACATTCATTCGTCTATAGAAAGCGGTGGGACAGCTAAAACTTGGAAATTTTTAAAGTCTCTGGGTAAAGGTAATCGTGGTGGGCAGATCCCAACCAATAATATTAAGCTTGACGATCTCAATAATTTTTTCTCATCACCATCAACTTCATTAAGTACGACCGACAAGGCCAATACTCTGCAACATCTCTCTTTACAACCTCCTGAAATACATTTTCCTTTTTGTTTAAGTCCAGTCAGTCTCAGTGAGGTTAAGAAAAGTATAATGTTGATTTCATCTAATGCGGTTGGTAGTGATGAACTTAGTCGTAATATGATTGTTCCAATAATTGATATTATATGTCCCGTCTTAACATATATCCTTAATTTTTCTTTGTCCACAGGTACTTTTCCAGAATCCTGGAAAAGGGCCAAAATTATCCCCTTACCCAAAAAGCCTAAGCCACAATTTTGTAAGGACTATCTACCAATTTCTATACTACCATTTTTATCTAAGGTATTAGAGCGCCTCATCCATCAGCAGGTTGTTAACTTTTTAAATAGGTTAAATTACTTCAACCCCTTACAGTCTGGCTTCCGTCCCGGCCACAGCACAACTACTGCACTAATAAAGGTGACTGACGATATCCGCTATGCCATGGACAATGGGGAATTAACGATTTTAACACTTTTGGACTTTACAAATGCTTTTAATACTGTTGACCACGATATTCTCCTACAATATATGACCTCTCTTAATTTTTCCCCTACCGTGATTGCATGGTTCCGTAGTTATTTAAGTAATCGTCTTCAACGTGTTGCGGTGGAAGATGTCGTATCTGAGTGGTCTACAGTCACGGCTGGTGTCCCTCAGGGCGGTGTCCTATCACCTTTACTGTTTAGCATTTTCATTAATAGCATCGCCAAAAACATTGTCTCCTGCTCTCACATGTATGCTGATGACTTGCAGATCTATCTCCACGCATCACTTAATGACTTACCGTCGGCTATTGCACGAACTAATGAAGATTTAGAAAGTATATGTGCTTGGAGTAAATCTCATGGATTAGTCATCAATCCTACGAAATCCCAAACGATTATCATCGGAAGTCCAAGGTTGTTGACAAGGGTTCGATTACAGGATCTTTGCCCAGTAATGGTCGAAGGAAACATTATCCCATTCTCACAATCGGTTAAAAATCTTGGAATTTACCTTGATTCAACACTATCTTGGTCTAAGCACATTGGTGAGATCGGTAGGAGAGTTTTTGGTGCGTGGAGTGCTCTGAGGCGCTTGCAGAATTATCTGTCGATTCCGACCAAAATTCTGCTTGCCGAATCGCTTATCCTTCTTATATTGGATTACGCTGACATATATTTCACAAATATCTCAGAAGAGCAGCTAAATAAACTTGAGCGTCTCCAAAACCTTTGTATCAGATTTATTTTCGGTTTACGTAAATATGATCACGTCTCCGAATTTCGTACCAAACTCAAGTGGCTGCCAATCCGACTTCGGAGGAATGCTCATATTCTGTCCCACCTGTATGGTATACAGCGTTGCCATTTGGCAACTTTGGTTGCCATTTTGGCAACATTTGACCCTTCGTGGCAACCAAATGGCAACCAGGCTCAAATGGCAACTATTTGGCAACTTTTCGACTTGTCACGCGATCATTAAAAAAATATCGAATAACTTTCGCAGAACTGAACACATCGAAATGAACAAAATCAAAATCTTGAACACATTTTATTCCCAAATGAAAACAATTCATAATTAGTAGATAAACAAATAATTGTACCCGCTTTTTAACATCCAAAAGGTCTATTTTGGTAAAGCTAGAGATGTAATTTTATGAAAACAAAAATGGAACAAAGTGTATCTGTGAGCAGTGTGTACGGTGTAGTGCAGTGCAAGGGAAGTTTTTGTCGTGGTTTTCTAATACTTTTTTTTTAAATCTATTTATAAGTTCTTAATTTTTTTCATGTTTTGAATATTGGATTTTAAATGCATGGGCACTTACTCATTTTTTAACCTCCTGCTAAGAAAATATAAGATTTTCAAAAATCGGAAAGTTATTGGTTTTACCCCGTTTTGTAAAAATCGAATTCTCATTAGATCTCGACGTTCTGAAGTTACAAGAAGCTTCCCTGACACCCCCGCGAGGGTGTCACTATGTCTGTATGTATGTATGTATGTATGTATGTATGTATGTATGTATGTATGTATGTATGTATGTATGTATGTATGTATGTGTGTGTGTGTGTATGTGTGTGCGTGTGTAAGTATGTAAACCTCATATAACTTTTGAACATTTTCACCGATTTTATTGCGCCTGACGCTATTCGAAAGGGCTTGGCCAAACTTAGATTTTGAATACAATTTGGACTGATTCGGACAGATAGGTTTCAAGAAATCTCGAATAAGTTTTAAACGGATTTATCAACTCCAAAAACTATTTAACTCTTGACCTTGAAAAACCACGTCGATCACCGCTAATCCGGTCAAAATCCGTTGACTCCGAGAGATATCGTGAAGGAAATAAAACCGAAAAAAGTGTTTTTTCGGAATTACTCCGAAATTTTTCATCTAAAAATTTTTGTTGTAGTTTCTTGCATAGAACATAAAAAAACTGCATCAATTGCCGTTAATCGTGTGAAAATCGGTTGATTTATTCCAAAGTTATGACAGTTTGAAATTTCAAAAAATTGTGTTTTATTAAACATTTTTTTCTAATGGCAACTTTTGGTTTGAGATGGCAACATTTGACCCTAAAAATGGCAACCTGGGCTGAGTAGGCTCTGGCAACACTGATGGTATACTGTATGACCCCAAGACGCCACCCTACTTAAAGGAAAGGTTTAAATTTTTGGACGACAGTGTAAAATCTTTTCGAAATTCTAACATATCATTAAAACCCCCTACGCGAAATACAAAATTTTTTGACTCTTCGTTTACAGCTCGCTCGTGCAGTCAGCCTGTGGAACAAATTACCAATTTCATTGAGACGCGCTTGTTAGAATATTGGTATTTTTTTATAGTAATATACCTTTAAAATAAATTTCATTCAAAAGCTAATTTTATCATTCTTATACTTTGACAGTTATGTCACAATATCATTTTATTATTTCCTGTTTTACAATCTACAGTTTAAAATTTAATATAAGTTAAATAATTCATCTAAATTATCAAATAACTTAATAACCATTAAACATTCTCTTTTGTATAACAATTTTAGTAAATTCCATAATCAACCTTACTTCCTGTTGGCGCCATTTTATTCTTATAAAAAGTTGGTCCGCCATTTTTAAAAGCTAGTCTTGGCCAAACTGTGAGAGTGATCGTTCATTATATTAAAGATAAGTATAACATTGTCTAAAACCTATTGTATAAATTATAGCTAGATAGCTAGATTATCAAGTAATTGTCTTATTGATAATTTTGTTTTAAATTATATTTTATAATGTCAAAATGTTAATATTAAAAATGTTAGTCAGAAGTATTGGTACATAATGAAAATGATTTGATTTGTTTTTATTATAATAAGGAAAACCTTTATACAATAAATGTATTTAGCAATGCTTTAGTATTTTACTTCTTATCCTTTTGATAGTAACTATTTTGGTCATTCTGAATTATCTTTAGTTTTTATTCCCTTATTTTGATCTTTTTGACATCAGAAGTTGGATAGATCCATCCCGCGATTTTCACTTCATTTTTCTAATCGTATTTTTTTTCATTTTCAGTTGGACATCAAGCGGTTCGGAACTCCTGCCAGCGGTGGCGGCCGTGCGTGACGCCTACCTGCATTGGGAACGGCAGGTCGGCCAATTGTATCAGCGGTCTCCAGGCTGTCTAGGCCAAACGAGGATCTTAATCAGTGTGGTACCAATGACTGGATTCCACGGAAGGTACAAGTTATCATAAGTACATTGAAAAAAAAATTGAATTTATAAATTCTACCCATAGTTAAGAAAAATTAAAAAAAAAAATAAGTAATTTTTATGACAAACTGCTACTATAATTACCTATATTTAAATTACTTACGACATTCGATAGCAAATGTCTATGATTTTATTCGGCTTACGTACAATGTTTTACTAACTACCCTCGTTGTTTGATAGAAATGTTAAGACTGACTTTATAAATGTTTTCTCATGTAAAGTGAAATGTGAGTCATTGTGAGAAGTAAAGTGTATTCAAACCTTAACCGTATGGACTATTAGAGCCAAGTAAGTACCGGTGAATAAAGCTGCAAGTTTTGCTTGTGGTTTATTAGTATCAAATCGCTTTTGCGATCTTTTACCTTGTTAAATCTATAATTTGATAAAATTGTTCACGGGAGTTTAATTTGCAGATTAAGTAAGTGAGTAATTATTAACTGTCGTACTAATAAATGACTTTTTATTATGACCTGGGAACAAGGGAATACTTAAATAACTGTCTACTTATCAGTACAAAATTAACAATATTGTTCTTAGCTTGTTTTTAAAAGCATTTTTATTATTATACAATAAACTATACCAAGTTATATAATATCTTGGATGAAAAAGGATTTTTTTTTTGTACGCCAGTAGTCGAAAAAGTTACCTTTCTTAAACCATGTGAGGCTTATAGTATTTAGTCGATCATGCGATATGAAAATGAAGCAAACGCTAATTATGATCTATAAGAGTTAATATATTAACAGATATTCAATGCTCAGTAATACGTTAACATTATATTAATGGAGACTAATAATTATGATGTAATACATTGGGAGCAACAGCAAAAAAAAAAAAAGTATATTGTACTTAAAATAATGTTTTGTTGAATCACAGGATACTTACTTAAATTTGTTTTAAAATAGATGACTTAGATCACTGTTGGATATGAGGTTCATAAATTGAAATGAAACTTGAGACAGACAAATTTAGAAATTTGACATCATAGCCCCATTGGCATTATAGTACCTAAATACGCCACTTAACACAACATAGTCTACGGTACCACTTGTCTGGGAGCACCATGATGACAGTGGCAGAATTGAGCATTTCATTGTCCATTAATGATAATAACTACTGTAGAAACAATAAAAAGTATACGTACCTATTTCGTTAGTTAAATACGAATATATAAAATAAAAATAAAACTCTTGAGAATTTAAGAGTAACTGAACTTATGTAAAGTCACCTATACATACTTAGAGCGTATAATATATAAAAGCCTCTTATTATATTATACAAAAAAAATAGGTTTTGTTCAGTTTTTATATACATACTACGTATATATAAATATTTTTTTTATTGTAATACCAACATTATATAATTTGTTCAAATGGATAGAAGAATAATTTTTGGAAAATTAGTAATGTCGGATTGGCCGAACGGAAGTATGGGTAATGTGATAAATATCACAATTATTGAGTACGGCCACGATCTTCTGCCATAAAACAATATTGTCAAGGAATATTATTAATTTGGTTTTTTTTACTGTGCTGTCGTGTAAATCATGACTACAATTTAGTTTCCGTTTGACACAACCCTAGGTGTACGCTGACTGACTTTCTCTCACTTCAAATAAATCACAGTAACAAGTGAGCCACTATTTTATGATATTTCAAGTAGCTAACCGAATAATATGCCGAACTAAATTAAAGTCTTGGTTCATTGTTACATTAGTAAATAGTTAAACCAAATGTATATCATGTATTCAGATATAACAAATTATGAAACAGTTTCACAATTTCGCTGAAACTTGGAGTTGAACAATTTTGGTGTTAAACACATTCTTAAGGCGAGGTCATAGCCTACTTTGTCATTTCCTGTCACCTAGTCTACCTAGTCAGAGTTCAATTACGAAAAAAAAAATTGGGATAAAGTCAATGACCAAAGAATACAAGGACTGGCCCTAGTTGTAACAAAAGCGTGTCCAATTTATCAGCTGATTATGAATATAAAATGGCAGCCGAACTAGAGTTGAGATTATGTGTATTCGATATTTTTAAGATTTTAGTAAGTTTTACAATAACTTACATGTAAACAAAAAAAAACTTATTTTACAAATGACTTGTACATTTAACTACTTTTATTAATCGATAATCTCTTTTAACCGACATCAAAAAAAGTATTCGATGTTGAGGATAGTTTTATTCTATTTGTTCTACTTGGACCACTTTCAAATTTTTTTTTTTGTGATACCTTTATTAAACATGTAAGATTTACCTTTATTTACCATGGGACAGAAGTACCATTTTTTTTTATTGAACTTAACGTGGCATAAGTTTTATTAACTGTTAGGGATCCTTTAACTCCTAAGTCCTTGGAGGTCATAATATGGTTGAATATTTATTTGTATACGAGCCGAGCCAATTGTATAAATTGGTTTATGAAATGAAAAGATGTTTTTTTTATTCTTAATTTATTTAGGGACTTTTGATGTACAGCGTAAGTCAGTCCCATCGTAACTTAATCTTATACATAATGACAAGATGCTTTATTTTGGTGAAAATATGGTACAATAAATAGGTATTTTTACAGCTTGGCAAATAATTAGTCCTTGTGGCATTGACAGATGGAACTAAAAACTTTTTTTTTAACTATCTAAGGTGGAATAGAAATTAAAAACAAAGAAATATATCCACTTATTTAAATACAAATAAATAAGTCTATTCATTTCTAAATAAAATTAGTTTGTTCAAAAACTAATTGTCTGTGATTCTCTTGACGGGGTCCGGGGATTAATATTCTCTTCTCCAGCTTTCAACCTATACAAACAAGTATTATTTGTTTTAGCATAATATTTTGTCAAATAATTTTGGTCACACAATATAATTAAACGCTGTTAACTTATATTTTTAAAACCACATCGAACACATTCAGATTGCCTTTTGTGACATCACGCCAATGTAATGATAATAATAATTATTTGTATCTTTATCGATAACTATTACAAACAGTACAACACTTTTCAATTACGTAAATAAATCTAATGACATAAAATGCAATTTAAAGGACTGTTCTTATATATATGTGAATATGAATATAATAAATGAAAATATCTAATTCCAACACAATTATTTCATGAGATATTTATAGTATTGCATAAAACCGGCTACTAACCTGTGTAAATACATTTGAGTTTGATTTATACTATTTATTGCATCACAACTCGCAGTATAACGTTTTGGCATGTTAAGGTGACGCCGCGTTAAAGTAAAAAACCGTGTTGGATATGTTTTAGATTGCTTGTTTTCTATGACATGTTGTTTCTATGAGCTATGTTTTCTACAAGCAATGGAACAGCAAGAAATGGAAAGGGCGTAGCAACAAAATGGTTTTTGTCGCGTAATTTAAAAACCATAAATACATTTCATATAAGCTATGGGCAAATTAATGTGTATGCTTGAACCAATCTATGTACAAATTTTGGAAGCTTAAAACACTCTCCTCTGTTGGCAAAATAGGAATTTCTTTTTTTTACAGAGGTGTTTTTGATTAATTATTCTGTGTTATAAAAGTTGACCAATCGTGTTATGCTATGGGTAATTCAAAGACAAAGACATGATGAATACTGACAATGAACTTTTAATTTCTCAGCTTTAGTCATTGCTGAGAAAAATCGATATCGCTACAGCCAAATTATCAATGCGTCGCCTTAATTATCAGTTTTACAACATTCAAGTAAAATTTTAAGAATAAGTCCTTATCTCTTAGAAATTCATAATTAAACAAAACTTATACAACTTTTTGACAGAAGAACTACCACAAAAAGTGAGCTGAAAATGGCGGATCGTTCCGCATTTCGTTAATTGTCAAGTTTTGAAGTCTAATGTTTCTAAAATGAGCAAAAACAAAAATATTGCTGTTTCTTTTATCACTGGGAATTATTGCATTAGATAGAAAGAGACCAAATGATAATTCACTCTTTGTCATATTTCCAGCACATTGTATAAGCGCTAGTATGTATAGAACCTTAAGGGCACCTCCATGTATATATCTCTATGGATAAAGTACACAATCCTTGACGCGTGGAATGAACCGTACACATTAAAAAAAAAACCTGTTTTTTCCTGAGTGAAAAAAAAAAAAAATTATAAAATCACTTCTTAAAAATCACACAATCTCAATTCATCTCATCTCATCACTCACTAAAACGTAAAGTTTTGTGCAATACCATACAATTTTTTTTTGTTAAATAATTTATATATATATTATGTTATATTAAAACATAAACCGAACACCTTTGTGATTGGTACAATATTTCGAAAGATATTTAAAAAAAAAATACATTGTAAAACCGGAATATAGAAAACTACTTGAATATTGAAAATAATGCTACGCAAAACAGAATCTTATTACAATGTGCATACGACTAATGAAAGTCATTTTGTTTTTGAGCTTGGTCCTTGCCTTAAATCATGCTACGGGTATTATGAATTATTAAAATCATAATACGGAAAAAATCAGGACTATGACTAGGAGGAAGTCTAAAATTATTAAGGATAATCATTTTATGCATAAATTAACATAACAATTAAACAACCTATATATGCAATAGGTATATTGCATATATAGGCTGTGTCAATCTTAATAATTTTGAAAACAAAGTAATTTTGTCAAGATTTTATTTTAAGAAAAGGTTGATTTTGTGTTAAGTAATGTATGATTTCGGTAATAAATAAATCGTATAAAATTTGTCTTTTTTTTCTCACTTACATCTAAGGACTGCTAGAGTCAGTGCTCTACTCAAGGCTCGCCTCATGTGTAGCAGGACATGTGGAGCCAGTACAATTAGAGTATCACTGAGCGTTGCTTACGAGTTACAGGGGCAATGAACAATGTTAGAATAAGTTACAATTAAGGGACTGCTGAAGTTAGTGCTGTACTTGAGGCTCGACACATGTGTAGCAGGACATGTGGAGTCAGTAATTTAATGTATCACTGAGTGATGCTTACGAGTTACAGGGGCAATGAACAATGTTAGAATAAGTTACAATTAAGGGACTGCTGAAGTAAGTGCTGTACTTGAGGCTCGACACATGTGTAGCAGGACATGTGGAGTCAGTAATTTAATGTATCACTGAGCGTTGCTATGAGCCACAGTGGCAATTGCAATGTTAGAATAAGTTACAATTAAGGGACTTCTAAAATCAGTGCTCCATGTGTGGCTTATGATATAAGTGTATTGGAATAAAATAAAATTTGGTACTTCAGAGAACGAAGTACCTGTCAGTATGGCCGTGTTAGAATATTGGTATTTTTTTATAGTAATATACCTTTAAAATAAATTTCATTCAAAAGCTAATTTTATCATTCTTATACTTTGACAGTTATGTCACAATATCATTTTATTATTTCCTGTTTTACAATCTACAGTTTAAAATTTAATATAAGTTAAATAATTCATCTAAATTATCAAATAACTTAATAACCATTAAACATTCTCTTTTGTATAACAATTTTAGTAAATTCCATAATCAACCTTACTTCCTGTTGGCGCCATTTTATTCTTATAAAAAGTTGGTCCGCCATTTTTAAAAGCTAGTCTTGGCCAAACTGTGAGAGTGATCGTTCATTATATTAAAGATAAGTATAACATTGTCTAAAACCTATTGTATAAATTATAGCTAGATAGCTAGATTATCAAGTAATTGTCTTATTGATAATTTTGTTTTAAATTATATTTTATAATGTCAAAATGTTAATATTAAAAATGTTAGTCAGAAGTATTGGTACATAATGAAAATGATTTGATTTGTTTTTATTATAATAAGGAAAACCTTTATACAATAAATGTATTTAGCAATGCTTTAGTATTTTACTTCTTATCCTTTTGATAGTAACTATTTTGGTCATTCTGAATTATCTTTAGTTTTTATTCCCTTATTTTGATCTTTTTGACACGCTCAATCCTTGCACGTATTTAAAAAAGGAGTCAAGGAACATCTTTTGTCACAATAATATTGTGATTTTTACTAGTCCATAATTTGCGTGTATTATTTCTAATTTTATTATTAGTATTTATTTATTTATACTGTAGTGATATGTAAGTATCTGTGTATGTATGTATTAATAAATATTATAAAGTAGTGTACCTTAATTGTGTATATATATATATATATATATATATATATATATATATATATATATATATATATATATATATATATATATATATATATATATATATATATATTAAAATAAGTAATATAATAAGTACCTTAAAGTATAATATGTATTAAAATAATTTTCTCTTTGCTAGTCTATAAAGTCACCTACCAGTTTATTACATATACAGTCATGATTATAAAGGTTGTCTGGCAGAAATCGCTTGTAGCGATAAGACCGCCTTTTGTGCTTATTTATGTTTAGTTTTTCTATGTTCTGTGTGTCATATTTGTTTTTGGTGCAATAAAGAGTTTTCATTCATTCATTCATTCATTGTGCACAAGACTATAACTTCGTAAATGCAATATAAACTGCTAAGGGTCGAAAATCGAAGTCAGTCAATATATAGATTTATCTATGTCTAGATCTGTCACAACAAAGACCTAAAATATCTGATGTAGATAATATCCCCCTAGCTCAGTCTAAACTACTTCCCGTAGGTACCTGTACCATATAATCCCCCCAGCACGATAAGTATCGTTTTAATTTATCGTCCCCCTTGTCTAACTATATTAATAAGAGGGGGACAGGGAATAGCGAGCCACAATCAGCTCCCACACAGTAGCAGGTGGCCGTTTAATGGAGTTCATATCCTCTGCTGTATTCAATCTTCGCATTAAACTCCCGTTTATCCATTTTATAACATAGAGTCATAGACGCTAATGTGGACCTTTTAGCTTGCTATCATCTTTGATTTGCTAAAAAGGCTAGATGGAAAATACTTATTAGTTATTATCAGCCTGAATAACGTTTCCTTCTTGATGTCTTCGCACTTCGCTAGACATAGTATTGTAATAAGATAGCCTTCAAAGATTGTAAATCTTTAATCTACATAGACACGAAGGTTTTTTGGCGATATTGTCGGATAATTTATGTGACTTCTTGCGGAAACCGTAAATTTTTCCGCGCTAAAAAGTAGCCTATGTTCTTCCCCGTGACTACTGAATATCTCAGTTAAATTTCATCGAAATTGGTCCAGTAGTTTCTAAGCATATGACATATTATTAAACAAACAAACTTTTCCTCTTTACAATGGGGGTATTCCGCGAAAAAAGCGCTTGTTAGCGCTTACTAGCGCCAAAAAAAACAGATTATTATCGGCCAGGACACGTTTGCTATTAACTTCAATGCTGCTAACATAATCCGCCATTTTGCTTATTTAATGCCAGCGGTCCCATTTTTTAGGTTTTTTTGTTAGCGCTATTTTACGCGGAACACAGCCTTTGTTTGATCAATTTGTTTTTAATCTTACTCCGCCCGCGCCCGCGCCAGCCGACATTGGATTATTTTTGGTACAAGCCATAAGCCCACAATGATTTCCTTTTGGTTTTTGGCAGTAGGTTTGCCTGTTTAAAATTATGTTATTGTCTTTTTGTGTCATTCTACGCACCACACTGTCAAAGACCTGCACTAATCAACTGAACTCTCTGATAGTTGGAGCTGACGTTTGCTGACTGCTGTCGGCAATTCGGAGCAAGGCCACTTAGTGTAAAATATAATCTGCTCCGTACAACTCAATCATTAACAAACTTAAGTATGTGCAATTGAGCATATAAAATTAATCGTGTTACGTTTATGCCTCTTTTTAATGATACATCTGTGCGTTTATGGATAATAATAAACAATGTTTTAATTACATACTTATTACTAATGAATTATTTATCTCTAGCGCGTATTCTGAAAGCCAAGAAACTGCTTCTCATCGGGGATATCAATCAGCTCCTGTTCATGGAAAAATTTGATCACCCTCTATTACTTCCATCCAAAACATCTATCAGACGTAACAGAAGAACTACTTACCTATACCTTTCTTTGACAACGATGCCCGAAGGACACCGCATGTGCCTTAACGGAGATTCATAAAGGCAGCTTACAGTCCTTGTGTATAAAATCTACCAGATTAATATGCCGAAGACCCAGGCAAAAATTATATTCCTAACTTACACAGAAATGAAGAAAATGGGAGATTTTCTTCATTTCTGTGTAAGTTAAAGACCAAGGGTTAAGGGGACCAAGAAGTTTAAAGACCAAGGGTACGGAAAAGGATAAGGGCACAGAATAAATATTATGATAAGGGTCAATAGTTCAATACGTTCTCACTACACGACGAGGGGTTATTGTGCTATGAAAGAGTGAATATCATCAAACTACAACATTAGTGAATAAAGCTGCATGACACAGCGCATGCTGTGGTCGCCTTGACGCATCGCACTGTAGAATGCACGTCATACTGTGTAGGTACGACCGCGACAGTACGATGTGCATTTTCAAAAATAATTAGCTGTTTCCTACAAAAAGGCTACGGCATTGAGAGCATTTTGTAGGAAACAGCTGTCTTTTTTTTCTAGTAGAAAAGTCTATCCCATAGTAAAAGTTGCTTATATTCATTCAAGAGTATATTCACTCCAGAGTATATGTCATGGGATACTCATCCCAACTTACCTGTCCGGTAGTTGTGGTATAGTATACGGGTATGCGACCCCGGCTTCCCTAGCTATTGTGCTATTACCATTTATTACTGTCCTATCCATCGCCCTCCTGGGTGGTAAAGGTAATATCCTACATTTCCTATATCCCATTCTAACTTACCAATCTTCCTTTCCACACCGCCTTTTCTTCCCTTTCCCTATGCCTACCCTTTTCGCCAATCCGTGGGAACGCAATGGCTAATCATAAAAATAGTTTAATTATCCAAAATGGCGGCGATGTGGTTCGCCAGTTCGCCACCCATCACGTCTCGTTCTCGCGGAGGCGAAACGTGGCCCATCACCCATGGAGAGCCGCTTCGCTACATTGAAAGTAAGAGCAGGAATGGATGGTAAGAATGAAAGCGCTCGAAGCGAAACAAGTTTGTAAGGATCGTAGCAAGTGGAAAGAAGTGGTCTCTGCCTACCCCTACGGGAAAGAGGCATGATTTTTTTTTTATTTTTTATTTTTTTTTTATTTATTTATTTCCAAGAAATTTGTTACAAGGTCTTACAATAATTTAGTTTGAATCAAAATTTCTGCCTCTTGGGCGTGGAAATATTATTATTTTAAAATATACTGCATGCTAAATTATGAATTAATATTACATTGTTGAAAATAAATTGCTACATTAATCAGAAGTTCAATTACACATTCAATTAAGTCTCTGGATAATAGTTTGCCAATACAGAACAATTATAATATAAATTCATCATGTCAATAACAAAATAAAACATAAAAAAATCAGTAAAATAATAACATAATTAAAAGTTGAAATAAAATCTTCAGTCAAAACAATATCTTCAGTCAGAAAAATTTAGTTGATTACTTTACTTAGTTCTATAACTACACAATACCTAAAATCATAATTATACATATAAATTCATAATGTCAATAACAATATTAAATAATAAAATAATAACATAAATAAAAGAGAAACTAAGTATCGAAATAAAATAGTCAAAATAATATGTTTAGTCATAGTAATTTAGTTCATTACATTACATACTTAATTCTACAAACACTAAAATAACAATTTTTATATATAGATTATATTATATAGATTATATTATGTAGGTATGTATATTCACTCCTGAAAGTTAGGATATTGACTGAAAAAACGCTCTGTTTATGTAATAGCACCAAAATGTAAATAGTATTAAAAAGTTAAAAACCGACTTTTGTTTGGATAACTTTTATCAATGACCTCTCAGCGTGTCATGGTCAACGGATTACACTCTTATCAAATTTTTATTATTTAAAAAAACCGGCCAATTGCGAGTCGGACTCGCGTGCGACGAGTTCCCTACAAAATTGCAAAATATCACGTTTGTTGTAAGGAAGCTACCATTTAATATTTATTTTATTCTCTTTTAGTTGTTATAGCGTCAACAGAAATAGGCACATAGGGTAAATACGCCAAACGTCGGCCCCCCTCCAAACCTCGGCCGTCTGCACATTTTCAGCTTGCATTCATTCAAAAGGTAATTAAGTGGTAATTTTGCCACTGAAATTGCAAGCTTAGTTCATACTCTTTAAGTGTAAACCATTACTATCCGATTACGTCACTTGCTCTTCACACACTGAGCGTCAGTAGCGATAGCGCCGTTGAAGCATTGAAGTTCGTAGTTAAAACAGCTTACTTGCTGTGAATAACCACGATTCGGGGATTGATATTACAACGGTAAGACATTTCTTTTTTGGTTTTTAGCTTTGCTATCACTAAAAAGGTATTTTTACTATATTTTGAGATAGTTTTTTCAATATTTTGCGAATTGGTTTTAGGGAAAAATAGGGGGCCGCCATTAGAATACCAGTTTCGACTTAAAATCGGAATCTCGGCCGGGGCCGACTTAAGGTAAATGCAGTATGTTTTATAAAGTCCAATACTACGAATTCCATTGTCTTAATAGTAAAATTTGTAACGCTTTTATGTTAATAAATATATTTTACATTCAATCGCTAAATACCGGCCGGGATGGTATTAGCTGAATCTCAAGAAATAAGCTATACGAAACAGGGGCCGACTTTGGAAATATTAAAGATCGTAATGTCGGCCAGCCTATGAATCGAATGCTACTGTACATGCTGATCATTTTTGTATTTTTCATTGTTTGTGTAGTTACTGGATAGTCATTTTTTAATTTATTTATCAAACTTGCTGTCTCAAAATTGAATTATGTATTATTATAATTTAATAATATTATAAGAGGTTACACGCTATACCCGGCCGACATTTGGGAAAAACGCGACCGACCATTGGGCCGTGAACGGCCGACTTTAAGGTTTTTTCGTTTTCGATGCATTTAAACCTTAATACTTTTTCCGTTTAGTAGAAAAGTCAACAATATGCCTATAAATATAAAATAGATTTATCAACCTGTCTAAAACCGTATAACAAGCTATGCTTTCGTTTCAAACTGATGGATCCGGAGCGATCTTAAGTTAGAAAATCCTTAAGTGGCCGACATTTAGCGTATTTACCCTACTCTGTGAAAATTTCAACTGTCTAGCTATCACGGTTAGGGGCGGTCCATTAATCACGTGATGTTTTTTTCCAACTTTTTAGACCCCTCCCCCCCCCCTGGTGATACGTGGTGAGGTTTTATACTACCCCCCCCTCCCCCACCTAAGATCACGTGTATTTTTTTTTACACAGTAAGCAGGTCATGTTTGAAGAAAACCTTTAACTTAAAAAACAATTTAATCGAATAATTATAAATAATCGAGCAATTAAAAACTATACGAGTCATTTGTCTTGTACGTATTTAAACAACACTACGAATCTACAACCGATAATAATTTCGGTATGCATAAACAAGATTCGAAAATTAATACACGTGATGTTTCCTTATACCCCCTCCTCCCCTTGGTGATACTTGGTGATTTTTTTTCGGACCCCCCCTCCCCCTTTAGGCATCACGTGATTAATGGACGACCCCTTATGGAGATACAGCCTGGCCGCTGGCTACAAACGGACAGCGAAATCTCAGTAATAGGGTTCCATTTTTACCCTTTGAGTATTTATTAATATCTGTACCGCAGCAGCTTTCGCATACAAGCCGCTGAACGAATTTTAATGATTTTTTTTACCCTGGTAAAATAGCTTAGAGCTTAGGACATATCCTAATTCTTTCAAATTGTGATTTTCTCGTGGTATATGATTGAACTTTAAGTGAACGAAGTGTGACCCAACATATCGTATTTATGATATTAATCTATATAAGGTTTGGTAAAATCAATTACGGATAATTTGGGTATACGACCAGTACTATTCATTATAAAGACGTTTAGGCAAAAAGATATTGTCATACTCAAAGTAAAAAAATCATCTCATGTATTATCTCCGTATATACGCAAACTCGCCCATATAAAGGAAGATTCTTTTTTTCGAGTATGACAATTCTGTACATAAGCAGTAGATCATATGACCAAAATATCCGTAATTGATTTTACAGAACCTTATATAGTAACAAAGAAGTTTTTAATTATATACGGGCGTCGCAGTACGGGCATTCGTAATGTCACATTACGGACTTTTTTTGGGACTCGGTTAAAAACTATTCACCGGAAATCCCGAACTGAGTAACATGGTTAATTAATCATCCAGTTTAAACAGTGATCTCATTTAATACGGCATAGTTCAAAGAATTTATGCCGTAGTTTACGATAGTGATGATGTGTCTGTTTACTTGTGATAAGTGTGTATTTCCTAAATACGTTACTGTGAAACATACTGGGAAATAATAATCGTCATTTAAATATAAAACAGTTTCATTATTATAATTGATAAGTCGGATTTTGTTTACTTGACATTTTAGTGGGGGAAAGTACCTACTCGGGTACTAGTAGGTACTTTCCCCCACTACGGGGGACTACTTTACCACACTATTTTACGAGTAGATACTTGAATAAGTAGGGTAAATACGCCAAACGTCGGCCCCCCTCCAATCCTCGGGCGTCTGCTCATTTTCAGCTTGCATTCATTCAAAAGGTAATTAAGTGGTAATTTTGCCACTGAAATTGCAAGCTTAGTTCGTACTCATACACCCTTATTAATAAAAATATTTACACCATGGATAAGCAAATCCAAATCGCTCTCTTTGTCTATCAAGTGACTGTTCCAAAGTATCTGACAGAGACAGCCATGTTGGATTAGCTAATCCGTGGTGTAAATAATTTTATTAATAAGACTGTTTAAGTGCAAACCGTTACAATCCGATTACGTCACATGCTCTTCGCACACTGAGCGTCAGTAGCGATAGTGCCGTTGAAGCGTTGAAGTTCGTAGTTAAAGCAGCTTACTTGCTGTGAATACCCACGATTCGGGGATTGATACTACAACGGTAAGACATTTCTTTTTTTAGCTTTGCTATCACTAAAAAGATATTTTTACTATATTTTGAGATAGTTTTTTCAACGTTTTGCGTATTGGTTTTAGGGAAAAATAGGGGGCCGCCATTAAAATACCAGTTTCGACTGAAAATCGGAATCTCGGCCGGGGCCGACTTAAGGTAAATGCAGTCTGTTTTATAAAGTCCAATACTACGAATTTCATTGTCTTAATAGTAAAATTTGTAACGCTTTTATGTTAATATAATAAATCTATCTTACGTTCAATCGCCAAATACCGGCCGGGCTTATATTAGCTGAATCTCGAGAAATAAGCTATACGAAACAGGGGCCGACTTTGGAAATATTAAAGATCGTGATGTCGGCCAGCCTAAGAATCGAGTGCTACTGTACAGGCTGATCACTTTTGTATTTTTCATTGTTTGTGTAGGTACTGGGTAGTCATTTTTCAATTTATTTATCAAACTTGCTGTCCCAAAATTGAATTATGTATTATTATAATTTATTAATATTATAAGAGGTTACACCTTATGCCCGGCCGACATTTGGGAAAAACGCGACCGACCATTGGTCCGTGAACGGCCGACTTTAAGGTTTTTTCGTTTTCGACGCATTTAAACCTTAATACTTTTTCCGTTTAGTAGAAAAGTCAACCATATGCGTATAAATATAAAATAGATTTATCAACCTGTCTAAAACCGTATAACAAGCTATACTTTCGTTGCAAACTGTTGGATACGGAGCGATCTAAAGTTAGAAAATCCGTAAGTGGCCGACATTTAGCGTATTTACCCTACTTATAATATAATATAGCTGTTTTCCGCGGCTCCGCCCGCGTAAATATAGTACCGGGTATCCCACGGGAAAATTGTACCTTTTCGGGATAAAAAGTAACCTATGTTTTAATCCAGAGCTTAAACTACTACCACTACCAGTCTACCATACAAATTTCATCGAAATCCGTCCAGTAGTAATTTTTGCATGAAAGAGTAACAAACATCCATCTATCCATCCATCCATATATCCATCCATGGAGAACCAACCTTCGCTACTGGTATGTAGGTGCAGGTTGTACTTGTAGGTGTAGTTAATTATTTGTTTCAGTTCATAGTTAAGGTGGGAAAATGTGTGTCAGGAGTTCAGGACAGCTAGTCCTATTAATATTGTAATCCTACTCATATTATAAATGTGATAGTTTGTGATGATGGATGGATGGATAACTTGTAATTACTTCATTTGTAACTCTCGTTTTGATTGTAAATCTTTCACGCAAAGACTACTGAACGAATTTAGAGCTCATCTCCTTATTTATTATCAATGTATCGTAGACTCGTATCGTACTTCATAAAATTACCGATAGATGTCAGAAAATCATTAACTGATAATTAAAATATTATTTTCAATTTACTTTTACATTGGAATAGGGTTAAAGCCTTGAATAAATGTTCTGACTTCTGGATCTATTTTTCCTCAACTCCTTAAACATTAAACTAACAATACTTTAAATATCAAAATTTCAAATTGTCCCAAACATTTTTGGGATAAAAAAAAACACTTTTAAAACTTTGTATATTGTCTTTGCCCCGCTTCTGACCAGCCAGTCCTGCAGTCTCGTGTCGGGGTACAATAGGAAAAGTATTGGACAAGGTTTCAGCTTATCTCAAGCACCTGTTCTAAATTTCCTAGTAGCTCTTCATCTATAGCAGTCTTTCCCAAGATGTAGCAGTCTTGCCCAGAAAAAATTGAGGGGCTCTGATGTGAGTAGTATTCAATGTTGTTTATTGGTTAATTTTGAATTGACAAACATATAATCTCCATGCGAGACTAATATTATGTTACTGCTAGGTTTTTAAGATAAAAAAAATTGGGAGCGCTACAAAAATAACTGATTTTCAAAGTGGACGAAATAAGTTTGGGAACGTCTGATCTATAGTAAGTAGTAACTCATAAACAAGCTATCACAAGTTGCTTCGAAAACAGTTCGTTAACCCATTACCTATCATTTTAATGTTATTCTGATTAGGCACAGCGATTACTAAACTAATTTTTTTAGGATATGCGTGAATCGTGGTCGATATCCTTAATCGAATTATCAATGATTTCACACCAATTACATGTTTCCATTAATTGCGCAATTCCAATCGACAGTACATTTAACTAAAGGCGGTATGGGTAGGCACCTAGATGAAAAATATTTTGATGTGATTGGGATTTGGGACAAGAATCAATAAATTGGCAGAATCGTCGGGACTCCTTCTTATGACGCACAATCAAAATCCATTTTGAACTGGGTTTTAAGCATTTAAATCGCATTTCAGCTATTTTCAGTCGGCCTCACAAAAGAGTTATGAGGTAGATGTAACCGAATATAATCGGAATTACCTAGATTCTATATGTAAGTACCTATATGTCACCTATGTCACCGTAAAATTGTAAAAAACGTTAGATTGTAATAATATGTACTAGAGATATTATAATATGTCGACAGATTGTCAAATAAAAAATTCTTCTTACAATTCGAGGGTTAAGAACCAGAGTAATGTAAGGGCAAAAATTCAAAAAAATTTTTTTTTCTCCATTCGCTTTTTTAATCCCCATTTTATTATGTGCCAAAAAACTGGAGCGATTTAGTATGTAGATTACTTAGTACAAAAATAACATATCAAATAAAAATGATTTTTGTTTACTGCCAAAATGAAGTCTTTCTTCTTACATTAATCTTGAACTTCATTTTGCTAAAAAGTTACGGGCACAATGATTGAAATTTGAATTACAGAGCGAATAGAGCGCCGAATATGCCTTTAGAGTTATCACTCTAATAACGTATCTGGTCATACATTTTTATAGCAGATAATTTGATTATGTAGCTTAGTTAGTTACGTTTGGTGCCAAATAAGGGTAAAGTGCCGTTACTGCATAAAAGGGACCTTGATTCGTGCCCTTCCGTGATTTTTATGCCTGCCAAAAAACGTAAGGGTGTTTGACACTACTATGGCACTAAATAATTAAAGCAAGGAAATCAGTTTTTATGTCAATAATAGTGTAAAAGCTATATTTTTGCCTTGATGTTATAATATTGTGTGGCTTTTCTGGATATAGGTACTTACCGGAAATCAAAAATATTTAGAGCCTGGTTACAGTCAGATGAAAGTTGAACAAATTCACGCTACTATAGAGCTGGACAAGAAATAAGTATACCAATTTTTGATCCGTCCAGTTTCTAATTTTTTTTATTTGAAGACACATATAACTGATAAATATCAGTTTCTTCAAATTAAAAACTATAAAACAGGTACCTACCGATGAGGAGATTGTGAATTAGTTAAAAATCAATTGCCTTCAATATCGCAAGGACGACCCATAAATTTATTTTAAATCTTAAGAAGTACAATTAGGTATTTCTAATGAGGTATTCCTATGAGTCAATGTGTGTGTGTCTTAATTAAACGTGAAGACGGTGTAAATCTTATTATATAACACGTCTGCTGCTATATCAGCAGATAAGTAGGTACAAAGATTTGCAAAAGCTGTGTCGATCTGAAGTTATTCCTTCAACATACGAGTATTATCAGATTCTTGCAACTGTTTGCAGGTCGACTATGAATCATTATTTTTAATTACATTTTTAGGGTTCCCAATACACAATATCCCCTTATAGTTTCACTCTGTCCGTCCGTTTGTCTGTCTGTCTGCGCTTCTAGCTTCTGTAATCTTGAATATAAATGGTTGAAAGGTAAAGTTTTAGATTGTGTAAATATCCCGGTTTCGGCATAATAAAAAAAGAATAATAATTTTATATTTAAGGGTTAGCTCTCCATACATAATTAGTAAGTGGGGATGAATTTTTTTTTTCATTTTAACCCATCTTTTTGTCATCCCACAGGTCTTTTAAAATAAAGGCAAGGTTTCATGCATGACTTTTTTATAAAGTCGACCATTTTCGAGTAATCTGCCTCCAAAGTGTCCCCTTTCTAAACTATTATAGGAGATAGAAACTTGTAAGTTTCCATGCTAAATCTTAAATTTTTATTCCAAATAAACCTATTGGGTTGATTGGACGTTTCACGTTGATAGTTACGGATCCCTTATTAGGCATATTTCTGACATGCTCTTGGTTAGAACCTAAATTATTAATTTCAGAAGATTTTTCTTATTGTTATTAAGGCCATTTCAACGGAAGTACGTTGTATTCCTTAAATTATTAAATTTATGTAACAGCCAAAATGACGTATGTCAACCATTTATTGAAAATTAAACTTTATAATAATAAAATAGTTTTTTGATTGCCCAAAAAGCTACACCTTTCTGTAGCCAATAAATAAAGATTTATTATTAGTAAAAATCAGAACTCTAAGTACTATAGATTTTGCAATATAAGAGCGATGAGATAAAGGTAGATAAATTCGTGTCGTTTTTCGGCTCTCCTGTAAAGTTGTCATTTTGCCCTTACGCTACTCTTGTTCTTAACCCGCGAATTTTACACGTTATTTTTCGTTATATTGTAATATTTACCGTGCCGATTGGCAAGTGCCCCGCGCCGCCACATTAGTTTGCTTTTTCATAATAATAATTAGGTACCTACCTATAACCTATAACCATGCTATAACGAAAAATAATGCGTACAATTAAATTTTTATTTGACAATCTGTCGACATATTATATGTAATTTATAATATCTCTAGTAATATTACAATCTAACGGTTTTTACAATTTTACGGTGACATAATTATGTCCATTGTCCAGTATTGAGTAGGTATTAGGTACTTTTGAATATTTTTGATACAGAGTTGACTAAGTACTTTCATAATAAACGAGCTTACTAATGAACTAGACGGCTATTGAGTAACTAGCAAGAAATATGTCAAATCAAAGTGTAATTATGACCTACAAGACAACCATGACATCATAGAACAATCATTATTCTGGTGTGAACATTGTTTTATTGCAATTCGAAGGTCTTGGCTGGTCTACATTGGGCATGGTGTGACATCAACTTGTGCACTTGTGCAGGGGTTTGTCCAATACCTATTGTCATTATTATACTCTCACCGCAAGGAGTGCTTGGAATTATTAATTGTTATTGACCATGAATCATGATTAGGCAACCAAAAATTTATTATCAGGGGCTAGAACTTAACGAATATAGGTTGCTAAATTATATTAAGAAGTTGCTTGAATAGAGGTTGCTAAGCTAAATTACATTTTAGAAAATATTTGTAAATTATTTCCCACGACTTCGTATGCGCAAAAGGAAATCCCCCGGAACCATTTTCAAGCGATATAAATTATGCCCTTTGTCGTGCTCTACTTTATATCTGTGCCAAATTAAAGAAAAATCTACCGATTTTTCGGTAGTTTCGGAGCGTATTCAAAGCAAATTAACAAACAAACATACATGATACACATTATTCTTCTTCATAATTTACTAATTCAAAATCTTTTTAATTACGAATTGTGTACACAGCGCCATCTATTGTCGAATAGCTAAATACATTTCTATCTTTGTTTGTCTCGTACTAAACTAGATGGCGTACTACAATTAAAGATTTAGGGTTATTAATCTAGATGGCACTGTTTTTATTGTTGGATTTTCATTTTATAGTTCTCTGTTAGTACTTTCTATAAAATATTGAATTCTAGAATTATTTTGAACATGCAATTCCTTAAAGCTCTATGTAATTAATTATAATAAAACGAACCTGCAGAACTGATGCAATAAGCGCTGCCATGGCAACAAACAGGACATGCTCTTTGGTGTAGCTGTGCAGGAGGTTACCGCAACCACGTTGGTACAGAGTGGAGCAATCTGACGTGTATGGCTTCTGCATGGAGTCCAGCGGCCCCTGGCCACAACAGGAGAACGGAACGTGGCCGGTCGCACTGTAGTCATTCGGCCCGCTCACTCCACAGCACTCGAACTGAAAACATAATTACAGAATTAAGTAAGTGTTGGATAAATTAGCAGGAATTGTTTTTTTTTTTTTTTTTAATAAAGACAAGAAGATAATAAGACGAAGTCACGAACTACTAAATACTTACGTACTTTTAAGTTCGGCTTTAGATTCAATTTTTAAAAAGTTTGTGAATCTTATGAGTAAATGAATGGAGTAACATTGATAGCTCAGTAGCTTGCAGTAGAAGTTATTGTGGCTCACCTTCACATGCAATCTATCCCATCTTACGGAGTCAATACTGGTTTCCTTGTTTTCACTGGTATACATAAAGTAGTCAGTCATGGTTGTCTTTATGTCTATCTCGATATTGTCCCATACCACCATCGCCCAAACGAAGCACGAAAACTCTATCACAACCGCTATCACAATCAAAATTCCGGCCTGAAAATAAAAATAAAACATGATTTAGAATATACAAAAGAATTTAATAGACGATTTTTAAATGTGTATTGTGTGACATTGTGCTTTGTATTTTTATGAAATCAAAGTAAAAAAATCTCAAATTTTTGAACGCATGAGATACATCTACAATCTAAATATTTTTAATTTTATTAATTTTTCTTTTTGTACACAATAAATCATACATTACCATTATTATATGAATTTGATGCATAGACTTTGCCGTTCTCCATCCAATCCAAGAGATGGAGCATGTAATGATTGCCATCATCAGTAGTAAAATAGCCGGATACTCTACATTGACGCCAATGAATTGCCGGTAGATGAATAACTTATACAATAGATATCCGCTTACTCCAAAAAGTACAACTGCTGACATCTGTTGAGGAAAAATTTAAACAATAAACCTATGATCACTTAACTAATTGATACAATAATTGATCAAGCTATTAGACGCGATTATGGTTTTCTCTAAGTTGTTTTCATTATTATGGTTCGCAATTAAAATAGTCCTACTGTAACTTGACGATAACTAGATGATAGAAATAGATAATTTTGTGCAAAAAGATAATTCTTAAATTAATTTCGGTTGCATAAATTATGCAGCGCCCAGGTATTTATTGTTGTAAATGAAAATGATCAGTTGTTATGACAACACAGACGCTGACGCATAACGGGTTACGGGAACAACAAAAAGCCGGACTAACTAAAAATACCAACTTACCGCGAATAATATGTTAAAAGTTAGCACTAGATATTTCCAACAGGTTGACGATACGGCCATTGTTCCGCAATCCGTGTTCACATGTCCGAGATCTTGTTTGAAAATACGAGAGCCTCAAAACAAAGCGTCCGTTCCACCTCAGAGATTGTTTGTGTGTCGCTTCGCCCGCGCAACGCGACCGCAGTGCATCGACACACCGGCTTAAAGAATTAAACAGTCATTTATCCGAAGATTACGGACAGTTTTCCGAACGATTGAATTCGGTGACGTTTCCGAGAAAATGCTTTATCCGTTTGGTGCGGCGCTTATCACAGCGATAATGCGTTCTATATACGTGTGGTAGTGTCGTAATGTAACCCAGTTTCGACGACGATGACGAGAAAATACGTCGTGCGCTTTGCTAGGTGAAAAGCGTATTAATAGCCAATGACATTTCTAAATTTGCTCCCACTTATTCCCGATCTTCATGAACGCATAAATGTCAGAGTTTTTAACGCGTTTAACTTTTAATTTCATCGTTACGCATGATCTAATATTCACCGACTTTACCATTTAACGGTTGCTGACCTACATTTATACTCCTAGACATCCTAGACTTCCTACTTCCTTGAGGTTTATATCTTTAGCAGAACAAAATAATACATTTATTTTTAATACACTTGAAGAAAAACTTCTTTATCTACGGCAATAAAAATGTTAAGTAATTAATATACCTAACGGTATCATACATTGCTGCAGCATTTTATTGTGAGAAGCAACAGGAAGTACATAAGTAGGCTAATAAGTTTGCTTCGCAATATCCTCAGTTACACGCATCTAAAGAATCTATCGTACCTAGTAACTAAATACCTATTGACTTGGATAATACCAGACCAGATAGACATTTAGTGGTAGTAATGTAACTACCGTTTGTCAGCAGCCAGATACTAAGATTTAAAATTGGTTGAATTTAAACCTGCACAAAGATCTTAATTGCCACTAACCTAGTCTAAACCAATTGAGTGGAAGAACGTAGTTAATTAAAGTAATTAAGGTCTTGAATTGTACTTGGCCTTATCCGTTCAACCTATTACCTAAGTAGGTACTGTGGGCCAAGTGAATTTTACGAGATTCATTTTCTCAAGAGAAGGATAAAAAATGTTGTTTTTCCTCAATATTTATTTCTAATCAATACAACAAGCACAATTATCAATTTTACAACAATTAAAGTAATGAAGGTCAGTTATTCCTGCGATTAAAAATATTCACAAAAACATATGTTTTTAGTGGCCAAGTTTGGCAAAGTGTCAATTCTCATTGCTTTCATCATTTTCTTTAAGTCTTTCTCAATTTCCGGACTAACAGGCCCCATTTGCTCCGATGTTCTCCACATTGATGTCGCCTTTGTCACATTTTGCTCGCGTAAAGCAAGAGTCGCTAAATATGCCCAACCATCGGACAGCAAAGGTTCCTCATTCACAGCTACGGTTGCCCAGCGGTGCGCTAGATCATCGTTGCCCATTTTACCATAAATTCTAGCGATAAGGAGAGCTGTAAACGCAGATGAATCACATTTGTACGCCCGTGCAGCGTATTGTAAAGCAGCCTCGAGATCTGTATTGATTTTTGCAAGACCAGCATTATAAAGAATAAACGGACTAAGTTTAGCACCCAACCGTTCTGCTTCGTTAATTGCATTCTCACAATCTTTATTCCACTCCCCGAGTAAGATGAAAGCAACGGTACGCATCTGAGACATAATAGCAGACGGGCCGAATTTTTTGACGTTCTTCTCGATTACTACCAGAGCATCTCTTGCCTGTTTTCGTAAAATAAGTGATGCTACTCTTAAGTAATGCACGTCAGCGGTTACAGTATGAGTATCGTTAAACCGCGATCCACGTGTAGTACAACCATTTTCGAAGCAACAAAGAAGTTTTTCGCTAAATTCATAACATCTTAAACATAAGAAAAACGCAGAAGCAAATAAAAGCGGATCATAAAATATTAAGGCTTTAGGATCCCAGTATATTTCTTTCTCGCCGCTTAAGTTCATCCATCTGTCTAAAAATTGTCTCCACGGTTGCTCCAATTCAAACCACTTTCGCATTTTATTGGCGGCTACGAAACCGGCGTAGCTATTTCTCTTATTATGATAAAATGTATGCAATGCAGCCCAACCGATTACGCTCGTGACGCCATCATACACTTCACCCTTTACGGCTATATTGAAAGCAGCTTTTGCAACTTCTCTATCGTCAGATTTATTAAATTCATTGCCTCCTAGGGTCCACAATACATACTTGTTTCTTGGTTGTGATTTCAATGACCTATACAGGTAATTTACGGCGTCATTACTATTTCTATCTTCTAAGCAACGCAAGGCTAAAGCAAATAAAGGTTTTGGGTGCTCTGGAAATCTTTTTAAATCGATTTCTAAACATTTTATCGACGTTCTATTATCACCAGCAATGCGAGCCCTCACGGCAGCAAATGTACGTGAAAAATTTAAAGATTTTGGATCTATATATGGAGCAAAGGACGCTTGAACGCTGCGCCGACAGGCTTGATGTTGTGAAGTTACAACGTTCTGCCAGTTATTAGTTTTCTCTACTTGAAAATTCTTGAGCATTGACTTTACGCGCGTTGATAGATTGTTACAAGCACTTTGTTTGTTATAAAGCTTTTTATCTATTTCACGATTCGGAACTAACTCGTTCAGTTCCTCGTGAACGGCTAAAGCGCCAGCCTCTTTACTTATACACCTATTATCAATATCTTTATCATCAGATGGAGCTTGTATATGGTCAAATTCAAATATAGAGGATAACAAACCGTCGGGTGGTAATATTCCAAGATTTTCGTAGTAAGATAATGTTTTAGTTTTAGGCGTAAGAGATTGGTATAAATCAAATCTTACTACAATATAAGGAAAATGACCATATTCGTCTACTACAGCATCAGTGTGCTCTGCGTGCGCCTTGGCACTAGGAGGAGGAATTTCCAATATACTTTTCATATTTTCAGGAAAATTAATATTATCAAAATTAACTATCTTTGCACATGTTGTCACTCCATATTGATTGGCTTCTAATAAGACTCTAGCATCGACTGAAGCCATATATCGACATGTAGAATCAATTTTGCCAGATTTTTGTACAGCCGCAATTTCAACCAAAAATGTAGATTTCAAACGGTCTCGTAAGCTATCGGGATTAACAAGTATACGCCTCATAGCATTCCAATACACTGAAACACACCTTTCACTACTTTTAGGGTCAAAATCCAATGGAATAAATTTATCTTCAGTTGGAATGCTGAAGTTTGTATAAACTGCTTTTCCACCGGCTGTGCCTGAAGCCCATAAGATATTTTCAATGGTTGAATCATTACATGATAATCCAAAATTTACACTGCTATGAAGATTTGCTAATTCCATTGCACCAACATACATAGGGACATCTTTAGTTGTTGGAAGACAATGCGCTGATATCAGTGTTATCAAAAAAGGAATTGTCTCTATATTTGGAATATTGTCTTCAGAGTATGTAACAAAGACATCCAAGAAACAATGAAAATGTTTACCTGTGGCTAACGAGATAAAGGGCAACTTCGCTTTTATTTTTCTTTCACCTAATATTATAGGAAGCAAGTCAGCGGAGCATCCAGCTTTGTTCTCGTGACTCAACAATGGGTCTGAAGATCTTGCTGCCTTATTACTTGTAGTGCGAAGTAAAAAAAGTAAAGGCTGGTCAGCAAGTAATGACTGGTTGTGTGGATCCTTGAGATTTAATAATATTGATATTTTTGGAATATCTAGTTTATCCTCCCATTTTGTTTCGGACAATATTTTGCTGTTAAACATTACTAACAAAACCCAGTCGCCTCGGCCAGGACTGCCTTCCAAAAATAAAGAAACATTTAGATAAGCAGAATTTACATAGTCAACATATGTCGCACTAGATTTTACTGATAAAGCACTTTTATAACTTTTTTTGCCTTTCGAGTTCACACATCTAGGCATTACGCTAAAATAACAATAAAATAGAAACAAGCAATCGGATAACTGTTCACTTCCTTGGAACAAAACTCATATTATCTCAGCGAATGGTACCGGTAAGCGAACCGTCTATAACATCTATGATTTAAATCCTAAAAAAAATTTAATTGTCAGGACATGTCAAAATTCCGCAACTCTCTAAATATTTATTTTATTCTATTTTTAGTATTTGTTGTATACAATATCGTAGCGAAAATTTCAACTGTCTAGCAATCACGGTTCAGCCCACGGAGTAAAGAGATATAGTTCTACCCTCCATAGTTCAGCCCAGTGAAAGACAGACAGATGGACGGACAACGATTAGTTTTAATAATACCTATACATCCAGGGGGGTGAAACTCTCATACATGTACAAATTAACAGAGTACAGAGACATCTAAAAATGACTGTCCGGTACTAACAGTTTGAAAGTTTTCGGATTGTCACAACAGATGCCACTAAGCGACTTCTACATCGCGCTATAGAAAACACAAGGCGTATGTATAAGAGATCGCGAACATTTTACTATGCAGTAACCATATCCCACTGTTAAAGAGAAACTTGGTCATTGTTGTGTCTACGACTAGGGATGCTCGATGTTGCAAAAACATCGATGTTGGCATCGATAATGACATCGATGGCTTATCATCGATGTTCGATGTTTATCGAGCTCTAAACATCGATGTCAGGCAACATCGATGTTTTTTTGCAAACGTCTTCACGGCCGTCCGTCATCAATACATCTATACTACTAATATTATAAATAGGAAAGTCGTTTGTCCGTCTTTCACGCCAAAACTACTGAACCGATTTAAATGAGGTACAAAGGACATAGGCTACTTTTTATCGCAGGGAAATGTACAGTTCCTGTGGGATACTTTATTTACAGTTTGACGTAAAAACTACTAAGCCGATTATCATGAAATTTGGCACAGATATAAAATAGAACATGGGGAAAGACATAAGTTACTTTTTATCGCGGGACATTTATGGTTCCCGTGGGTTACTGTCTCCGGTGGCGTTGATATCACATTAGTGGTTAAATATTTTACCGCAGCTGGGTTTCCGATTATGTGTGTCCGTGACATCGATGTTACGATGTTTTGAATAATGCAATATCGATGTTAAAACATCGATGTTTTATCGTCTAACATCGATGTTCATCGAAAATCGATGATCATCGAGCATCCCTATCTACGACTTTCGATAAAACTTAATTTCTGTCCATAATTCAGTTCAATAAAAATTATCAGGCGGTACTACTTCCATCTAGCGGGTTTGATAGTAACTAAAACGGTACAACGCCATCTAAAAACGACATTCCGAAACTTTTGCAAGACTCAGTTTCAATTTTAGAGTTGCGCATCTATACTAATATATATCTGTATTATCTATGTATACATCTATGGTTATTACAGGTCGCGCAACGAATTAAGATCTTTCGACAAAAGTAGAGGGGGTATGCGCAGAAGTCAGTTTTTGGGTGTGTTTGGCGGTAGCGGGCTCGGGCGGGGAGGTGTGGATGCGCCGAACGCACGCCGAACGTGGCTGCTGACACGCTATTGGTACGTTAGTAATATGTATTCTTTGCTATTGGTCACATGCGCGAACAATCCCCTCCACTTTCACTGAGCGCTCATAAACCGTTGCGCGACCTATACTAATCGTTATAAAGGGTATTCCCTTTATAACCTCTTAAGTTTTAGGTACCTACCTATAGGTCGCGCAACGGTTTATGAGCGCTCAGTGAAAGTGGAGGGGATCGTTCGCGCATGTGACCAATAGCAAAGAATATATATTACTAACGTACCAATAGCGTGTCGGCAGCCACGTTCGGTAGATATTCGTTCGGCGCATCCACACCTCCCCGCCCGCACCCGCTACCGCCAAACACACCCAAAAACTGACTTCTGCGCATACTCCCTCTACTTTTGTCGAAAGATCTTAATTCGTTGCGCGACCTATACCTACCTACTAAACCCTAAAAACGGTGTTAATAACAGCAACCAAAATTCTATTTTCCCGCCTTTTTTAACTTAACACGTCATTGGTTGTATCTTGGTTGTATGCTATATGGCTATACCACCATAAAAAATAATAAATAGAACGTCACATTTGTTTATCGTCATTTGACATTGACATTTCTTTGTCAAAACATAAAAGAAATTGTTACAAACCTAAGATAAAGTACCTACAAACTAACTAAATTAATGTTAACTTAGCTTATATTTGAGATAATATTTAAACATGTTGAAAAATGTATACTTTAATTCATGGTTTTTATAAATATATGGTACAAAAGGATGAATACTGTGTCCTTATACTTGGTCTTGACAATGCAGGGAAAACGGTACATACATACAACTTTTTTCTTAATTTCTGAATAACTTTTATAAAAATATGCTTCTCTTATAGTTAATTTGCCTTATAGACATATTTGGAGGCTGCTAAAACGAAATTTACTAAAAAGTATAAAGCAATGAACCCAAATAGAATAACCACCACAGTGGGGCTTAATATAGGTAAAATAGATGTGGATGGAGTGAGGCTAAACTTTTGGGATCTTGGAGGTCAACAAGAACTTCAGTCACTTTGGGATAAGGTATAAATTATAATACTGTAATCTATGTTGCAAGAACACAAAATGTTAAAACACTTTTTAAGACACTTCTTTTTTACAATTTACTTACTCAAATACAATTTTATGAATATCTAACATTTTATTATTGTTTAATATTAATATACTTAGTCTTAATACCAAATACCCAAAATTATACATTTAAAAATATGACCAGTCATATTTCCACAGTAACAGTTTACTTTGAAAAATGTGGAATAAAAAGCTTTTATTTATAAATTTCCTACTCTATCTTATTATGTATATTTTTCAGTACTATGCAGAGTGTCATGCAGTTATATACATTGTTGATTCATCTGATAGGGAAAGGATTTCAGAATCGAAGGAAACATTTGGTAAGATTAGTTTTTTCAAGTGAAGTTCTAATTTTTATGTCAATGACGACCTCTGTAGCTCAGTGGTTCAGCGCTTTGGTGCTCAAGCCGGAGGTCGCAGCTTCGAACCCTGCCAATGGAACAAAATGGTTTCGGTGTTCCTGGGTCATGGATGTGTATTAAATATGTGTATAATATAATAAAAATCTTAAATATATGTATAGTATAAAAGTATTAAATATACTTCCCGTTGTCTGGTACCTGTAACACAAGTTCTTCGGATACTTAGCACAGACCAGATTGACGTGGTGTGAAGCGTCCATAGATATTATTATTATTATTACATATTATGTTGCTACTAAAGTTCAAAATGAAATTCTGTCTAAATTTTAACTTAAGTACATAAACTCATGTAAAATAAATACCTACTTCTTTAGGTTCATATAAAGAAGCACACACATTTGAACTACATATTATTTTTTTTGTAATGATTTTCCTTACCTAATAATTGTTTCAGATAGAATGATAGGTTCGGAGCATTTGTCTGGTGTACCGTTATTGGTGCTAGCCAACAAACAAGACATTCCCGATTGTATGGGTGTGCATACGGTCAAACCTATTTTTAATCAAAACGCCCACCTCATTGGTGCTAGAGACATTATGTTGATGGCAATATCAGCATTGACTGGGTAATTAAATTATTATTTACTTTAAAGGCTATAATAATTCTTCTATTTTAATGTCTATAAATTTAAAATTTTACCTACTCCTAAGTTGATTAGACAGTTTAATGTATGTCCTGGCCAAAATGTTAAATACCCATATTTCTAGAGTTAATTGATAGTAAAAGATACCTTTTAAACCCATTGATAATCTACGACATATTTTTAATGTTTATTAATTACTAGATGTTACCCGCTACTTCGTGGGCACTAAAGAACATCTTGCGGGAACCTTACATTTTTCCGCGATAAAAGTAGCCTATGTCCTTCCCTGTGGTCTACTCTACATCTGTGCCAAATTTCATCAAAATCGGTCCAGTAGTTTCGGAGCCTATTCAATGCAAACAAACAAACAAACTTTTTCTCTTTATTATATTAGTATAGATGAATAAACCTTGCCAATACCAAGAAATACTTTAGCTTAGTTTTATTATTATGTTTTCTGCTTTTGTACTGAAGTATCTAATAAAATTAATAAAAGAGTTGATAAAAATCCTTTATTAAATTTTATTTTCAGAGATGGTGTTGATGAAGGTATAAGGTGGCTTGTAGACTGCATAAAAAGAAACAGCATTGATCGGCCAGCCAGAAATCACGAGGATAATCTATAACAAATATTGCAAATGATATGAATGCACACCTCATATCAATATGTCACCTGTGGCCCACAAACAATGAATATTAATGATGTTTCCAAATGAGATAATAATGTGACTCAAACCATTGTTTTGTATAGTATTGACTATTGAAAATAAAACATTAAAGCCAACAGTGTCTATTGCTATCCTTTTTTAATGATAAACGGTACCTTTGATAAGAGATACGCTATTGTAAGATATATGTGTTATACCTGTAACTGATAAAACATTTCTGATAACAGTAACGTTTGCGCCGACGTAGGCTACTGTGTTGTGGAGTGAAATGTTTCAGTGATTGTTTACATACATTGTGCTTATTTTAAAATGGCTTATCCTATGTATGAAGTTGATTGGAGTGTTTTACCACCAGAACAAAACAGAAGGTAAGTTTATCAGGATGATAAAGTTGTGTACATAAGTATAAATCTGTGTTGTATGTTCTAATGAAACACATATAACCGCGCAGGTTAAGACTATTTATCCAAAGTAACAACTTCTATAAATGTGGTGATGATGTAGCCTAAAGCCTTTTTTTCGCAGTCGGTAAAATATCTTACACAAGTTGTACAACGCGTTGTTCAACAACCACAGAACACTATTACTCGCGGAGTCAACAACAACACTCAAACAATATAAAAAAAGTTTTGAAAGGAGTTGTCACATTAATAATATTAGCAATAAATCTAGGCGTTTATGTACTATAAACCACTAACTTATTATTTTAACGGAAATTAAATAAAATTTTAAGGGATTTAGGGAACATTTCCTTGTTAATTTATTGCTTTTTGAAAAATTATTTAAAAAATACTTTGACATTGCGAGAGCGAGAGGTGCCAGTCATGTCATGCATGTGTCATGTTGGACGGCCATGTTGAATTTCTTGCAACGCAGGAAATGTCAGCTGGCGGCTGCCGTAATTCGTAATATTTCGAAAAATCTGTGATAAAAATTTATCTGTACACTTTTCTGTGATAGATCTACATACTTCGCTCTTTACGAATATCATGACTATGCTCTGGTTACACGTGAAAATATGATATTGTTTTATCAAAAGTGTCAATATCCCTTGCATTTTTATGGTTTGTGACAAGATAAAATGGTTATATCCTCGATATAGACCTTATTATTTCTATTAATTTTCTTATGTTATTTAATTTTAGTGTTTTGTGTAATAGTAAACGTTTACATAAGTGTAAAATAAGAAGTTATAAAGTGGTACGATATCCACCTGGCGCCTTGAAGAATACTTTATAGTGACACACAATCTCACATCAAAGATCTGTTTTCAACAATATTTAATTCATCCGAGGATACAAAGATGAACGGCTCCGAGTCTGGGTAATTTTCGTTTTAAATGGTATCATTTGTTTTCTCTACAAGCAGGAAGTTTTTGTCTGAGAGACTAATGAAAAATGTTGAAAACTTTTTAAACTTATTATTGCATAATTTATGAAGTTAAACGTTTACTTAAGTGTTATTAAATACGACTTCATTTACTATTTGATTAGCCTCAACACTCAATTAAATTAGAACTAAAGTAGAACAAATTCAGACAATGTCTCTATTGTTTGAGGTAAAACCTTTCCTAAAATTCAAAACAATATGTTTAAAGTGTAAGGAATTTGAAATGAGAGTAATGTACAATGGGGACATTTGTAATTAAAAAACCTAATATAATATCACTTTAAAATCACATTCAATTACAATTTTTCTTGGAATAGATACCTATGACATGATAGAGTTTTGAATAAGAATGATAGAGAATAACAATTAATAGAAATGGGCTCCTATTTTTTACAAAACAATTTATGAACAAAAACATTACTTAATACCTGATTCTATTTTACTACATCACAAAGAACTGACATTTAATCCGACCTTTTTACCTGACTACAGTGAAGTCAAAAGGAAGGGATTTTGGCAGTCTATGTATGTGTGGAACACACATACATAGACTGCCAAAATGTGACTGTAGAGCCTTAACTACTGATCGGATTTCATTAGGATTTAAATTAGGTGACAGTAGATTCGTAATAATAGCTAGGGTAACATAGGCTATCCAATTTACATAGTTGGGTCGTAGTTTTTATAAAAAAATATAGTTATTAATAATGCTATTATTCTAATAGAACATTATTATCCATATCAATCTTCCTACTCAATTGTAAAATGAACGACCTTTTAGAGCCCTTAATGACAGTTGCTTTTAGCAACAGTGACCATGATTTGTCCTAGACTGATCCAAGAAAGTAATTTTATTTAAAACTAAGAATGTTAACATAAAAATAAGAAACTAATAATAAAAGATATTTAAACAAAAAGTCTGGTTCCCAATTTATAGGCAATACTTGTTTGGACAATATTAATGTTAAATTGATATTTTAAATATAACTGCCTCCTTTTTGAAAGTTGGTTAAAAACTAGCTATTATTAGTTCAATTGAAAGCAAAACTTTATAGGAGTAGCTTACATTATTTTCTTAAATTGTTTTTTTTGTACCTCAATGCAAACAGAGGCTAGGGAGAAACTTATTGCAATTTTGACATTTTTGTGTATCTGCATGTCTGTTTGTGGCATAGTAGCTCCTAAACAGATGAACTGATTTTGATCTTGTTTCATTTTGTTTGAAAGGTGACTTAATCAAGAGTGTTCTAGGCTATAACTTATGACTATCAGCTTGCTTACTACTTGAAAATGCCTTAGCTACATATTTTTTTTTAATTTTGTTTATTTACAGGTTTAACCCAGCTTTCAATATTGCCACCATCAAACAGGTGGTAAATGAGGCAATAGAACGAGGTGAGTACACTTTATTGGGTTTTATTTATTTATTGTAATTTATAACTTAAAATTGAATGTTGCCAGTGCAGGTAAATAGAACATATTATTATTATAAGTTATCTGGTTATTATTATTATTTATTCAGCAATTTGTGGTTCTATAGACCTTTTTTATAGAAAACTTTAGTCATAGTTGTACTAGATTCACATGATAATAATTATAATATTGAATACACTTTTTATAAACAATCCTTTATATATTATTTAATTGTCTTACATCTTTGGGAACTAAGGGCAAACATAGTACTTATTTTCTGGAATGGCCTTATTTTTACTTGATCTTTGCCACTGCTTGTTATATTTTGGGATTTGAGCTTATATTTAATATTACTTTGATCAAATCTAATGTGAACCAGGCGGGCTTATTGGTCTATATCAAATGATATGTGGGACTTACATTAAAAAACTTCTGATAACTAATTCAAGAACTTCTTATTAAATCATACATAAGTATGATTTTATAAGAAGTTCTGAATTAGTAGAAAAGTAATTGGGTATCAGGAGATTTTATGCGAAATTACCTTGTATTTTGCACTATTTTCTAATAATAATATAACTCAGTAGTAACTAATAACTAACTTTAGTTTGTTGTACTAATGCCTTTTTTCCTAACCTATGGCTGTGATGTCGAAACTATTGCACTTTGCCAATGGCTTAAAAAAAGGACAAATTTCACCTGTGTCCTTATTTGCAATGCTTTATCACTTTGCCACAAGCACTGCAATTGCATTATATTATAGTACATTCCAACATCATTTAACTAAATTCTAAAATGTAAACAAACCTTGCCACTAGTCAAAATTATAGTTTTATAGACAGTTATACATGGTGTTTGATAAAATAACTTTTAAAATGACAGAAAATAATAATGATTCTCTCTCAACTAACTGAAAGAGAAGGAAAGAGAGGTCAAGCGACTGAAATGTCATTTTACTGACTGAAAATTTAAGTCATAATATAAATGTTCACATTCATGCTATAGGGACGATGATGAAACGTACTATAATTGAGTTTCGACAGCACTCCACCGCTTAATATTAAGTTAACACATACAAATGCACTGATCTTCGCTTTTTTCTGTGTGCGTGTCGTCCATAACAGTCGCGCCGGTTTCAGTGCGGATGCAGACTCCCACCAGACTGAGGGATCTCATAAGACAGATCCGAGCCGCCAGGACCGCGGCGGAAGAGAGGAGTGTTGTTAATAAGGAGTGTGCTTATATACGATCCACTTTTAGAGAGGAGGACAGTGTGTGGAGGTAGGCATTTTGAAGTATTTGTGTTAAGTTTAGGAACATTCTGTATAGTGTCAAATTCTGTACAGTTGAATGTATCCTGTAATTATAGTAGAGGTGATAACAGTGGCGTAGCGTGGGTGTCTGCCGCCCGGGGCGGACGCCAATTTTGCCGCCCCCTTACTTAAGTTTTGCCGCCCTCTTACTTAGGTTTTGCCCCCCCTCCCCTTCTTACGCGCCGCCACTGGGTGATAATCAGGTGCGCCAACTAATCAAAGGTCACAGTGGCGAGGAGTTCCTATAACTCCATTCCTATCGGCTTCCCTTACGGGTTACCTTTTGAAGACCCTCATCCGAATCCCTACCTATTATACAGGCTTATACAGGCTAGGGCTTCCCTATAAAGGAGAACCAGCCTTCGCCACATTATCGGTAGGCGTTCCAAAACCAAAATGCAAACAGATGAGTCATTTTAGTATAATACCTTACCTATAGACTGGAGTCAGGACTTAAATGACTGGTCCGAAATCCGCGAATTCGTGTCGTAAGTCCTGATTTCAAAAGGAGTCGGTTAATGACCGGGCAGTTCTTGGTGACATAAATCTTGTGATTACCGGTGACAACGCGTCCCTATAATATTATACCGTTTCAAGGTGTTTTATATCTACATAGTCTTTAAAATATTACACTTAGATTAAGTGATTAGATTAAGTAAATTTGTTTTATTAAGAAAAAAATACAAGCCTACAGCAGAAAAAAAACACTTTCATTGGCACAGGCCCAAGCAATTTTCGCTCGCTCATCACTCGACCGATACAATATGAAGTGGTACGCAAATATGCGTCAGCTCATATCAGCTTTGTAAACGGTGTTTCATCCTGCCAAACAAACGTTTTGTAAGAAATAAGTATGTAGGTAGTAGCATTTTCACTTGCAATTTGTTTGTTCGCAATCATTAGAAAAATGCCGGCTTTTTAACCCTTGGACTCAGTACTTATTCTCATCCAATCAACAAAGTAATTAGTGTTATTTACGCCAGCTCTCTGGAAGACTGTGACATTACCCCATTCTCTGGCGGATTCCATTTACCCAGCCGAAAAAACAACACTGCTTTATTACCCTTGTAAAACATTATGTATCAGTACGGTCTCGTAGGGCTCTCCCACGGAAGATATCCCATCACCATCACCTCAAACTAACCCATCAGCGTTTCACAGATGTCGGAACATCGCGAAGCTCCTGTACATACACATGCTGGGTTACCCGGCGCACTTCGGCCAGCTGGAATGTCTGAAGCTGATCGCAAGCTCCCGCTTCACGGACAAGAGGGTGGGGTACCTCGGCGCCATGCTGCTGCTAGATGAGCGCCAAGACGTCCATCTGCTTATCACCAATAGCCTTAAAAAGTGAGTAAACTTCCTATTTATGTTGTTGAATGTGAGATGCAAGGGTCTGTGGATGGATAAATATGTCGAGTTTACCTGGAGATGGAATTTATTATACAAATATTTTAATAAAAAATGTACGAAAAAAATACGATTGGTGTTATAGACCAGGAATTCCCCAAATTGGTTCCGCGGGACTTAGGGGTTGCCTGCAGTCTAGTATTCTATATTTGCTCCTTATTTATGGTCAGTTAATTCAAAAGGGAATTAGACAGCTAATTAGCAAAATATTTATCTTATAAATATTTGAAAGGGTTAATACTCGTACAGGACAGTGTTTTAAATTACATACGTAGCAAGTAAGTCTCTTGAGATTTAAATGAAGGCAAAGGATATGCAATATCGTATGTATCGAGGCCAAATCCTCCCAAAGTCTCCTGAGACGATCGGACTCGATTGCTATACTAAATTATTTTATACGCTTAACGCATAGCTAAAGGGAATCTAACTTTTTCATATACAGTTTTGAACTCGGCAATAAGATTAAACAAAAATTTTAAGATACATACTATATTTTTATCGATTTCTACTAATTTTATATATCGTAATATATAAAATTAGTAGAAATCTAATTAATCGTAAAATACCTTTTATAATGATCGGCTAACATCACATAACAAGTAATAAGTAAAGTAATTTGTTTTGTGGCTAACATTTTTTTTTTCAATAATATGTATGTATTTTAAAACTTGTTTGATTTCTTAATTAGTTACGAAGGTTGGTCTACTTCACGATACACTTACATAGTTTCTCAAGTGTGTGAGAGGTACATTTCGGTCATTTTAAAATTACAATGACTGAAATGTACCTCGGAGTATGGATGTGATCCTTATGTCGTCGGCATAAAGGTCCTGTCAGAATTTAACTGAACGGTCAGTACACAATTTATTATAAACCTTTGAACAAACTTGAGGTGAAGTCCGTAAAGTGCCGTAAACTATCACGCCTCGACTATTTTGTACGATGTTTTAATTAAAAGCTTGTGGAAAACGTTTAATACGAACGTTAACTACATACAGTGTTATTTTTGAAGTAAATACTCCTTAGCGGCGCTGTGCACTTTTCTTGGGATGGTTAAAAACTGTTAAACTCGCGCGACAGGTCACGTGTCCTGATCGAAAATGCGTAAGATTCAACTTGCGATTGTTTGCTGTCTTGGTTTACGCGAGCATGAATCTATTTTAGTTCGTATTGACTTTTGACTCCAACCTTCCCAAAACATTGACATTTGACCTTGACCCTAACCATCCCCATGACATTGACCTTTGACCTTTACATTGACCTTTTTTATCGACAAGGGTTGTTATCGTGCATAGGCCGTTTTACATAACGTTAAAACTCCTTTAGTTTTGTGTAGTTTGAATTTGGTGAAAGACAAAAAGAGGTATGCAAGGCGAAACAATAGTGCAAACTAGTATTATAGAGATCAATATCGATCGACTCATGTAATGTGGAAAAACTTATGTCGGCACTCCCGGAGTAAAAATAATAGCGCGCCAGCACCGCCTCCTCCTCACCTCATACCGCACCGGTGTTGTAACAGTGTCGCGAGTTCTATGGTTTTATCCTATCTCAAAAAATGCCCAACGCGCCTAAATAAGTTTTCACTTCAAACATTGATATAAAAACTTGAAGGTTTCAGTACGTCGCGTGTGAACTGACACATGCCAGGTTTTTTAATGTAGGAGAATAAAAATGTTTGTCTATGTTTCTGTCCGTTGAACTCTTTAAGCCTCTTCTTCATTGATACACTTTCGTCTCAGGTTTCACTTAATGCTAAGTAACGTTATACCAGTAAATGTAGAGCAAGTCAAACCAGTCTTGATTGAATGAAACAAAGTACTAGCATATACTAAAGGCACCGTTACGTTGTTTGTACTTCATCTTCTCAAGTTTTTGATATTAAGGGCATGTTTCACAATCGCGTAATAAGTGATAAATCTATACTAATATTATAAAGCTGAAGAGTTTGTTTGTTTGTTTGAACGTGCTAATCTCAGGAAGTTCTGATTCGAATTGAAAAAATATTTTTGTGTTGGATAGTCCATTTATCGAGGAAGGCTTTAGGCTATATAACTTTACGCTGCTACCAATAGGACCGAAGTATTAGTGAAAAATGTTGCAAAAACAGGGCAAAATAATTCATATTTGAGGGCTTCCGTTGCGTGCGCTGCGTAAACGGTTCAAGTTACCCAAAAATATGTATGAAAGAATTATTTCTCTTTAATCTTTTAAAATTTATCTAAAAAATGTCCGCGACAGTATATGTCTATTTTTTAAGATTGACTCACTATAATCTTTTTATGGTAATCAAATTTGGTCGAAATTAATGCATTATTGCGCCATCAGTTGACGCGGACGAAGTCGCGGGCAACAGCTAGTAGCTTATAAAAATAGTCGTAACAGATTTTGTTTTGTAAGTTAAGTAAAATGTTAAATGTTGTATTTAAAAAACTGCTACATATTTTTCACTTCAAAATATGCTCTTTCCGCCATTATTAATGATAAAATGACACCATAGTGACTATGCATAATTTGTTCATTTTTGTAGTTATTTATCTGAGAACTTTATTTATAATTAAAATACAAAATTTTGGCTGCGTTATTTAATTATATAGTAAAAATAACAAACGTTTAGAACTTGCTTAAAATTAAAAGCGTTATGCTGGCATTAGCTTTTATTTTCTGTGAGATACATTATATAAAATATTTTCTTTTCCCCCAGTGACCTAAACAGCAACACCCAGTTCGTGGTAGGTCTTGCGCTATGCACTCTCGGCGCCATAGCTTCGCCAGAGATGGCCAGAGATCTCGCCTCCGAGGTGGAAAGGCTGATAAAGTCCCCGAACGCCTACATCAAGAAGAAGGCAGCTCTCTGCGCGTTCAGAATCATAAGACGGGTGCCAGATTTGATGGAAATGTTCCTGCCGGCTACCAGAAGTCTCCTGACTGAGAAGAATCATGGTGGGTTTTATTTATAGTGTAGGTATTATAAGGTTTGAAATGTGATATTTGCATGCGATGGACACGGTATATTCCGTTCCGATTTTCCGATTCAATGTAATTGTCTAAGTGTTGACAAAAAATGAAATATTGATTCGGAATGGAGCTACTGTAGTAGGTTGGCGTGGTGACGTAGCGATGACAATAAGTTACTTGTACTTACAAAATACTTTATAGTTTTGATGTTACACATATGCCAATCGTCCCTTTTCGACTCGCAGATTTATTCTCAGCAGTAGATCCATTTTCTCTACATATCCACCTAAATAGACGTTAAGTAATCTACGACAAAAAAGTCATCGTCTAGTCGTCAAGTACCGCTAAGATCATTTCCTAAGAAAGTATTAATTAGTAAGATGATGGATGATGAAAGTATGACACACTTGGTGTGATTTACTACAGGTGTCCTTATCACCGGAGTCACGCTTATCACGGAGATGTGCGAGAATAGCCCCGACACACTGAACCACTTCAAAAAGGTGAGAGCTTGTTAATTTCAACTCTATATCTAAATGCATAAGAGCTATTACGTAATTTGCTGAACGTCATTAACATTTCTCTTTGTAAGTTATGAAAGCATGTAGGTACCCGATTGGTCATTACTGTGAATTAATACCGCTAGGAATATTGCAGTAGCAATACGACGATTAAAAAGATACATAATTATTTTATAATAAAACATTTTTAAACGAACCTATAAAAGGTTTTTAATTGTTTATTCTCTAAAAATATACAGTTTATCTTGCATAATATTCCATTTGCATATTATCGTTTTACGCCATATAATACAAGCAGAATTTATATATGTTTACAAATATAACGCGGTTTAAATGAGAATAGGAACGTCAATGACCTTTATCGGTCAAATATCACTTGAAAAGTGCGATTTTCAGAAAAACTTATTTGTATATAAATATTTATAGTCATGCATCGAATTTAAATAAGAACGTTGAATAGTTATCACTTAACTAAACATAAATTTAACTATCATAACAGTCTTAATTCGAAACAATATGGCGCCGACTCGACCCTATACTCATTTGAACCGCACTATACAACTACATAATCTGAGATTTTATATTGATTCACTTTGAGTAACAAAGTCGCAAATGCCACAACATCTATTATGACTTTTAAAGATCAATTTGAAATTAAAATAAATGAAATCTCGTATGATTAAAAAAAAAATGCTAATATTCTGTCAACTCCAGATTTTGATTTTATATAGACTGTAATAATCACTTGCTCACCCCAAAATGCTTTTCTAAATAAATATGAACGCACTGTGTTCCTTTCAAAAGACACTATAGTCTATTCGCGATAAGATTTCAGTTAATCATGCGCACAGCTTGACAAAAAAGAGTAAGACGCGGTTACAGCAGAAACAAAAAACATTTTCGACTTTTATCATCTTTTATCCTTGTTGAAAGGTGATACAATCGAAAAAAATGTTAGTTGCTACTGTTAAAATGGCTTTGTCAATATGAACATGGCTTAAGCGCCATTGGTCACTCTTGACATTTGAACGCATGATTCACTGTCTTCTTAACGCGAATAGACGAGTGCTAGTTGATAGGCGTTTATGTAACAACTTGAGCACACGGCTTAATGTGCTATTTTTAATGTATAAAATGTATGTATATTTTGTATAATAGATGACGTATCAGATAAATATTTTAAGTATTCACAATACACTACATAGTATTTATTTGTATAGAGCAGCCACTATCATTTGATACTTGATCTTAAAACATTACACAATTTTCTAAAGCTGAACGCAATAAATACGTTTATCCTTTACCGTTTAATGAAAACGGGTGAAACAGATGACTCAGACTTGTTATACACCCACATCAATCCCGTTGTCTGCTCTATACAACACCTCTATGTATACAACTATAGCAATATACTAATACCGTTTGTGTTGTCCCGTAGGAGAGCGGGCAGCGTGAGGTAATTCTACCGCTGATCCTTGCACTTTCGTTTAGTCCATTGACATGTAAACAATCTTGATACACACTTGCTTTAATCTTCTGACATACAATCTTGATAATTGCGAACAATTTCTACTGTTTTAATCTTGTATAAACTGTCACGGAATGGGATTCATTGCACAAATAAATGTTCTGTTTCTATCTGGTTGTGGTTCTGCTATAATCATTTTTTACTAAACTATAGTCTATAAGAGCGTTTTCCAACTTTTTTCTATCGGTTTGGAATCCGATATCCGATATTCGATATCGGACCGATACTGAGAAAGACACATATGTTTCATATTAAATACATATACTCTTTCTTAGTATCGGTTAGAAATCGGTTCGGATAATGTGAAAACGTAATATTAATGTTGTCCACACATAGTTAATGATCCTAACTTAACCAACAGTTTAAATAAAGCAACAATTATTATTAGTGTGTGTGTATGAAATTAAATATTTCATGATACAAAGCGAGTTTAAACAATTCAAAAAATTTAATCAATGTCAATGGACTAAATACCTGCATGAGAATTATAGTTCAATCAAAAATTAATACCTGCATAACAAGTTATAGAAAATGCACAATCCAACTGCCAAGGTTGTGTCCCTAAGTTTTGCCATTGCCAGTTGTACTTAAAATTGGCACACCCAATGTCACTTGGCATTTGCTCTGGCAAAATACTGACAATAGGGAATATGCATTAAACATAAAAATAACTTAAAACATAATAATATGATACTAGACTGAAAAATAAAGGAAATGGTGAGAAAATTTTCAATATCTGTTGATAAATGAGTAAGATATGAGCGGTCAAAGTTTTTAATTTATCTCTTTCTAGGAAAACGAAATTACTTATATGAACTTTCTATGAAATTCGTGTTATGTGACGTCACGCTACACATCCGATCTCTCTGTCTAATAGACTACTTTAAACGTTCATATCTTTGTTATTTTTAATAATATCCAATAACTGACTTTACCATACGGTTTACCAAACAAGATAGATCTATATAAAAAAAAATACTTGCATATTCCCTATTGGCAAAGCTATTGAAACATAGATCCGATATAACTATACAATATACAGGTGTTTATTCTTGGTCAAACTACAATATGGATGGTCATGTCATGTGGTCTCGTAAACCGTTAGTTAGGCTTAAGGTTTTTTGTGTAATTACTAAAATCGAATGCATTAATATAGTACATTGTTTACCGTTGTTGCCAATTAGCACGCGAACTGTAATAGCCAATTCTCAGGACGGTTTTTATTTAGTCCGGTAATCATCATCATCGAGCTTAATACTGATCTAGTTTTATAAAAAAAATTGCTTATGTCTACAGTATTAAGGCTGTATTAAATTAAATTAATTTAGTCTCTTGTAAAAAGTATCTAAGTAAAAATTCTACACATTTAAAGAATAGCTACCATATAATCATAATTTGTGTTTTCTTTTCACATACTACAATATAATATTGTCATCGAATTTAATGTAGATTTTTGACATAGAAATAAAAATATCTCTCATATTTTATGAACGTGTAGTATTAAATATCCATTAAGTATTATAATTTTTCACAGAGTAGATTAATATTTAATACACAAAAACACTTGTAAAGTAAAATAGTGTATGGTAATAATATGATTCATGCATCTGGGTCCCATTTTTCACCGACAAGTATCCACATTCAATAATAAGGAGTGATACACTAGTTTGAATTTGCACCCAAAATGTACTAAAAACTTCTTGTTGGTTTCGGATATTTTGTATTTTATATAAAGTATTATTTGTTTTTTTTTTCTTTCTTTCTGTGATTCATTGTAAAGTATTATGTGGTATCAATAGGCTAGTTGACTGATTTTTGAATTGCATAAATGAATAGTACTCTAAAATATGAGAAGTGCTCATAAGATACAGTATACCTATATTAAAAATAAATATTTTCAAAGGTACAGCGATTTGTAATATCGAATTTGGCAAGTCTCGTGAAAACACTCCATACAAAAATCTTCGAACTTATGACGTCACACGTTCTTACAGCTGTATGAAATATAAGGTTTGGTAAAATCAATTACGGAAACTTTGGGTACGTCATATACTGCTTGTGTAAAGACGTATAGGCAAAAAAAAATTGAAACTCGTGGATTTTTTTTTATACAAAATTAAATTATGTTGCAGGAAATTACATCTTATTGCATTATATCGACCACGCGCGAACATCTGTTCAGATATGAACTCGAATGACCTTTCCTGGCGTATGCAATATGTATCGCTGTCTCTGTCGTGCTACATCTGCTGTCCTTGTCGCGCGCGGATGCTTTATGCAAAATATTTAATTTCTTGCAATATTTTAATTTAATAATTTTAGTTTGTATTTTTTTTACACGGGTTTAATTTTTTTTCTCCTAAACGTCTTTACACAAGCAGTAGATCACGTGCCCGAAGTATTCGTAATTGATTTTACCAAACCTTATATATGAGAGGCACGAAAATATTTGCTAATATCTCCAAAATTTGTGCTTTTAATGTCCAGCTTACTATAATTAATGTTTTTGTTAAACTAATTTTTTTAAAATATTCCACCTTTTTTGTAACCTTACCAAAACCACACATAAAACTCTATGTTTTTTTAAAATATTTATCGAGTAATAATACCTCAATATTTCTGAATATAATATAAATCAAACTAAATATTTTACATAACATAGTCAACTACCCTATTGTCTTTTTATTATTTAATTTTGAAAGCTTTGGTAAAATTTAAATTTGGAAAACTGGTACTTATTTATGTAATTGCCTGGTAAATTATGTGTAAATTGAGAAGCTTTTTGTATATGTGGGTATTAATATTAGACTTTATGTACATTTCAATAAGATGCATTATGATTTTAGATCGTTCCTAATTTGGTGAGAATACTGAAGAATCTTATCCTGGCCGGGTATTCCCCTGAGCATGACGTCAGCGGTGTTTCGGATCCGTTCTTACAGGTAAACTTATATTTTTATTACAATATTTTTTATTATTAGTAAAATATTTTAATTATTTCATAATGTGACTTTCTAGCTAGCTAGACTAATTGGTATTTTTGGTGGACACTTGAGAGTAACCTTGAGGTAATAGGACCAGCAATAGAGAAAGAAAAGAATCCTACTACATCATAAGTATGAAAGTTTGTGAGGATGGGTGGGTGGATGTTTGTTACTCTTTCACTTTTAAGGACACTTCCATTAAGTAACACTGTCATTTCATAAACTGATTTTTGGAGTTTCGACCAATCAAAACAGGTATGACCTTTATAAGAATACCATTTTGCAGATATAACATATGGGCACTAGATCGTAACTGTATTGCGGATTTAATTAGCAGAATTGAATTTCTGAGGGGTAACTATTAATACCAGAAAAGTTACACTTGTTGCGAGTGTCCATGGGCAGCAGAAGTCATTTATCATCAGGCAATCCGTCTGAAATAAAACCATTTCAACTATACTACTTACACCGAGACACAATCTGTGTCTTAATACAAGCAATAGAAGTATTTTATTAAAATAATAATTTTAATTTCTTAATTGTTATTTCAGGTGAAAATCCTCCGTCTACTGCGGATACTGGGCAAAAACGATGCCGAGTCATCAGAGGCGATGAACGATATCCTAGCCCAGGTTGCCACTAACACGGAAACTAGCAAGAACGTTGGCAATACTATCCTATACGAAACGGTCCTGTCTATAATGGATATACGATCCGAGAGCAGTCTGCGAGTGCTGGCTGTGAACATTCTGGGCCGGTTCTTGCTGAACAACGACAAGAATATTCGCTATGTGGCGCTCAATACGCTCCTGCGGACGGTACACGTCGATACGTCGGCCGTGCAGCGTCACAGGACCACCATATTGGAGTGTCTCAAGGTAAGAGTTGTTGTGTTTTCTAGAAGATTCTATACTCTACAGGCTACAAGGAATTTTTTTATTTAGAATATTTTTGTGAAATGTATAAACCCAGAACCAGACACCTATATTTATTGAATATCTGCTTAATTATACAGAATGTTAATATATAAGGTTTGGTAAAATCAATTACGGAAACTTTGACAAAAACTTTTTTTTAGACAAAAAATTGAAACTAGCGAAAAAAAAATATTAAATTAAAATATTGCAAGAAATTAAATCTATTGCATAAAGCATCCGCGCGCGACACGGACAGCAGATGTAGCACGACAGAGACAGCAATATATAGTACATACACCAGGAAAGGTTATTCGAGTTCATACCTGAACAGCTGTTCGCGCGCGGTTGATATAATGTAATAGATTTAATTTCTTGCAAAATAATTTAATTTTTAATATATTTTGTTCTACGATTCTCAAAATTTTTTTTTTGCCTAGCATCTTTACACAAGCAGTAAATCACGTGCTTAAAGTTTCCGTAATTGATTTTACCAATCCTTAAGCCTCATTTACACAAGGAGAGTTTCTCGAACGTGTAAACAACCTTTGAAGGCGAAAATCGTATGGCGAGTCTCGTATACGAGAATATGATACGATATTCTCGCCCAAATCGTACGATAAACTCTCCTTGTGTAAATCAGGACTTATACATATAATAAACGCCGGATACCTTGATCCGCCTGTGAAGCGTGACTGTGCAAATTATTCGTTAATGTCTTAAGAAATTTAAAAAAATCGTCAGTTTTACTTTATAGATTATTCAGTCAACAAATGTTTATTAGAAATATACTGTATATAAACTGTTATATCGTCAAATCATGAGTGCATAATATCATACTCTATCTACAGTGTGTTGTGTTCAGTCGTTTCATTGTGTCTCAATCAAAGTCAATTCCTTGTATGAGTCATGGTAATTGATTCTAAATACGTGTCAGGGTTCGCTTCCATATTAGCTGTGTATTAATAACAACTCAAATATAACTCTGCCATGTACAGTACGAATGCTAACATAGATACACTCTACATTTCTAAACGTAAGTACATTAATGCCATCAATATGCACACAACAGCAAACGAGATATTGTATAGCTCCCCACGCCGATTACGGTGACGGTGGCTAGTTTCATTGAAACTAGGCCAGCTACGCAGGAGTCATTTTATAGTGGCCAAGTGTGTGCGTAGTGCTCAAGAGCACTCTGTCTTCCTTTATTCTCGAAACCTAGAGGGACGGCGACGACTGGGCGGGAAATCAGGCGAATGTCCAACTTTTTACACGCCAATCCGACGGATAGGTTATCTTTCTTGTCAGACAATCAGGTGATCAGCCTGCATTGTCCTAACCACAAACATCTATTGACTAGATAACGCAAGTCTCATCGTCTGTCTAGAAACCAAAGTACATACAGTTGCGTGGTGTATAGGCAGACTGTCTGACGTTTAAAAGAGTCCTCGCCCGCGCGGTACAGCGGCGTCGGGGTATGACGACTAAGGGGGTGCGGGCGTTGGAAATAACAGTTCATCATTTTATGAATGAATATTACACGACCAATTAATATGAATCATAATCATTTATTGCAAGAATGTCATATTTATAAAGGTGTTACAATTAATTACTTATTCTAGATTCTAACATTCTACCATTACAATGGCATGCAAAATATAATAGTGGGTTGTACATTTTATACTGATTGTTATAATACTATATAATTTATTATTATTGTCAAATTATTGTTAATAAACAATTACAATTTTAATTTTTGGTATTTTATGTCAAAGTAATAATTATTTAGTATTTTATTTAGGTATATAGATTAGTTTTGTGATGCAATAAATTCTTTTAATGTATAAAAACATTTATCAGACAACAAATTGAAATAAAAATTGAAATAAAACAAATATGTAAATTCTGTCAATTGTTCATTTGCAAATTGCAATATATGCGTCGTAATATTTGAGTTCTGAATTCAAATAGGTGAGCAATCATAATATTGACATTTGAACAAATAACATTTTGCGTCAATATTGTGAGTTAGAAAAGTATTATCTTAGACTGATATTATAATGATTATTCAAATACAGAAATATGCGCGGTGCTAGCAAATATTTTATTTGCTGGTTTCCCGAGACAACTTTTATATGAAATGGACGAGGAACCGAGCAGACGATTGCCCAATGGTAAGCGATTACCGCCGCCCAACAATCTGATCGTAGCACCAGAGGAATATTCACACTTGCTTCCTGGTTCTTAAAATCCTCAACCCCTTATCAGGCCGTGGAATATATCCGAGCTGACCCATTTCTGCTGAAGCATGGCTCTCTCATCTTAAAACAACTGTTAATATAAAATGAATGTAAAGAAATATTTAAACATCACATTAAATTTTAAAATAAACATTTATGACTCATTTCTATTCGAAGAAAAAATAGCTTCAAGACTAACTCACAATGTGTGAGTTAGTATATTTAATAAAAATTCTTCAAAGATTTTTAACTGTCAACTTACTTTTCTATTTTTTATTCTTTTATCTTTAATTATAACAATCTAGGAGCTTCTTTTATTGTCCTCCGAATAGTCAATAAAATAAATGTTTAATTTTCCAGGACCCAGACGTGTCCATCCGTCGTCGTGCCATGGAGCTCTCGTTCGCGCTGATAAACGGCCAGAACATTCGCTCCATGATGAAGGAACTGCTCGCGTTTCTGGAACGTTCCGACGCGGAGTTCAAAGCGCACTGCTCCAGTGCCATGGTGTTGGCCGCGGAACGATACGCGCCGTCCAGCAAGTGGCATTTGGATACGTTGTTCCAGGTTTTACTGAAGGTAATAATTGCTGGTCTTAGACTGGGATTGTCCGCAATCCTGAAGGCCAGGGAAAATTCAGTAAATTAAAATTAGAACTCTGCGCTAACACAATAGAGCTAAAAATCGAATACACAAGTGTTGAGTCAAATGTCAACGTCATAAAGGAGAGCTCGACGCTCTAGAGTTCTATTTTCAGTTCTCTTTCAATTTTAGCTTTTGTCCTAGCCTTAAAGTGTTTCTTTATCTGTTAAAGCCTCCAAATGTTTTAGTATGAATTAGGGGGTTTGGTCATATAAATTTGGTAGGTATCTCCTATTAATTCAGCTAGATACATTCTCCGGTCATGCTGAATCTTTCATACCTTTACCCTCAAAAATTACTTCAAACTAGCTAGTCTACATAAACGAAGTGGTGGGCACTTCGTTTATGTAGAACGGAAACGGAACCCTATTTAATAGCCATGTTATTACTTTCATATGCATTAAGAGAAAAACTGTTAATTGAAAATTACAAACAGACACTTCAATTTTATTAATCTGTAAAGATATGCAACTGACATGAAAATAAAAGTAATTAACATAATGTTTTCAGGCCGGCAACTATCTCCGCGACGACACGGTGTCGTGCACGCTGCAGATCGTGTCAGCGGCGCCGGCCGAGCGGCAGGCGTACGCCGCCATGCGCCTGTGGACCTCGCTGCACAACTCCGCCGTCGCCGCAGACGCCACCGAGCGGCAGCCGCTCATACAGGTACGTCAGGCTGGCAACTACCTCCGCGACGACACGGTGTCGTGCACGCTGCAGATCGTGTCAGCGGCGCCGGCCGAGCGGCAGGCGTACGCCGCCATGCGCCTGTGGACATCGCTGCACAACTCCGCCGTCGCCGCAGACGCCACCGAGCGGCAGCCGCTCATACAGGTACGTCAGGCTGGCTACTACCTCCGCGACGACACGGTGTCGTGCACGCTGCAGATTGTGTCGGCGGATACGCCGCCATGCGCCTGTGGACCTCGCTGCACAACTCCGCCGTCGCCGCAGACGCCACCGAGCGGCAGCCGCTCATACAGGTACAAAAAATGGAGTGCTGCCACAGATTAAAGAAAGAGGAACAGATAAACAGCTACATAGTTATCTATCGATTTGATTGTACTACTATAAGAATACGGTACGTCCACGGTTGTATGAAAAAGTTGTGGGCCTTTGAAGAGGACGTAAAAATGTACAAATTGGATTGATTTGGATCGTTCTTTGCAAGCTTTTTCTCTGTACGTAAGTATATAATATAATAATATATTATCTACTCTGTGATGCTTCTGTGTCATGGACACGATCGTTTATTGTTTGTGAGTACGTTTACAATATGTATCAATATTACCTCAAAATACTCAAAATAGAACTGCGCGTATTTCTTCACAATAATTTTTATCTAATGTTATTATTATATAAAATGTTTTTATTTTAGGTGGCCGCGTGGACGATCGGCGAATACGGCGACATGCTGGTGTCGGAGGCGAGCAACGCCATATCCATGGTCGACGACGATGGTGTCGGTGAGAGTTTATATTCCATAATTCCATATATATTGTAGCGGAATATTATTCGGAAAAACTGTTGGGTTAAGGAATAACTGATCAAAATGTTTACACAACGGATAAACTATTTGATGTTGGTGTGTTTGTCTGTCAAGTGACTATTCCAATGTATCAGAAAAAAAGAGAAACATTTAATAGCTTATCCGTTTTGTCAATATTTTCATTAATAAGGGGGTTTAAGTTTTAGCTAAAGAAAACTATGAAATTCTTTAAACTGGAATGTTAAGATTAAAATATTTTGATATTCTGAAATCCCGTGTTCCGACATCTTTTCCCTATTAATAACCGATTAGAGAGAAATTATAATCTGTGTTATTGCGAAAGTCGCTTACTTGTTATGGTGTTTTAATTATAAATTTTTATATCGAAATAATTTCAGATGACTTCACACGTCCGTCAGAAGAGTATGTGATCGACATTTATCAGAAGCTGCTATGGTCTACCCAACTGTCTATCACAACTAAAGAGTATCTACTACTCTCCCTCGCCAAGCTCTCGACGAGATTCACCACGAAACAGAGTCAAGAGTGAGTAGATTTATAAATTTAAAAGTCATTAAAATGCCCAGTTTTAAACTCTTACCCCTCGAACATTTACTCAGGAATAAGGGATTTACGCCTTGTCATTTTTATTGGTAAAATTTTCTAGCGACATAGCCAAATGGTAATTTAGACCGTTGATTTTCGCCGTGTGGCGGAAACCGCGCGGCTTTGTTCACCCGTGTAAATCCCGTATATCCACGTTGGCACTATAAACCTAGTTTGTACTAGGTTATAGTGCCAACGTTTGTATTAGGTTTGTACTACGTTCTTATTTCTTAATATCTTGCGGGAAACGTAGATTTCATACATTATCTATCATCATTGCCATAAAAATACAATGATTGGCGACGGACATTAAAAAGGCAGGTTTACTGTACGCAATGTGCCTTGATTTTGTAAGTAATCGTGATTATGTCTTTCTCGACAAATGCTCGTATTTAAGAAAGAGACAGAGCTATTTCTCATCGATTGTTTCAGCAAAATCCGTGTGATCATCGACACATTCGGCTCTCACATACACATCGAGCTGCAGCAACGAGGCGTCGAGTTGTCACAGCTGTACAAGTAAGTTTCATTGCTTCAACTTATAATCTCTAAATTTTTATCTCCACAATTTATCTGGTTGCCGCCATTTATAGAACTGAAAAATCACCCTGCGAAGCACAATGCGAGCATAATACGAGTACCATGCTAGATTTCTATAAGATTGTGATCGTGACGGCAAGTTTATATGAAGCATGCTACTTATCTTAGTTAAATACAACGATTTCAAAACTCAAGATGGCTCAAGGCTGTGACATACATTTGACAGAACAAAAAAAAAAGTTTCGCCATCTTGGTTTTCACCATACTTCAAAATTTAAATGTCAGCCATCATGTTTTCACCATACTTCAAATGTCAAAATGGTCCCAAAAATCTCAAAAGTGGGGCCATTTAACTGGAGACACTTTTTGCCTAAACATGCCTCGTCTATAGTATAGTATACGTCTATTAAAAAAGACAGCCTCCGTGGTCTAGTAGTTTAGAGCTTGGCTCTCGACTCGGAGGTCATGGGTTCGATTCCCGCATTGGAACAACAAAAAATGTTGTTTCCAAGTTTGGTTAGGACAATGCAGACTGATCACCTGATTGTCTGACAAGAAAGATGACCCAAGCGTCGGATGGGCATGTAAAAAGTCGGACCTGCGCCTGATCTCTCCCCAGTCGTGTCGGTCATGTCCCACTGGGTTACGAGAGTAAAGGAAAAGAGAGTGCTCTTGAGTACTGCGCACACACTTTGGGCACTATAAAGTAGCTGGCCTTGTTTTCAATGAAACCGGCCACCAGTCATCGACATCGGTGTGGGGAGCTATGTATGGTTAAATATAAATGTTTGTATCGCAGGCAATACGCGCATCTGCGACCGGCGCTGCTGGAGCGCATGCCGCCCATGGAGGCGGCCGCGCCGCGCGACTCGCCCGACGAAGACGAGCCGCCCGCGCCCGCGCCGCCGCAGCACCAGGAACAGGTAGGGTAACCGCGCGGTTCTTGGCCCATCCTACTACTATTACATACGTTAAAGTTTGTGAGGATGGATGGATGTATGGATGTTTGTTACTCTTTCACGCAAAAACTATTAAACGGATTTCGATGAAATTTGGTATGGTAGTAGTTTAAGCTCTGGATTAAAACATAGGATACTTTTTATCCCAAAAAGGACAGTGTTCCCGTGGGATACTGTATTTACGAGGGCCGGAGCCGCGGGCAACAGCTAGTAACATATGCTTGATACACTTTTATTCTCAGAAATGTAAGTCTCGATATTTATCACGTGTGGAGTTATATAATTTTTTAATAATTTATTTTTATTTTACCCCCTAAAGCTTTACAATCTACCCGCCATAGTTATAAATTTTCATAAAGTAGGAGGAATTGAATTTTACTTTCTCATAAATACAGGACGCACTACTGGACCTCATAATTGGTTCTGAACCGCTGGCGAATGGCGACGCGCTCGCGCCCGCCACAGACAACGCGCCACAGACCAACAACACTACTAATGTAAGTTCCTCTTACATATATGGTATTTAGCTAAAATTTACTTTAGTTCATACAAAAACTGATACGTCGTCCTTGCCAGTCTTATGTTGAAATCGTAAGTATTTTGTTTGTATTTTTTTTTTTCGTTTAATAACCGATGTCGGTTATCGAAGTTAAAATAAGAAAATAATTTTTATAGTTCGATAAATCGATATTATATAAAAGGCTATATATAATGATTGACTGATCCACGGACTCATCTATCAATGCACAGCCGAAACTACTAAACGGATTTCGCTGAAATTTGGCATAGATAGTTGTAATGATGTAGGCATCCGCTAAGGATTTTTAAAAATTCGCCCGCTAAGGGGGTGAAAAAGGGGGTTAAAATTTTGTATGGAAACCGAACTCCACGCGGACGGAGTCGCGGAGCTAAAGCTAGTCGATATTATAAGTGACATTACTCTAAATAAATTTTATTATATGTATTCATTCGTTATATTTTTAAACTGCGATTGATTATTTCCTCCATTTTCTTTTCTTTTTAGGATATACTAGATCTGCTAAGCGGGCTCGACCTGAGCGGGCCGCCCAGTATCCCGGCCAACCCGATCAGCGTGGCGAATAACAACGTGCCCGCGGCGACGCCCAACCTCCTGCTGGATGGACTGTTCGCGCCGCAGACTCCAGTTGCCCAAGCACCGGGTATGTTGCCCTAACAATTTAAAATAAGTGCGGGATATAAATACTAAGTGACAATAGGCAATCGGACTGATTTTTTTTATTGCATAAATGAATAGTACTCTTAAATATGAGTAACTTCTCAGAAGAAACCGTATATCAAAAGTCAATATTTTCAAAGGTACAGCGATTTGTATAAAAAAATTAGCGAGTCTCCTAAAAACGCTCCATACTAAAGTCGACCTACAAATGACGTCGCTTGTAGGTTAAGGTGTATGAAGTATATTGCCGCCGGAATATATTTCTAAATATCTCCGATATTTGTGCGTTTAAGTTCATACTGTTACGTGTTAGGGTTCGAAGGATTTGGAGAGAAAGACCTGCTGACTCCTTTGAAGACTTTATTCACTAGCACTTAGTTCAACAGTAAGCACTAGGTCCAAACACTAAGCACTAAGTCCAACACTAAACACTAACGGTGTCCTTAGTCGTAGCCAAGTCGTTGGTTTCACTTGTATTAATCACTGGTATCACTCATGATCTCCAGTTTTCACTTCGATATCGCCTGTTTCGCTGTTCAAATCGAACTCCCGATCACTAGTTTTCACTTATCGCCTGTTTCGCTTCGAAGGAAGCTCAAACTGAACTCAACTCGTTCGCATCCCTGAGGCGTATTTATACCTGCCGACACGAGTCCCAGACCACTCCAGAAGGTTCCCGACTCGCGTGACCGAGTTGGATTTATTCTGGAATGTTCGCACAGTAGCGCCATCTAGTATTGAGTAGGGGACCCCACGCTGTCCCTGTTCACACCAAGTGGTTTCATTGGTTGACGCTAGATGGCGCTAGTCTCTTTGTGTGTTCGTAACAATACTTACCATAATGAATGTTTTTGTATATGATGTGAGTAAACTAATGATGTAGGTTTTGTTTACCAATTTCGCAAAAAAAAATTTTTTTTGGTACTTTTTAAATGTATTTAATTAGTAAACTACACATAAAATAATATATTTTTTTACATTTACCAAATAGTAATGCCTCAATATTTCTGAATATATTAATGAAACTAAATATTTCAGATGTAGTCCGATCCCCTATTAATTATCTAGATTTACTCCCTTGCTAATAAAAATATTTACTCAAATGGATAAGCTATTCAATCCTTGTCGAAAAGTCGCTTGACAGACAAGAACGAAACATAGTATTATAGCTTATCCATTGTGTAAATATTTTTATTAGTAAGGGGGATAATACATATGCCTGGTATGTATATTATGTCATCTCCAAGATATTGACATTTCATTTTGCGATTAAAATATCTATAATAATTTCGTTTCACACGCATAAAATTTCATAAAAATTATGATAATCAAATAAAAAAATAACTTTTATTATATTTAAGAAAGTACTGTTATGGCAGTCGAGAAGTCTCACTCATGCAAAATAATGTTCCATTTTTATAAAAATTCCATTCTATTTCCAGAAACGACAGTCGTAGCGCTTGAAAAATCTGATTTACGCGTCGAGTTGCGTGTGCGGCGCGGCGCGGACAGCACGGCTACGCTAACGATGCACGCCGCCTCTGCCACCACCTCGCCGCTCACCGACTTCCTGTTCCAGGCCGCCGTGCCCAGGGTGAGTCTGCTGTTGTATATAATACTTACAAATTCCTTGGCTGTGACATACATTTGACAGAACAAAAAAAAGTTACGCCATCTTGGTTTTCAACATACTTCAAAATTCAAATGTCAGAGTCTGTTGTACTGGGAGACTAGCTGGTCAATGATATACCGTGAATAATAATTTAAACAAAGATTTCAAAACTCAAAATAGACTATGGCGTACATTTGACAAAATAAATCTTCATACCATGGAGAATAGAAGTAAGGAGAACCATCTTTCTAGGGCAGAAAAGCTAAAATGTGTCCGACAAAAGTAACCAAATAATAGCTCCAAAACTGGCCATAATGGCGCTAGAGTCAGAAGAGGGTTATGATATGAAGTTAGCAATAAGAGATGGAGTGAAGTTATTTGAAAGTTAGTTATTGGTTAGTTACTCTAATAATTTGTGGCGCTCTTTTTAAAATTCTTCCACATGCTACTATAGCGCCACCTTAATTTGCTCCCTTTCAACGGACACTTTTTAATACACTGAGATGGTCCTCCTTACCTCTATTCTCCATGCTTCATACAAGAAAAAGTTACGCCATCTTGGTTTTCACCATACTACAATAGGGAATATGCATGTATTTTTTTTATTCTTTTAAACGTTTCTACTGGCTATAACATTTCAAAATATATGTATAACACATCTAAAATTTTATTTATTATCCTGGAAAAAATGTTTTAAAATCACAATCATTTTCGGGCGACTTAAAAACGCCATTTTCGAGCGCTTGAGTTGTGGACTATGACGTCACAACGTCATCGCACTTGGATAGACAGTTGACAGATAAAATCATTGTTTGACTTTTTTTATTATTATTTATGGCGTCGGCTTATCACCATTTGCCAGTGTCAAGTATATTTTCATTAACGTATTTAAAAATCTAAATCGTCATATTTGGACTTTGACTAGACTTTGGAAGTCTAGTCAAAGTCCAAATAAATAGTCACGGTAGTCAATCAGTCATGTCAGTCGACTCGAGTAAAGTGATAGACGCTTTACTGAAACTTTCTAGGGAGTTTTGGCGGGAAACCCAATTTAGCACGCATTTTGTAATTGTATCACTTTTCCACACTAGTGCACCTCAACGAATAATTAATGGTTAGTATTCCACTAATATTACACATTAAAAACCGAAATAACATGAATTTAAAAAAAAATATACAAAATTATAATCGAAAACAGAAATTTTCAATGCTCAGAATTTTCTTCGGCCTTCCGGATTCCGGATCATATTGAAGTCCCAGCCTTATATGAAATTTCTGTTTCACTTGACACAATGAAATTTTTTACATTGATAATGGTTTAATACCTTCCCCCATAAATAAAAAAAAATGTTTTGAAAGTTGACACACGTCCGTGCGGTCTATGACGTCACGTTTTATTCAGCCAATAATATCCTTTTTTGAAATTTGCGCGGCATTTTCAAAAACAATACTTTTTGATGATTAATTTTCACTATTAATTCACGATAAATTAAAAAAACAATTGTACGGGTATGTTTCTTTAGCGATAAAGATTACAAATAAAAATATTTTATCCATTTTGGTGTCACATGCATATTCCCTATTGTCGGCCATCTTGTTTTCTTCATACTCCAAATGTCAACATGGCCCCTAAAATGTCAAAAAGTGGGGTCATTTAATTGGAGATACTGTTTGCCTCAACATGCCTCGTCTATAATATATACGTCTATGAATTTAAATTAATGTTATATTGCAGACGTTCCGATTGGACATGATGTCGCCATCAGGCACTGTGCTAACTCCGCAGGGTGAAATTACGCAGGTTCTCAAAATCACCAACCCTACCAAAGTGAGTTAACTAGATATCTAAATATTTCATTTAAAAAGTAATTGGTATTGTTTGTCGCTCATAAGCAAAAAGTGACTTTTAAAATCTTATATTCAATCGCTTAAAATTAGTGTTCGCTGAAAGAATTTGTATCGATTTTGTCGCACAATTAGTTCTTAACTATCTGTGCGATATCTGTTATCTATTAAGATATCTACTTTTATTTGAGCAAATTGTACAGTTCCCGCTTGACTTCTGTCAGTCCTCCGTTCGGAAGTTACTACTTACTTGACAATTTCTTTTTTTATTTTCAGACCCCCTTAAGACTGCGGATACGTGTGTCGTACACGATCGACGGCAATCCCGTGCTAGAGCAGGCCGAGGTGAACAACTTCCCCCCGGACCTGTTCAACTGACGCCCGGCGCTCGCCTACGGCCTGTAACGAGCAGCTTGACCATAGACTAAACACCTGTCATACCGTAGACTAAAGACCTGGCAATATCGGTCGCCATGTTGGTGTTTGTCTCTTTCCCGCTCGTGTTAGTTCCTATTGCTGTCTCACTTGCGAATTGCTATGATCAGTGAAGTCAAGGAAGCGACATTTAGTACTTTAATAATTCAATATTCAACTAAACTTTTAACTGTGATGGAGACTATGGCGATACAGTTAAATTAAAGTGATAATGACATGAATTCTTGTCTTATAGTGGACAAACACTTTAAACATATTTTTCTTTACTAATATTATAAACCGGAGGTTTGTGTGCATGGATATGTTACTCTCTCATGCTCTAACTAGTGAACGGATTTAGATGAAATTTGGTATGGTAGTACTGTTTATTGCAGCAAAATGTACAGTTTCCTCGTTATTTCTCTTTGCATGCACGGAATCGCGGGCAACATCTAGTTTAATACAATAGCGAACGAGACAGCGATATGTGTACGCGTACGGAGGTAAGAGACAATGTTTATGCGTGGCGTCTAGAGTATCTTATTTATAAGGTTCATTTTAAATGCAATATTTCAACAATGATTAAATATAAACTTTACATATTATGTAAGGCTACTGATGTTTAATTGTTGTTGAATAACTGATAAATTTTGGCTTAAAGGATTGCTATAATGATAAAGATCGACGGTCGCCTTACCACATAAAATATTTTTTATAATAGAATTAAGAGGTCTATTATAAAAGAACTTGGGATCGATTTGTCATAAATTATAGCAACTATATTTTAATAGCTACACAGTTGTAAAAAAGTTTTATGTTACTAATATTAAGATGTATTTACATTTGGAAACTACCTAAACTTTAAACCTACCTGAGCTAACAATGTTATTGTCAAGTAACTTAGGGGTGTTCATATTAAAATTTTATTGCTATAGTCTATGGTCGCTCCCTTGGACTTACAGGCGTATCCGTTTGCTGTTACTATTTTTGTCAAAAAAAAATGAGATTCAATAAACATTCCATTATTAGATTTATTTAGGCCATCTAATTATACAAAAAATTAATTTCTAATTCCTTTAACTTGATCATACGAGTGCTGATGGATGTATAATTTTAAATTTATATTATTTACTTTCAAACTTATGTATTACGTTTATATTATTATTTATTTGTTGGTCTCATGATAAAATATAGTAAAATATGAGATACAAACTGAAAGACAAAGAGACATATCTTCCATCTCACTCGATCGTAAAAAGACATTACATAAACATTTTTGCCCGTCAATTGCAATTTACGTTACATGAATTTAACAGGAAAAAACAACTATCATATTGTGTTATTGGATATGTTGTCCACCGCAAACGTCAATGAGAACGAGATTATTTTTGTTCAAGATTAGATGGACGTGACGGGCGTGCGGTGGACACGGCTATAATAAATGTATATTGTATCGCTACTTCGGCGATATCGTATTTTTCTCGTTGACGTCCCGTTGATGTTGGCCGTGGACAAACAGCGATAGGAGGAGCGCGCATCACGATTTTATTGTAGTGCGACTGTTTTGTCGCATAAATGCAACGTATGGGTTTATTTGTCTGTGCGCGCATATGTGCGATTGTTTTGTCGCAGAAATGTATGTATCATTTCTGCTACAAAATAATCGCACATCAAAAAAATCGTGGTTCGCGCTTAGCCTAACTCTTGGGTTTGAATATAAAACCAGGATTATTTCACATACTATGTTGGCAGTTGGCACAAATACCAGTATTAAAAAATCTCAGTTTCAACGTAGGACTGTCAATTAATTTTGTAGGTCTTTTTACCAGAGCCTAAATAGATGACTGAAATGCCGATTTTGTATATCTAAATGTGAAGATGTTAATGTAAAGTTTGTATGGCAATGAGGATGTACTTAATTAATTATAGTAATAAATGTTACAGGCGTTTAGTTTATTTTTCAATTGCTAAAGACATAAGTTTTTCTTAAAAATGAAAATATCTTGAATAATTATGACCTTATAAAACTTAGAAATACTCTTATGTCCAAGTTCATGCACATTGCATGCATTGAAAAAAAAAACACGTCGGGATTGCCAACAGAAGTGAAAACCTAAACGTGTGTTTAGCGCACAAGCAAGCATGCGGCGCGCGACCCGCCCACTTCGCCCTACCAACATACTCACCTACTATGACGTAATCACGCACCGATGTCTGTAACAGTGTCGCGCGTTCAATGGTTTTTTCCCATCTCAAAAATGCCCAACGCACCTAAAGAGGTTTTCACTTTTAACAAAATTAAAATGTTTAAATATTGTCCGATTTCGTTCTGAATAATTTTCCTAAAGATGCTGAATAGCAGGACCTTGGGATGTTACAAGACTCTGACTCTTAGTTTTGTAATGCCAAGATGGGGGGGAACCAACCTGTAAACCACTTTGAACATCTATTACTCGAAAATGGTTTACATTGTAAAAATTCATGTATGAAACCTCGACTTTATTTAAAAAGTCCTATTCGACGGTGGCCACCCGACAAAGTAGGTACAATGAAAAAATGTTCATTAGTTTATACTTACTTCATAAAATTATAAATATTTTATAACGCCAAAAAAAAAACGGAATCTATACAATTTTTCAAAATTAACCAAAGTTAGCATGGCAGGAAGGACGGACGGAGTGAAACTATAAGGGTTCCTTGTACTTTGAAACCCTAAAACGTGTGCAAAACTAAACGTCTGTAAATATAAAACATATTATATGCTTAAATATAACATGCAATGAAGGGGTTTGGAGTTGTTAGAGTACTTTCCCACTTTGTATTTATTTTTGCTTTCATTTCTTTTTTTTTTCTTTTCATTTCAATTTTTCCTTCAGAATCTCTTCTCTAATATAATATAATGTACATATTAAAAATAGTAATTATGCTTAACAACAAGGATTTTCTAATATACAACTTCTGAATTGTCTAACTGACAATAAATGTACTTCAATATTATATAGAAAATAACTAAGCAATAAATAAATTTAGTGAGAAAGTGCCCTACCTATCTATTTTTTTATATTTTAGTAAAACTAACATGATAATGCAATGTTCCCTATGCATTTTGTTAAGAGTAATTTTATTTATGACATTCTATTGTTGCTTCTAATGTTAGGCGTTATAGAGTAGGATTGTTCCTGTAACTTCTTAATTTTTATTCAATGACTAATGTTGGTAAGTCAGCTTCGTAAGGAAGCAATATTACCTGTATTACAAAGTTATTTTAATTTGAAAGCCCGCCCAAAACATTAACTTAGTCTGATAACAGAGTTCTATTCTTTACATTACTTGGTCAGGTTTGTATTTCAATGGGGGGATTTAGTCAAGTAATTTAGAAAAAAACAAAACTTATATGCTTATGTAAATTGAATATTAGGTAGTATGTATATTTTAATAGAAATCTGCCTGTCAGAATCGGTAATCATTGTATATAATATGATATCAGCTATAATTTACATAAGAAAATGTAGATGCACTGTTTTATATTTTTGCCTTAACACCTAACATAAAAAAGAAGATTTATACGCGTTTATAGCTCCTAATGTGTATTAAATTCTCTGAGTAAAAAGTGTTTGGTTTGCCAGTGATTAATTATTACCTATAACTTATCACCGATAAATATTTATTAATAACTTTTAAATTATCCTCTATCTAGCTGGGTAATGAAAGTACCTAATAAAAGCAATAATTCTTAAGTTTTTACATGGATTATAAATAAAGGCAAACCTAACGCTTAAGACATAAGGTCAATATATACTTCGGATTGACCCTTTGTGCGGTTTCGATTCATCCCTGGTATGAATTATTGACCCTCACAACAAGCTGAGGATGTAAATAAAACTATTTCATACATGAATACACGCAGGTATATAATATACGCATTATTATTGTCCAACTGAGCTTCGGAAAAGGTTAATGCAATTTGGTGCTTATGATAGAACCTGGTTGAAAGAAGGCCCTCCACAACTCTTATGTTATGGTGTCACATATAACTGTAACTATGAAAAAGATGTAAATAATTATAATGATTTTATGTAAATTGGTTAATAAATATGTGAGAATGTTTATATAATCAAATTATATTTTAATTTTCCCTCATTCCAGTATTTTATAGTCCCGAGTCCTGACTACTGTAGTAACGTCAAACAGAATGTTATGCACAACCCTGAAAGCAGAGTGACACCCCTAAATACCCCGTAAAGTCGCAAATAGCGATAGGCAAAATTATAAAGAGGGCCTATCTGTCTGCAAACATTTTAGAATCGTTTTTTAATTATTACATTTTTGGACAGCATTACGTTCATAAGGTATACAAGGAAATTAACCTGTTAGAATATTCTTACTAAAACTAAGTTATAAATTCTTATGCAGCTTGAATAAAAAATATATTAACTAGTTAACTACTTAAATAAATGAAAAATACTTTTAAATATTTATTTATAAAGTACACAGTTTAATGTTTAATTATGCTCAAATGAACAGGTTATTGGCAAAATAGTAAAGTTCTGGTTACACTCATTTTACACCAAACACAAACTGCAAAATTGATTAATTATAATTCATTGATTATTTCACGTTTTTCATATCTATGATTAGTTTTCAATCATAGGTGTAGCGGGCGAGGGTCTGCCACTCACACTATTGAACAGTCTATCCTTTATCATCTGCGCCATGAGCCCGTGGATCACTTCTATGGTGGTCTTGCAGGCATCTTTCGTCGCCTTCCCCAGCTTGTCCTCAGTTCTCTTCTCATTGGGATCGGTGCCAGCGTAAACACCGCGACCTTAAAATAACAAGTGAGATACATTAATATATAAACTGAGACCTTTTCATTCATTAATGAGTGATTTATACACTATTATCTGAGCGAAGTAACCACTCTGAAATACTGTAGTGTCTGGGCCAGTTGATTTTTAAATGTCGTATGGTTGCCCAAGCACAAATGGCATTCTCACAACATAGTCCGCCTAGTCCAGAGGAATGACTGGTCAATATGTCTGGGTTCAACCATGTGCGGGTTTCCTCACTATGTTTTCATTCACCGTTAGAGCGTCCATATTATAATGTATCTATTTGAGATCTGAAAAAGTCTCATTGGTACACGCCACAACCTGGGATTCAACTCTTCACTCGCTCGAGTGAGAACCAAATGGTCTACCCACTAGGTCCCGGTGCTCTATTAATATATAGTGCGATTCAAATGAGAATAGCATTGACTCAGCACGATATTGTTTTGAATTTAGACTATTACGGTAATTAAATGTGTTTTGATAAATTACTACTATTTAACGATTTTATTTAAATTCGATGCAAGACTATTAATATTGATATGCAAATAAGTGTTTCAGAAAACTGCACTTTTCAAGTGATATTTGAAATGTCATAATAAGGTTTTTAACATACAGTCTGTAACATTACTAGTGGATTATCTCCGAGTAGGTGTGGGAAGTTATTGTTATTATCTAATTAGTTTGTCTTACCTAAGCAAACTTCACTCTGTTCCAACTTATCCGACAGATCAAATATCTGACCCGTTGTGTAGTCTGCGTTTGTGATAAGACTGGAACTGCTAAGTGTGTTCACCCAATATTTATTCCAGAGTGAATCAAGTAGCCTTCTGTCGAGTGAGGACTTGAAGTAGGACACTTCCAGTGAATAATATTGTTTGCAGTGCACACCAAAGTCTTCTATCTTATTAAGGGGTATAGTCTGGTATTCTGATGGCTCCTCATTTGCTGGTTTGTAGCCCTGTAAAGTCATAAAAATAATAATATTTTGATTAATATATTTCTAATGAAAGAAGTTGTTGTTTATACATATTTTTGCAAAATTACACCACACAAGTAAGTTTGAATATCAGACTGCCTATGTTCAGTATAGTAGTCAGGTTGTATGCTATGGAATAAAACATTACTGTGTAGTGGATGTACTACATTGCTTAATTTAAATCTCACCTTTGGGTATGTTCTGAAAGCACCCAAGCACACTTTTCCAGCAGAGATAGTTCTGACTGGGTCAATGACAATAGCCACAAATGGCTCTTGGAAGTTCTGGTTTAACATCTGTGTGGAAACATCTATGCCAGACAACCAACAGCCATAGCCGGGGTGGCTGTGGTACCATCCTATAGCGTTTTCGTGTCTACCTACCTATAAACATAATAATAAAGGTTATTATAAGCTTAAATACATCTTTATTGTTTCAATAACTGTAAAAGAAATATTATAACTTTATTTATGTAATATACATTATAAAATCATGCTTCAAGAAGCCTTATTATATTAATTGTAACTAAAAACAAGTATTCAGTAGTGTAAAATAATCAAATAACTAGAAATATCTTATTTGCAATATAAAACTTGGAAATTTTTTGCCATATATCTATATAGTCCCACCTGCTTAGCGGCTTCAATATAAGCGGTCATATATTCATATGCTTGGGCCTGGGCATTGACTCTTGTTTCTGTGCCTTCAACGGGCAGAGCAAATGAATCCATAACTATCATTGTGTTAGCATCGACTTTACCCAGCAGTAGCCCCATCACTTCTAAAGTTCCACCGGATCTTGCATGCATTACCATTTTAAGAAGGGCCAATGCTGATATTTTGATGTCTTTGAAGAAATGGGGGCTGAAATGTAAATGATACAAATTATTAGCTTTTACATACTGTTTATAGACGAGAGTTTCATGAACAAACACAGTTTGTTCACTAGGAACAATACAAATAAACTAGTTAGTAACTAGTTCACTAGGAGTAAAATAAATAACGTGAGAGATTCACAAAAGAAAGAAAGAAGTACGACTTTGCCTGTGTTCAGTTCCTACAAAATTATATTTTTTACAACCTAAATTTGTTGTTGATGTTGAGGAATACATACTCTTTTTCCCATGGTTTTGCGGTAAGTATATCTTGTTGTTGTTTTTTATCGTAGCGATAAATATCATCAACGCTTGAAACTGTATCAATGTTGTTTGCCATAACCCAAGTTTTTTGGGCTATCGTAGATTGTGAATCCGCACTTGTTGAAGCCATATTGAATAGAAATAAAAACTATTCGTATAAGATTAGTATTTTATTCGTATTTCTAAATTTTATCGTTTATTTAATGATTCAAAAATTCAAAAATTTTAATTCCCAAAAGTGTTTGCAAAATACCATTGACATCAAATTCTATGACATTGACTGCACTAAATTGGCAATAAAGTGACAGTATATTTTTTTTTTTTCTATGTTTCAGCTGCGGTTCACCAAAATCACCCATTAAAAAATCAAACCATAGACCAAATATCAGTCTTCTACTCTTCATTGATAAATAATTCCATTGATTATCTGTGAATTATGCATTTGATATTTTGTTTCACTCATTCCTAAACTAACTTGTATATGTCTATCTTTTTCTAAATATCAATAGAATCACGCCTACACTATCAAACAACCAGTCACAAACCGGCACGTACAATTTCTAGAAGTGAATTTTTTAATGCGATTCGGAAGCTCAAATATGTACGACGTAAGTGTATTTGTTGGAGTAAAGCCTTATCGCGAAAGAGTTTTCTAGCAAAAGTGCTAAACTGCTACAAGAAGATTAATGATTATGCAATTTTTCAAACTATAGTTTTAAGTGTGGTGCAAGTTTGGTGGATATTTATTTTTTAAAGCCGTGAATAACAATATCATGAGCGCACCGATCATCATAACTGTACCTAATAATTACCTGACGGTGGACGAAATGGAGTCGAAGGTTGTCGTCGACGTATCTCCTCCACCGTCCAGGAAACGAAGATTGGACCATTTATCGTGGGAGGAAAAGATGCAACGAAAGTGAGTCATACTGCCTACAAATGGCCTACAACAAGTTATGCTTGCGTGTCACCTATGGTTTACAATTTGCTAGATGTACACGAGATAACAACATCCATGAGCTCACTCAACCCATGTCAATACCCATGGTCAATGGTGATACTAAATTATGAATATGGTCATTTTAATAGCTATTCTGATCTTCTATAATATTAATTTAAATAATAATTGTAAATGCAGCAATCATAGATGTAGTTTTTTTTGTAGTTTGGACACAATCTCGTATACCCGATACTAACCAATTTACCTGTTTAATATCACTAGGTACTAGATAAGTCATAACTATCATTTATAATTATTAGGACCAATCCTGACCTACCCTTTCTTATTGACAATAATTAATTTTGTACAAACATAAAAACAATAATAAACTTGTGTAATCTGTTACTCATGACCATGTATTATTGCATCATACAGGAAGTTGAAGAACAGAGTTGCAGCCCAGACATCGAGGGACAGGAAGAAGGCGAAAATGGATGAAATGGAGGCCAAAATCCAAAAATTCATGGACATGAATGAAAGATTGATGGGAGAAGTCGAAAACCTGAAGGCAATGAACGAGAGGTTACTGAACGAGAATGCAACGCTACGCAGCGAAGCCGCGGCACGGGACGTCGCGGGAGCCCCGAGACCAGCAGAGTCTCTACCTCAGCAGAAGGTTTGTAAAATTACCAATGTGGATAGTATTGATATAATTAAATTCGAAAGCTTTTGAGGATGGCTGGATGTATGTATATTTGTAACTCTTCTAAGCCAATATTTATGTGTAAAGACTCATAGAGAAAGATTTTTTTTTTTAAATAAATGTGTTAATTGTTTTGTAGGTGGGGCCCCCGACGGCGCTCCGTGCGGCGCGCGTGCTGCTGGCGATGTGTCTCCTCTCACAGACCTCCTCGCCCAGCTCGACTCCGACCACTTTGACCTCGATGCCCTCCATCAACTTGCAGACTCCCTCCTCCAGGAGATTGATGCAGGTGCTACAGGAGAGGCTGAAAATGTGAGTGTTTATATCTTATACTAGTTGTTGCACACGACTTCGTGCACGCAAAAGGAAAACCCTGCGGTAACCATACATTTGCTATAAAAAGTAGCCTATGTCCTTCCCTGTGGTCTAATCTATATCTGTACCAAATTTCATCAAAATTGGTCCAGTAGTTTCAGAGCCTATTCAATGCAAACAAACGAACAAACAAACTTTCCCTCTATTATATTAGTATAGAAGCATAGATTAATGGAAGTTTCATATAATATACTATTTAAAGGTCATCATTGATATGGCTGATGTAATGTTGCATCATCTGGACATTGCAACACTTTTGAGATTCTATCTCATCCTTTTTTTTTGTATATAATAAAGCTCTTTGTTGGCAAATTTCATCAGATTTTGGTCAATCAGCCTTGGATCACTTAAAAAATTATAGTATAATACATATGAAAGTTGTTGTATATTAACCAAATTACACATTAATTATAGGTCCAAGTCCGGGAACTTGGAAGGTGCCCTGAAGGAGATCAAGTGGTGGGGCCCACAACAGAGCAACTGGAACCCAGTAGAAGTGAGCTCGTAGACGCCAAACACGACATCAACAGGATACTGGCGCAACATTCATACGCACATCCCCACCCCGACACGCAAGTACAAACCAAGGAGGAGAACGGGGACAAAGGTGACATATTCTACGCGAGCTACGAAGCCAACGACTGCATCACAGTGGAAGTTCCATCGGATGACGACATAGTTGAACAAGTACCCGCAGTTGAGGACACACAATTCACGTGTTTAACAACGGACTTTCCGGACATAACCCTAGAATGTGACATGAAATTATTGTCCCCCATGAGCCTCTCGCCTAAATCGGCTGATGAAAACTTACTTGGTGTGTCTCCGACGCACACCAACTTCAGCTCGGATCTAGGTTATGAGTCCCTAGCTTCGCCGCTTAGTGAATCAGAATCTATGGACTTATCAGATTTTTGGTGTGAATCTTTTTCAGAATTATTTCCTGGTTTAGCTTGAGCTAAGGTCATAATTCTGAATTACCACCGAAGACTGATTAGTTTGTAAGGGATTCTAGTGACAAATTTAATTTTAAGTATGAATTAATATATTTGTATTATTAAGGGATGATAAAATATGTAATGTTAATAAACAGTATGCTGTTGAAAATCTAGTCTTATTCTTAAAGTAAGTAGGTATTACCTTAAAACACAAAGCTTAAAAATATATTTACCAAAAGTACCTTGATTGTTCAAGATAAGCAAGCAATTAAAATTTGTTCAAATAAATTGCGTTCTTGGAAAGTGGGCAAGTTGATATTAATAAAACGATCGATAAAAATAATTATCTGGTAGGTACCTAATAGCTGTTATCAAACTACATAATAACAGACTTTCAAGGCTATCAAAGTTGTTTATATTGCTAACTCACCACACGCATAGCGTAGATACCCGGCTATTAGCAGTAGAAGACATTGTGTAGGGTTCCTTACCCTTTGGGTACGGATCCCTAAAAACTAAGCCAATTTTAGGGAAGTAACTAACATTTTGTAATCAGGGGACATTTTAGGAAATGGACATTATGGACCCGTACTATCGTTTATTGCCTATTATGAAACATGCTAATGGGGAAGATAAGAGATGTCTTAAGGCGCGTGTCGACGCTCCGGTTTCAACGCGGCGCGCGCCGTGCCGGACCGGTGCCAGTTATGTATGTTTATTCAAATTTCAATCCATCCACATCCCAAAATTTTGTAGGTGTCCTTAGCTTTTTTTCTTTCTTTCTTGTTACCGTACACAAATAATATTTATATTTTCAATTAAGGATGTCACATATTTATATACATTGTTATAAAGTCGTAATTAACGCCGAATAAGAATAACAACAAAAGTACAAAAACCTATTGAAAAGAGGGTTTAGACATGGTTTTGCTTCTCTTTTAGTCTTGTGTTTTTGTCATTAAAGTTATGTGAGCTACATAGCTTATTTCAGACTCGATTGTATTCCACGAATAATATATCTGTGCGGATACCGCCTTTCCTTTGGTGTGACTAAAGCTTATGTACCTAATGCAGAAAATGGCAGAAACCCAACTAATCAACGGCATTTAGTTGAAACTTGAAAGAAACTTATGAAATTCTCTTTGACCTAATAAATATATTCATATCTTGACCTATTCATGTTTGGGTTTCATGATTGTTATCTTAGAGATAAGAAACATAAAATCTACTATTTAAAGTAAAATAATATTCTGACCGATTCATCAACGCCGAGGCAAAACTACTGAAGCTAGAAACGTAATATTTGGACCGTGGCTTCCTTTTGTGACGTATAAAAAGAAAGGATATACGTTTGTATAGGTCCACTACGAAAGGATTTTGCGAAATTCACTCCCAAAATGGGTAAAAAGGGGTATCAACATTTGTAACTTTTTGTTTGTGGTCAGATCTATTTGGAATTTCGTGATATTGCTCTTTGGCATGATTTACTAAAACTCTAATTCAAACATTTTCTAAAATTCAATTTTTTAAGGGGTATAAAGAGTAGGTAAGTACTAAACTTTGTATAGGGAAAAATTTTAAATGTACATTTCGGCTTGGAACTTTGTAAATGTAGCCCTAAAACTAAAAGAAAATAAGTAAGGACATGTTTAATGAGTTTTCGATATTCAACCTCTAAAGGGATAAACGGGGGTATGAATGTCTTTTTTTTTAGAGTCAGACTCATGCTTGCCCATTTTACTGTGTTGTATATTTTAGGAATGGACTCTTCAAGCTCTTTATTTATACTGTTGCGAAACTTATTTTAACTGTTGCGAAGCAAAGTGCACAATCCTGCCGTTTACAAGGCAACAATATTGTGCAGCTGTGTGCTCCGGATGAGCACGCGCGGCACCGGCGTCGACCGCGCCGCCCATAGATAATACAGATATATATTAGTATAGATGCGCAACTCTTTTTATCCTAGAGTTTTATAGCCAGAGTTTAATGTTAAATTTTAAGTCTATGTTGTGTTTTTATTTTTAATCAGTATAAGCGTTATTTATCTAGTTATTTTATCTAATAATAGGTATTAAATAAATAATAATCTACACTAATATTATAAAGAGGAAAACTTTGTTTGTACGTTTGTTTGTTTGTTTGTAATGAATAGGCTCAAAAAGTACTGGACCGATTTCAAAAATTCTTTCACCATTCGAAAGCTACATTATCCACGAGTAACATAGGCTATATTTTATTTTGGAAAAAAATAGGGTTCCGTAAAATATTTGGGTTTTTCGGACACAAGGTGTAAAAAATCAACCAGAAAAGTTACTTATTTTGCGTACGCTGCCTAAACTATAAAAGATAGAACCATAAAATGTTCTAATTAATTATAGATCTTATAAATATCTACAAAAAAGTCCGCGCCACACTATACCTATCTATGTCGAGTGAGGCACAACAACCATTTTTTTATTTAGAAATCTTGAATTTTTTTGGACTACATTTAAACGCGTTTATTTTACTCATGCTATTAATCCTTATCAAAATAAATTATTTCATCACTAAGTACAGTTTATGTAGATAGTATCTTTGAATGATGGAAATTGGACGTGTGGTTTTGAAGTTATGGCGAAATTAAAATATTACGATTTCTGCTGCACGGCCCGTTGCGAAGTGGGCGTCACCAAGGCAGGGGTGCGCGTGCGGGGGGAGTTTAGATCTATGGTATATCATACGATAAAAGTATACCCACCTACTTATTTCATTGAGTTTTAGTAGGTACCTATATTAATTTGTTTTTGTTTGTTTTGACTAGATTTCGCCCGTTTTGTTAGAGGTTTAAAGACAATAGGGAATATGCATAAAATATAAAAATAGCTTAACATATAATAATATGATACTAGATAGAAAAATAAAGAAAATGGCGTGAAAATTTTCAATATCTGTTGATAAATGAGCAAGATATGAGCGGTCAAAGTTTGTAATCTATCTCTTTCTAGCAAAACGAAATTTAGTATGAACTTTCTATGAAAGTCGTGTTATGTGACGTCACGATACACGTCGGATCTCTCTGTCTAATAGACCACTTTAAACGTTCATATCTTCGTTATTTTTAATGATATCAAAAAACTGATTTTACCATACGGTTTACCAAACAAGATAGATCTATATAAATAAATAAAAAAAATACGTGCATATTCCCTATTCTGTAGTATTAGTATCAGTATTGTACCCGTGCGAAGCTGGGGCGGGTCGTTAGTAATAAATATTTTGATACCAAACACCTTCTGCAGTCAGGTAATACCAAACGGAACCCTTTTTACCCGACTACGGCGAAGACAAAAGGAAGGATAATGATTTTAGCTTTCTATGTATCTATGTATTACCAAAGAGTAATTGTGATATTAATTACTCTTTGGTAATACATAGATACATAGAAAGCTAAAATCATTATCCTTCCTTTTGTCTTCGCCGTAGTCGGGTAAAAAGGGTTCCGTTTCCATCTGCTATTTCCACGCAAAAGAAGTTGTGGGCACCAGCTAGTTGTACCTACATATAAATTAAAACAAATTGATAGGAACTTACAACTCCTCTGGTGTTGCGCGTGTTCATGGGCGTCGTTTAGGCTATTCTACATGTTTTTCAAATATATTTTAAAATGTTCGTATCGATTCGATAGTCAACTAGTATTTTTATTTCCTGGAAATAATGTCTTTTTATGCAAAGAAAAAAATATTAAAATTTAAACGATAAATGTTTGCGCCAAAACAACATCCACCATTATCGTGACGTGACGTCATAAGAACAGAAACAAATCTTATTACCAGTGTGTAGTGCACAGTGGCGTAGGGTTCCTATAACTTTATTCCTATCGGCTTCCCTTGTCACTTACCTTTTGCAAACCTTCATAGAAATCCCTACCTATTATACAGGCTCCGGCTTGCCTATGAAGGAGAAGCAGCCTTCGCCACTGGTAGTGCATGAACTTTAGATTTAAAATTCGCTGTTCTTTATTCGATTTGATTGTTCTTATGACGTCACTTACAAACACAATATGGCGGCAGGCGTTTTCGGTCACGTGACATACAGATATTAAGAGTGCGCTAGTCAACGGCTCGAACTCAGTGCTGCGCGCGGGGAAAATGCTTGTTATTTCACCTCATATTGGAGAAAAATGGATATACCCATAAAATAGTAATCTATACTTATAAGAGAAGCTATACTGCACACATTTATGCAGCTGTGTAAAGTATTTTAGAAAAGGCGTCTTCAAATTACGCAAATCGACACTCAGCTGTTGGTGTTTTATGAAAAAACTATATAATATTTTTGTCTGAAGTAAAATTATCTCAATTGCTGAATAATTGAACTGTGTCGGTACGTGCTTGTTTTTTTATTGTCATTCTTCGTTTAATTTTTATTTACGTTCAAAGTTGCGCTAAAAATGCGATGTTTGGAGGCTATTATCTTCTAGACTTATTTGAATTTTAGAAATATAAGCAAATACCGACCTAGATAAGTGTCATAAAAATCGATATTACGCTAGAATTTGGGTCTACAATGTTTGACTTTGGAGTAAATCACCAACAGCGTTTGTATGGAGAAAAATCCGAATAGCGCAGCCTTAAAAGTACTATTTTATTTCGGAAATTATAAATAAATCACATATTTTTGTAACAAAATAGTGTTGTATTCGTATTTCCTATGAAAGAAATTATAGAAATAACTTTATATAATTTGATTTTGATATATGAAACTAGCCTATTTCATCTGGCGATCCGATTTGGTTGGGATCCTCTTCTTTCGCATAATTTTATTTGTCATAATTTCATTTGGAATACCTCACTTGGCATAATTTTACTACGCATAATAATAATTTGGCATAATGGTTTCTTGGCATACTACATCATAAGGCATAAATATCATTTAGACTAATATTGTTTGGCCTAATTTAATGAGGCATAACTCGTAAGGCATAATTTTTCTTGTCATAATAGTACTTTGGCATAATTGTTTTTCGGCATAAACTCGTTAGGCATATTTTTTTGTCATAATAAATTAAAGGCATTCTGTCACAAGGCACAAATATGCATAAAATGGAATGACATAATGAAAACACGGTAATGGTAATTAAATGCATATTTATGAATGCATATTTATAAAAAGCAGGTATTACACTCATATACCTAGTGTAACATGTGTAACAGTAGGTTAAGTTGCGGCGGGGTGGCCCTTGGGCCACCCGTAAGCCGCTTACATGTTTAAAATAATTAGCTCGGCATGTTCTTAGATAGCAGTTCGTGTTTTTTGTCCCGAGTTTAATTTCGTAATCAGTCGAAAATTACAATTATAATTGTTATTTCGTCTTAACTCGCATACCCAGTAGAATTTATCATTCATTAGTATGTGAAAAAAAATGCTACAAAGATGTATGCGTAAATATAATAGTATGCTTAAATATAATTATGCGTAAATATATTTATGCTTTTTAATATTATGCATATAAATATTATTCTTAATGAATATTATGCGTAGAAAAATATATGCCTTACAATAAGTATGCCTAACAATTATTATGCTTTTAGTAATTATGCGAAAAAAAATTATGCTAAGAAAGTTATGACAAATGAATATTATGCGAAACTACTGTTAGGTCAAATGAAATTATGCCAAGTAAAATTATGACATATGATTTTATCCAAAAAAAATGGGGAACCGATTTGGTTTTCCGGGCTAACCTTTTTATGATATTACACTTACGTGAATATCTAAGGCGTTGAACTTTGCACCCCTCTTCCAGCCCTCTTACCCCTATATCATAAAAAAACAATGTTTGGTGTTTCCCAGATTGATTTTATCGTCGCCTTAACATTTCCGAAATTACGTGGAGCGTTTAATTCCCAAGTAAATGATATCGGGAGATCACCCATATTATCATATTCAAGTCGTATTTCATTATATTTGAAATGAATATAACTTGGATCAATAGCAAATGTTTGGTTTATTTTTTAATATTGTATTTTTTTTAGATGTAGGTTAATTAATTTTTTCATTGCACGTATGGTAAATAAAAATTCTAAACTGTAATAAATAATAAGTATATTAATGGAAGTTTTATAAACTTGAGTCACTTGTTAAGCACAAAAAATGCAGTTATTTTGTATTAGCACTGTCACGAGCCCAAATATTTTATTGAAATATGAAATATACATTCCACATATTATAACGTCTTCGAAAAAAAAAAAATTTTACTGATTGAAAACAAATAATTCTCCATTTGCATACATATTAATAACGTAAAATGTATAATACATGAAAAATAAGAGAGTATACAATGTTAATTCTAATGACTGTGCATTATAATTTTCACTATTCTATATTAATAATATACTATCGATGCACGATATAAGTTTCTAATCTTTCTCAGACATATAAGACTTCTAATAGTTACAAATACTTTTGTATTAATTTTACCCTTGATCACTCTTACTAACCTACCACAATATTTTCCACATTGTGTAAACTATTATGTATTGGCACTTATCATTATCTTCTAGTAAATTAAGGGGCATACTGATCGTCCAGCCTGCATATCCCGTTCCGCGGCCCTGTAGTCAAAAATTAAAAAAAAGATGTGTGGCACTCGGAGATTGCCGCGGTAAAGCTATTGCATAAAATATAAATACAAAAATAACACATAGCTCACGTTACACTAGACGGAAAGCGATGCAGTACCAGCGGCTCGATTGTAACCAAATTAATCAGACCTCCACCCCAGCTCAGCGGTGTTAGGTTTTTTTTTCGTTACGGAATTTCTTGATTCGGTCGCCGCGCTCAAAGCCCGCGATAAAATCTATGCAACAGCTTAAAATTAGTACCGGTGCTGGATTTGCAGGCTGGACGGTCAGTATCGTCATATAAATTTGTAAACAAGTTAAAAGTGCCTAAGGTTTTAAAGTGCTTAATTTAGCCCAATTATTTTACATTGACGTTTACTTCAATATTACATTATTAGTTTATATAAATAAAGTTGAAAAATTACTATTGGAACCTTAGGCAGTGTTCGTAAGGTTTTTGGTGTATCTACAATTTTTTGGAAAAAAAATCAAATAAGAACGTTCTGCAAACAAAAACAAAAAGGATTATAAATAAGTTAGAGCGTTTTCACATTCGCAATACGATATCGCTTAACGCGCCGATAATAGGCAAGCGGACTGATTTTTTTTTATTGCATTAATGAATGGTACTCTTAAATATGAGTAACTTCTCAGAAGAAACCGTATATCAAAAGTCAATATTTTCAAAGGTACAGCGATTTGTATACAAAATTTCGCGAGTCTTTATACCAAAAATTTTTTTTTTTGCGAAATTGGTAAACAAAACCTACATCATTAGTTTAGTCACATCATATACAAAAACATTTATTATGGTAAGTATGAACTTAAACGCACAAATATCGGAGATATTTACAAATATATTCCTGTGGCCATATACTTCATATACTACTTCATATACAAGTGACGTCATTTTTACGTCGATTTTAGTATGAAGCGTTTTTAGGAGGCTCGCGAAATTTTTTATACAAATCGCTGTACCTTTGAAAATATTGACTTTTGATATACGGTTTCTTCTGAGAAGTTACTCATATTTAAGAGTACTATTCATTTATGCAATAAAAAAAATTTAGTCCGATTGCCTATTACCAAACACATGAAATAGACTTGCATAATATACAGGTTTATTAAGAAATTACCTGTCTTTTATGCGATAACGATTTGATAATGGGAAAACGCACTGATGCCGACGACATCAGAGCGTTTCTGACCCAGTATTCGATATCGGATTGGATAATGCGAAAACGCTCTAATGCGGAATCAATACAAAAAATAACATAGAATAAGTAGAACTTTTCGAAAAAAAAAAACCATGGACGATTAAAAACCATAGAGGTTAAGAACCATGGATTAGAAACGTGTTTTTTTATTTAGTTTTCAGTCACTTTGATGGTTTATTGTACAAAAAGTAATAGGTAGAGTACTGATAATGTAATTTTTTAAAAACTATTTATGCAATTTCTCGCTTATATCTACAGTTAATGCACCATTTTAGATAAAAGTATATATAAAAACAGATTTAAGCCCGAAGTCGTCTTAACATATAATAAGTCATAACAAAATATTAATATACCTACAAGTATCTTAGTTTGAGATTTACAAACCATTTATTTATAACAATATTTAGACCGAATACTTCAAATATTATGACTACATCTCAGAAAGAAAATATTATTTTTGTTTTAGTCATTAGATATTAAGATGTCCAATGCTTTATATAAAAAGTAGTAATTTTTTTTTCACAAACTAATAAATAAATATTGCTATCAAATTGTCATAGCATATTTCGTTATAAGTTACAAATAATAATACTTTGATTACGAATACCATTTTAACTATCAAAAGATTCATAGACTATATAATATTATATTATGTATACCACATAATTTAATATTTTTAAATTTATGACAAAGCATTGACTGAAATAACTTATATATTATGTCACTGTAGAATTGTTAAAACCGATAGATTGTAATATTACAAGAGATATTATAAAAAGTCGACAGATTGTCAAATAAACATTTCTCCTTACAATAATTGTACGCATTATTTTTCGATAAAATTATTATTATGAAAAAGCAAACAAATATAGCGGCGCCGTTTAATCAATCGGCACGCTAAATATTACAATATAACGAAAAATAATGCGTACAATTGTAAGGAAAAATGTTTATTTGACAATCTGTCGACATTTTATAATATCTCTAGTAATATTACAATCTATCGGTTTTTACAATTTTACGGTGACATATATAACAAAATAATAAAAATAGTTTATAATTAGTTTGAGCATAGTAAAGATCTGTAGCAAATATCTATTGTAAATATTAAGTATATGGCATGTAAAAGCAGTGGAATTATTGCATTGTTACTTACAACCTAAGTTTTTATACCAGATTAAAAAAAAATCTATCACAAACATATTGTGAACCTATGTGTCAACAACCTACCTCACTTCATAGAATTTCGACTTTATCTTTGTAAATATGAAATATTTTTATTTTAATTTGTTAATACATACTTATAATAATTAATTTATACAAAGAGAATAGACCTCACGAATTTGTGAAAATACGGACATAAAAGAGCAACATATATAGGACAATATTATATATATATTTCTCTCTTTTCAGAGTGGTAAAGTAGCGTATCGCTATGTCTACTCTTAACGTTTGAATCTTTCGACTAAACAGAAATAAATGGTTATTCTACAGTAACGAAATCCATTATTCCTGTTTTGTCAAAGCAGCTTTTTTGTAATTATGGCAACGTCAAATCAGCACCATCCTGGCAACTGACCATAGACAATTATCCGAAGAGCTTGTCAAAGCAGGCATGACAGTACGGCTTGTCGTTTTGCTCCTTGAAGGTGCCCTTATTGAGTTGTCTGAGGCAGAACGCGCATACGAAGTGTTCGGGGTGGAACTTCCTGAACATGGCGGTTATGCAGCGGCCGGCTATGGGCTTGTGGCAGCCCGCGCAGAGAGACCCGCGTTTGCCGTGGTAGTGGGTCTCGCAATATGGCTGACCCTCGTGCTCGAAGAAAGACCCGCCGTGGAACGGCTCGCGGCATTCCTGTAAACGATTGATTTTAAAATAAATAAATGGTTATATACAATCCGAATGCCCATTTTAATATCGCTTTTTAGGGTGAAAATATAATCTCTACATGCCTAAATCTTATCAGATTAGTCAATGAGTCTACCACCGGTTTCGAAAGGGTCAGATTTACAGAGATAAAAAGTTAAAAAAAACCAGCCTAGGTTCTATAAAAATACCTTAGCAAGACCTTTTAAACTAGCTAGTTCAGTTCTGTTTTACAGAACGATTAGATGTTAAAAGAGTATTTAAAGATAAATATAAGAAAATTAAGACTTTAGTATTTTATATTATATTTTTTGTGCACAAATGAGTATCATCTTATAAGAAATTAATATCATATCAACTATGCCTCCTCGAGCCTTCTGTGTACATGGCATGGGGGTGCGCAACGCGCGCTTGTCTGCATGCTTGTGACTTGTGTATGTGAACGTACGTGCGCGCCTTGTATTATCCAAATATTTGGAAAATACAAGGCGCGCACGAACTAATATATATATATATATATATATATATATATATATATATATATATATATATATATATATATATATATATATCATATCTAATTTATTACATACTTATGATCATCAATTGCATTCCCACGGATTAGCGGAGAGGGTAGGAATAGAGAAAGGGAATGATAGTTGGTGTGGAAAGGAAGATTTGTAAGTTAAAGTAGGAAATAGGAAATGTAGGATTTTACCGTCCAGAAGGGCAAGGGATAGGACAGTAATAGCTAGGGAAGCCGGGGTCGCATACCCGTATACTATACCACTACCGGACAGGTAAGTTGGGATAAGTATCCCATGACATACAATTTATTTACAATTTTTTATTAGAAATTTTGCCTTTGTAATTTTTTTATAATTCTTTTTTAATCTTTCGAATAAATTTTGCGACACTTATTAGAAAATTGTGAAACAGGCCCTAAAAGTGTAAAATTGAGAATAGGGATGTTGCCTAGTGTGGAATATCACAGTTTTACAAATTAAATTTTAAAATTGTTGATTAAAGATACATAAATCTGAAAGAAATAGGTATTTAGAGTGACGGGATTAAAAATATAAGCAAATAAAAAATATTGTCCATCCCTTTCTCGCAAAACGATTCGTGACGTCACAACCTGCTACCGCCATACATTTTGTAATGACAAATGTATGGCAGTAGCAGGTTGTGACGTCACAGGCCGATATATCGCTCTCTTTCATATTGTAAATTTCAATGGTTTGTATCTACGTTATTTTTTCAGATATACAAAAATGGGTTCTGGATTGTTTATTAACATGTTGTCTAACATCGAATAGACGAAAAAATTTCGATTTATGATAAGTACATGTTTTTGTATCAACAAAAATAGATTACTTATTCAAAAGCATTTGTGTTAAAGCTCAAGTATTTGAAAGTTGTAAAAATCTAAAATTGATCTAAATTTATGACCCTGCCTGCCTGCATGCCTGCTTGCATGCGGACGTTGTACGATCCAATGACGTGCAACGTCATAGGGCCCGCCCTTTTCATAATATAAAAAAGTACTCTGTGCCCGCCCTTATGACGTTGCGCGTGATGGATCGTGACAATAATTATTTGTAATTTTTTTGTTAATGTGTCAATAATGATTTAAAATATGTAGTGCGATCTTGTAAATAAATTTTCACCAACTTTGAATTTCAGTAGCACTCTATTCCATGTACCTATTGCCTTTTATACCCTGTTTCACTCGAAACAATAAAAAATGATCCTGTTTTGCTATTGAAATTTCATTAAGGGATTAACGTCGCAATAATTTAAACATTTATAAATAGTTTTAAAGTTTTTTCCGCTCTTCATTAAGAGTATTTATAAAATTGGATGTTCTCATTTTGCTTTAGCGAAAATAGTTTCACAAGTGACTTTTTCAATTATTTTGTGGATCACAGGGAACGAATTTACTTATATATTTTTATCAAGATTTCGTTAACAAGAATTAGTGTGCATTTAATTAACAAATATCTAATGCACTAATTCTAAGAAGCTTCTGGTTACCATAGCTAGAATCTGTAGGTACATAGAGCATTATAGCTTCCTAAAATGTATTTGATCCAATATTTTCTATAAAACCTAATTTAGCAAATCTACAATACCCTATTTCCAACCTCCATATTCATATTATAATAATATTTCCAACTAGCAGTAGCTCTTTTAATTTACACTGAAGTGTTTATAGGTTGACGACAGTGTATTTTAGTCGTTACGGTCATGTAAAACTGTCTAATCGGCCTATAAACACTGACTGATCTGCAACAGCCGGTGTGGCTGCGACCTGTGACGTCACCCGCTATTTATATCCGTCCGGCCGGAAAACCCTACACTATTAGAACTTGACCTATTCACCCTTTTTGTTTTTTTTAATAATAAACCTGTCGAGCGGTCATTGCCGCACTTACGCGGTTGACCTTGACAGATCTATCGCACAGGTGACAGATGTCACCATCAGTGTTCTATTTTTAATTTTTTGTGTTTTTTTTGTTTATTATTTTTTGTTTTGTTTTTTTTTTTAAATCTTTATTACATAAATCCTTACATTACAAACATATTACAAAAATATATTACATAATAATTGTCCTATCAAGTACTCTCTGACTAGCTTTTTTTTTGTAAATATATAATTTGTATGTGTGTAAGTACTCAAGGCATAGTTATTTGTGTGTTTATAGTGTGTAGCTGAAAAAGAAACTGGGACCATTCGTTTCATGGGAAGGGGGAATTATGTTCATTCATTGTTCATCCTCATCGACTCCGACGCATTTTGGACAGACCGGTTTTCCTTCCATGGCATAAAACGTCTTTCCCTTGACGGGATTTTGACAGTCCTGCGTAAAAAAATCCTGTTAGAAAAACATACTTCACCTGTCATATTTTTGACTTCACCTGTCATATTTTTTACTTTACCTGTCATATTTACTCAACGAACGTAGCTGCAATGACCTAGAGCTGTATAGAGAATACTGACCTTGCAGACGAAGCAGTCTGGATGCCATTGAGTGTTGAGAGCGGAGATGTAGTTCTCCATGATGGGTTTACTGCAGCCGCCACATTTGGGAGCGAACATATCGAAGTAGTCCGCACGGCAGTAGGGCTTTCCATCCCTTTCATGGAAGCCATCTTCACCGAATTGCTGTCCGCATTGAGCACAGAAGAAGTGCTCAGTATGCCAAGTTTTCTCAAGCGCAGTCACGCATTTCTGTGAATAAAATCATTATTATTAATCTGACGAACTAATCTTAACATTTAGTCACTAGTTTTCGGGCACTGACATCGAGAATTGGTCCATTGCAGTAGGCACATCGCGGCGAGAAGAGATTGTGGTAGTCCGGTTCGCAGTAGGGTCTTCCGTCGCGCTCGAAGAAGTTCCTGGTGCCCAGCTCCTGGTTGCAGTGGGCGCAGGTGAAGTGCTCCGGATGCCACGTCCTACCGAGGGCCGTAATCACCTGAAGCAGAAAATTCACTTAGAGCTTCACACTTGGGATCCACTTCGACGGTCTGATTGGTCAAAAATGCCGACCTGTCCGACAATGGGTTTCTCGCAGGCGTTGCAGCATCCCTTCTGGGGGGTCTGGACTCCTTGGCGGCTCATGTCTGCCCGAAGAGATCCGAGCATGTGTTCGAGGGAGGCGGGTTCGGCCTGCCGCGGACTGCTGCGGTAGTGCTCCTGCCAGGCGCGCTTCTCTCTGTATACGTGCGTCCCGGCCTCGGCCCCCGGACTCGAGACGTCGCTCACCTGAAAATAACGAATTATTCGATCCCCTCTTGTATGTTTGACCGATTTTCATAAATCTCGACAAACGTACAGGAGGTAACCGGCTTGTCCGAGTGAACTGGAGCGAGTGGCGGAGTGAAATCTTTGACTATCTACTCTAATATTATAAACTCTCGGCCCCACCGTGCTGTGATGTAATCGGGCCTATCTTTAGATACGAGCTTTTCGGCGGGTGCGAGCGGGACGACTATACTTCTGGAAGTTCGGCCTCGGGTGCCGCTGGAAATAGACGTGGACCAAGAAAGGCGTGTAGTAAATATTATAAACGGAAAATGTGTAGTGCAGTGTGCCGACCGGCGGCCGTGACAGATGCCATACGAAACTGGACCTTAATGTTGCCCGTGTTATTGTTTATGTTACCGTCAGTACATCATCCAATCTTACAGAAATACTAAGCATGTTCTTGCATAAACTCAGACTATGTAGTTTAAAAGACTTATTCAAGAGACGACCTAAAGAGAATTTGACTGTTAAACATGTATATCATTCAAAAATTAGTTAAGGCATAACATTTATTTAGATATTTTTTGGTGGAAAAATAATCTTATTAAATAATAAAAGTATTTTCAAGGAAACATACAGTCAATGAAAATACACATAAACTTTGAATTAAAATGACTACTATTTGTTGATATTATGTATCTCGTACCTACAGTTAAATTAAGAAAATATAAATCTACCTCTGCCCCTCTTTGTAATGTGCACCTATTTCTGAGAGGACAAATGAGAAAAGAACTTGACTTTACCTGGCACTGGAAGAAAGGCCGGAAATAAGTAGTTCTGTCATTTATTTACATGTGACATACAGAATACTATCTACTAATGTATGGTCATTAGCGACTGTCGAGCTTTTGCGCATTTGTTACTATATAAAGAACACATTATGAATAGGACAATTACTGTTTGTCTCAAATATATTAATGGTCTCTAAGCAATGTAATTTATTATAATTTCGTCAGTATGCACGCGCCACCAATAGATCATACTAACAATAATAAGTAAACATGTTACATACGTCACACAGACGGATTGAAATTAAGGCAATCAAAAAAGCTTCCACCATCAAAAATGCTATTCAATCTTAATGAAGTCAAAAAAAAATGCTCTAAGTCTGTGGGTCAACCAATCTGACAATTAATATTTTTAAACAGTTGACCACCTATGACTGATCTTATTCCTGTTTAAGAATAGTCGACCTTCCTTGATACTCCACCTAAGGGGCCATCCACATATTACGTCACGTAAAATTTCGACTTTTTGACCACCCCCCCACGTCACGCTTTTAAGTATCCCTGTACCTGTATTTAACATGTACTGTCACATTTAGTATGATCCCCCCTCCCCCATCCGCTGTGACGTAACAAATATGTGGTTGGAACCCCTAGGGGGTTAGCAATTATTTGATTTTACCCCGTCTAAAAACAACTGTAGCCATTTACTGACTTGAAAAAAAAACCTACCTTGAAATCAGACAAGGATGCCATCAGATCATCCAGCTCTCTCGTGGCGGTGGAGGCGTGGTAGTGGCGGGGCGGCGGCGGCTGCTGTACAGCCGCGGGCTCCACCACCGTTTCCTGCACCGTCACCGTCACCTGCTTGGTGCCGGGCCGCGGCAGAGTGCCGGGTGACGGCGGCACCGGTGACACGGAAGACCGACTGGGGACAAAAAATAGAAGCTTTCAATAGAAGCCGGATTTTTCGATAAGAGTAGGAACGACATTTTAATACATCGATATTAAATTGTACGAGAGCCTAAGTAGTAAGCCCCTTAAATGACGAAAACAAGAAGCCTCTCTCCGACATACTTGGACAATAACTTGTTTAATGTCCCTCGGCAATCATCGTATGGCTGTGGCAGACTATGCTCGGAATAAGAATTTTTCAGAATTTAAGAATGTAGTTTTACTATAGTCTATACATAGGCTATATGCTGAAAATTTCACAGTATCACTCAGACTACATAAAAAAGTGAAGGACAGATCACAGAGCCTACTTAGTCAAACAAAAGCAGATGCCAAATTTTTATGCATGTAGTGCACGTGTAGCTTCGCACTACACGCATCAAAAAACCATACCCTGCGACATCTCGCCTTATAAGGTACCTAAGGCGTAGTTTCGTTACAAGTCTGTGTGTGTGACACCGTATAATTAGGTACACGGCGAGGCGTAGTTTAGGCCGGCCTCGCTTAGTTGTTCGCAGAACTTTTTACTTTTTTTATTCGGTCTGAATACAGAATAACATCAATATGAAATTGTACCACAGTGCACACGTACCTAAGTAAGACATGTAAGTACTAAGTAGATCCAATCATTACCAAATACAATAGACAATTACAGAGAATCAAAGACATAATTCACATGCAGTCTGCAGGCTAAAAGTGAAAATCATCATAAACAAAAGTGTTAACGTGAAAATATATTCGAATGCATACTAAACAATCCATTTGGTTATCTTGGCGAGCGCATATTGGCAGTACTCCATGTAAAGACAGGTACATGTAGAGGAGATTGATTTTGCTCGTAAATCTAGCGGATGATCTTCGGCAAAAGTACTTTTCGTTATGCCCGCTACACACGTTACGTTTTATCGTAGCTATTAAACGGTGACGTAGTTGCGCAGATTTATCGAACGTGTTGTATTTTTGCAATTATTGCAATTTTTTTGTTTGTTGTTTTTGTTGCAATTTGTTGCAATTTTTTACCGTTAATTTAAAAAAGTATCCAGTGAGTGTCACTCTCACGAAAAAAAATAAAAAATACCCGACTGCGCCAAATAATTTTGATGTACCCAGTGTCACTCTCACGACTAATGATACCTCTCGAGCCCAAATGCGACCAGCCGTTTAGGCTCTATCTAGAGTCGAGCGTGCCAAAGAAATATATATACATAGGTAGGTACTGTTTTAGTTTTAGAAGTTTTTCATTGATGTATTTTTCTTATCATAGTTAAAAATAAGCTTAGTTATTATTTTTAGTTGTAGTAGAGCTGCAAATAAATGCTTCTTATTCTTATTATTCTTATAACATTACACTCGCAAAACATAACCCTCCTTCTGCAGTCGGGTAATTATCATTAATCGGGAAAATACAATGGATTTAAATCTGCACAACTAGGTTTGCACAAGTTTTTGCACAATACAGTGATATCGCTACAATTGTATTTTGTAGCGATATCACTGCATTGTATTTTCTTAATAAGTAAGTATACGAACATTTCTGATATGTTTTAAACTTAAATTGGTTTTTGTCATTATTGCAATAATTATTATTACTTAGGTATTTTGTTTTTTAGTCGTCAAATCATCATTATAAATTGTTATTGTTGTTAGTCAAAATTTCTGTTTGAGTTCCTAACCATTTTTAGAGTTTTTGTTAGTTTGAGCACCTACACGATCATCTTTAATTCCTATTGTCCATCTCATCAACAAAAGGTTGACTGGTAGAGATTGCTTGGTAGCAATAAGTTCGCCTTTTGTACATCATTTATTAGTATTAGCGATATTGTTGTATTTTTGTATGTTCTTGGTGTGCAATAAAGTGTTTTTGTATTGTATTGTATTGTATTGTACAATACAACGTTACGACTTACGAGTACAGCGGGCTTTAGGTGGCAGGTGGGTGGGTATTTTAGGCCATAAATTCTAATAACAAATGCATACAGTATACTTTTATGCTGCCAACATTTATACACGGTGCTCAATTAGCATTATATTAGTCGTTCCGATGCGCTTTTAAAGACAAAACAAAACACATTTGTTTTGACTTTTGCTAGTTCATTATAGTAGATTTTTTTTAAGTTCTGATGGCAAAGGTACTCTGTTTCTCTTTTTCTTTAGGCTTTATTTATTCGAAATTTACAAATACCTACCTACTGTCTAAAAGTTAAAACCACATCTGCCAAACGCAAATTAATTTTACGGCCTATTTTTAAGTCTAGTACATCAATATCTAGAACACGATATCGGTTTGAGCAGACGGATGCTATAAATCAAATCCTGTATGATCGCCAACTAATCGTAATAAAAGTACGATATTTATAAAGCAATATTTATGGAGATTAGAAAACTTACGAAGGGCAAACCACACTTTATTTTAGACGGGGACTATATTAAAACTATCTTTTTAACTTTTTAGAAACATCTCATAATTTACTGATATAAAACTTAAAATATTTTAAAAACAGCTACATATTATATTGAAAGTCCAAATTGTAGAATTTTAAATATAATATGTAAATTTTCTGTGTGTAATTAGAAATTTTGCTCAATATCTATTAATCTATACTTCTATATTATATATAATATAATAAAGAGGAAAAGTTTGTTTGTTTGTTTGCATTGAATAGGCTCCGAAACGACTGGACCGATTTTGATGAAATTTGGCACAGATGTAGAGTAGACCATCGGAAAGAACATAGGCTACTTTTTATCTCGGAAAAATGAACGGTTTCTGCGAAATTAACTTTTGGGCGCACGAAGTCACGGGCAACACCTAGTAATATAGTAAAAAGGAAAAGTTTGTTTGTTTGTTTGCATCGAATAGGCTCCGAAACTACTGGACCAACTTTGAAGAAATTTGACACATATGTAGAGTAAACCACGGGGAAGGACATAGGCTACTTTTTATCGCGGAAAATATATTTTATGTTTATTCTATAAAATATAGTTTATAGAATAAACCATGAATGTTATCAGTTATCATTAGATCGTGTATCATATTATCATCGAGTATGTTTTTAACTGCCCGAGCGCTATTCCCGGCTTGGCCGATATACGTCACTTTTCACACGACCCGCGCGCTCTACGCCAAACAATCGGTTTATTTTTCTAGAGATCCTCATAATAATATCACACGAACAGACTGAGCAATTGAGTAAACAGCTTGCAGATTTTGTAGAAGGCAAGAAACGCAAGAAAAAAGAAAAAAGGGTTGTACCCGAAAACTTGCAAAACTATGCAGTCTATTGCAAGGGAATTACAATTCAGAGCAATTATATCAATAACAAGTACCGTTAGAAAACCACATACGTTAATATTATGTGAGTAGGGAATTATTGGGCATTCTGTCCCACCTCCGTTCGCTCGCGGTGCATAAACGAACAGGAGTTATTGGGCATTCTGACACACCGAACCGAACCTCCGTTCGGTCGCGCCCTCGCTCACTTCGGTGTGTCAGAATGTCCATAACTCCTGTTCGTTTATGCACCGCGAGCGAACGGAGGTGGGACAGAATGCCCAATAACTCCTGTTCGTTTATGCATCAACTGATGGTAAATGAAATGACATGCTCATGACATGCACCTCTGTTCGCTCGCGCCCTCGCTCTGACTTCTGACACACCGAAGTGAGCGAGGGCGCGAGCGAACGGAGGTTCGGTTCGGTGTGTCAGAATGCCCAATAACTCCTGTTCGTTTATGCACCGCGAGCGAACAGAGGTGGGACAGAATGCCCAATAATTCCCTACTTATGTGGTTGTTACTTTTTACAAAAAAATACCCAGTTAGTTAATATAGATACATTATCCTTGTTCCTTTACTGGCCAACTATACTGCGGGAGGAAGCTCTCGCTTAAACCATAATCCAGAGCCTAAACTACTACCATACCAGATTTCATCAAAATCCGTTCAGCAGTTTTTGCGTGAAGGATTAACAAACATCCATCCATACATCCGTCCATCCATACATCCTCACAAACTTTCACATTTCTTATATTAGTAGGATGAAAGCTGTTTCTCTGTACCTACGTAACTATAGTATACACTTTTGTACTCTATGGCGTAAACAATCACCAATATATTCCTGCCGAACCCTATACTGCCGAAAGAGCGGCCACTTGGCAATATTTTTTATGAGTTGACATTTTGACAAACGATAATTGTAGGCCTGGCATTGAATTATTTTCCGTAACTATTTCCACAGACAACAACTTATTTCCGTAATAAATTCTAAATGTAAAAGTTAATTGAAATAATTTCTCAATGTATTTCAGAAAAATTTCTTCAGTGAGTGTACCAATATGCTTGTCAAAACATGCACTTTATCCTAAGACTTTATCATATACCTACTAGATGTTCGTGCGCGCATAATTTCGCAGAAGCTGTACATTTTTCCGCGATAAAAAGTAGCCTATGTCCTTCCCCGTGGTCTACTGTCGGTGTCTGTCGTGGTCTGTGCCAAATTTCATCAAAATCGGTCCAGTAGTTTCGGAGCCTATTCGATGCAAACAAACAAATTTTTCCTCTTTATAATATAAGTATAGATTAACTGACCCGTGCCTATTCTAAGTTACGCCTTATAAAATCAACTATCTGCCAGTGAAAGTTCCATGAAAATCGGTCCAGCCGTTCCAGAGAATTTCGTCGTTTCGTCGCGTCGCGCCGCTGCCGGCCGCTGCCATTTCGGTGTGTATCTGTCACCGTAAAATTGTAAAAACCGTTAGATTGTAATAAAACTAGTGAAATTTTAAAATGATGATAGACTTCCGACGCGAATATGCTGCCTATAATTTAACATATTTTTTTTCGTTAGATTATAAGTATATAGTTTTTAATCTTTCGACATATTTTTACAATCTCGTTAGTTGTTTTACAATCTAACGGTTTTTACAATTTGACGGTGACATACTCTATAATTCTCCTCGCTGTCTCTAGGTCTAGCAGTGTTTGACATAAGCTGAGTGCACTCACCCATTTGTTACGTCGGTGCTGAGCTGGTCGAGCAGGGAGTCCACGGTCGGCCTCGTCGAAGCTGGACTGGTGGCTCCGTTGGTCCGCGCGTATCCATCTGTTACAAGTTACCACATGATATGTTGTAATCAAGTAAATAAAATATCAGGGCCTCAATAATGGGGTATTTTTCAAAATTTTGAAAAATACGTCATATTGTTCTTATTAACATAATACCTTTGCAACCTGGAACATTCCTTGTGAATTTATTTCCTTTTCTTGCAAATCAGCATAAAAGTTTAAATAATTATTAAAGCCGCGAAAACGCTACAATGTGTACTGTGTAGTCATGACGTCACATTCTTGTAACCACCTGTCAACTATGAAATCACACAAACATGTCAAGTCCTAACGTGCCTGGTGTTAACTTTGGTAATTTTATTTCGATATTTTATAAAAATCACACATTTTTTTATTAAAATGTTGGTTAAATTGGTTATAAATAATATTTAGTGATAAAATATCAATAGTATAATGTATTTTTTCACCATAGGATAATTGCCTATTACTAGTGTAATTATTTACTGCTTTTTGGTCATAGAATGTTTTCTATTAGTATTAAAATCGAAAAAGCAATGTTTTTCGATTTTTCGTCCTGCAAATCATACGTAGATTTTACGATTATAAGTCTTCGCATTTAAACAGCATTTACCTATTAAAATCTATTTAAAGTTTACACCCGAAAGCGAAGAACATTTATCAAAAAATGTCGAAACAGTACATACATACAAAATTGACTACCAGAAAAATTAATTTATAAGCAGGTAGAGTTATCATAATTTATTTGTATTATAATGACGGCATGCAGTCGCAACTCGCAGTACAATAGGGATGTTGACTAGTAGGTATGGAATATAACATTTTTTTAAAAATTAATTTTACAATTGTTGGATAGAGATAAATAAATTTTATACGTGGTAGAGCCATGCTTCGGCACGAATGGGCCGGCTCGACCGGAGAAATACCACGGGCTCACAGAAAACCGGCGTGAAACAGCGTTTGCGCTGTGTTTCGCCGAGTGAGTGAGTTTACCGGAGGCCCAATCCCCTACCCTATTCCCTTCCCTACCCTCCCCTATTACTCTATTCCCTCTTAAAAGGCCGGCAACGCACTTGCAGCTCTTCTGATGCTGCGAGTGTCCATGGGCGACGGAAGTTGCTTTCCATCAGGTAACCCGTTTGCTCGTTTGCCCCCATATTTCATAAAAAAAAAAAGAAATAGGTATAATTAGGTTGACGCGATTAAATGTTATAGACGTCACAGCCCGATATATATCGCACTCTCTCTTATCGTACATTTAAATTGTTTGTATCTTCGGTATTTTTTATACGAAAATCGGTTCTAGATTGTTTAATAACAGGTCTAACATCGAATAGACAAAAAAAAATCCCAATATGAATCAGGGAATCTACCTGATAGTGCAAAAAGTTCATTATGATTAGCTCATCTGCCAGATGGTCGCGACAGCAATAGGGAATATGCATAAAATATAAAAATAGCTTTAAATATAATAATATGATACTAGACAGAAAAATAAAGAAAATGGCGAGAAAATTTTCAATATCTGTTGATAAATGAGCAAGATATGAGCGGTCAAAGTTTGTAATCTATCTCTTTCTAGCAAAACGAAATTTAGTATGAACTTTCTATGAAAGTCGTGTTATGTGACGTCACGATACACGTCGGATCTCTCTGTCTAATAGACCACTTTAAACGTTCATATCTTCGTTATTTTTAATGATATCAAAAAACTGATTTTACCATACGGTTTACCAAACAAGATAGATCTATATAAATAAATAAAAAAAATACGTGCATATTCCCTATTATGATGTTGTCTCGTTGGCACTATATAACCCGCAACGAGGCCGCAGACTCGTAAAAAACTGCTAGAACGAGCCATGATAATAAAGTTGTAAATATCATCATCAATACCTTATATCCTCAGGTAATGAATTTTGTGCGACGGTAGAAGGAAAAGAAGTTTTCGAATCCTCAACAGACACCATGTATTTTAAACGAAATATTTGGGCAATAGACTAGTGGTGACTGGGGAGAACTGAGATGTGACTATTCAACTGAAAGTAGAAACTTCTATGCTCTATCCATGCATGGACCAGCCCCGGATCTATGGAGGGGGGCAACTGGGGGCACTTGCCCCGGGCAGTTTCATATTATGTTTGAAAAATAGGGGGGGTGGGGGGCATATCAAGTTTTTGCTCAAAAAAGTTGTAGATCCGCCACTGGCATGGACTGTGCAAATGTTCGTTCAACAACATTAAGTACAAGACTGCAGACTATTCCTAGTGCATTTACGATGCCTCTTTGATGTCACTATCGGCGCGGTAGTGACCCAATTGAGCTGATCTTCGAGTGATCCAGTCCACCAGTTGAAATAAATCTATTTTGGCGGCTTGGCAGCCAGCATGTTTGTTTTATGATCACAATGTTAATAAACCAGAAAATGGGACATACGCCAGCTAAGTTTATTTAATTAATCAAGTTTTTAATGAGAATGTACGTCTATATTAAAATAATTGATACATACATAGTAGGTGTCAAACCCTGGTTACAGAACTAAAGGTCAGATTCAGAGAAGTCACAGCTTATTTAATTGTTTGTAGGAGAAAAACTATAACCCGACTAGGTACTTAAATTATTGTAAACATAAGCCACTCGGGCTATTGCAACGAATCTATTGATACCATTCATGAAAATCATACCAGTAGTTTAGCCGCTACCTTTGGAAACATTGGAACAAACATACGAATATACATACATACTGCATACATCCATACTTACATAGACTGCCAAAATCATTACCCTACCTTTAAGCTTCGCCGTAGTCGGATAAAAATATAATTTCGCTGTCACTAGGTATTTTGTTTAATTGTGTTTATCTATGGACGCTTCACACCACGTCAATCTGGCCCCGTGTTAAGTATCCGAAGAACTTGTGTTACGGTTACAACAACGGGAAGTATATTTAATACTTTTATATTATACATATATTAAGGATTTTTATTATATAAAGGTACACATATTTAATACACATCCATGACCCAGGAACACAGAAAAACTTTTTGTTCCTTCGGCAGGATTCGAACCTGCGACCCCCGGCTTGAGCACCAAAGCGCTGAACCACTGAGCCACAGAGGTCGTCATGTATAGGATATAGTCGCACCTGAACGTATGCAATCGGCACACCAACCGGTGGATTCATTAGTACCTATGGTCCCACCTCCCAGCATTACAGAAACTAGATCTCAACACACAACAAGCTTACCGTTTCTCTCGTTATACGATGGTTTTTCTGCGTATTTTCCGTATCGGGCGTTGCTGAGATCGTCGAGTAGGGTGTCCAGCTCGGACAGGTTTCCGCGGCCCGTCCTGCCGTAGCCCGCAGACTGTCCTCCGTGCGCCGGAGTGTGGCTACTGTAGTTCGACGTGCTGTTCGTGTACTTCACGGGTACGACTTTCTCGTGGACTGACGATGCGTTCTGGTAAGTCGGCTATGGACAACGAGAATATTGGTTTCACTTTAATCTTACTTGTTTACTGACATTATTGACTTTTATTTTAAGGACTTAATTGGTTTAACGGGCAAATGACTTACCACACATTCCCACCACTGCAACTCCTATGTAGCCAGGGCCTGTAGTCAAGATGCATTCGATAATTTCAACGGCGAAGTTCGATAACAAAATGAATGTGGGATTTGATATACCTAAGGCATCGCAAGCGACATGTCTCTTTAGCGATGACTTATGTCAAATCCCATACATTTTTGATTTCGAACTTCGTCGAAAATTATCGAATGCATCTTGACTAGAGGCCCTGGATCGACAGCGGTAACCAAACACAAAAACCCTTTGATATGATCTCAGGGGTTACCGAGGGACATGTTAAATCTTGGAACCCAATTGTTACCAAGTTGATGTGATGACTGCTATCAAAGCAGCAAGAGGAAAAACTTTCACAGTTTAAACCAAGTTAGACTACAACGTTCCAGGCATAGGATACTTTACTTCAAAACTTTTTATTCTATCTGAGGCTCCAAATGATAACCTACAACATAGTATTAAGTATTATAGTTCTGACATGTACGAGTATGTATAATAATTATATTGCTTCGGATTTTAACGTTGTATTCATTTCGATCGATGTATGGGAAATAGAACAGGTGTGCATTAAATACGTCATAATACTCGGCATACGATGTACCGTCACAAATCACAATGTAATCTCAAGTAATTTTTAATTGTTTAGTTTTTACCATATATAGAAATCTACACTAATATTTTAAAGAGTATTTGTAGAAAGCTACAATCACCCTGAGTAACATAGGCTACAGATATATTTATTGGTAGAAAAGATTAGGAATCCTTACTAAAACTTTAGTAACGTGTAGTTACCCAAGATGTCAAAAAATGCCATAAAACATACTTATTTCGTCGCATGCGCTGCAGAAACTATTGATGATAGAACAAAAATATGATCTACAATATTAAGGAACATCTATATATCCATCCATTTATCCATCCATCCTCACAAACTTTCACATTTATAATATTAGTAGGATGGATGGATGGATTCCACGCAAAAACTACTAAACGGATTTTGATGAAATTTGGTATGGTAATAGCTTGAACTCTGGATTAAAACATAGGCTACTTTTAATCCCGAAAAACAGTGTTCCTGTAGGATACTGTATTTACGCGGGCGGAGCCGCAGGCAACAGCTAGTTGATTATATACCTGTGCAACACAGATTAATTATAGAGTTCCTTGTAGTAAACGCCAAACGGATAACGGAACCCTAATTAAGTAACAATTTGCGATATAACGATTGCTAACTTGCTAAGTTAACCCCAAAATAGTAATCATGTAAAATCTATACTAATATTATAAAGAGGAAAACTTTGTTTGTATGTTTGTTTGTTTATTTGTAATGAATAGGCTCAAAAAGTACTGGACCGATTTCAAAAATTCTTTCACCATTCGAAAGCTACATTATCTACGAGTAACATAGGCTATATTTTATTTTGGAAAAAATAGGGTTCCGTAAGATATTTGGGTTTTTCGGACACAAGGTGTAAAAAAACAACCAGAAAAGTTACTTATTTTGCGTACGCTGCCTAAACTATAAAAGATAGAACCATATAATGTTCAAATTAATTGTAGATCTTATAAAAATCTACAAAAAAGTCCGCGACATACTATACCTATCTATGTCGTGTGAGGCACAACAACCATTTTCTTATTTAGAAATCTTGAATTTTTTTTGGACTACATTTAAACGCGTTTATTTTACTCATGCTTATCAAAATAAATTATTTCATCACTAAGTACAGTTTATGTAGATAATATTAGGTCTTTGAATGATTAAAATTGGACGTTTGGTTTTGAAGTTATGGCGAAATTAAAATATTACGATTTCTGCTGCACGGCCCGTTGCGAAGTGGGCGACATTCTGTAGTATTAGTATCAGTATTGTACCCGTGCGAAGCCGGGGCGGGTCGCTAGTTATTTATATATTTAAATGTAATTTGAAACTAGTAGCGCCATCTTTTGGCTTATTACTACATACAGCGAGGAGTTTAGCGACATCTTTCCTCCGCATCAATGTTCCGTTACTTGGCTTTGTTCCAAGGTAAATGTTTTGGTAGGTACAATAATAATAATATCTTACCTTTACTCTAGATGTCGCTACACAAAACATTAAACGTGTGAAACATTTAAATAAAACAGAAAAAAGTACAAGCTGTTAGCTGACTTATACCATGATAACCATAATAGTTGCAGAATTACTTTAAACATGTAACCCAATTTCTTTAATGTCTTCACCAACGATGTTTATAACTGAACGTATTAACAGTACCTATAGTGTTGAAAGGGCTGGGCAAACAACATGTGTTAGTAAAAACTTCGACGGATAAGAAATCGCGAGGTGAGATAAAAACATGTTGCGTAGTTTTATTTGCATTTAGTTTAGTACGTAACTACGGTATACGTGTTGTCTCACTTGTCCCTGTAAAGTGTAAACAAAATATGAAATACGGCCTATCTGATTTAACTTACGCATATTTTTCACTATTCCTTATCTTTTGTCTACTACGAATTCATAGAACACTGGTATTTTGACACCTATGTAGAACTATTTTTGCAATGAAGTATGGTCTACTTATAAATAAAAATCATTTGCTTTACAGTTTATATACTATACTGAACTTTTTCGGGACAAAAAATAGCCTATGTTTTAATCCAGAGCCTAAACTACTACATGGTAGTAGTTTAGGCAAATTTTATCGAAATCCGTTCAGTAGTTTTTACGTGAATAAGTAACAAGTATGCATTCATCCATTCTCACAAACTTTCACATTTATAATAATAATAGTAGGATGTCACAATATAAGCAAATCAAGTATTTCATGTCAAACCTTAGGCTCCAATATAATATTATTATCCTCAGTTATAATTAGAAATGATATTTTATGTTGTTATAAATAAATTTCAGGACTGACCATTGAGCTTGGCACTCATTTAGATCTCACTTCTTTTGAAGTTCGTTGAAGTCAACAACTTGGCTCTCGTTTCACATTTATGTTTTTGATAGGATAATTCTTTCATACACATTTTTTGGGTAACTTGAACCGTTTCCGCAGCGCACGTAACGGAAGCCCTCAAATATAAATAATTTTCCCCGTTTTTTATACAATTTCCACTGATTCTTGGCTCGGTCGCAGCGTGATGTTATATAGCCTAAAGCCTTCCTCAATAAATGGACTATCCAACACAAAAATAATTTTTCAATTCGAACCAGTAGTTCTTGAGATTAGCGCGTTCAAACAGACAAACAAACTCTTCAGCTTATAATATTAAACTCAAACTCAAAACTCAATTTTTTTTATTTCCATATAGGTTATAAATAACACTTATAGAATTGTCCTATTAAGTATAGGTTTATAATTTGGGAGAAACACGTAACAAAACTGGTGCTGAAACTTGTTCAACCCTAAACGTGGCAGGTGTCCATGAGCAGCTGTAATTTTTGATGCCATCAGGCGTTTAGGGTACCAAAAAACTCACCGAAGCAGCTCTAGCATAATCTGCGCTGATGTTCCTCGATCCGTTGATTGATCCATATCCAGTAGATGTGGGGGAACTGAGGCTACCACCGGGGGAACTAAGTCGTCCGGGGGAGCTCCCCCGGCCCAGGGGTGATGCTGTCCTACCGGGGGACGTCGTGCGACCCCCTGGCGACCCAGTCCTGCCACCCGGACTGTTGACGCGGCCGGGGTTTATGGAGTTCTGTAGATCCGCGAGGAGGGCATCTGAAATGAGACAAGCATACAGTTAGATACCAGTTTTCTATTGGAAGAAATATGGGATATACTCGTATTACGAAAAACATTTTCATGTAAAGTGATGCGAAGATCCATACTATGTATATGACTCGCACTGTCAAAAAGCTATCAGATCTCATGTAAAACCAAGCTACGGACTCTACACGGTGAAAATGTTTTTGGTGGTATTATACCTACTTCTTTTTGAAAGTTGATATGATATTTTTTTTTTATTTTATTGTTACTATTTATAACACGGATCCCTACAACAAATTTTAGTTACCTCTAGAATAAAAAATTGCGTAGGTCTCTTACAAGTTTTCATCTTCTAGTTTAAGGGGTTGGATGATTCCAAGTTTGTAAATTTTTATGTGCTAATAGGCTAATACTAGTTTACATACCTAATTACCCTATAATTTTGTTGATCATCAGCGAATCAGTGATGAAATCAGGGGTTTTTAGATATCAATAAAATCTAAACTATAAGATTAGGAACATACCCTTAAAATTTCGTTTATATTAAAAACCAAAAAAAATAGGGTTCAAAAAATCGACGAAACGCTTCGAGAAAAGGTGGTATGGTGCCCACCGTGCCCTTGCACTTCGCTTAGCTCGTCTTGGCGGAGATACTACCCACCTACCGTGCCCCCAGATGGGGGGGGGGGGGAGTGAATATGAAAGAAACATTTAAATCTCTTAATCTTCATGACGATCAGGAAAGTTCAAGTTTGATCGACGAAATAATTAAAATATGAGGTGTCCCACAACATTCTTTTACTACCTATTAGTTAAACAACGTAGCATTTAGAATATTATCCACAAACAGCTTTAAACAAAGTCTGCACTTGTTATTTCTCAACATCTCAGAATATGTCTGATGTCATGATCACTGATAAATCGAGGCTTCAATTAACTTCAATGAACATAGTTCTAACAATTATAAATACAATAAGTTATCTAAAGACTCAATTAAGAAACTCACACACTAGACATTACGTAATATTATTGCGACAAATAATGGACACTGAGCAAAGCTGAAAATTTCCAGAGGTGATGAATTATATTGAATCCCGATTTATCATCTTTGAAACATTGATAGGTATCAAAATTGTATGGATTTCACATGCTGTAAGAATTTTCATTTCAACGAACCATGATACCTATTTAAATATTTATCTAAACAATCTGGTATCCGTTTCGCGAATCGCGCTGGTTTGCCGGCCTTGCTTGTAAACTCGTTTTATTTCGGGGTTCATTGGTCCTCTTACCATCTCCTCAGTCCTCACTATCTCCGTATTACGGTACCTTATCGGTCACAGGCTCAAAGCTTCATTGTTTCGTAGATAAACACTTACCGTTTTATTGGAACGTCACGTCTGTGCGTTCATTATGCGTCACTTAACATACGTTTATTATGTGACTGGTAGTATAAAGGGTTCCGATTGTCTTAATCTGACTAACGTTACCTACTCTTGTTTTTTGATCCAGAAGAAGACAGAAATAGGATATGGCTATAGTTTGTTTTGATTGTAATTGCATGAAGTTTGGACTTTGGACACAACTTAGTAAATGTTGAATAGGCAATTTTTGCTCTTTTTCTCTGCTAAATGGTATCTTGAAATCTCTGGTAAAACGAGTGATTTTATAGTTCTCTGTGCAGGTCAATTTTACTTGTATTAATTAGCATAATATCAGTGTCCATAAATGTAAAATATGAAAAGGTTGACTATACAACTTGTTTAAACATTGACATACATTTGGAACGTAGCAGCTTGAATGCTGAATCCTACTTCTTACTAGAGTAGAGATATAAATAATAAATATTATATAGCGTATGCAGAGAAAGATACAAGACTAGATACGAAATGTAAATTAAGCTTATCAACCTTAAAGCTCGGTGGCTTGTTTATACAATATCGAACTCAATTTCCTACTAATCAACACAGGGAACCTATTAGACAGTATAGTGGCAGTGTTGTCATACCAAGTCCTTCGACGGCTTCATACACGTCCGCATAATCAGTCTGGGGCTTCAAGTTTGTGTGACTTTTAAGTATTTTCCCATAAACATCATCGTTCACCGAGTAATGTTCACTAGCCATAATATTATAAATACACTTTACACTTAACAACAACTTAATACTGGCTGGCACGATACCAAGCAGTTCGATGAAAAAATAAAGGATTCTAAATTTAAATTTTTGCCGCAGACGGATAAAAAGGCGCGAGCGGCGCTGGTATGGGCCAATGTTATACTGATTCACCTCTAGCGCAGACCGCAAAATCGGTTTAAGCATAACACATTGTTCCGAGAAATGTTCGGGAATCCACTGTGTAGTGTGTAAGGGGCCCCATACATGGTCCGGTCTACCTTCAGTTCGGCCTGAACGGATGCAAAATCGTATCGTGTGTGTGCAATTTCGAGATCGCATCAGGCGGCCGTACGGACTGAAGCGATTCGTTCCAGTATTGCCAGCTCTTTTTTTGTGAAACTACTAAACTCGTATCGATTTCTACTAAAACTACTAAAAAACTACTAAAGAGGCTACTTAACTTAGGAATTCCTGAAGCCCCCCAAAAACCACTGCATCTTAGGTTTTATTATATTAAATTTTTTTCATTAATTGAATTTGATTATAAATTTTACCATTAAATTAAAATATACTAGGAAATATTACGTATTTAGTAGCTATTTTGCATATCATTACTGTCTGGCTCTTTCCTACTTAAACACTACTAATAACTAAATTTCTACCAAGGAGGGAATAAAATACTCAATTTAGTAAAATTTTGTAAAATAACTAAGTTGGCAACATTAATTCTGGCCTGACCGATCGGCCTGAACGCGCGGCCTGTCCTGACCGTGTGTGGGCAAATCGCTTCAGTTCTTGCCCGACCCGCTGCCGTGCGGGCGTGTATCTTGTACAAGCGTTGTATGAGTTTTCGCAGTGTTTAAATACAAAATTGATAAACACGACCGTAGCGCGCGGCAAACCAGAATGGACTGATGCGACTGTTCCGTGTGTGGGCACGAATCAGATCAGGCCGAACTGACGTAAATTGGATTGGATGCGATTTTTTCCGTGTGTGTGCTCGAATCCGTTCAGGCCGAACTGACGTCAGTTCCAGCTGAAACGATCGGCCTCTCGTCTGTGGGAGCCTTAACGATTATAGTAATTCAAAGCAATTTTTTTTTCGTGTTTATCTTTGTTTATTTTGACTCTTGTTTTACACTCTTGACTCTATCCAGAGATGTTATTCAGCTAAAGATTTCAGAGAAATCTTATTAATATACTTTCAAAATTAAGACACAAATGTGGTGAAAAAAGGCATGGAATCACTCTACATAACAATATTTGGTTTAGTTATTTTTAAGCTACTATCATTATTTAGGGCCTGATTCACAATCGTTTTATAGTTACTTAGTAACTATTTATTAATCTGTGCTTATAATATAGAATAGCTTATTCGGAAGTTTTATCGCTGCTTACTGTATATCGAGCGACAGAGACAAATCACAAAATAGGCAAATAATCTGACAGTTCACACTTATCATATACTTTCAGTTCACTATTATGAAACAGGCCCATAAAATAAGATTTAAGTGCCTAAGTTACTGTGTAGAGTTTTGTAGAGTCATCTTATTATCTTTAGAGTATTTTGAGTTTTTCATTAGAGTAATTTCACATTTTAGTATCTTTAACGTCTTATAAAAGTATATACATATAAATATTTAATAAAAAAACAATAGTAACGCTTTTTGTACCCAAGTTACAAACAATATTTAGTATGTAACTTATGGACCTTTGCAAGTATTTTGCGTATTTCCCGCTAACGGACCTCTCTTGTACCATTGACAGTGGTGACGCGCCGATTGCCGGCGTCATAAGATGACGTTTACCACGTGGAATTTGTCTCATTCGCGTTCTGCTTAGTTGCTTTGTACTTATCAAACATTTAAAAATCAAACGATATTTTTTATTTTAGTGTTAAACTGGTAAAAGTTGTATCCTTTGGCGTCTCTCTTGAAATAAGAACTTCATTTAAACAAGAAGAAATTAAATAAGGTCATTAATCCACCATTTTTGACAAATTCCATCTTGACCTTGGCTCAAAAATCGGAGCGAAAGGAAGAGAGCTGTTTTAGTTAGGTACTGAAATAAAATGACAATGGTCTACGTTTGTTGTTTCAAGCAGCGATTCTTTAATCCCATGAAGCATAGATACCAGGAGTCCGAACGGTATAGGCTTTTTAATAATAATTATGTACACAATAATAGGACCAGGTCTTAGTTCTCTTTTCTGCCGCTAGGCGTGCGAGACCGACGAGTACCGCGTGTTGCCAATACTATTATACCGAGTGTTGCCAATACTATTATTTATTACAATTATTTTTAAATTACCGTTAGGCAATTACCGAGTTCTACGGTATCTATTTTTCGAGAACAGTTTCTAAGAATTTCCTAAAACTTTTATATAATAAGATTTCAATCTTTCCAGAGCTGTCAATAGCAACTTTAAACTTCCCGCGTAATTTCAAACGAGTGCATGTCGGACCGTCGCGCGCTCTACCGGCAAAAATCTGTCCCCGTAATTGAGACCATTATTTTAACATTACGTTCGGACTCCTTGTTATCTATACCTACTTCGTGTTTAATCCGTTGAATAATAAGCGCCTGATTGTAAGATAGCAGCAATATCGCTTTGCTGTATACTACGATGAGTCTTGAAGGCGCTAAGAAAAAAGATTCCTTTATTTGTCGCAACGACGCTTTGTGATGAGTTTCAATTATCAGATTTCAATTTAACAGAATATTGTACTGATCAAGATGGGGAAATAATTTAATGGCATAAGTATATGAATAAGGAACTTAATTTTGAATAATAAATAAGGGATTAATTTTGAAGCAAGACTTGGAAGAAATGTTTGAGCCTTTTCTAGTGTGTGTATGAGTATAATGCGAGAAAAAAAAAAGTACCTAATGAAACTTTCTAAAACAAGATATATTTAAAAAGGTAGCGGAACCACTGCAATTTTCAGACTTTGTGTTGGCAGTTACAAATCGATGAACAGTAATGTTTCAAAATTTGCTAGTACTCGTGATGAGGAATTGGAGTCGACAGATCGTTTAGAAGGTCCTTTGTGATGTGGTCACAGCCCACAGGTGATGCACAATATCACAACTTTTGCATCAAGAAATAAAGAAAGAAGAGCAATGAGTTTTTCGCAAAAAGGCGCTATTGCGCTATATATTGTAACTAAAGATTGTAATTTGTAACCCATGTGGCGCTCGTACGACATAACTGTCAAATTTTGCAAAAAAAAATGCTAGGACATAAATTGTAGGGAATTTTCCTCTAGTTTATTTTTGTAATATATAGGTATGTTTGTATCGTTAAATGAGTCGGAAAGAAAATAGCATTAATATGCCTCAAGATACATTGGTTTCAAGATAGCGGCGCCGCTAGGCCAAGTTGAAATTCGAAAAGAAGACATCTTTATAAAATTAGCAATTTTCAAAACTCTGGGGAAAAATGGAGAAATAATTTTATTATTTGACATTTAAAAACATTTACTATTACTAAAACCATTTACAAAAAGCCTTTTAGGAAAATATAAATTTTTTGGTAAATGACACTTTGATTACCTATTATTTTTACAATGGAAAAACTTTTAGCGAGTTGTCTTAGACAAGGTGACTACGGAAATAATCCTTCAGGATTGCAAGAATTTTATTACAATTTGTGTTTCCGTAAAAGTAAACAAAATTAAAACAATAATGTGTGCAAAATAAAGTAAAACAAGACTTTCTATCGTATTAGTTACAAGTAAACGTAATAAAACAGCTAGTAAGTGCAGTGTAAACAATGTTGCGTACGGTATCAAACCGCAAGGTTATCGGCTACATGACACTGCATCAGCCTAATAAATACTAGATACAGCAGTAATTAGTATCTCTAGTTATGAACCTCCTCCCTCTACAGAATTTTTACCAGTTCCTCTTTCTTTCAATGTTCTTTAGAGGTTACTTATTGTAGTAGAAGTAATCTTCAATTCCTCTAAAAAGACGACGAAACTAAATTGCAATTATCAGTATTGGACAGTTCATGTAAAAATTTGCCATATATGTTTTTTTACGCTCCAATTACCTAATGCCCATGTTTTGGAGATTTAGATTTAAGAGACAAAAGCATCCGAACAGATTTGATCTTCAAATGGTCTCCTCAAGTGGTGGCACACTTTAAGGAGTTCATATTATAATGATTTCATTATAATATTATGTATTTTTCACTACTACGGCCCAAAAGCACTTAACACGTGCTTCTGTACTCTGTAGGAGTAGGAACTCAATATAACAGACTACTGTAACAATTTATATGGAACACTCAATAAAAATGTTTAACAACGATCCCTTGAGAGCGATTGCGTAAGGTTTGTTTACGGCATCACTCCCAACGCTCCACAAACACGAACCAATATAGAACAAGGCCGTACAATAAAAGACCATTGACTCATTCCCGATTTTACCAGATAACTCACCTAGATAGGAACTGAAATCGCTAAAGTAGTCCCTCCAGTCCGTCGAGTTTAGTTCCTTCTGCTCCTGCTTGTACGTTGGGGCGGTGGGAGCCCGGTCGACGCTGTACTTTCTCTCGAGCACGGGGGAGAAGGAGACAGATTTAGGGGAAGCAGAGCGCGTGCGCACGGACGTCATACTTCACGCCAGGTATAAAAGCTTTTTGAGATAAATATCCGAGGCAGTCGTAGTGCGACTGTGGCTGAGAGAAGACTGGTTATTTTTGTGTGCGAGCCAGGGTTATCTACGGCGGTCGGTTGCGGATGATAGCGCGGTCACACTGCTAGTTGGCGACGATTATATATTGGACTATTCCCGTCAGGTGGACGCTTCCGACACGTATATTTCATAACATCCAAAAGCCTCATTAACCTCTTTTTAAATATTTTTTTAAATATTTGTAATTTTAAGGGACATTCTTCATAAGTTTTTGGCAGGTGTTGAAAGGGCCTTATTTTTACTGTTGGCAAATTCAGTATAAAACCTTCCAGTACCTACGGGTCAAAACCTATAATTCAGTCATTTTCAAAATACCGCGATTTTATCTAATATCTAGATTCTCGACTTTATCTTTTAATAGGGTAGATAAGAAATATTTTTGACTCCGGATAGTTACCTATTACCGGATAGGACCTAATACGTAAATCATAAAATTCAAGTGGAACATACCACAAAGATAATGTTAATTTATGTGTTTTTTAGGTATTGTTACGTAAAACTATATATACTTGTAATTATTAGGTAGGTACTAGTAAATAAATGCGTAGGACGATTTCGATGATTCTTACGTTAATCGATTCGTCCTTTGCTAGTAGACGATCAAATCCAATAAGGCAACAAGTCGTAAAATGTTAAAGCTATCATTTAGTTACGTAAATTGTCTATTTAAATTTTAACATAGGTAATAGTTATAGAGATATTTACAATTATTTTCGGAAAGAGCATTTTTTATTCCCGATCAGTCTATGTTTAACTAAAATTAATTCAATCAAAAGCAACTACTATATCGACAAGTGAAGAAACTAGCTTTACTCCAGCTTTCACGTACGGATTCGCTTTCTTTTCACATATGAATTACCAATCTAATGTATTTCTGTTATTTTCAGCATTTGTATTATTATTTCTAGATATTGTAATACATATTTAGTTGAGTTTCCTATCTACCTTTGTCCTAACTTTCAATGTGTTTGGTTAATGTTTTGGCAGCTCTTCAACTTTTACGAGGGGTATCAGTGAATGACATGAGATAAATTTAGACCATTCAGGATAAAATTAAGTTTTCTAGCGTGATGTTGAGTACGTAATACGTTACGCTAATAAAGTTTAGCAAAACGCGTAACTTAGTTATTTACTGTCTTTCCTAACCCTTATAACCTTTATTAACAGTGGCAAATGGAAATTAATGGAGATTGTAAAGGGATACAACGTCACACGCTTACACAAAGAAAACTCTACCAATCGCATAAAGCCTAGTGATTTTCGAACTTTCCATAAACGTAACAAGAAATCCTAGAAGCTAGAAAGAAAGGTTATGTGTGTAACATAAAGACTTACGCGTGAATAACATAAAACTTACTTGTCTTAATCTGATTTTACTTTCAATACAATATTTTCATATCCCTAGCTATATACACACATTAGAATAATTTTTATTATTACATACAAATTGATTCATAAGGAGTAAACTCTTAACATCCTGTCCCCTAGTAAACCCCCGTAGATATTTTCCCTAATTTTGGGGGGTACATCCCTAAGATGGCAACACTGATACGTACGGCCTCACCGCCGGACTGCTCTACACACGCACGGATTTGGTACAGAGCGGACCAGATCCGATGCGGACAGCGGCGAACTCTTTGCCTTCTTCTTATGTTCGCCGGACTGCCCTACACACGCTCGGATTTGGTACGGAGCGTACCAGATCCGCTGTACGCTCCGTACCAAATTCGTGTGTCTGTAGATGCCATTACAGTCCCGACACCAATTTTCCTGAAAGAAGTCCGAAGCTAATGACATAACACAAAGTAGCCATAACGATAATGACATGGTAGATTGGTCTCAAGTCAAGGCTGACCAGAACTAAAACTGTAACCATCAAGTTGGAGGATTTTTTATTATCTTCTGAATAGACGTCAGTAGGCGAGACTACCGTCATTTGCGACAAGTAGGCGGTAATGAATGGCCTCTTTGATGTTTTGTAGGTTAATACTAATGAAGTTTAAGGAATTACATAATACGTCTTATTTTAAGAATACTGTCTCTTGAGGCAATACTTTGTATTATGTAAATAAGATCTTCGAAATTGTTTTGTGATTTCAGTGTTAAAATTTCTAGAAGTACCCTCTAAAAATTGTAACATAAAAAATATAAGGTTTTTGCAATGCGAGTTAAAGCTTCTTCTACCAATGAATGGTTATGAAATGAATGAACTGACTGACCATAAAATCTAATCGTCATGTAGGCGTTTAGATCTTCTCGATCTTTTTAACGTTTGGTAATAATACTTCCTTATATGACACACTACAGATTGTTATATATCGATAACAATTATTATGGCATAACTAATTATACGTGGGCACGAGGCTCGGTGCTGTGGGCTATAATAATTGTTGAGAATGTTTTTGTCTAAAGAGACATAAAGACAAAAAGCCGCTAGACGTTAAGGTCGAATAGTTATTGCAAAGTGATCGCATACATTAAGGTCGTAGTAGTAAAGACATAAAATGTAGATGTTGCGCTGATAGCTAAATATATTTTTAGTGCAAAAATACGTCTTATCAGTTATGCATTTATAGCTGAACAGCTATAAATGCTATAGCTAATGCGTCAGTTTAAGGGATTATCAGGGGAACCCCTGATAATCCCTTAAACTGACGCATTATAAATCTATCCTTATATTGTAAAGAGCGTAGGAAGGTTTGTTTGCATTGAATAGGCTCCGAAACTTCTGGGCCGATTTTCATAGACCATGGGGAGGGACATAATATGTTACTCTTTATCGCGGAAATTAAATCTTTATGCGGTTCCCGCGGGATTTACTTTTGCGCGTAAGAAGTCGCGGAAAAATCAAGTATAAGATATTATGCAAAAGATGAAACGGTAATCATGTTTTAAAAAAAATGTGACTTGCTAAAAAGAACAGAAAAATATGGAAAAAAATGCAACAGCAATTGGCGCTTTATATAAAAGAAAACAAATGAGCTTTTCCACACCACACCGAATACCTTGACACTACCAGTATTTGAAAGCTTCTAACACGGCTTAAAAAATCGAATAAATTATCCATTGGTTGCTTGAAAAAAGAAATAGAGACTTCTGTCGTGCTCATTTATAAAAAAAATCTAAAATTGATTAAAATCTACACAGCTCTACAAAGTACAAACTGACAAAGATTGGGAACCGCTGATACGAGGTTTTGTATCAAATTAACACTAGTTAATGTGTTTAACAATGCGTTTCTAAAAACCAAAACTCATGATCAAAACAATTCAAGAATGTTATGAAACTGTTGTGGTGATAAATAATAGGAAAATCAAAGTAATTGTCACAACTTCCGCATAAAATACCAAAGAACAGCATTTTTGTAAGTTAGGGCAAGAGCTTCAATCACCAGAGACCCGGGTAAAATGAAGTATGCTTTATTTTTTATGCTGAATCGATGCATATATTTTTTGTATGTCACTGACAATTTTTACCCATAGATCATTATTGCCCCAACTGACCATAGCTTGCAAGTTTCTTTCTGAATGGAGCAACATCCTACTTCCTACTCCTATTATAAATGTGTTTGTGAGGATGGATGGATGTTTGTTACTCTTTCACGCAAAATCTACTGAACGGATTTCGAAGAAATTTGTATGGTAGTAGTTTAGACTCTGGATTAAAACATAGGCTACTTAGTACTTTTTATCCCGAAGAAGTACCGTATTCCCGTGGGACGCTTTATTTACGCGAGCGAAGCCGCGGGCAAAAGCTAGTATTTTTATATGCAACTGTCAATATTTACCTATAGAACATAAATATACGTAATCCTATAGACCATGTCTTGGTCGTAAGTCATGATAACATAGAATAACAAAGTGATAACTGGATTCTAATCTAAAAACAAAAAGTCCGTATTAATTTAGTTATCGCATTCTAATCCAACTAGCAGTGTACACACGAATATAAACACACGCAACACACACATCACAATTTCATTCACAATTTGCGGAACCGCGCGTACGGTGTAGGAGACCGTCACCAGATTGATGTCAATATTGCGACTGAGAGCATCAACAGTCAGCACTGGATACTGTATGTGGGACGATCGTAGTAGCCGCACTAACTAGTAACACTGTGCTCCGGTAAAGCGGCCTATTTGTTGTAACTTAGTGGCAGAGGTCAAAAGTTGAATTGTAATTTGAACAAATTACTCTCTCTCTCTCTAACTGTAGAACTCATGTGCTCTACATTTACATACATTGCTCTACAACGTTTGAAAGCATCCCATTTTGACGCATCTACTTATTTTAAGCCTCCTACGCAAAATTAGGGGTGTGATAAGTTTGACGTGTCTGTCTGTGTGTCTGTTCATGGCATTGCAGTTCGCAAAATGATTAACCGATTTTTTTTTGTTGAAAGCTGACATGATCGAGTGTTCTTAGCTGTAATTCATCATTATCAGCTAGCTCAATGCGGCGTGGGTTACTGAAATTTTAAAATTTTGTTTATGTTTTCAAGTACAAAAATACCTTATGTTTTTATTCAAAGATTAAAATAGAGTCAAAAATTAAGTTCTAAGAGTAGTATATTATCATAAACTTTAATACGAATTTTGTATGTCCCAACAGTCCCACATACTTATATGGGGATGGGGACGAGCAAGCAGAGAAAGCGACATTTCCAGGTTGAACTCAGTTGCATGACTTGCATCCATTTAATTAATATTAATATCACTTTTCTCCACTTTGTTTCAGAGGGTACTGCTGAGTAGAGGAACAACCATTAACTATGGTCACTTGCATGGTCTATGGAAGGCAAAGTCTGACTAGTAATATAAAAATCGGCACCGAGGTCACTTCCTTTTTAGGGTTCCGTAATACTTAAGGAACCCTTATAGTTTCGCTCTGTCCGTCTGTCTGCCTGTCTGTCTGTCTGTCCGCGCCTCTAGCTCCTCTAATTATGAATATAAATTGATGAAATTTGGTGCAGTTATAGATTGTGTATAGATCACGGTTTCGGGATCATAAAAAAATAATAATGTCATATTCTAGGGGTGGCTATCCATACATGTGACGTGGGCTACGACATATTTTTTCACTCTACCCCATCGTGTGGGGTATCGTAGAATAGGTCTTTTAAAATAAAGGCAAGGTTTCATATGTTATTTTTTTATACAGTTGACCATTTTCGAGTAATCGGCCTCCAAAGTAGTTTGTAAGTTGGTTACCCCCCCCCCCCCCCCCCGCCCTAGCATTTTTAAACTATAGGAGATAGAAACTTGCAAATTTTCATGCTGATAGATCATGCTAAAAACTTTTTAGGAAAATTATTCTGAACCAAATCGGACAGTAACTTTTGGAGTAATTAAAAAAAAACAATATTACGCGTTTATAGTTACGGAACCCTCCTTAGACATGTCCTGATATGCTCTTGGTTAGGTTATTTTTACTGCAGCAAAACAACGATTGGGATGTCATTGGTTAAAACGCATATTAGTGGCATTTATAGAAACGTTTAATAAATTTAGTAGTAAATTTTGTGAATTTTCTGCAACATGGCGAGGTTTCTTTTATATTTCTGGTCAGGCTATGACCAGGTGTAGCGGATCTCAAATGTTCTCGGAAGGCTGCACAAAAGGGAATACAGGACACGGTGTAGCCTACGCGGAATGTCGTTAGCTCTCCGCCAACTATTTCTTTCAAGCCGGAATCATTAAATAGAGCTTTTTTTTAATTAACTTTTTAGTAACGAATGAGGTTAGACGCTTAGATGTAACCGTTAATCTTAGGCAAATCACATACACACAATTTACGAAACAAGGGCTTCTAATAAAATTTCATATAACTAACACAAGTTTTGCTAACAACAAGCTTATTGGACCGGTATTGTTTTTTGGTTAAGATAACAAACCAAGATCAATTTCTTTAAAAAATTAACGCATATCTATGTTGGTGCTTGTGACTATACCGACGGTAATGACAATGACAAACGCAATGACGGAGAACAAACCGTACCAAATCAAAGTCATTGCCGCTCCCATGACTAAAGCGTAAATAATCGCTAAAATACATTTCTATGTTTATCCTCTTTGCATGATATTAGCATTCTTTAAATATGTACGATTGTATGCCTACAAGTATTTGTAATAGATGAAAAACATCGACAAGAAAGTAACCGTCATTATATCATCAATATGCTTCTTTGTAAGATTTCCTATGCAAAAAATAAATCACAAATCACGATATCACCAACCTGGGGACAATAATTGTTTATAATTGAAACGTCTCATAATGTAATCCATTTGGGAGTAGAACAATAGACGGAACAATAGTGCTCATTACATCAGCATCCTCTCTCGGAGGAGACTTATTGCGGTGACCTCTTTGGTCAATTAAAAATGAATTGTAATTTGTAACCGTAATTTCGAGTGAGCCAGCTGTCTACAATTAATATTTTTTACGGCCAATTGGCCCACCAGGCCACCACAACACATCACTGCAACTCCTGTGTAGCCAGGATCTACAGTGGTAACCAACCACAAAAACCATTCGATATAATCTCAGGGGTGCCCGAGGGACATGCTAATTCTGTCTACATCCGCAACAAAATTAATCAGAAGAATGTAAGAGGCGTAGGAAGTGTTTCAGTTTCTCTCCCCAAGCAAAGCGGGAGACGGTAAAATTGTAATGAAAAAAAAAATACGGGTTGCACTCCGGGAGTGCCGACAGAAGTGAAAACTTATTTTGGCGCGTTAGACATTTTTTAGATGGGTACTAGGGTTATTGGGTTATGAATTGCATTTTATTTATGAATTGTATTTTATTAATTATTAGAAACTTTAAAATACATTTAATATTCTTTTATGAATCATCGTTTTCGATAACTCTTGTATCATCATCATTATCGTTAAAATTATTACAATCTAAAATAGAAACTGTAGGTTCATAGTAACTAAAATAGGAAAACAATTATGATTCGAAGTTATTTAAACACCATACGTCAAACTGTGTCTCGTGACGGTATCGCGAGTCCAGAGATTTTATCTCATCTAAAAAATATATGCGTACCGCGCTAAAAGAAGTTTTCACTTCAAAAAGTCAGAATTAAAACGGGAAGCACTACGGAAATAATAAAATAAAAATATATACAATTAGTATTGTACTTTTTAACCTGGGACTCTATTATAATTCTAAATATTTAATGCCCCATGTTAATATTACATTTTTAAGCATTATTTGGGTTCTGGGCCGGGACGAGACTCTATTGCCGAGACTTCGCTGTCTGTCCGTCCATCTGTCTGTCACCAAGCTGTATCATTTACCGTGATAGCTAGACAGTTCAAGTTTTGAATAAAGCGTCCTCAGTGCAGATTTTTATGTTATTGGTCAGACTTTGCCTTCTTTTGTAATTGACTTTTTTGTACCATTTCTATATTAAAATTCATTGGATATTATTTTAAAATATTTTCAGCATTATCGCGAGTCATAAAAGCTCCATCTAACATTCGATGCTGGAACTACGTCTTAAGTATCGTTGCCGCACGTAGTTGGCAAACGGGAGCGGCACCTGAGTCACTATTCGAAAACAAGGTTACAAACATTCACACTAGGTGGCATTATACGCGTTGGACAAAAATAAAGAATCCGAGAATATTGTTCAGCAAAAATATCTTCGATCAACTTGGAAGAACAATTAATCACGTTTCTTTTCTTAGAAAAAGTTAACTACTATGTGTAGATGTTTGTTACTCTTTGACGCAAAAACTACTGAACGGATTTCGATGAAATTTGGTATCTTTGTAGTTTAGGCTCTGGATTAAAACATAGGCTTCTTTTATCCCGAAAAAAATCCAGTGTTCCCGAGGGATACTGTATTTTTTATCCCGAAAAAATACAGTGTCCCCGAGGGATACTGTATTTTTTATCCCGAAAAAATACAGTGTTCCCGAGGGATACTGTATTTACGCGGGCGGAGCCGCGGGCAATAGTTAGTAAGTATAATAATAAGCATTAGAAAAAAAATTAAGAAGACAGTACTTAATATTTAATGCCCGCTTTCTAAGGTGAATTTGTCGGTAGTTTATCTATCCATTAGCGCTATTGGTTCCATACCTTGCATTTGAACAAAAAAGCGACAATATATAAACTAAGTTTAACTGAACTGACGTCACTATGTGGTCTGTTTGTCGATTCCATAACTCGTAATTTACACTGCTACTGATAGATGGCGCTAACACAAACAAGGTAATCCCTGTTTTAATAAATTTTAAAAAGTTTTAATAAAATTAATATTTAAACTTAAGTATTGTAAAGTTTTTTAAATCACCCCCAAAGTAGATAACAAATGATTTCCATAAAATTAGTCACATTGCCGAATTAAATCATAAACAAGATACTTTAATCCTAGAATTTGAAAAAGATTAATGATCACTATTTGGATCTTTCGGGACTCTGCGTCAGATAAACTTAGTTTATTTAGAGTTTGTGTAAAATATTCAGAAACCTTATGTAACGCGTAGAAGCAAATAATATACTTTCTGTTGAAGTTTTAATTAATAATATAAGTATTTTATACTATTGATCAAAGTCTACATTTAGTAAGAAGCGGCGCTGCATCCACAGCACTCAAATCCGGCATCCACAGCACACAAAATTATTATAAAGCATTCTTAAATTGTGGAAAATCATAACAGATAGATTCATATTAGATAGTAACAGGAATAGGACGAAGATTATTTGGCTCGCGACAGTGTCTTAATGAGGTCGTTCACCAACAAAACATTAGCGGAGTAGCTAAACAGTTTTAAAAACCTCTACCCACTCTCGGCGTCTGTTTTCCGGCACATTGGTAAACAATTTTAAAATATTGAGAGATTTTTTCACGTTACAAATTCTCCACCTTTACCATTGAAAAGCGAAACCAAACAGTGATAATATTCAATACAGTAAACCGCTTTTTTACCGGCGCTAAATTGGGAGAAGATAACGATGGAAACGAAGACAAACGAAATTTCCATTTAAGATGACTTAAGATTTTTAAGGCGTCATAGGCTCATTGTGAAGATTTTTACACAGTAGATCATAGATGTATTATATTAAAAAGAGGCAGTAGATGTATATGTGTAGGTCCTACCTAAGCTACCTAATGAATATAATAATAGATGATTACTCATTAGCCATAAGTGTGAGTTTTCATTTTAGATAATTTAGCCTTAATTTAGTAAATACGAAAACGTCAACGGATTATTTTTGTTTCATAAATGAGCGGAACCTTTTTCTTGAACGAAAGATTGACGTAATGATAGATGCTAGCTATTTTGTATAAATAACAATAGATCTATTTACGTGTAATATCCCCACGAGCAACACGACTTTCTATATCTGCTTGAACTCCTAGACTTTGGTCAATATAATAGCTCCCCCACACCGATTTAGGTGACGGTGGCCGGTTTCATTGAAACCAGGCTTATTTTATAGTAGGTACCCAAGTGTGTGCGCAGTACATAAGAGCACTCTCTCTTCCTTTACTCTCGTAACCCAGTGGGACGGATAACGGACACGACTGGTGAGAGATCAGGCGCAGGTCCGATCTTTTACATCCATCCGAAACATGGATCATATTTCTTGTCAGCCTGCATTGTCCTAACCAAACTTTGATACAATCGTTTTATGTTGTTTCAACGCGGGAATCGAACCCACGACCTCCGAATTGAGAGTCAAGCTCTAAACCACTAGACCTCTTTGGTCTCTATATGGCAGCAATCGGCGAAAAGTACTTCTGCATATTATGGTAATTGGCAAACTTTATTTGTTCAGAAGTAACAAAAAAAGAGAAAAACGTCAATGAAACATAAAAAGTATGCAACATTACTACGTTTACATTATCAACCAGTACTCCGCTGTTTATTTAACGTTTTCTTTTCCCCCAAACAAACATAGCACGCTTTCCTAATATTATGTTATTACAACACAACGCAATTAAGAAGAAACTAACATTAAACTTACTATTTTGACGACGACCAAATGAGGTAGTCTTTAGCCTTCGTTTTGAAAAACATTGATACAAGTACATATCAAGAATGGTCAAGAATATGACCGTGATTTCTCTACTAAGCTGTTGTGTTAATTTGTTTTGATAATACATTATTATTGAAAACATAACCTATATACCTAAGTGATGAAAATACTAAGCTTCAGAAGAAAAGTAACCAGTAACCTAGTAACCAGTGAACTTTTTAGTAAGTTATACATACACTAATACTTACAATCATTATACGTCTATTCTCAATTTTAGTATATACCTAGTCTATACAGTATAGATACTGTTCCGTTTCGTAGACGGTTATTTTCTTATCGGATGTAGGGGCGTTCCTACGCCACTCTTTTCATGTCGGAAGTCATCATCCGATTCTTAAATAACCTTAATTTAAATGAGCGTATCGGGTGACACAAACGAGTATTGCAAATTGCAATACCTAAAAATAAAACTTCATTTTAAAAGATCAACATTTCAGAAAAAAAAGTTAAGATTTAGACGAGGTTTTTTAAAATATTAAATACCATCATTCATCTACCTATAGTGCTGTAGTAACAAAAAAAACTACAACTAGTAATTATAAACAATCGCGATATAAATACAAGTATAGTTATAGTAAGACGCGTGATGTTCCTTAGTCCTAAACCTCAATTCTCGTATTTAAAGTAGACTTTCATTTTACTTTGATTGTAGGTATTATAAGTCAAGCGGCATGTTATCATAACATGATTTTGTGAAGTTTGGACCAATCACAGCGCGTTTCACGTTGGTTTAACGTTTATGAGAATACCGTTTGACAGTTTTGATGTGCCCCTGACGCGTTTTCTTTGGCTATCGAAACTTAGTAAAGCAGGGGAAATTTCATTACCTACTAAATTTTGATAAGACCACGCCAACCTTATAGTTAGTTTAACTAGATCCACATCCTGCCGAACGAATATGGTTGCATAATTAACATGAATATCATAATGATAATCAGTTTCATAGGGCGGCCCTAAGCCCACATGGCGTTGGAAACGTGTTATAACGTCAATACTTGAATTAGAATTGCAATGGACCCGTATTAATAAACCGAGAGCTGGACTACCAATTTTAGTGCAACTATTCAAGGTAACCTGGCAACTTGTCCTATACCTTTCTTTTTTTTCCCGGGGGAAATGCATTACGCATACCACCCAGGCGCAGGGGGCACCCGAGTGGTTATATGGGACTCCCGTATAGGCTAATGAGACCCACGGTATACCCACTAAAACCATCCCCCACCTTCCTCCTCGCCGCCCTGTCACGGGGCCATGGGAAAGATAAACAGATCCGCGACCCCGCCGGCGGCAGCCGCCCACTAGCGGCTTCATCCAAGGCCCGAAGGCCCCAGGCGCACCAGATGGTAAGGTGCGCCTCCCTCCTCGGCCACCACCAGTACTGTAGCAAACTCCCCCCGAGTCTGCTACTAGGAGGCCACAGATACCAGCCTCCACAACCGGTACCCGGTGGCCGGTGGCTCCTCCAGCCGGCTGGGAGCGTCCTCCTCGGGCCAGCCGGCCCTGGTTCCCTCTTCGCTTCACCGTGGGTGTCCAGTCCATGGTTACTAAGCCCCACCGCCGCGACAAGGCGTGTAACCATCGGGGAACTTGTCCTATACCTCACCTATTATACCCCAAGTCTCATCGCCTATAGCTATTCCATAGGAACCGAGATTCGTAGACGAAGACTTGATAGTAAAACGTACTAAAAACATCACATTGAATGTAATGTGGAATAGGCAATCGGACTAATTTTTTTTGTATTGCATAAATGAATAGTACTCTTAAATATGAGTAACTTCTCAGAAGAAACCGTATATCAAAAGTCAATATTTTCAAAGGTACAGCGATTTGTATAAAAATTTTCGCGAGCCTCCTAAAAACGCTCCATACTAAAGTCGACCTACAAATGACGTCACTTGTAGGTTATAGTATATGAAGTAGTATATGAAGTATATGGCCGCAGGAATATATTTGTAAAATGTATCTCCGATATTTGTGCGTTTAAGTTCATACTTACCATAATGAATGTTTTTGTATATGACGTGAGTAAACTAATGATGTAGGTTTTGTTTACCAATTTCGCAAAAAAAAAAAAATTCTTTTGGTACTGGAGCGGAGCGAAATTTTGTATACAAATCGCTGTACCTTTGAAAATATTGACTTTTGATATACGGTTTCTTCTGAGAAGTTACACATATTTAAGAGTACTATTCAATTATGCAATAAAAAAAATCAGTCCGCTTGCCTATTGCATTATATTGTTATAAATATAATAACCACCAAGGTCTGGCGAAATCACCATATATTGCGCGTAGGACTGACCTCGCTAGGGTCACAGTCAATGATGTTAACTGTTATGTATTGAGAAACCATGAAGCATTTATTTCTTATCCACAATTATCTGTGACATTTTTATTGTAACCTTTTACGCTTTACAAACGAAACAAATGCAGAGTCTACACTGAGGAGAAGAGCTAGAAGCTCTAAGCTCTTCTCCCCGTTAAAAAGAAATCAACCGTGAGTAATCGATCTCTATTAAATTGACGTAAAATTAACATTATTCGCGGCCTTGGTTTCAAAGAATAATTTATGCTATGTAATAATCATGTACCAGCGCGAACGATCTCAGTCAAGTATAGAAATATAAACCACATTGCCATCTGCTCGCAAGTCGCATGTAGGGAGACCATTAATGGCACATAACACTATTACTCCTATAAAGATTAATGGCTCACCACAAGAAAACAGTCTGAATAAAATAGAACATTTTATGTTTTAAAATAATACACTCATATACCTAGTTACCTACCCAACTATTTCAACATTTATTTTTTCAATTTTCTTAGGCATTATTAGGATACATTGAAGTGGCAAAACTTGGGCCTATATTTCAAATAATCTTACTATGGCCTTATTTTGTAAAAGCTATTGAAAATCACTAATTAATTTATTGAGTCATAGAAACAGTTCTTAAGAAACATCATGTCATAGGCAAATAGGTAGTCATTAAACAAGGTGACGAATATTATAATGAATGGAATCTGTGAACTTATGTCCAGGTATTTCCAACACAACACAAAAAATCAACTTTTTTATGCGTTTGGTTGCCATTTGAAAGTAAAAATGACATGGTGCTGCATTCTTTTACAAAAGCTTATAATATAATATATTCTATATTTGGTCCAATACTCTGTTATAACCGAACCGAAATGTATTTGTAATACAACGAATGAACCGTATAAAGTGAACGCGTTACACAAAATATATAAGAGTAAACGTACAATCCGCATTTGTCAAAACATATGGTTCTCGTCCTCGGTTCGTGAGTCAGAGAACCACAAAGCCTCCGAAGCCTAAACTATCACGTACGAGAACTGAGTCAGCAAGCCATCTCAAAATAGCGACATATTTAACCAAGCACAATTTTACAGTACTTATAAGGCTCCACAAACTCCATGTAGAAAAGCAACGTTACTTTTATGTGCCGCTACCACACACGTCACCAGTTATTGCAAACAAAGCACGCCAGATTTCTGATATTTAATCTGGATTCGCAAGCGTATACTGACATTTACTGCTGACTGCAGAATCCTTTTATAAAAGTAGTTAATTGGGAAAAGTTTTTATTACGTAGGGTAACTCTACGAGTGGCGAAGGGTTTCTATAACTCCATTCCTATCGGCTTCCCTTGTCACTTACCTTTTGCAAACCTTCATAGAAATTCCTAATTTCCTACCAATTATACAGGCTCCGGCTTCCCTATGAAGGAGAAGCAGCCTTCGCCACTAATTACTCTACCTAATATACTTCCGAGATTATCAAGCCAGATAGATATAATTATTAATTATAGATATTACAAGAAAATTCGCAAGACGTGACCCCAAGTCGTGTAACTCGCGTAATATCATTGAATGGATAATGTGTTAAGGAGATAAATTGCAATTCCGTTCAATCAAAATGGATAAAACGTTTGAAAACATTCGCTCACAGGATATGTAAAAGACCCTGAGATTTAACAACACAGTACTTCCGGTTACGTTTCATGTACAAGTTTTTTTTTAAAGTGACCATCACAAAGGCACAATATCAGACCTTAAACAATGCCCATTTGTGGAAATAAGGACTCGTAATGCGACCGAGCCGGAAAACCTGTATCACATCTGTACTGGAACTGTGTCAAGTTCGCATTATGCCACATGATGATATCACAACTTTTACAAGAAATCAGCAGCCAGCAACTACAGTAGTACTACGGAACCCTAAAAAGATTTACGAAAAGGTGGGTTTTCTTTTCTTTGCATTTTCTGAAAACATTTACTATGGTATTTTTTTTACATTATCAGAAAGGAGAGATTTCAACGAACGAAAAGCCCCCCGAAAATTTTTTAAAAAAGCTGATATTTTGACGGGAGAATTTTGGATTGAAAATTAGGGTTAATTTTTTCACCTTAATAAGTTAAAATAAGGTAAAAAATTCTCCCTTAAAAACTCACCCCCTTACACTTCCCGACTCAAATCGCCCGTAAATTATTCCTTTTATTTTGTTATATTCTCTTCCTTTTCCAATGGGTTTCATCCTACTATATTTTTTTTTCACTTTTGACAATTCTCAAAGGCTTCTGCTTGGAATGTTAAGACTACTTAACATTCCAACCACAGAATATAATACACAGGTTTAAAATATTCCGTATTGACATAGTATAGGCTCAAAAAAACTAAACGGTAGAAAATTAAGTGGATATTAAATCAGTTACTTAATGGCCAAATTTAATTATAAAAATCCAAGAATTAACGGACCATTTGTCTATGCACCGTCAAACATAAGTTATAATAACCCTTTCATGAAGAAAAACTTCCTCCGCCGCGCGCCGTGTGTATCAAACGTTCAGCTTTCTTAGAAATTCGTCACAAGATTTTATAATTTCTCGAAATGTAACATTAGTTGCTATTTCCTGTGTTGTATTTAAAAAGCGATGAAAACAATTACGAATATTGTATGACTAAAAGTACATTTCGGGAAAATATTGCCGAAAGAAATCCTAGCTCTATACTAGCTTTTAGCCGATTTCTACAAATTAAATGTTTTAATCCAGACTCCAGAGTCCTAAACTGCTACCATACCAAATGTTATCATAATCCGTTCTGTAGTTTTTCGTGAAAGAGTCACTAAAATCCATCCTCACAAATTTTCACATTTATAAGTAAGAATATAATATTATGTAGTAATTTTTATAGAATATTTTTTTCACATGGTATTTATAAGGCATATTCTCTTTCATGTAACGAATAAAAAAAAATATTTATATGGAACCCTTTTAACGTCCCTCACTCTACATCTACTAGTAAACGCCGACATAAGTAATTGGAACAAACGTCAATTAATTAACGAAACTATGGGAAGCTCGTCCCCGAATGACACAAATTACGAACGTATTATAGGATATGAAGGGTAGATACTAAATATGAATAGACGAAGAAAACTGCTGCTTTTGAAGAGCAAAACAGTTAAAAATATCTTCTAAAAAATTCTATAGAATTTTTTCTTCCTAAAAGTTTGGATATATTGTAGTGAGTAGTGACTGTTGAGTCTAAAGAGAAATTTAAAAAAATAAAGCTGTAAATGTTTTATTAATAAGTAATTAAATTAAGTGCATCTTAATGCCTCATATAAACATCCGAGGATTTATATTCACTTATTTAACTTTCACTAAATAACGTTTAACATGATACAAACGTAGAGGAGGGTTGTATAGTATGAAAAGAAGCAATCCTGACAATATGTATAGCTAACATTCTAGAGTGTTTTGTCATAGAAAAGCTTAAATCATCATCATCAACGACCACTCACGTCACCATTGCTGAGGCTTGATGTCTTTCCTCAATCTGAAGAGGGCGGGGCCGAGGCTGTAGTCCACAATGCTAGTCTATTATAGTGGATTTGTATAAATGGGTTGATCCTACTACTAATATATTATAAATCTGAAAGTTTGTGAGGATGGATGGATGGATGTATGGACAGATGTTTGTTGTCTTTCAAGCAAAAAGCACTGAACGGATTTTGATAAAATTTGGTATGGTAGTAGTTTAAGCTCTGGATTAACATTTAGGCTACTTTTTACCCCGAAAAAGTACAGAGTTCCCATGGGATACTGTATTAACGAGTGCAGAGCCGCGGGCAAAAGCAAATATTACTAGATATCCTAATATAGATATTTTATATTAATTACTTTGATAGTGTATAATTATATTATTATTTATTTATGTTTAAGTATAGACATAATATGTAATAGTAGATTATGCACCAAGGGGATAAAGCAGTGTCTTACGTCACGGGTAGCATATTGGACCCTGAGCATAACGAGGGACTCTAGAGTTAACTCCCGAGCGTAGCGAGGGAGTTAAAACTTAACTCCCGAGTGAAACGAGGGAGTTATGTAGAGTCCTGAGTAAAGCGAGGGGTTCAAGCTGCCCAAGACGAAGACAGGCTTTATCCCAGAGGTGCATACTCTACTTTTCATACCTACTGCGAGGCAATAAAAACCTACCACCTAAACCAGGGCTACAAAAATATAACATTTATTTTGTTCAAAATTAATATTGATATTGGACACATTTGTCCAGTTATGGAGGGACAGAGTAATATTTTTATTAGGAACATTTATGGATGTTGTGGTGGAGTTTATTTGAGTAGTACTTAAAGATTCAGGAACTTGTGACTGACGATTTTGACACGTGAGAATATTAAAATTATAGGTGGCCAGTTCGATTTTCGAATAAACTCTCAGCAATACCATATCTACACTAATATTATAAAGAGGAAAACTTTGTTTGTATGTTTGTTTGTTTGTTTGTTTGTTTGTTTGTTTGTTTGTTTGTAATGAATAGGCTCAAAAAGTACTGGACCGATTTCAAAAATTCTTTCACCATTCGAAAGCTACATTATCCACGAGTAACATAGGCTAAATTTTATTTTGGAAAAAAGTAGGGTTCCGTAAGATATTTGGGTTTTTCGGACACAAGGTGTAAAAAATAAACCAGAAAAGTTACTTATTTTGCGTACGCTGCCTAAACTATAAAAGATAGAACCATAAAATGTTCTAATTAATTGTAGATCTTATAAATATCTACAAAAAAGTCCGCGACACACTATACCTATCTATGTCGAGTGAGGCACAACAACCATTTTTTTATTTAGAAATCTTGATTTTTTTTTTGGACTACATTTAAACGCGTTTATTTTACTCATGTTATTAATCCTTATCAAAATAAATTATTTCATCACTAAGTACAGTTTATGTAGATAACATTTGGTCTTTGAATGATTAAAATTGGACGTTTGGTTTTGAAGTTATGGCGAAATTAAAATATTACGACTTCTGCTGCACGGCCCGTTGTGAAGTGGGCGTCACCAAGGCGGGGTGCGCGTGCGGGTTAATGTTTAGTTTAGTTAAGTTAAATAGTTTAGTTATTTTATAAACATCAAATTGATAATATCTTAAAATATAATACATTATAATATCTATACATCTATACAGTTAAATACAATTTAAGTGTCTGTTTGTAACTTCAAATTAACAGCTTTTTACATAATGAATCTGAAAGTATATTCGGTACTTACAATAAAATACATTTTTTTTTAATTTTTGTCTGTCCGTCTGTCTGTCTGTAAGTCGGTCTGTCTGTCTGTTTGTTCCGACTAATCTCTGAAACGGCTGGACCGATTTTCACGGGACTTTCACTAGCAGATAGCTGATGTTATAGGGTACATAGGCTACTTTTATTTTAGGGTTCCGTTTAAAAAAATAGGATTCCGCTTTCGTTAGTCATAAATAAAGTCGCGGGTAAATTTCAGCGATATCCCAAAGTATTGTTCCACGCGGACGAAGTCGCGGGCAAAAGCTAGTTATTATTAAAAAAACTCTATGATAGATACGTATCTATTAGGAATTTTCATACGAATTTTAACGTTCCAAATTCAAATCACTTTAATCCCTTGGGAGTTTCATACAACATTATCTCCCTTGGGAGTCAATGACATGCTTTACGTTGAGATTGCGTGATATATAATCGAACATTGTCGAGCAGGTGGTATGAAAATGTAATTGTGCACGTTCTATCTGCTTTCTTTTATCCCTTTTCTCTCCGTAGGGCTGCTGGAAGAAATTTCTTTTTAGAAATAAGCAGAACCTTTGTGTCATTTTTCCATGTAATGTGTAATGTTTTAAATGTTTCTTGTGTACAATAAATTGTTAAATAAAATAAATAAATAGAGCGGGCGCGGCACACACAGGTGGCACTAACTAATTCTAATGAAACAAAATTAACCTGACCCACAACAATCGCGATGACTTCATTTTGCACTTCATTAAAAACGTTACGTAAGTTGTTAAGGCCGTGTGGACCCAATTTTACATGACTTTGAATCGATAGTAAACAAACAAATAGTAACTTTAAAAAGCCAAAAAAAATACACATTGTTGTTTACTTAATGTTCTTTTACAATTTGTGGTTCGAAACATAATATTGAAAACTTCACTCGATCAAAAATAATTCCGAAGAGGAGGCTAAATTTGAATATTTTCTTTTTGTTCATGAAGTTCATGATAGTTTTACTTTCAAAAATCATATCTACAAAAAGCTAATAACTTAAAGAAGAATAATTTGTGGTTACATTTTGCATGTTGGTTTAATTATTTTAACAATAAATAATTATTGAAATGCAGCGTGCGTAAGCCGCTTGAGTCGCCCCACAGTCGCCCGCTAGGCGTTGACGAGGGCAGACCTATGTCAGTTTTGCTAGCGCACGGCTTACCCGCGTATTTATCGAACAATTCTTTCGTTTCTAACGCAGTGTAGGAAAGTCAGTTTGTTTTGTTTTTTTTATTTTTGAACTAAATTATACATATCATACACAATAACATGTTATATTTTATCGTCGCCGCGTCATTGCTTTTGCCAGATGAGACGACCTCTGTGGCTCAGTGATTGAGCGTGTTGGTGCTCAAGCCGGGGGTCGCGGGTTTGAATCCCGCCGAAGGAACAAAAAGTTTCCTGTGTTCCCGGGTCATGGATATGTATAATACAATAAAAATCTAAAGGAAAGCCAGTTTGTTTTGTATTTTTTTATGTTTCTTTTTATTTTTGAACTAATTCTATACAGATAAATAAAATTGAAGTGTCTGTTTGTAACTTCAAATTAACAGCTTTTCATGTAAGGAATCTAAAAGTATATTCGGTACTTATAATAAAATACCAATTTTTAAAATTTTTGTCTGTCCGTCTGTCTGTCTGTTTGTTCCGGCTAATCTCTGAAACGGCTGGACCGATTTTCACGAGACTTTCACTAGCAGATAGCTGATATTATAAGGTCTAACATAGGCTACTTTTATTTTAGGGTTCCGTTTAAAAAAATAGGGTTCCGCTTTCGTTAGATCTGCGCAAACGAAGTTGCGGGCATCAGCTAGTTATACATATAACCATACACAATAACATGTTACATTTTATCGTCGCCGCGTCGTTTCTTTTGCCAGATGAGACGACCTCTGTGGCTCAGTGATTGAGCGTGTTAGTGCTCAAGCCGGGGGTCGCGGGTTTGAATCCCGCCGAAGGAACAAAAAGTTTCCTGTGTTCCCGGGTCATGGACATATAATACAATAAAAATCTATAGGAAAGTTTGTTTTGTATTTTTTTATGCTTCTTTTTATTTTTGAACTAAATCTATATACAGATAAATAAAAATGAAGTGTCTGTTTGTAACTTCAAATGAACAGCTTTTCACATAATGCATCTGAAAGTATATTCGGTACTTACAATAAAATACCAATTTTTAAAAATGTCTGTCTGTCTGTCTGTCGGTCTGTCGGTCTGTCTGTCTGTTTGTTCCGGCTAATCTCTGAAACGGCTGGACCGATTTTCGAGGGACTTTCACTGGCAGATAGCTGATGTCATAAGGTCTAACATAGGCTACTTTTATTTTAGGGTTCCGTATAAAAAATAGGGTTCCGCTTCCGTCAGTTAGGCGCAAACGAAGTTGCGGGCATCGGCTAGTTATACATATAACCATACACAATAACATTATCGTCGCCACGTCGTTGCTTTTGCCAGATGAGACGACCTCTGTGGCTCAGTGGTTGAGCGTGTTGTTGCTCAAGCCGGGGGTCGCGGGTTCGAATCCCGCTGAAGAAACAAAAAAAAATTCTGTGTTCCTGGGTCATGAATGTGTATTAAATATGTGTATAATACAATAAAAATCTTAAATATGTGTATAATATAAAAATTATTAAATATATTTCTGTTGTCTGGTACCCGTAACACAAGTTCTTCGAGAACTTACCACGGGACCAGATTGACTTGGTGTGAAGCGTCCATAGATATATTATTGTGTTGTGTGTTATGAGAAAAAAGTAGCTGATGCGTGGAGTAGCCTTAGTACATTATTGAATAAGCCAGTAAACAGTTTTTATGAATTTGTAACATCTACCATCTTCTTTGCCGTACTTTTCGTTTCTTTTTATTTCGATTTCTGTTTTTACAATAATAATAATAAATAACTCCCCACGCCGATTTCGGTGACGGTGGCTGGTTTTATTGTAGCCTAGCCAGTTACATAGGAGTATTTTTATAGTGCCCAAGTGTGTGCGCAGTACACAAAGGCACTCTTTTTTTTTTTTTTACTCTCGTAATCCAGTGGGACGGATAACCGACACGACTGACGAGAGATGAGGCGCAGGTCCGACTTTTTACCTGCCTTTCTTCATTCTTGTCAGACAATCAGGTGATCAGCCTGCATTGTCCTAACCAAACTTGGAAACAACATTTTTTGTTGTTCCAGTGCGGGAATCGAAATTAGAACCTACGACCTCCGAGTCGAGAGCCAAGCTCTAACCACTAGACCACGGAGGCTGTTCTATTTACAATAAAATATAAGGATACGTGCTCAACATCCGTCATGCTTGCCTTTGCAGAACACACCAAGTCACTCGCAAGTAGGGGTTGCAATCCGGATACTTCGAAATTCGAAAAATACGAAAAATCCGGATTTTCATTTAAAAATCCGGATTTTTCGATTTTTTCGAATCTTGGTTACTACTACGAAAATTACATATTTTAATTGTAATTAGTATGCACTCTAGACGTACAATATTTGAATAAGGGATATAATTAATCGAGTGAACAAAAAATAAGTTGGTGACTGCACGTGAGCATACTGTATTGCTGAATTTGGCAGCGAATTAATATGTTGGCGACTAAATTACCAAACTGGTGAAATCACTCAAGTAACAAAAAATACAAAAATCGGCAGATAAAAAGTAGCGAAATTTAATCCAATTAGCACCGATGAGTTGGTGACCATTATACCATGTAAGTAGCTAATAAAGATTTGATTGATAAATTAATAGCTGCTAAAAATTCAATTTGCAAGCTACGGAAAATCCCAGTTTTGGATACTATTGGAGATTTTTTTTCTTTGGTATGGGTATCGTTTTCAAGGTTTTTGGGGGTGCAGAATAATATGAAAATAAAATCCGTTTTAAAATTCCAAAATGGCGTATATTTTTTTTATTATTAAAAATGGATCTCTTTTTCCATGTTTCATATGCTGATTATAAAATTGTCTTCCTATTTCATTTTCCAAAATGGAGACTATCCAATCTTCGTAAAATTAACATGTAGTTTGTAGAGGTACCAGCTATGTAAGGTATAGAAACTTTTCGAAATTCAGGATTTTCAAATTTCTTTTTTTGGCATTCATGAAAAAAATATGCGATTTCCGGGTTATTAAGGGGGAGGAATTTTTATTATTTTCCAGTAGTAGTATTATTTTTCCGTTTCTGAAATAGAAGGGATTATAGAAAAAAATATGGCAATGTTCTACTTTGACACGAACGGTGAATATAGAAAGCTAAAGAAAATAAAGCTATAGAAATTTTGGAAAATTCAGGATTTTCAAATTTCTTTTTCTTCCATCGTGAAGAAAATATGTTGATGCGGGTTCTTAAGGGGAGGAAATTTTCATTATTTTTTTCAATAGGATGCACCATTTTCGAGATAGAATCAATTTTATTAAAAAAAATAATTAAATGCTCTACACTGAGATACGAGGGATGGATTATACCATTATGGTATAAGGGACACGGCACTTAAGCTCTTAAGCTCTTATCTTACAAATAGAACGCAGAGAGTAAATTCTACAAGGTCTAATGGGACCAAAATAGAACTAGGTGTGCCACAAGGGTCCATTTTTGGCCCATTTCTTTTTCTCATCTATATAAATGACCTTCCTTATCTAGTTAAAGATAAGCATGAGATAGTACTTTTTGCTGATGACACTTCACTAATTTTTAATGTGAAGCGACGACAGTCAAATTACGACGAGGTAAATAGTGCTCTCTCGAAAATGGTACACTGGTTTAATGTTAATAATTTACTTTTAAATTCCAATAAAACAAAATGTTTAAAGTTTAGCCTGCCAAATGTTAGGCAGACACAAACCAATGTACTATTAAATGATGAGAAAATGAACTTAGTGGACACCACTGTATTTCTAGGAATAACACTAGATTGTAAATTACAGTGGGGTCCCCATATTACAAATCTGGCTAGTAGGCTTAGTTCTGCAGCATATGCAGTGAAAAAAATTAGAGAAATTTCCGATGAGGACACAGCGCGGCTAGTTTATTTTAGTTATTTTCATAGTATAATGTCATATGGCATTCTTCTATGGGGAAACGCTGCGGACATTAACACAATATTTGTGCTGCAGAAGCGAGCTATACGTTCTATTCATAAGATGTCATGTTTTGAATCTCTGAGAGATAAGTTTAAAGAAATAGGTATTCTGACCGTCGCTTCTCAATACATTTTGGACAATGTGTTGTATGTCAGAAAGAATTTAAATAACTTTAAAAAGAAAAGCGACAACCATTGTAGGAATACTAGAAATAAGAACAAGTTAGAAATACCGGTGATCAGACTTAGCAAAGTAAGTAAATTGTTTAAAGGTTCATGTATACGCCTTTACAATAGAATCCCAGAAAACGTTCAAAATCTTACCATTAATAAATTTAAAAAAGCTGTTAAAGAACGTTTGTGTGCTAAAGCTTATTATAAAGTCAGTGATTTCATTAACGATTGCACACATTGGGAATAAGATGGCCCCTGCAAGGCTGCTTTTATGTACTTAAGTATGCTCTATGTACTTATGAATAATGTTATATAGATTAAGTTCCAACATTGTAAATTTTTTTTTGAAAAGAACAATTTTCCCATCTTGTTGCTAAAAGGTGGCCCCGTGCGAGTTTCTTACGCCGGTTCTTCTCGCCGGGCTAGTTTCCGAACCGGTGGTAGGCATCATGTAGGACAATTTTATAAGCGTTATTTCATAACCTACATGGAAATAAAAATTTTGAGTTTGAGTTTGAGTATAAAGCTATAGAAATTTTAGAAAATTCAGGATTTTCGAATTTCTTTTTCTCCCATCTTGAAGAAAATATGTGGTTACGAAGTTATTAAGGGGGAGGTAATTTTCATTATTTTATCAAGTAGGATGCACCGTTCCTGAGATAGAAGCAATTATAGAAAAAAAATACGGTAATGCTCTACTCTGAGACACGAACTGTGTAAAACGCTATACAAAATTTGGAAAATTTAGGATTTTCAGATTTTTTTTTTCTTCCATCATGAAGAAAATATGATGTTGCGGGGTTTCTAAGGGGGAGGAAATTTTCATTATTTTTCACTAGGATGCACCGTTTCCGAGATAGAACCAATTTTATAAAAAAAATGTAAATGCTCTACATTGAGATACCGGGGATGCTTAGAGCTATAGAAATGTTGGAATATTCAGGATTTTCGAATTTCTTTTTCTCCAATCATGAAGAAAATATATGGTTGCGGGGTTGTTAAGGGTAAGGTAATTTTCATTATTTTTCAAGTAGGATGCACTGTTTCTGAGATAGAAGTGATTATAGAAAAAAAAATATATATGGCTTTGCTCTTCTTTGAGATATTATAGGCGATGTATAAAGCTATGGACATTTTGGAAAATTCAGGATTTTCAAATTTCTTTTTCTTCCATCATGAAGAAAATATAAGGTTGCGGGTTACTAAGGAAATTTAAAATGGATGACTTTTTTGTAATCAGCACCCCCAGAAACCAACAAAAGGACAACCTTATTTTTATAAAATTTAGTATGTCCGCCATATTGGAATTTCAAAATGAATGTTATTTTCGTATCTAGCACCCCCAAAAACCTGGTAAACGACCTATGTTAATTTTACGAAAAATGAATATCCGTCATTTTTAAATTTCATAATGAATCTACACAATATGTAGATATTAATTAAATCGAGGAAAATTCAAATTTGGGAATTTTGTACGCTCCTTTATGTTTTTTATATGTGCACTGGTTTTGCTGCTTATACGTTTTTTGAGTTACCTACATTAGGGAATATATATATGTGCCTATTCTTAAATTAAATGTGTACTCACAAATTGTCGCCAAGATGGTTATTTGTTCGCTAAAATAATATCTGTCTGCCAGTTTGGAATATTCAGTGGTATTATTTAGTCACCAGTTTTGTAATTTTTTATTCCTTACATTCTTTAGCCAACATGGTAATTAAGTATTCAATATTCGGTATTTTCACATCCAAAATTTAATTGTTTTGTCGTAAGTTTAAATACATGCTTTTGAATAATTTGATATTATTTGTTGTCCTGCTGAAATTGTTGACACATTTTTCCATTTATTCAAGTTATTTGGTAGAACATAGTCAATCCATTAAATGAAGATGCGAGGGATAAAGATCTGCTAAAATATGTATGGCCGCTATATATGTATATGTATATGGACTGTTGCTAAGATATTCACCATTTTAGATTTTTCAGTAGTAGTACAGTTCAGTAATAGGTGATCCAATTTATAAAAACACTGAATATGGTTTCAGTTTCAATTGCACAAGTAGCAAGAAGTACAATAAGCAAATCCAAACCCAATTAAAGCTTTGTATTTTTATATTTATCGAATTCTTACTAACGAAAGTCGAAACATATTATTGCAATTTTAATTTCTACAATCATAGAATGCCAAATTAATATGACAGCTTAAAAAGAAATGTAGTGGTTTAACTTTATTTAATTATCTTTTATATAATGGACTTACCAAATACCTTAATATTATCTCTATGATATCAGGATAAATTCTTAAAAATTTTGGGAAGAAGTTTTGGAGTTGATAATAACTGACTGGTTGGTTAGAGATTAGAGAGAGTTTTGCCGAATGAATGAAGGTAATAACATTTTTTTTTTAATTATTAAAATTATTTTGATTAAACTAAACTAACCTAAACTAACGAGTCAGTAGCAAAACTAAATGAAAATCAACGCTCCTGTAGAAACCTCCTCCTCCTTTGCGTAAAAGTAATTATTTTTTAAGATAATATTATAAAGATAAGATATAGGTGTCAAAAATAGCACCAACGATTTGTCTAAACCACTGTTATTTTTTTTAAGTAATGTAGTTTTAATTTTATCGCGGAAACTTCAAAGTGCAATGAAGAGTAATATGTTACTGTTGATTTGTAAGTAAAATAAAGATCTTAAAACAGTTATAGATTTTAAATTGTGCTTAGAATTATTTATTGTACTTCTGTTAGTTACCGAGGGAATTAAAAGCACCATTTACAGGTGGGTGGTTTTTACTTTCGATAACTCAATAGTGGTCCAATTTCGACCATACAAATCATTTGAAGCCCCATGCTCTAAATGATTTGTCTTCACTCCTCGGATCTCGATTTAAAGGATTTTCAGTTTCCTACGTTTTATTAAACTGTATTAATTTGCCTACGTTAGTAATTTCACATAGAAATGGCACTTTACGAAAATGGTAGTGGTGGACTGTGGTGTAGATATTAAAAAAAAGCGTTAAAAAGATCACAGGCTATTCCACTTTTTTATATTTCTTTACTGCTGGAACATTTAGTAAATAACAAGATCTCACCTAAGCGAACAAAGACTTGACGATTTTATGTTTTTCAAGATCACGATCCTTAGAGAATAGCTAGCTAGTACTTTATTTCCTATAATGTTGATATTTAAGATTTTGAATGAGTATAATAATAATAACTGAATACATAATTAATTGTTTTTACGCACTTTGTTAGATTTTATTACCTATGCTATCAGCTACGCATATGAAATGAATATTAATTTTAATAGACACGAGTGTGTACCTTATTCAAAATAAAATACTAACTATAAAACTGAACATTGTAGGATTTTTAACGTAATCAAAAATATTTCTTAAAATGAAAAAATAAATATAATTATATAATTTGGATATAATCTCATTATGTTTTTATTTATTCAGATTGTAATTCTAATACTTACAACTTAAAATAAGAATTTATTTAAATTAAATTATAAAATGGTAACTGTTTTTTTTTTTACTAATGAGTGTAAGTTTTGCTACAACATAGTAGTAAAATAAACATTAAAGTTTTATAAAACATGCAACAAATTAAAAAAAAAATGAAAAAATCTGAATTATCCGGATAATCCGGATTTTTGGGAGAAAAAAACGAAAATCCGGATATTCAAAAAGTTAAACGTTTGTGGAGGTTTGGATTTTGCGGCAAGTGGCAAACGTGCGGACTCGGCAGTAGAAATACATTTTTTGCAAGTGTCTGCCTAAGTAGTTACCATCAAATCGTCAGCACCTACCTGATACAGTATTTTGACGGCCTCTGTGGCTCAGTGGTTCAGCGCGTTGGTGCTCAAGCCGGGGGTCGCGGGTTCGAATCCCGCCACAAACAAAAAGTTTTTCTGTGTTCCTGGGTCATGGATGTGTATTAAATATGTGCATAATATAATAAAAATCTTAAATATATGTATAGTATAAAAATATTAAATATATTTCCGTTGTCTGGTACCTGTAACACAAGTTCTTCGGATACTTAGCACGGGGCCAGATTGACGTGGTGTGAAGCGTCCATAGATATTATTATTATTATTATTTTTATCTCACGAAACGACACGTGCTTTAGTGATCACACGAGCTAATGATAGGTACTCGTCTCCATGCACACATCGAACACAGCGTGTCTTTATACTTGTAACAGAACACACCGCATAGAAACTGTCAAAATAATTTAATAAAATTTAAGCATTTTGTACTTAGGTACCCATCTATAATATCTATTCAAATTATGTGTGCTATGTGTTGCATTAAAACAGATAACTATGGATTTTATTATCTTTTTCAATACAAATAATAAAATAAGTTGACCTACTGCCGACACGACTACACTTTGGGTTCATGTAAGTTCACGCCGGCGACGTAGGCGCGCGGCTCGCTTTGCGACAAACGCGGGCAACTCTTGGAAGCGTTAAATGCCTATTTCGCTTGGTCTACCTGGTCTTAAGTTGCGCCTGCAAACATATCCATCTCTATCATCATCATCATCACTTGTCGTCGCTAACTATAGTAATATTTGCGTTAAGAATGCAGTCAGTCACCAACTCACCAGTGCAAATACCGAAATTGACCAATAAGCCGTATTCACATTAACCAATAGAAGAAAGAAACTTAACTAAAAAAAATTACATTCGCACTGATGTCTCAGTACATTTTTGACGCGAATACAGACATGATCATAATATCTATATTTTTTATAAAAACTATAACCCGTTTAACCCAACTACGTAAGTTATATAGCCTGTGTTACTCGGGTTATTTTTACGAATCTATTGACAGCAAATTTATTAAAACTAGTAGTTTATGAGGTACGGGGGAACAAACTTACATAGGCTGCTAAAATCATTACCCTTCCTTTTGGCTTCGCCGTAATCGGATAAAAAAAAATTATAAGGATCTATATTCTATCTCATGCAAGACAGGCCATAAGTCCTGCCTGATTCTACGTGAGGTTCCACAATGCCAGAAAGTTATGCCAAAAATGTAGGTTCTGCCTATAAGTTGGTTCTTCTCGCCGGGCACTAAACCAACCGACGACGGTGGTATCATATTGTATACCGACGTTAAGAAAGTGTATAAAAATACCAACTTTGAATTAAAAAATTGACTTTGAAACCTAACTCTACATTTACTGGCTATCGTGAATCGTCTCTCAGCTTCAAAGGGTTTACTATCTGTTATTTTTATTTAAATTCTCTGTAGTAATTATGTTACATGTAATAATGCTATGTCTTGTATTTAACCGACTTCCAAATAGGTGGCGGTTATTCATTTTTCATTGCTCTACCTATTTAATACAGATTCTATAAAGTTTACAAGTTACATCTTACAGGTATTACTATTTACAAAATATTAGTTTCTGGAATATAAATGACACAAAATTTACTACAGTTTGTCATGTAATTTCGGTGTGATACACAAATTACTATAGTGCAAAGTAACAAGTAACACGCAATGTTAGGTGTCCTTCTATCTTTATAGGGGCGAATTTTTACGAACATGTTATTCATTTAAAATCCTTATTTTTTGACCTAGCCAACGGAAATGTTAGGTAATTTTTCTTCTTTAGAAAAATAAGATATACATTATATTAAAACGAAACTTGTTATTTTCTTTTTATAGTTTACAAGTTTATAAAAATACTAAATAAAAAATATTTTTTTGTAAATAGTTAATGTCTAATATTGCTGAATCGGGTAGTAAGTAGAGTTTATAGAAACACCAATATTAACACATAACACATTTATTATTATAATAGAGATCGCCCTGTGGTCGAAATTTGGCCATAATTCATTTTTTTTTTTACTTTTTCTAGGGTTCCTTTGACTCTTAGATACGGAATAAAAAATATGTTTTAAAATATTGGCAATTGTGTCAAACCCTACTGTCATTATCCAAACGCATGGTAGTGTGAGTGAGGTAGTATATTGTGTAACTTTGTTTTTATTAATTTTATGTATTTCTCAGCATTATTTTGAAAAATATTAGCTTTCTGCACACCTTCCTCCACCTAAACTTTCATTTACCGGCTAAATATCAATAACTACTTCGTTTGCACAATTCTCATAGTTTTTATGTATAATATGATGATGATATTTATAATAAGGAAAGTAATACTTTACGTTCTGCATCAAGGTCGTAACCTATACACAGATATGTAACGAATACTAACAAGAAATAAGCAAATACGTAAAAACGTGTTAACAAATCACGAAATATAACGACACATCTATAAATACCGCTGGCAACAGCCACCGGTACAAAGGGACAGAATCCGAATATACTCTAGTAAATAAATACACAGGTTACTTCCAGGCCAGGTATTTCATACGTAGAGTACAGTAAACGAACGCCACGTAGTAGAAATGCATTCAAACATTGGTACCCAAATCACGTCCATGTAAATCAGCAAATAAACACACAAGTTCCCTTCACTAGCAATCACATTATCGACTACCTGTTAACAATACACATCACTAGGCACATCGATATCGATAATTTAATTTTAACAAAACAATTAACTTACAGCCCGGTGAAATTCCGTGCTCCTTCATCGCGCACCGAAACGGATAGTAAGTGCCTGGCAGCACCTTGCCATACATTGTCCGATCCATGACCAATAGTAGTAAAACCACAACACCCACGGAAACCTACGGAAACCGCACCATAATCACAGCCCACACCTGATCCATGTAAACAACTGAATGTTATCAGCCGCTGATAAGAGTATTTAAATTTTCACCAACTCAAGGTCGTCACTGGATAGACACGCAATCGTTATCGAATTCACTCGATATATCGATAAATTGTGCCCCAACGTCGATAAGAAGTCGATAGTGAGAAGTGATAACGCGATGTCAGAAGGACGAGGTCGCGAAGCTGGCACCGAGTATTCGTCGACGCGTCCCAACGGCGACTAAAGTCAGGTACAGTCGCAGCCGACAGACGCACGCGCACGCCACTCCAGGGTGACAGCTGGAGATTGCAAAGGTCATTAATCATATCGATTAAAAGGATATCGAAAATTAGGGAGGGGAAAAAACATCGCCAGTATGTACTTTTAAACGGGAAAGAACAAACTGTGGACCGTGGGCCGCATAAATGAACTTAAAAGAAGTAAATACAAATAAAAATGTTTTTTTTTTCTGAACACAGAGTAGGTACGTTACTAATTGATAAACTTTTTATGTTAGATTAATTGTATAATACACAATATGTTTAATATTTGTTAATTTTCAAAAAATATTAAAAATCTATTCAATCTTCATTAAGTATTTAGGTGTTTCGTCATTCGTGAATAATTAAGTAATTAGATAACTTTATGAATCAGTTGTCAGTAGTGTAGTGGGGTAGATCAAAGAGATCATTTGTACTAATGAGGATAATAAACTAGAGCTAATAATAGAAAAGTGGCAAGAGCACATCACACATTCAGTTCAAAACGCAGCTCTGTGGGTTTATTATGAACGTAAAAATGAGGGGAGAGGGGTCCTTTTTTACGTCCATGGGGTTTATGTATGGTTGTCAGTACAGTAGTACAGCCTCCGTGGTCTAGTGGTTTAGAGCTTGGCTCTCGACTCGGAGGTCGTTGGTTCAATTCCCGCATGGGAACAACAAAAAATGTTGTTTCCAAGTTTGGTTAGGACAATGCAGGCTGATCACCTGATTGTCTGATAAGAAAGATGATCCATGCGTCGGATGGGCATGTAAAAAGTCAGTCCTGCGACTGATCTCTCGCCAGTCGTGTAGGTCTTCCGTCCCACTGGGTTACGAGAGTAAAAGAAAAAGAGAGTGCTTTTGTGTACTGCGCACACACTTGGGCACTATAAAATAACTCCTGCGTAGCTGGCCTGGTTTTCAATGAAACCGGCCACCAGTCACCGAAATCGGTGTGGGGAGCTACTATTATGTATGGTTTCTGTAGTCTACGATGCACGATGTGCGTGCTTGGTTACAATAGATCAACCATTTTAAAAATATTCCAATTCCTCTTTTCAGAGGAATTGCATATTTTGTGTTTAGTGAATGTAATTTATTTGGAACTAGCTGTGGCCCGCGTCTCCGCCCGCGTAAATACAGTATTCCACGGGAACAATGTACTTTTTGGGATAAAAAGTAGCCTTTGTTTTAATCCAGAACTCAAGCTACTACCATACCAAATTTCATCAAAATCCATTCAGTGGTTTTTGCGTGAAAGAGTAACAAACATCCATCCATCCATCCATCCTCACAAACTTTCACATTTACATATAATATTAGTAGGATGGGAGATTCACAATAGATGCGTTACGAAAGTAAATTAAGTAAACCTCAATTTGTTTACGGTTGTATGCGTTCAAAAATACATTTTAACTCAATCGATCATCCGTTGGATTTGTTGTTGTAAAATGTGTTAATGTTTATTATTGGTCACACAATAGGACAATTTAACTAGAGCTCTACATTAGTGGCGAAGGCTGGTGGTGGCTGGTGGAAGGATGGCTAGCCTCTATAAGAGGTAGAGATTTGGATGATGGTCTTCAAAAGGTAAGTGGTAAGCTGATAGGAATGGAGGAACCCCACGCCACTTGTTGTATGCTGTACTTTAATTATTAACTAATATAATAAAGAGGAAAAATTTTGTTTTCTAAATTACAACCGCAGCGATTCCTCGCCGGAGTGTCGAATGTTGATGCACCAAACGAAATTGACAAGGGTGATTTGAGCCAATAGGATAAGATGTGTAGATGCAGTAGAGCCTCATGGAATTTGGAAATGAAAGCATATGTAAAATAACAAAATTAATATTTTTACTTCTTTTCCATTTTCTAAACAATCAAATTTTAATTTCTTTCTAAGGTTTGTACCTAAAAAAATATAGTATGTATATTTAGATGAGCATTTCTCAAATTTTTTGACCATAATTTTAATAATCTTCTTAAAATACAATAAGTATATTTTGGACATATTATGTTAAATACAGCTAGCTAAAACTAGACAGATTCTGAATTTATGGTTGTTTTTTTGTTTTAATAGAGTTTTTATACAAAAACCCTGTAAATTATTAGTTAAGGGCGAAATAAAAGTTCTTATTTTGTTACTTGGAAATTAATGAAAACCATAAAGAAACATGCAGACTGTATTATAAATTTATGTTTTTCTATGTAGATCATAAATTAAACAACATATCTGATAAAAGAAAAAATTGTGAAAAAAATTATTTAAATTGTTTTTAGCAGTACTGAGTACTTTTTGTTACCTTTTTTAAACTTTCTAATCAAAATGTTTAGTTTTCCTCTAAAATAGAAAAAGGGATGTTATATTTACTATTTATAATTATAATAATATTTATCATAAAATTGTTTTAAATTATTGATTATAGCATTTCAATTTAAAGAAAAAGAAATATCTACCATTATTATCAGAAAAAATTTGGGACAGTATCAAAACAAGAAACTTGGGTAAGAAAATCGGAAATGTAAGGCTAAGCATACACACACTTGACACTCCATTATAAAATGAAAACAAAATAAGTGAAAATGAAAATTATTTAGTTTTATCCTGTGTTATAATCTTCAAATTTAGTAATATATACATAACAAAAGATATATATAACATTATGGGGATTAAACGAATATAGATACCTACCTACCAGTATGGCAATTTTACGAAATGTGTACTTAGCTTTAAAAACTCCTTTTTTGTTACCCCTCGTTCTGGTTATACGTTACCACGCGAAAGTAACAAAAACAGAAGTAACGAAATGACGGGTACAGATTTTGAATAAAATACATATTCTTTAAAACTCAATACTTAAAACAGTATTTTACATCAAATTGTAGCCCATTAAAAGAACTATTTATCAATTTCAACAAGAGTATTAAGTATCTTGAACTTACCTTCACACAGTATAACAAAATCCAGATCGAATTAGTCGCAGTGCAGAGCACTACGTCAAGCCGCGGCTGTTGTCGACACCGAAATGACATCACAACAAAATGGCAATGTAAAATGTCGTCAATAGTGTTGCCAAAGGAAAAAAAATCAATTAACTTTGTAGTTTAAAAAATCTTTCGACACAAAAATCGGTAACAAAATCTGAATTCCGTTTTGGAATTTTTTATGGGACAATATTATTTTCCTGAAACTGATTAACTTACGACGTATTTCACTATTATACTACATAAAATATGTATTCAAATACTCTAAGTAGTGTTTTAAGACTATAACATATATTCCGTTTCTTAGAATTTAATGAAATAAATGAGTTCAAAATCACCGCGGTCGCAATGGGACAACCTATTTTCCATACTACGAAAATTTTGGTATTTTAGATTATTAATTATTTATTGTAGTGAGAGTGTTTTATTTATAGCTTTGATATTTTCTCTGATAATTAAATAATATCAACGAAGTTACGACAGTCATGTATGTTATTTATGTTATCGTAGTAAAAAAATAATCAAAGACCAAAACATGGGACATCGACGTTGCGGCTATGGTCAAAAAATTTGAGAAATGCTCAGATATATCCTTGAGGATAATCTGTGTTAAACAATAAAAGCTCCGAAATCTGAATAAGAGAAATGTACTAATGAACTCTGTAGACACTCACTAGAGTGTCTACAGAGTTCATCAGTCATCATGACTGATCCCAAGAATTGTCGTAGGGCTAGAGAGCTACTCACCCAGTCACACACAGATACACACTCACAGACACATAGTACATACACACACCACAACATATACAAGCACTTACACAGCAGGCACCCTAGTAGTCATCATGACTTATCCCAAGACTTTTCGTAGGGCTAGGGTGTTACACACACACTTACTTACCTATATTTTTACACAAGTCACTAATTTTGGCCCTTCATTAAAACTTCATTTTGCTGGAGTAGGTTACTGAGCACATGTAGCGTTAAGGCATCTGTCAAAGAAACTTAAACGATAATTAAAAATACCTAGCTAAAATTCGATCAATGTAGAGAAAGAAAACCGTTTATGTTCTGAAGTAGCGAACTCTACATTTACACAAAAATATACTTTGAACATGGATAGAGTTATTATTTCTGTATAATTTTCATAATTATTTAATAGACACTTACTTTTCCGTTTAATAATTAAAGTTTAATAAAATAAGTTAAAGTTTAATTAATATCATAGGCTGATGGTGAAGTGAATCTTTCGTATCGAATGATTTGCTTGACTTCACTCGAATGAAATAGTTTCGATTTGAAATATTTGCTTCACCATAAGACTTTAACCATCTAATATATAGTCCATTCTAGTTTTTTTTACTTCCGACAGAACCTTTATGCCAACGACATAATATCCATAAAATAAGGTTGGGACTATATTACCGGAATCTCTACGATCGGAGAAAATTTCTGAATTTTCTCTTCTTGTGGTGCTCTCAAATGCTCTGGCATTGAAAATCGAACTCTGGACCAATACAATAGAGCTGAAAATCGAACACACGATTTGACAACTATCACGATTTGACAACTATGACTCAACACTCCTGTGTTCGATTTTCAACTCTGTGTGAGTCGAGAATTATATTTTTAATGCTCTGAATTTTCTCCGGTCGGAGAAATTCTGGCTACATAGTCCCAGCCTTACACCAGCTAGGAAACAGCGGTTTATCGAATCTAATTAGTACAGTTATGGGCAATTTACAAGCTCATCGTAGTGAGGGATCTAACGAGGAAGTCAACATTTGTTCTGGAGCTAGCCCACATAGCCACGGCACGTGCAAACTGACGTCACTATCGAGTATCGCTCGTGCGTGTGCTGTAAAACAGGTTTAGGGTCTAGATTATTCTAGAAGTCTGTAGGTTTTACGTTATAATAAGCAATTCTTGTCAATCCAGACCTGTTAGTTTCGTAAGGACCTATTGACGGGTAAAGTACTGAATATCCCATTTGTGAGATGTTCCGATTGTTAAGACCTAAGTATTTAATAGGCCAGGGCAGAAGCCTTCGAAAGTGATAAAAAGTGAAAAAAAAAATAGTTTTATCCAAATCCATTGGAAAAGGAAGAAAATATGACAAAAATGAAAGGAAAAATAATTTACGGGCAATTTGAGGTCGGGAAGTGAAGAGGGTGAGTTTTTAATGGTAAAAAAGGCTTATCTCCATTTCCGGCAAAACTACAAGTCCTATAGAAAAAAGGTCCAATGGTAAAGTTGTAGGTAATAAAAAGATCTACAACTTTTGTATTTACACATTTTTTACATAACCTCAAAATTTATATGAAAAATTCAAATAACAAAGTTTTTGGTTTTTTATCTTTAAATACAAAAAAATTTTTTTTTTTCACGAAATATGTTGAAATCTTACCTTTTTATGTCCCAAACACACTCTTTTTTTATTTAAAATATTTATTTTTTCACCTTATTTTTTCTTAATATCGAAACACACCCTAATTTTCAATCGAAAATTCTCCCGTCAAAATATCAAAGTCAGTGGGCTTTTGTTCGTTGAAATCTCTCCTTTCTGATAATGTAAAAAAATAAACATTACCATAGTAAATGTTCTCAGAAAACGAAAAGGAAAGAACAGGTAGTAAGGCACAGACAAAAAGAAAATTGTTTATGTAAGATAAAAATAAAAAACTAAAAGTTTGGTTATTTGAATTTTTCACATAAATTTTGAGGTAATGTGAAAAAAGTGTAAACACAAAAGTTGTATAACTTTTTATTACCTACAACTTATTTTTTTTCCATTGGACTTGTAGTTTTGCCGGAATTCGAAATAAACCGTTTTTTACCCTTAAAAATTCACTTCCTTACACTTCCCGACCTCAATCGCCCGTAAATACTAATTTTTCCTTTTATTTTTGTTATATTCTCTTCCTTTTCCAATGGGTTTCATCCTACTATAATTTTTTTGGTTTCAAAAATTATCGTCACTGGTCTATGATATTATAATTTTAGTTATGAATCCTTAGTCTTTACCATTTAGGGCTGGATTTTCAATCGTCAGATAAATGTCGATAACTCTAGAAAGAAAAGGTTTACGAAAAGTAATATCAATGAATATTGGTATTGTAGATTATTCTACCGACGTAACATTCATTGATAGCCAATACTATGCGACTATACGCTTTGAAGCCCTGCCAATACCAGACCAAGGTGAAACACAAGATGTAAGAAATCAAATCCAAACTATTTCGGGTGATTATACACGAATTGTTACACACATAAATGCTTTGACGATTACGATTCTTTAAAATTAAAAAAGAAACCGGCCAAGTGCGAGTAGGACTCGCGCACGTAAGTGTCCGTACAAAACAGCAAAATCAACGGCCCCTTCAATATTTATTTTATTTTCTTTTTAGTTTTTGTTGTTATAATGGCAATAGAAATACCTACATCATCTATGAAATTTTCGACTGTCTAGCTATCACTAGGGTTGCCATCTCTTACATATGACTCCCCGGTCAGGACCCCGGATTTTGGAGTACGAAAGCCGGACATAGAACAGTTTTTACCCGACTACGGCAATGTCAAAAAGAAAGGAAGATTTATTATTGCTGCAAATAAAAATAAAAACTTAGGCCTTCCTAATTCTGCCTACAAAAACCCGGATAGCAAATAAAATCCGGCCCGGACGCTCCCCGGACGCCCTTTAAACTAGGACAAATCCGGGGAAACCGGGACGGATGGCAGCCCTAGCTATCACGATCCATGAGATACAGCCTGGTGACAGACGGAGAGACAGACGGAAGGACAGCGGAGTCTTAGTAGTAGGGTCCCGTTTTACCCTTTGGGTACGGAACCCTAAATAGAATAATTACTGACAAAAAAATAAGTGATGTCATTGTTTAGAATTCCTAGGCATTCAGTTATCTCATGACTTGAGTGATGAGATCCGTGCGAAAAAACTACCAGTTCATTCTGGCTTTCCAAAAAGAACTTAGAAATAAGGAATAATTTGAAACATGTAAATACTCGTAGGTATCCTAAAATTACTGATTACTCATAGGTTAGTTAGGCCATACAAAAGGCAACAAACAAGATTCAGGGCTCCCATATAGTCCGGACTATATGGGAGCCCTGAATCTTGTTTGTAGACCAGACCTTCAGTTTGGCCTGAACGGATGCAAAATCGTGAATCGTCTGTTTGCGATTTCGGCCTTGCCAAAAAAGCTACTAAACTTAGGAATCCCTAAAAAAAACTAAAAAAGACTGCATATAATAATTTTATGTGCATTTTCCGTGTATGTGCTCGAATCCGTTCAGTCCGAACTGACTTCAGTTCTACCTGATTCGATCGGCCTTTCCGTATATGGGGGGGGGGGGGGGGTCAAAGGCAAAACAAGCTTTAAAAACTTCAAAAAATCGATTCATTATTAAAACATCGATTACCGACAACGTAAGTGAAGCATTAAATTAGATATAGAGTTAATTTCCTAATTGAGTTAGGCGTGTAGCCGTGTACACGTCATGGTAGAAGTGCATTAGAAAATTGAAATAGGGGAGCATACTAATGACATACATTTGCATTTATTTATCTAAACTGTTTCCACACCTTTTTCATGTTCTATAGAATATCAACAAACAAGCAGAAGGATCTGCTGATGGTAAGCAATATCCGCTACAACAGGGCAGATTATAAGTGCTGACGGTAATTTGAGTCCCACCCCTCCCTTGAATTTCCAATACTCCACGCGGAGAGACTTGCACAGAAAATGCGTAAGTGTGGCAATTTTTTGCGAGGCCGTTGTAGCACTCTAACTAAACCATTGTTCTTTTCAGAAAATTAGCAAAAAACATTATAGCCATTAATATTATAGGTTTACTACAATTTAAGTAATATTACGAATAAAGAATTATTTTAAAAAAATATGGTGCAGTCATCCATCATACTTCATACTAAATTAATCAAGTAATGGTAAACTAATTTTTGATGGTGATAGTGGATCGAAGTGGTTGGTAAATGGTGGATGAATTTAGTTCATAAATCTCCATTATCATCCTCGCAATAAATATTACAAATTTTCTTTACACACTAAAGGAAATTAAGAATTTTTTTCTATGGACGCTTCACACCACGTCAATCTGGCCCGGTGCAGGTACCAGAAAACGGGAAGTACCTATATTTAATACTTGTATACTATTCACATATTTAAGATTAACTTTTGCCCGCGACTTCGTCCGCGTGGAACATTTACTTTGGGATATCGATAAAATTTACCAGCGACTTCATTTACGTAGAAGGAGAAGCGCTTCCCCCTCACGAGTCACGACACGACTGCCCGCAGCGCGCCGCACATCATTATTGCGCGCTGATTATTTTATTACTGCTATATCTTCTAAAATACTCATTGAAATCAAATGATGTAAATGGCAAATTTCTTCTAGAATAAATGCTTGTAATGAATAACGTATTTACTTGGATAAGGATTAATATCAACTATATGAAAACACCCTCACAAATAATGCTTAATTTTAGAACAAATTTGGTAAGTATAAAAAGGTTAGTGAGCCAACCTTAAAAGATAGACATATACAGTCGCGGACTTTTTTTAAAACTTTTAAAGGTAAACAATTCTGTCATACATAATTTTAGTGAAACTTTAAATGTTTCCGCAGCGTACGCAGCGAAAGCTCTCAAAAGTGAAAAAAAAAAAAAACGATTTTGATACATTATTGATTGGAGCTCCGCTCGTATTGAGCATGATGTTATATAGCCTAAAGCCTTCTCGATAAATGGACTATCCAACACAAAAATAATTTTTCAATTCGAACCAGTCATTCCTGAGATTAGCGCGTTCAAACAAACAAACAAACTCTTCAGCTTTATAATATTAGTATAGATTTTAGGTCCTTACATATGAAATTGGCGTTTTGTCGTACTGGCCACTTTGATCTCAAAGAATATAATATCTTCTTTGGTTAGGAATTCTGAAAATTTCAAATTTATACCGCTATTTACAATACGGCCGATGTATCTTGGCAAGTCAGAACGTCGCGCAGAAGTTTGCGCAATAACTGTTTTTAAGTGTTTTCGTATTTATTTAATTTGTACTAATTGGTCAACTGTATTATGGAAATTTTATTCGTACATAGGTATATAAAAAATACAATAACAGTTTTCTTCACTAGTTGTGTAACATGCGCTAAATTTCGCAGAGCCTATGTTCAGAGTTCAGACTCGCCAAGATACATCGGCCGTAGTGTACCTACTCATTGCATTTGTGTTTCGAAAACCGCAATTCATTTGTTTGTTGCTCTTTTGGTTTTTCCATTGCGTCACTCTGTTTAAAAAATGGAAAATACCTATCGTATTATTTTCGAGTACGAGTTCCTCCGTGGCACCAGTTTGCAGAAACGGCTCGAAGGTTTAATTATGTGTATGACGGCGGTGTCGCAAAAGAAAACACAGTGCGTTTTTGGTTCCAACATTTTCGTTCTGGAAATTTCAACCTGCAGAAGAACCAGTTCCGTGGACGGCCGGAGACCAAAGTTGATAATGAAGAATTGAAGGCTATAGTGGAAGCGGATCCATCGCAAACCATGTCCGAGTTAGCTTCAGGCTGCGGTGTTAGTGATAAAACTGTTTTAATCCACTTGAAGCAAATTGGGAAGGTAAAAAAGCTTGAAAGGTGGGTACCTCGTAAATTGAGTGCCCTGTGCCGACACCGACAAACGCGCGTCGACTGCTGCGTTACATTATGGCATCTACAGACACGAATTTGGTACGGAGCGTACAGCGGATCTGGTACGCTCCGTACTAATCCGAGTGTGTGCTACGGCAGTCCGGCGAACATAAGAAGAAGGCGAAGAGTTCGCCGCTGTCCGCATCGAATTTGGTCCGCTCCGTACCAATTCCGTGCGTGTGTAGAGCAGTCCGGCGGTTAGGCCGCACAACGGTGTCAGTGTCGCCAACTAAAGAGATTTACCCCCCAAAATTAGGGAAAATATCTACGGGGGCTTACTAGGGGACAGGATGTTTAGAGTTTACTCCTTATGATTAAGTTTGTATGTAATAATTAAATTTATTTTAATGTGTGTATATAGCCAGGGATATGAAAATGTATTGGGAGTGAAATCAGATTAAGACAAGTTAGTTTTATGTTATTCACGCGTAAATCTTTATGTTAAACACATAACCTTTCTTTCTAGCTTATTATCTCTTAGACCTGTGGTATAAGTAATCAGGGGTAAAATTTGGGGAGAAATATTTTGGAGAGTTGGTATCACTGCCCGTTATCAATGAATTGCGGGAATCATCGTCGTCGTTGAAAAACAGCACTGTAAATAGAACTCTGTGCTAATGCAATAGAGCATAAAATCGAACACATAAATGTCGAGCTTTTCGGAAAAGTGGATTATAATAATCGGAAACGCTCATCGCAATGACCCTGGCCTGACTGCCCTAATCGAAAATTGACTCAAAAAAAGTTACATGTGAGTGAAACGGTGGACTAGTGCCAGTGTCATTCACTTCAGCTTTCTTAAATCTGGCCAGATATCTATTGCTAGCAACTGCAAATCATGATGAAAAAGCTAGCTGCTAGATAGCCAAGTTTGGTCATTTGCTCTAGGCCACTGGTGCTTCAGGACAATGCTAGACCACACACTGCACAACAGATGGCTACCAAATTAGAGAAGGCTCCCCAGACCTTGCTCCAACAAATGACCTTTTTTTTTTTAGAAATTTGGATAACTTCTTGCGAGGAAAGAATTCAACTCCCATGGGGCAGTCCAAAGCGCCTTCAAAGATTTTATTGATTCCTGTCCAAATGGTTTTTTTAGTAAAGGAATCAATGAATTACCTATGAGATGGCTAAAGTGCATAGATAGCAATGGCATATACTTTGATTAAATAAATATATTGTTTAAAAAATTGACTTTATGTTCCTCCTGTGTATCACTTTTCAAGGAAGTGGTAAATCGGCTTGTTCGCAACAAAAAATGGTTTACTTTTACAAAAATGGTTTATAAGTAGAAATTGCTATAACAGTCAAACATTGTTCAGTACGTGGTAAAATTCTCCCTTGTTATAGTTAAGAAGTGTTTCGAGTTCAATACAAAAAAGAAATAAAGATTTCTTACAAACATTTTCGCACTTCACTTTCATTTAGCATGAGATTTCATCTACTTTCCCTGGAACATCAGAGGAGGACTAAGGTGACAGCCAAAATTCTAGGATAATTGAAAGTAAACTGCGTAAAAAATGATTTTCTTTGGTCAAATCATTTTGTCGGAACCCAAATGACATCACTAACCTAGGGGTTCCGAGGAATAGTCATCCCACTTTGAGAATCCCTGATCTAAATAAACATAGATATCTAGACATCTAGTCTTAATCCAAGTTATGTCCAGAATATACTATTATTAAACTGATACCGATTTTCATTCTATAAACCTGTGTATTTATTTATGAGGTAAAATAGTAGTAGCTCATAATGTTGCATTTTAGAGCTAGCATTTGTATTATAATAATGCTACACGTCACTATCGGTAAATTTCGAGAGCAAAATAAAACTTGTTTTTTATAATATTACTTAGTAAGCTAGGTTTACTTACCTAAGTCGTCCATAACAAAGTTTAGAGGTTTCCTAATTTGTTTATCTTCGTTAACTTTACAACGATACACTTCCAATTCGACGGATCAGAGGGTTTTATTTAGTTTTTCATGCACTTTATGTTATTTAAAACACAATAAAGTTGCAAAAATGCAAGTTTACGAATTTTACAAACAAGTTGTCAAAAATTACATTTTTTTCTTTGATTTTGGCACTGACACTGACATTTTTTAAATTAATGGCGTCGGCTCATCGGCTTATAAACATTTGCCAGTGTCGAGTTAAAAAAGGGTGATATGTCGTACAACTGTACGAAATGCGTGTTATTTTGGGTTTTCCGCAAACCTGGCTACATATTTGACTAACCTGGCTACATATTTGAACTTTGATGAGACTTTGTACTTGTATGATTTAGAAATACACATACGGTGTTGAAAATTTAAACGAAAATCTTAGTAACCACCTTTTTAACTAGACACTCGCAAATGGTTATAAGCTATAGTTGGATACTCAAAGTTATAAGCCGACGCAATTTAAATATATAAATAAAAAGAAATCTTCAAATGTCGAGTTTTGCCGAGAATGTCAATCGGCAATGTTGTGTTATTTTGTATAATATTTTTCTAAATTCGTGTTATTTCGGTTTTTAATGTGTAATATTGGTGGAACCTCAACAAATAATTAATGGTTATTAGAGTCTGGCTAACGAAAGATGAGACTGGAAAAAGGCGGCAAATTCAAAAAAAAGTAAGTAAACAAGGACAATAAACTTCATTTTCATGAAATGAGTTGTTCCTAACAAAATATAATATAATTGTCATAAATAATCAAGTATCAAAACTATAATTCCGACTATAGACAAGGTTGCCGTACGTACGTCGACTTTTTGAATTTAACGTCTTTTTCCAGTCTCATCTTTCGTTAGCCAGACTCTAACCATTAATTATTTGTTGAGGTGCACTAGTGTGAAAGAGTGATGCATTCTACAAAATGCGTGCTAAATTGGGTTTCCCGCCAAAACTCCCTAGGAAGTTTCAGTAAAGTAAAGTACTGAATTGACTGACTTGACTAATTGATTACCGTGACTATTTATTAGGACTTTGACTAGACTTTGGACTTGACTATTTAGAAATTATACGTTGATGAAAATATACTCGACACTGGCAAATGGCGATAAGCCGACGCCATAAATAATAATTAAAGAAAAAAAATTCAAATGTCAATTGATCAAACGTCAAACTGACAAGAATCATAAATGTCACCTAAATTGTTACATTTATTGATTTTCTGTAATTTGTTGTAATTTCGTAAATACTCGGATACGCCCTAATAATTCTTAAGAAAGAAAAGTCTTCAACATGAGTACTACGGGTGAACAGCTGACTCTTGCACGAGACATCAAAAGAGCCATCGAACTGCTAGACAAACTTCAGCAGAGTGGTGAAGTGCCAGCAACAAAATTAGCTGCTCTACAAAAAGTTTTACAAAGTGACTTTTTAAATGCCGTAAGAGAAGTATATGAGCATGTTTATGAGACGGTGGATATTCAGGGTTCAGCAGACATTCGAGCGTCAGCTACTGCTAAGGCTACAGTTGCTGCATTTGCTGCTGCAGAGGGTCACGCTCATCCTCGTGTCGTGGAGCTACCGAAGACTGAGGAAGGTCTCGGTTTCAATGTGATGGGTGGTAAGGAACAAAATTCTCCAATATACATATCTAGGATCATACCTGGCGGAGTGGCAGACCGTCACGGTGGCCTTAAAAGAGGTGATCAACTTTTGTCTGTAAATGGGGTGTCTGTAGAAGGAGAGAATCACGAAAAAGCAGTTGAATTACTCAAGCAGGCTGTAGGTTCAGTGAAACTTGTAGTTCGTTACACACCAAAGGTTTTAGAAGAAATGGAAATGAGATTTGATAAGCAAAGAACGACTAGACGGCGTCAAAATTACAACTAATGCTTGTAAAGTATTTGAAACCCACTTCAGCAGTAATTTTTATTACCCTATTATAATGTACTAAGAAGAAAAGTATTTCTTAAGATAAAAACCTATTAGAGCATAAATTTTAGTTATTTTAAGTGTTATTACTTAATTATATCACAAATATGATTAAATAATTAGTCTTTAATGACATTGTTATGATAAAATGAATAAGTGAATTAGTGAAAACACTTCCTGATAATAATATACAATATATAAGTGAAAAAATATTAATTTACATCAATTTATTAAAGTATACTTATGTAATTTAAACTTAACAATTTAATTTTGTATTATGATATTAATTTTTGTGATTTCATATGGTTATACACATACTATTATAAAAATTAATTATTATTATTAAACAAAATTAAATTGTCAAGTTTATACATAGTATAAATAATGTACAGTAGACCATCTTCATATTAGACTGACCAAAGTGTCACGCCACTAAGATTTGAACGACTAACTAGATTTAGTTGTGCTGTGACACTTGCGCACTGTAAACTTTGTAGATGTACCAGCACTAGTGCTGCACTCTGAATCGTAGGTAAAAATTTCAAGAACAACAGTTATGTTTCACTACTGTGCATATTGTAGTTATACTAACAAAAAGTGTTCAATCTTTTAATTTATTCTTACTATATTGTTACTTTTTTACCACATTAGACAACATTAAGTTTTAAGTTAGCTAATATTTTGTACTTACTTTTAAATTGTTACGTCATTAATTTTAGATTATCTTATTTAGTAACAAATATATTATTATAATTATTATGGTTAAAGGTATGGAATATTATGCAGAAGCTATGAAAATTAAGGTGTATTTATTATAGGATAGTTAATAATAAAATAATTCTATTTAATATTCATCTTATATTTATTTATGCCTATTTAGTATTTACAGCCTACAATTCACCAAGAAGCAAAGCCACCAAATTTGTAATTTTTGTCCTTTTTCTGTTTCTTTGCTGGGACTTCTTCTGACTTATTGGATGCTGCAACTTCTTGTAAATTAAGGTATTTCCCAACTCCATCCCGAAATACTTTAAGTGGCTGCTTCTTTTTTGGTTTTTTACTTAGCCCTTGTTCTTCTGATTGCTTTTTTAATTCCTCAGCTCTTTCTGCTATAAGCTGAAAAAATACCAATAATTATTATCACAATAATTTACCTAAATAGTTTTTTCAATACCAATTCTTAATTTTGTTGTATAAAGGTAGCCTTCTGATTCCGATTCCGACGCGAGAATGAAATAGGGTCACGGAGCCACTGCTTAGTATGAATGTATATGAAGCACAAAATAATCGCAACTGGTGAGCGTGTCCAGAGAACCTGATTTGCTTGTTGTGGTCTCGTGTCGCATAGATCGGAAGGCTACCTTAATACCACAAAATAAATGGTTGTCTAAAGACAACAAAATTATTAGTTTGGTGATACAAGTTGCACCTGGAGTTCACAATAATTATCAGAAAAATTTCACTGTTCTGATCCAATGTTGGTTAAACATAATCAAAAACAATAGATTTTGATCAAATGAATGTGTCCATTGCACTCATTTATTGCACACAAAATAAGTAACATTTAAATTTGTACCTATATAAGCCTATAAATTTACCCCCTTACTAATAAACGCTGTATAAGCTTTGAATAGTTTTACAGTGTTTTGTTCACATCACACAAGTGACATTTTTAATTTGATAGAAGAAGACAAAACACTGTGCAACTATTCAAAGCTTATAAAGCGTTTATTAGTAAGGGGGTTATTGTTCATTGTTGTAGATCAGGGTTTCTCAAAGTGGGGTACGCGAACCCCTAGGGGTTCGCCATTCGTCGGTAGGGGGCTCGCGACAAGATTTACGTAATGGCGGCTTGATGAATCAAGAGTGGATTTTCAGTTTTCCCACGGGTCATGATGCAGACGACATACAGAAATCAACTTAATGTCGAGTCAGAATTAAGGTTAAAACTAATAGGTTGGGGAAAAAGTCTTTTCGCATTATAGTATGTATGAACTTGTCATAAAATATCTTGGGCTATACCAATTGTATCTGGCTGATTTTAGTATCATTAAAAAGTTTTAATTTTACAGAAGACAATTCCAAATTCAAATTAGGTAAATTTGAGATTTTCATTTGTTTTTCTTAGGCTCACTTGCGCCAATCCGGGTTAAAGTTAACCCTGGGCTAACAATCATGTTATCTCCCTCTTTCTTCCTATTTGTGAAAGAGAAAGCATGATATTTTAACCCAAGGTTAACTTTAACCCGGATTGGCGCAAGTGGGCCTTATTGTTAAAATGAGTGATTCTTATGAAGAATTTCGATACATTTTAAAATTTTATTACAAAAAAGGTAAAAATGCAACACAAGCCGCGAAAAAAATTTGTGATGTTTATGGACCTAATGCAGTATCTGTGAGAGTAGCACAAATTTGGTTTAAGCGTTTTCAATCCGGAAATTTTGATATCAAAGATGCACGTCGCTCTGGTCGCCCTGTTACGGACAAAACTGTTGCCATTTTTGAAAAAGTGGAGCAAGATCGGCATATTAGTAGTTACGATGTAGCTGAAGAACTGGGGATTGACCACAAAACGGTTTTGGCGCATTTTAAAAAAGCTGGGTACACAAAAAAGCTCGATATTTGGGTGCCTCATGAGCTCACTGAAAGAAACCTAATGAACCATGTACTCATTTGTGATTCTTTATTACGACGTAATGAAACCGAACCATTTTTGAAGAAGCTGATAACTGGTGATGAAAAGTGGATCACGTACGACAAGAACGTGCGAAAAAGATCGTGGTCAAAGGCCGGTCAGGCTTCACAGACTGTGGCGAAACCCGGGTTAACTCGCAACAAGGTGATGCTGTGTGTGTGGTGGGATTGGAAGGGCATTATTCATTATGAGCTGTTACCGCCAGGCAGGACCATCAATTCTGAACTGTACTGCGAACAACTGATGAGATTAAAGCAAGAAGTTGAGAGAAAGCGGCCGGAATTAATCAACAGAAGGGGTGTGGTTTTTCACCATGATAACGCTAGACCTCACACATCTTTAGCCACTCAGAAAAAATTACGGGAGTTTGGCTGGGAGGTGTTAATGCATCCGCCGTATAGTCCTGACCTTGCAACTTCAGATTTCCACCTGTTTCGGTCGCTGCAGAATTCCTTAGGCAGTGTCAGGTTGACATTACAAGAGGACTGCCAAAACCACTTGTCGCAGTTTTTTCATCAGAAGCCCCAAAAATTTTATAGCAATGGGATCATGTACCTACCAACAAGATGGCAAAAAGTTATCGAACAAAATGGCACCTATATACTTTAGTCACTTGTAAATAAACTTTATAAAAAAACCTTTTGAATTTTTATATAAAATGCGAAGAAACTTTTTCCCCAACCTAATAATATTAAAAAATATTTCTTTTGACATTGTTTTTGTTACCTTATATTGAAATAAAAACCTTTTTTTCTCCAACAACCTTAGGGGATATAATTGGTTAGTCAAGGGGTTCGCGGTCACCTGGAAACTTTTAACAGGGGTTCATGGAGCCAAAAGTTTGAGAAACCCTGTTGTAGATTATAGAAATTAAAAAAAGTTTTTACACTAAAAATGATCTTATTTTTTAATTTACCTGCTCTTCAGCTTCAGCGAATGGGTCCACAAAAACTTGGGTCACTTCAATGACAATTTCGTGTATAGGTCTATCCTTATTGTCAACTTCCACTTGCTCCATAGCATTCAGTGTGTCTAACCCTCCAACTAGTTTACCAAATATTGTATGCTTGCCATCCAGTTGTTTACACGACCGAAACGTTATGAAGCTATAATAAAAAGGAAAGAAAAAATTATTTTTAGATTAATATTATACTAGACGTTGATTTTGTGCGCGCAAAAGGAAATCCCGCAGTAGCCGTACATTTTGCCGCGATAAAAAGTAGTCTATGTCCTTCCCCGTGATCTAATGTAGGGTCAGGTGGGGCATTTGTAATAACGGGGTATTTGTAAGCAGTCGCGTTCATAATTTATTTTACTAACGAAACTAGTGCTGCCATCTCTGATGCGACTCAAGTACCTCTTGAACTAAGCATAGACAAATTCCCGCGGAAGTATGACAACTTGACAGGTGAATGAAATGTCATTTGCCGAGTGACAGCGCCGCCGCGTGATGTGCAAATTTATAACCTAACTTTTAATCGAAGTTCATCTTGGAAATAAAAGTAAGTTTTCATTTTATTTTTTAATTTGTGTGATAGTATTTGGTGTGAGAATGTATCTAAATATTGATTTTTCACTAATCTTCTACGAATTGTTGTGTTATGTATGTTATTACATTTACCCCTTAAAATGTTGGTGTTGGGGCAAAGGTAACTGCATGGTATGGGGTAAATGCAATGGTTTTGCATGGCATGGGCAATGCTTTATTTTCATTTTAGATGGTGCGAAATTATATCAAGAAGAAAGGATCAGAACCTAAATACACGGAAGAGAAATTACAAAGAGCACTGGATGAAATCAGAGCTGGTACACCTAAAACACATAAGGCATCGGTCGTTTACGGAATTCCATTTGCAACATTGTACAGTCGAAGTAAAGGAACCAGAGGAGCTATTAAAAAATGTAAAGGACGTAGGACAGCACTGCCTGAAAATGTAGAAAATGTTTTGGCAACATCTGTGAAAACGCTGGCGAAATGGGGTTTTGGCCTCAGCCAAAAATAAATTTTGGAGCTAGTCGGCTATTATGTAAGGGTGAATAAAATCGAAACCCCATTGAAAGGAGACATACCAGTAGAAGACTGGTTCCTCAATTTCAAAAGACGTCATAATCTGTCAATCCGGAAGCCAGAACAACTGGAATACGCTAGAAAAAAAGCTGCCAAAAGATCCATTTATCATCTATGGATACTTTAATTTATTGAATAAAGTTTTAACGGAACTTGATTTAAAAGACAAGGCCAGACAAACCTGGAACTTAGATGAAAGCAGCCTTAGCATAGACCCGTCGAGATCAAGAATCGTTGGAGAAAAAGGTGAAAGCTCATCAGCACATCAGGAAGGGAAAATACAACTTTTGTTTTGGCTGCTAATGCTGCCGGCGGCCGGGCGCCAAAATATGATTATTATCTATTAAGAATCCTTTTTATATTCTTTGACTAATTTAAGAATATTGTTTTAGCCTCTAAGAAAAAGTTCATAACTTTGTAAGTCTTCGCTCGATCTCACTGAAATAAAAACTGAAAAATAATAAAATGTTTGTATTTTTTTACTATTACCCCTGATTTGGTTCTGTATGCATTATTAATAAACTGATCAATTTTATTACATTAGCCCCTTTTCACGGGGTAAATGTGACAAGTCAATGTCATTTTATTTTCACCTTGATAAAATTATGTTAACTCATGATTATAAGTAATTAATAACGTGACATTGTAGATTACTAAATACTTAATACACATGGTAATAATTATATTTATACGATAATAAACAAAAAAGTTGTCATCAGTTCAACATGTCATTTTAGTTATCATACTCGCATTTACCCCACTTGACCCTACCTATATCTTTACTAAATTTCATCAAAATCAGTCCAGTAGTTTCGGAGCCTATTCAATGCAAACAAACAAACAAAACAAACTTTTCCTCTTTATTATATTAGTATAGAAGTACAGATAATAACTGGTTAGACAGAACCACAGTATATTTTCAGTGCATCAATTTAAACATGGCATGAGCACTTGTATTCAAGCTTTAAAAAATCCTAGTGCATCTCGTTTTCCTCGACATAGGCCTCTCCCATAGATTTCCAGTGCGACCAGTCGCTAGCGGCCTGTATCCACTGACACCTTGTGACTTTTCTCAGGTCGTCTGTCCACCTGGTGGAAGGCCATCCTACGCTTCGACTTCCAGTTTCGGCCTGAAACTTTCGGCCCCAGCGGACATTGGTTCTATGGGCTATTTGTTCAACCCATTATCACTTTAACTCTAGTGTGTGTGACTTTAGAATGTTGTAGATTACAACACATTATTTTACACACCATTTACTGCCTTTTTATTTCAAAGAATACATTAGGATTACAGAACAAAATCACTTATCAATATTTTCCAGGCAGTTTCCTACTAATATTATAAATGTGAAAGTTTGTGAGGATGTATGGATGGATGTTTGTTACTCTTTCACGGAAAAACTACTGAACGGATTTTAATGAAATTTGGTATCTTAGTAGTTTAGGTTCTGGATTAAAACATAGGCTACTTTTTATCCCGAAAAAATACAGTGTTCCCGAGGGATACTGTATTTACGCGGGCGGAGCGGCGGCCAACGGCTAGAAGAATAATATTTTCTTTACTTACAACTGTGAACCATTTGTGTTTGGTCCTGAATTCGCCATGGACAGTACTCCTCGACCGGTGTGGTGCAGGTTTGGTTTGATTTCATCTTCAAAAGGTTTCTTCCAGATTGATTCACCACCGAGACCTGTACCAGTTGGATCTCCACCTTGAATCTGAAAATTAATATTTAGAATATATGTACTTTAAGAAACAGTAAATAAACTTTATTTATAAAGTATGACAACTAAAGAATGTCTAGTTATATGTTTAGTTAAGAGAGAGGTAACAGTCAAATTTATCTTCTTATCGGCGGCACCCGCTATTTCTCTCTGTTCTCTGTTAGATTCAGTTCTAGGTTCTAACAGAGTAACAGGACTAAGTAATGTAGTTTTTCCCTTCGATCAATATAAGTAGGTATGGATGTGCCGTACCGAACAAGTGTTTTAATCCGCGCAAGGAGAGCCCTGGTGAGTGACTATGCTCAGTCGGTCTTTGCGCCGCCTAACGAGTAACACGTTGCAACGCGTCTATTGAAGCTCGGTCATTATCAAGATGCCGTCTTGTGCATTGTTAAAGTGTGTCAACAATACAAAGAACACTAGTAAAGCATCATTTATTACCTATCATGCGTAAGTTATCGTATTTTGTATTAAATTATAATAAAATCGTCAAAAAAGTCGAATTGGTTATTGACGACCATTGCAGTATGAACAGATCAGAAGAGTTCGGACACATTCGGGGGATTCCGTGCAAGAAGCGCGCGAGTCACTTACATTTGCTATCGCGTTCGCACTACAGTGCGAGTACGTCTCGCTATCTCGGCCCTTGATCGTGTATATGCCACCGTAAAATTGTAAAAACCGTTAGATTGTTATATTACTAGAGATATTATAAAATGTTGACAGATTGTCAAATAAAAAATTCGTATGCATGATTTTTCGTTACAATCGGCACTGTAAATATTACAATATAACGAAAAATAACGTAAAATTGTAAGAAGAAATTTTTATTTGACAATGTCGACATTTTATAATATCTCTATTAATATTACAATCTAAGGTTTTTACAATTTTACGGTGGCAAGCTAAAGGTCTCTATAATAGGTGAGAGAGGGGATTTTCCAGTCACTTTTACTCAAAATAATAATCAATAACTTACCATAAAGTTCCTGATGGATCTGTGGAACTTTGTGCCATTATAGTATCCATTTGTACAATGTTTGATAAAGTTGTCACAAGCTTTCGGGCACAGGTCACAATACAGTTCAAAGTTTAATTGCCCAAAGTTAGTTACAAGCCTTACATAGCCTGAAAATTAAGAAGATGCACTTATAGTATTAATTACTACTACTTACTACTAAAAAAAAAAGTCAAAAAAGTCAACCTACATTCCCCAAGCCGGAAAGCGGTCACCGTGGGGAATTTAGACCGCAACCCTCCACTAAATACAACTAGAATAAACACTCAAAAAACACAGCAACCACTAACTATAAACAACCAAGAAAACCACTATCTAATGAAGACAGGACAAAACCATTATGCTCTAAGCATTGGCACCTATAATGTCAGATCATTGTCGAAACCATATAAATTAATAGAACTATTGTACACCCTACAAAACATAAAATACGACATAATAGGTCTAGCAGAAGTAAGAAGATTGGGATGTAAAATAGAAGAACACCAGAATCACATATTCTGTTACGTAGGAGAGACAGCAGGCCACCACGGAGTGGGGTTTCTCATCAAAAAATACTTGAGGTCTAACATAGCCGACTTCATCGGAATTTCAGAAAGAGTTGCCCTCTTGAAAATGGAAATCAACTACACAAAACTATCGATAATACAAGTGTACGCTCCCACAGAAAACTCAACTGATCTGGAGATAGACAAGTTCTACAAGGATTTAAGAACAGCCATGAATCAGAGCGACAAGCTAATCTTGGTAATGGGCGACTTCAACGCACAGATAGGCTACCCTAAACAAGAGGATAACCTTATACTGGGAAAATACGGATATTGAGAGCGCAACGAAAGAGGAGAGAAACTTATACAATTTGCATGCGAACACAGATTGTCAATTATGAATACTTATTTCAACAAAAAACCACAACGTAAATGGACCTGGATCTCACCTGACAAAAACACTAAAAATGAAATAGACTTCATACTCTGTAATAACACCGCCTCTATCGGTAATGTGGATGTGTTGAACCAACTAAGTTATCCTTCAGACCACAGACTAGTCAGAGCGACGATACGGCTAAACACCCCTAAATCTAGAAAGAATTATAAATGTACTCCAGGGTCACTAAAGTCAGAAAAAGACGTAACAGCTTACCTTAGAAACCTTGGAAAGAACTGCAAACAATTAGACTCCATAGAACAGCAAACAAAAAGTGTAGATGTTTACTATGACATGCTGGAAGAAATAATTAAGAAAAGCCTTGATATAGAGAAAAAAGACAAAAATAAAAATGGAACAACAAATGAAATCCTGAGTGAAAATACTAAAAACCTAATTAAAAGAAGGAAACAACTGATATCACTTGAGCACAAAACTAAAGAAACAAGAAAAGAAATTACTAATATCTACAAAATAACTAACAAAGCCATACGAAACGACTACAATACATACAGGCAACAAATTATAGAAAAAAACTTAACTTTGTATAGTAGTTCAAAAAGAGCTACTAAAGAATTACTAACACACAAATATTGGATTCAGAAACTTCATAATAATCAAAACCAAACAAAATCACGAAAAGAAGTTCTAGAACGTGCAGCAGCATACTATAGAGAACTGTACCAAAGACAAGACAATGACTTACCAGAAACAAACAAAACAGAAGACCTATTGCTGCCAGAAGTAACACCATTTAGTACAAACGAAATACAGGAACATCTCAAAAAACTGAAAAAAAATAAAAGTCCTGGCCCAGACAATATCAACAACGAAGCACTCAACATAGTGTAGTGTATTGGATAAATAAATAAAGACACGCCCACACTGGTGGCGAGTGGGGATTGCTCGCCTTTATAATACGCCGTACGTGCGGCGTGGTGGTCATTCCTTTACGAACCGCCACACAGAGTGGAAGTGTCTTGTGACAACATTAATGTGTTTCATTTAACTCCTACAAGTGTTTGGATTTTACACATAGGCGCACATAACCTTCTAACCCCCCTAACCAACCTTTTCAACATGATTTTAAATCAAAAAACAGTGCCCAGACAATGGTGCACTTCAGACATAATTCTTCTGTATAAGAAAGGAGACCCGCTAGATATCGGCAACTATAGGATATAACTTATATCAAAGTAATATATATATATATATATATATATATATATATATATATATATATATATATATATATATATATATATATATATATATATATATATATATATATATATATATATATATATATATGTCGGAGCGTGTTAAAGCTAAGATTGTCTTTGATTGGAGACGTCAAATAGTTTTACTATTTGGACTTGTTCGATGCCAGTAATGACAGATGTGATAGAAAAATAAGGGTTGTCATGGAGACTGGGGTATTATTTGCTTGGATTGGGAAATGACGGGATTATAAAATCTCAGGATAAATACGGGAGTTGGTAAACGTGGTGATTATATGCTCTTTGGTTGGTGATACGTGGCATCGAACTTGTCACGTTTCTGATCGTTCAGCGTTTGAGCTATTCGATAATATTGTAATAAATATCCTAATGGAGCCTTCGTTATCAGAAGTGCGATGAAACTCACGACCCACATAGAAAGACCCTTCGGAGCATAACGTGCAAAGGGCAGAATGAGAATGACACGCAGGATGAGCAAATTGCTTATATCGCAAATGAACAAATGCGTAGAGTCCAAAACGTGGGGAAAACTAAAAGTTGTCCGACGAAAGTAATAGAATATTAGATCGAAACCGATCAGAATGACACTAGAGTCAGAAGAGTGTATTTACTACTGTTAATCCGTAGCGGAGACTTAGTACACAAGATTCTTGACTTGAAGTTGAATTGTATTGATCGCTAAAAATATAATAATAACAAACATAAGAGATGGAAAGCCAAAACTAGAGAATATAAGATCCTGTGGTCAACACACTGCTCGCAAATACTTTGTTTGTGGTTGATAGGGACACAAGTCAATTGATTGTCCTGCATAAGGAAAAGTTTTGTTAAAGACGTTGAGCTGCATCAGAACATCAAAGCTAGTTTAATAGCAATTCTGAGATATGACATGTATTGTTTATTTTTATTTTACAGCGGGAGACAAGGACACTATTTATTGACATACTTGGAGGGTATTGACGATAAATCACGTGGCAGATGCAGTTCTGCTCTCTTAAGTTGGTAAATAAGAATAAAGGATAATGTATTGGGCATAAAGATTCCAACTTGGACACTCAATAACTGTGGTGAGCGTATTCCTTCCATTACGATATTTTTCTCGAAATATTGGTAGAATTGATCTAGTATTGTTTATGAAGTCTCTTTCATATTTTGATACATATAGCGAAATTACCTAGCTAATAAAGATCATATAAGATGTTGCTTCTCTTGTTGCTAATGGCTTCATGGTCTAACCGAGTTAGCGCATCTCAAACTAAGATTTTAGGTTAGATACTAGTTTGTGTATGGAACGACTGCATATGTGTGTACCTACCTACTTATATAGCTACGCGTAGCCTGTTGAAGTCTGAGACGATGTGCATGAGTGTAATAATTTACTTTTTACAGTGTACTGCTATTTTGCAAATGATGCTATAAGAATGTATGACATAGTTGTTTAAATTTTGCAAATTTAAGTAATCTTTGTTATGTTATAGAAGGAGCGTGATCTTGCGCGTTCTCACGAATGACATTTTTATTTGAGTACATAATAACTTACAATTGATTTCATGAGACAAAAGTAAAAAGAATATTTAAAACGAACATAAAATTATAGTACTTCGCAACCTTTGGATCAAATTGAAAATACAGTTTTGACCGTTTGTCAGAATCTAACTTTGCAATAAGGATTCACATGATACTTATAGATAGTAGATAGTAGTAGAAAATTCATGTGTCAGGCGCTAGATTATTGTCTAACCAAGTGAAATTGTTTATTAATTTGGAATGATACGTAGGTATGTACTTTGGGATGATTTTATTTTGACAGATAATTATTGTTTGCATAAATTCTCTCTTGGTTTTAGTATTAGGTACAAGGGGGCAGTTCGGTGCAACGAGAATGGCGACATTTCAATATATCGCTCTGTCTTACAGGGTTAACGTTACATAAAAGCTACTTAAAACCACAACAGATGACACTATGTCGCTTCTGCCTCGCGCTATCGAAAACGCTAGACTTATGTACATGAGGCTCACGAGTGATTAATGTATTGTACCATAAAGACTAGCCAAATGGCAGTCACCAGTCCGATTAAGTTAAAACAACTTAAATGACATTAACGTAGCCCCATTCGAAAGAAAAACAAAAAAAATGAATATATTGTTCTGCAGTATTAATGAATTGTTTATGGAGATGGTAAATCGGTTTTGTTGGAATATCAAATTGTATTCGAAAGAGGAATTTAACGATATCTTAAACTATAATTACGTATCTTAAATTTGTCGCCATATTCATATAGTCAATTAAGTAGTCCTCCTTTGTTGGAAGGCGGTTAAAATTTTTAAGAGGCAGCTCACTAGAGGCGCTTATCTGGTCCCAATTTTTTTTGTATGAGGTCGACATTCTTCTCCGTAATAAGTGTTCTGTGATTAGGTAGTGTGGTGGACTGATGCAACTTCCAGTTGATGAGAGATCCGAGCCCCAGCGTTGGGAATGTTAGTGATCAGAGCCGAGCCATTGAAAAAAATGTTTACTTAGAACAAAGAAATAACAACTTATTTCGATACGATACGAATGACTGTTTTTTTTTTACTATTATTTAACGAAATGACGAATCATCTATCTTCTGAACATAGGTTTCTGTTTTAAGAAAAAGCAGGCATAATGAAGGGGTTAATATCCGATTTTGCTAATAATAATTGTTTTCCTAAGGTCTATGGAGTATTTTGTATAACGGCCCCCAAACCTTCAGAAAAATGAACCACTTGAACCTAACCGGAAATGTCAACCTATGGCAACGTCATCATATAGACACAACATACATACTCTAGTTTGCGAAAACGAACATCAAAGCAAATCACCAATCTTTGTCCTGATCTTACTTTATCTGATATTTATGAGCTATTTGTACTTATAAATATTGTGAATTATTGATCGGTAAAGTTTTAAGTAGAAAGTAATGGCAAAGTTTCAGAAGCCTGAATTTTACTTGCGCATATTAAAACCGTGGACTTAAAATTGCAGTTACTTCCAATGAAGTTAAAGGATATCGACCAGAAAGTAACAGATGTAGAAGTAAGCTTATGAAATGTCAGGAGGAGGTTTATCACTACTGGTATATTCAGTCATCTCTGTGTCAACTATCAGTTATTCTGAACCCCAATTCTCGTAGTTGACTTACACTTTTAGTTTGCTTTTGTTGAGTTGTGGATGACTAGTCCTGACGTCATGAACTGATTTTTGGAGTTGTGCCCAATCAAAACGGGTTTGACGTTGGTTAGACGTTTGTGGGAGTGCCATTTTTGCAGTTTTAATATATTATCAGGACTGGATCGTAACTGTACTGTTACGGAATTTGATTAGTAGAATCGACCTTTTGGTTTACTTTGTGGGCTTCGAATGTATATTGTTACACATGCTAAAATCAAATTGCCTAGAATATTGTGGTACTTAGGTAAAACCAAAAATACTTAAAAATTGTGCGACAGGAGACCTAAGATTATCTTAACGACTAGCAACGCATTTATGAGTCTTTTGGTATGGTAATAAAAGCGACGGCTATGGTTATTTTCCATCAACAATCCGATTGCTCATCTGTAAACGTGAAAATGAACCTCGAGTTGAATACCCTTGTCGTTCGTTATAAACGCACCAAAGTTGCTTACGACCAAACGATTATTAAATTTATGAGAAAGAAACGTATAATTTCCATCAGAAACTTTGAAAATTTATATTGATATCAATCTTTAGCGTAATCGTCCTAATATGTGTTATGTTAACTTAGTGTAACAAGTTACAACTGCTTACATTCGGCGGGAGTATTGTGAAACACCTGACCCTTCAACATTAATTGCAGTGTGTATAGCTAGAAAAATACGAAATACTTTTGACATTGTAACTTTCTTTTCGTTCGCTCCAGTGCAAGCTCCGATTTCATGAAAAACTAAGATTCCCTTATATCTCGGAGAGTTGTGAAGGATATGATATTCAAAAAAAGCTCAAAGGACGCGTATTCACAAAAAAAAAAAAACGAAAAAAGTTATGGCTGAAACAGTGAAATAAAAATTAAATTTTATTCAGATTCTTTTTTATATTTTTTGGAGCGCGATAATTTGGAAACGGAGAATTATTTCAAAATTTGCGAAAAATTCCTCTGGACAATTTAGTCAGCTACAATTTGAGCCTAAAACAAAGACGATCGGGTTGCCCGGTCTAACATTTTTGCGACAGTATTTTTTTTTTTTTTTCGAATTATGTGGAATAATTTTTAAAGTAGTCGATAGTCATGTGAGGCACTAAATCTTTATTTATTTCTTGTAAATGTGCTACCGGTTCGGTCAATGTTTTTTTTTGCTCGCCCGTCTCTGCTTCTGGATGTATAAATTATTAAAAAAGTTAAATGCAAAAATATTTTGTTAAAAGTTCGTGACGTGTATGCAATACGACTGCTCTGTTTAGCACTAAAGTAAAATGATATTAGCTTTTGGTTTAATAGTAGGTTTAGTTATTTCACCAAGATGTTCGGCGCGCTCAATCCGGTAATAATCTAAGCGGTCCAAAAGACATTAAGATTTTGAAGTACATTGTAAACTGTTTGTTAAAAGATGTAAACTGTGAATATTTTTGTTTGCACCTGTTAATTGCAACTGTAGATTGCGAATGCGAATTGCGACTGTGGATTGCGAGCGAGGATTGTGATTGGGTGCCGGACGGAGGCAGCCCATTACTTGACGAGAGTAGGCACCGGAGAGAGGTGGCCTTGTGACTGGGTGCCGGAGGGAGGCAACCCAGTGGTTTTTTGTAGTGAGGTGCACCGGAGGGAGGTGGCCTTGTATTGTACATGATGGGAATATAACAGCATCGTTTTTCGATATTGAGATTGGTACATGTAAAGTGTGAAGTGTGTGGTAAAGCATGTCATGATTTATTTGGTAGCAAGATTATGGTTGATATTGTGTTGTATCTGTATACTTCATGTGTGTTTAATCTGAGAGTATAAAATGTAAATTAAAACTTAACTCTGAGAACACTAGATAGAGGTTAGATGAAGGATGTTAATTAGAGTGTAATTGACACAGGAGGGAGGTATTGATGTGTTAGAATATGATAAAATTAAATGTTATGTCCATGGATTAAAGCAGTTCTTATTAATTTTCCGAGGTCAGGTTGACCGAGTGAGAACCTTTTACTGTGCTGTCAAATGTTTTTTTCAGAAACTTGAAACGAAGACGTGAGACGCTTCACACCGGGACGTGTGCATGGACAGAATAGCCGTGTCGGAGCGTTGATGCACATAAATATTCTTCACACAAGGATCTCAGAGTCACCAGGGTGATCTTGTCGGAGTGTCAACGGATTTGTTTCGCACAGGGACGTGCGAATTGTCAGAATGGCCGTGTCGGAGCGTGTTAAAGCTAAGATTGTCTTTGATTGGAGACGTCAAATAGTTTTACTATTTGGACTTGTTCGATGCCAGTAATGACAGATGTGATAGAAAAATAAGGGTTGTCATGGAGACTGGGGTATTATTTGCTTGGATTGGGAAATGACGGGATTATAAAATCTCAGGATAAATACGGGAGTTGGTAAACGTGGTGATTATATGCTCTTTGGTTGGTGATACGTGGCATCGAACTTGTCACGTTTCTGATCGTTCAGCGTTTGAGCTATTCGATAATATTGTAATAAATATCCTAATGGAGCCTTCGTATATATATATATATATATATATATATATATATATATATATATATATATATATATATATATATATATATATATATATATTATCTTAGAAGGAATATGTGCAATTACATTGTGTAAATAAGGGCGAATTTTCTGTGTATATTTACATGTTGGTGCTTCAACTCTTAACCAATTTCTAACCCTAGTATGAGCTGACCCTTAGAAATTAAAGAAATACATAGTTCTATAGTAAAAGTTACCTTTTTTCTTGACTCTCTCATATTTGACATCATCTTCACAAAGTATAGCGGCCTCGTGCACAGTTTCTGGGACCATGGCTGTGGAAGTGAAACTCGCTGCCACCATACCAGTTGAATAGTGAGCTGCATTGAACTTATCTGCAACCTATCCATCCCGATAATAATTTATTTTATTTGTGAAACTTTACATCTGTACAAGCATATTTAGATAGTGTTCAGTACAAGCATATTTAGATCAAAATTTATACAGACTCATTAATTTTATATAAATTGGCAATTGCACTAGGCTTAGCCTGTTAAGGTTATGTTAAATGAGTATAAAGTGTTAACTACTTAGGCCATTGCCTCAAATCAAATGGCAAGCACTACGGTAGCAAGAGACTTGTTTTGTACAAAACCTATTTTTGATTTTATCATAGGAGTTCAACGAAAAAGGAATTTAATGTCTTATGTCAAAGGTTACAAAGAAAAATACAAAAGTTATGAGGTTGTTACAAAATGCTAAATAGACCTGCCTCTACAGATTATTTTGCACAAAAAGTTTATTCAATAATACTAGCTTCCACAGGCGAGGCGTGCATACAAGCTGGCTTCCCTTATGTATATATATATTTTTTTGGTTCTTATTAGTATTATTATTAGTTATTTCAGTTATCAAGTTGATTCATCATCTTATTATATTAAACCAGTGGTCCCCAACCTTTTTTTTACGCGGGCCACAAACCCGTTGTACTCCTGGTGTCGCGGGCCGCAACCAAAATTTTTAGGGGCAAAAATACGGTGTTTAAAATTTAACGATTTAATAGTAGAAAAACACAAGGTAGTTAAAAGAGTGAAACTAAACATTTAAGATGAGATAACGACACAAACTAAAATAAAATAACAAATATGTATTATAATAATTATGTTCACTCAGTGAGATTTTTGGAATTGTGAACGCTTTTTCACAACTTTATCTAGAGCTGGCTTGTCGCTGCATGCTATCCTTATTACATCGTAGGCTGTATTTCAAGAACCACTTTAGCTAGAAAGCTGATATTTTCATAAGTCTTAATTCTGATGCCGCTATAACAACATAATATCATATCTAAAAAACAAGATAAAACAAGTAATTTAAGGAGAAGCCCTTTTTATGACAACAAAACGCGATTTTTTGTCCTTTCTTTAGTCGATGGCAATACTTTAAATATTCACATTTTCAAATTGATTTCTACTCAAAATAAAAATTAATATAAAAGGGGTTTTCATAAAAAATACAATTTTTGTCTATTTTTTTTCCTAAAATGACTTTTCCTTGGCTGATTTTTAAGTTAAAGATTTCACGCGGGCCGCAGATAAAGGCCCGGCGGGCCGCATGCGGCCCGCGGGCCGCGGGTTGGGGATAGCGGTATTAAACTGACCTCTTTCTTAACTTGCTTCTCTTCTGGTGCTTTATATTCCTTTTCCAATTCTTGTAAGATATCTTTTGTTTCAGCTGATACTGATTTGAGTCTGGCATGTGGATCTTTCTTTAAAGCAATTTCCTCTGAAATTATCAATATACACTCACGTTATAAGGCCAAGCGCGCACCACGATTTTTTTGATGTGCGATTATTTTGTAGCAGAAATGTTACATACATTTCTGCAACAAAATAATCGCACATATGCACGCACAGACAAATAAACCCATATGTTGCATTTCTGCGACAAAATAATCACATTACAAAAAATCGTGGTGCGCGCTCCTCCTAAGACTTTATAAAATCTTAGTAAGGAATATTTTCTTTACAATACACATAAAACGTTGAGAAACAATAGAAGTAGTTTTGTAAAGATATAAAGATAAAAGTTACCTTCGGTTTCTACTCTCAGATTGTTCTTTATATGATGAAAGTTTGATATGTTGAATTTGTTCAAATTATTTGGATCCTGTATAGTTATTAAGTCACTTCTAGTGAAGGGTGTGTCATTTATAAGGTCCTTCCAGTTCTTGCCTTTGATATTGAGCTGTTCAATTGCTTCGTAGCAATACACATTGCCCGTAGGCCGTACAGCAACAATATGTGAGTTTTTTGTAAACGGTTTAAACAATACTGGGCAATGATAATCATCCTGGGCATTTTTAAAGAAGTTTAACTTTGTCAAACTTTTGATATCAACTTTCTGTAAGAATATTTTTTTAAATAGTAGTATACTTCCGCTATAAAACTAATGAAACGTCTTGTATTTAAATAAGTAAATAAAATTTATGTTACCTTTCCAGTAATAGGGTTTATTTTAAATTTCTTGAGAAATTCTATTATAGCTTGTAACTCAAATATATTGCCATCAGCGTCGCAATAAGGTTCGTCAAAAGGTTGTAAGCACAATGAGCAATGATCAAATGGAAGTCTTTTGAAAGTTGTGTCTTCTTCCTTTGCTGTGCCAGAACGTTTGCCACCATACAGTGTTGTCCATTCAGTGTATGTTAAATACCTAAAGCAATAAATTTATTAAAATAAATACATAATATTGCTTATAAACCAATGAACAAGGTACAAAAAAAATTTAGTTGATACATACATTTTATCTTTTTGATGTTGACGTTTACCCATTTTTGTTGATTATATATTAAGTTTACTAATTTAAATGCACAATTATATAATTGTAAACATGTAATTTGATTATTTTTTTTCGTCTTTTTACAGCCACTAAAAAATAAAAACACAATATTTTGAAGCGTGTTTTGAAGTACCTATGAAGCAGTGTTGCCAACTCTCAAAATAATTTCACCCCAAGATTTTGTCGAAAACCCCCAAAATCGCAATAATTACTTGAAAATCCCCCTAATTTTTTGTATCATTAAGAATGTCTACTATTAATACTACAAAAATCATGCAATGACAAACAAATAATAAAAATTAATGTTTTGTAAGATAATTAATATAATTCCGTCCAACTTTATATATTATAATACACTTCCAAACGTTTATTTTCTACAGGTTGACTTTTCAAATCACTTTTCGATGTTTTAAAATCGCTTAATTTAATCAAAAACAAGAAAATAAAAATCCCTAAAAATAACGCTAAAAAATTCTCCCCCCTAGAAAACCCCCTGTAGAGACTTTTTCTCCCTAAATTTAGGGGGAAAACCCCTAAGTTGGCAACACTGCTATGAAGTTTTCTATGGTATGAAGTCTACGTCAATGATGCGTCAATGTCAAGTTCCACCTCCTCCTTAAAAAAAATTTTTTTGAACATACTTTTGTCAAAGGTTATAATTATATAATAATTTTTAGGGCCATATTGACCGTCCAGCCCCTGCAAATCCAGCACCTGTATTATTGATCAATAATGTCAACAGTGTCAAACCTTTTAAAGATTTTTGCACGGAAGAAGGATAAATCTGAGTATTTGTTGCCTACAAGTCCGCATAAATTTGATACAATTGTCTGACTGCCGGATTTGCAGGCCAGACCGTAAATATGGCGTTATGCCTTTAGCATTTTCAGCAACTAAAAATGTCCTGGGCCAGGGTAGCCGATGATTTACGACGTAGCACCAGGCCTGTCCCACTCCCCGTGTAGGTATCAAAAATATAAGTAAGTGCGGCGGCCTCCCTAAACGGGCCAAATAAAAGGGACTCGCGCGCGAGCAGTGAGCGACGTATGCGTGAGATTTGTTCGTCGCAATATTTTATGGATTGGATTTAATACCTTATAATCTGTGCACATAATATTACAATACTGTGTTTAACTTAGGTAAAAATCACCTGTATCCTACGAGTATAATACCAATAACATAATATTTAATAATATAGTTTGAACTACTGTCTACTGCAATTACTTGATAACCAATATTTAGTGTTTAGGTGTTGGCTCCACCTGAACTACCTGTTCGCGTCTTATGTTATTCCGATGTGATACGATTTGAAGAGTCATTTGTTGACAAAAGTACCTAGAAATAGTAAGGTGGCGTGATTCAACTGCTTTGAGTAATATCGCCGTGAAGGTATCGAAAACGCTTACGTTTACGCATACATACGTCTTATATGTATGAGCGAATTTATTACAGTTATTAAAGTACTATTAACACCTACCTTAGGTTTATTTGGAAAGCAATTTGTTCAGTAAAGTTCAGTAGGTACTCGTAGGTACTAAAAAGTAGGTAAAAAAAGTTGTAATTAAATATTAAGAAAAAAAAATATAACTACGTATAACCGCCTCCTTTTTTGGAAGTCGGTTAATTATTCTCTAAAATGAGACAACCCTAATGTCATTAGAATGGATAAGAATTACGCGATAGAAAGAGACGCAACTTCTAGGTAAATGTAATCGTAGGTAATCAAGCGCTGCGTTAGCTGAATTGAACCTTATCGTATCGCAGTAAGAGTCCCTATTTCTTCAAACGATTTGTCGGAGTGGTTCTTCTGTATTATATATTATCTTATACCTGGTACTATTATTTATTCTGTGGTAGCACTATATTTCCATCTTTTTCTGAAATATTGTTAAAGCACTGATATAAACATTGACATTGATGTTTCGCTATTTTCGTATACATTCGGCTCTCCTGCCCCAGGGCAGTTTTCGATTCCAAAACACCATATTTTATGTTAAAACCGTTGATATCTAGCCGTTTTGAAGTATGTTGCTTGAATCATGATGATTCATGATTCATTAATCATGATACAGTATCGTTCAAAAGGTAATCGAATGACCGAATATATTAAATTAGGTACCTATGTAGGTACAATAGGTAGGTAGGTAGGTACCTAATACCTACCTACATTAAATTTAGGTAGGTATTACAGTAACTTTTGTTTTAATTAAGACTTTTGGCGGGAAGTCGAAAAGAGCGGGTGTTTAAATTTTTCACTGTTTTGTAAAATATAATTTTCTAGTTTATATTACTGTAAAATTGTTGTAAATAGTAGTTTTTAATTGAATTAAATTTATTATAATAAAAATGAGTGAAGATAGTGACGGGGGTCCGCCCCCTGGAGATACTTCCAAGAAAAGAAAATTGGAGGAAAGTACGGTGGATTTCAGAATGTTCACAAAAACGAATTACAAAAGACAATTCCCAGAAAATTATAGTGGAGATTGTGTAGTATATGTGGAATCGATGAATAATGAAAAATTGGGAAACAAAAATCCCATTACTTTAACAAAATTATTCACAGAAAATGTAAAGGGTATAGTAGGAGTACATCGAGTGAATGCATATAAAGTTGGTGTAACTTTTAAGAAGCCTGCGCCAGCTAATTGTTTTTTGAAAATGGACCATTTCCTTATTAGAAATAAGCTAAAAGCTTTTGTACCGGCCCACCAGTCGGAGATTACAGGAGTTATTAAATATGTACCAAAAGATCTCTCAAATGAAGTTATATACAAAACTATTACATGTGACACAGAAGTTATTTCAATTAAAAGATTTTTTAAGAAAGTTGAAGGAAAACTTACACCGTTGGGTACAATAGCAGTTACTTTTGCTGGTACAATTTTGCCTCAACATGCCTATATACAAATGTTTAGGTATCCTGTACATTTATACATACCACCATTACTACAATGCTTCAAGTGCCTTAAATTCAACCATTCTGCAAAAGTTTGTCGTGGAGAGCAAATGTGCTCCTCATGCGCTGGACGCCATTCCTACAAAGAATGTGACGTAGAAGAAATTGTATGCATTAATTGTAGCGGTAATCACTTGGCCATCTCGAGGGACTGTCCAGTGAAGCAGAAGAAAATGCAAGAAAAGAGGAAAAAATATGAGAATTTTAACCGTAATTATGCCACTGTGGTGAGTAGTGTCCCATTGCTCACTGACCCCAAATCTTTTCCAACTATTTCACGACCAGTTAATGTACCACCTGTTAGTAATACCAAAACAACTTTTAATGTAGAACAAATCATAAACAATGATATAATATTAAATGCTTTAATAAAGTCTCTTGTAACCCTCGGAAATGACAATAGCAATAGTCCAGTAACAAATAAAAGAATTAAAGATATATTATTAGCTAATTTAATTAATTAATGGATACATATCTAAATATAACACAGTTTAATATACAAAGCTTGCAGAATAAGAGAGCCTTATTAAAAACATTTCTTTGTGAACATAATATAGACATATGTTTGTTGAATGAGACATGGCTTAGGAGCTCAAGTTTAATTCCAGATTTTACACCATACAATTTTATACGTAAGGATTCAGTTAATTTACATAACGGTGTAGGTATATTAATTAAACAAAACTTGAAATATAACATTATAAATACAAGTTTTTATGAAACAATTCAAAATCTTTGTATATCCATAGAAACTTCGATGGGAACAATATACATTCTTTGTGTATATTGTCCTCCTAATAACAGGTTTGATACAAATAAATTAAAAAAGGTATTACTTGAAACACCTAATCCATGCCTCATCATGGGCGATTTTAATGCACATCACTTATTATTTGGTTGTCACTCGAATAATAATAGAGGTAACAGTTTGTTCAAAATTATAGATGAATTTGACATGTGTATATTAAACGATGGGAGTGCCACCACTATTCAGGTTCCAAATAGAAATCCCTCTGCAATTGATATAGCTCTTGTTAGCCCCACATTGGCTCCACTCTGCGAATGGCGTGTCCATGATGATCCAATGGGCAGTTACCACTATCCAACTCAGGTAACCCTTAATGTGAAGCCGTCAATATATGAAGTACGTCCTGTGGAAGAAAAATATATTTATAGTAAAACAGATTGGACTAAATATAGTAAGTTATCAGAAACCTATTTTTCACAATTAAATATAGATTGTAATAATTTAAAACCAATCAAATTATATGATAATTTTATCAGTATTTTAAATAATCTAAGATCAGTAACAGTCCCCAAACAAAATCCGAAAACAGTTTCAAAACCAATGAGAAAACCAGCCCCTTGGTGGAACCAAATATGCGATGATGCAGTGCGAAAGTCCAAGGAAGCTTTAGTTAATTATCGAACTACACCCAGCATTAATAACTTTATTCATTATAAAAAGATAGACGCTCAAAAGAAAAGAATATTAAAAGAGGAAAGGGTCAACTCATGGCATGATTTGTGTAGTAGTTTTAATAGAATGACACCTGTTTCCAGAATATGGGGATATATTAAAAGATTTAAAAGAATAGGTACTTCTCATAATAGATTTTTAAATGATGAATGGGTACCACGTTTTTTGGATAAGATATCAGATTCATCTCAGATCAATGAAAGCAATTTAAATAATATATTGAGCCATGCCATTGAAAATGATAGTAACTCCTTTATAAATAGACCATTTACACTGAGCGAATTGTACATATCTCTAAAAAGTAGGAAAGATACAACACCAGGTTTGGATAATATACCATACATTTTAATTAAGAAACTACACCCTAATGTTTTAGAAATACTTTTAAATATTTATAATAGGTTATGGAATAGTTTAGTTATACCAGAGTCATGGAAAACTCAATGTGTCATTCCCATCTTAAAACCAAATAAATCTGCTAATGACCCATCCTCATATAGACCTATTTCTCTATCATCATGTTTGGGTAAACTTTTCGAGAATATGCTAAAACTGCGGTTAGATTATTTTGCTGAATCACAACAAAAGTTACCAGATATTCAATTCGGATTCAGAAAAGGCAAAAGTTGTTCTGGAAGCTTTGTATCGTTTATACATGATTTAAAAAAGGCAAAACTTAGTCACTGTAATGTTATAAGTGTATTTTTAGATGTAAAAGGTGCCTTTGATAATGTAAACATTGAACCATTAATTAAGGTTTTACAAGAAATGGGATTTCCGATGAAAACTTTGAAATGGATTTTTAAATTTTTAAATAATAGAACAGTTTATGTTAAATATAATAATAAATTATATGGGCCCAAACAGGCCAATAAAGGCACAATGCAAGGTGCCACACTCTCGCCGTCATTGTACAACTTTTATACATCTCAAATCCATAATTTTGTAAATATACCCGGAGTAAAGATTTTGCAATTTGCCGATGACTTGCTTTTGTATAGTGTAAATCAAAACTTAAATATGGCAGTCAATCATATAAACAGTGCATTACATCAATTACAACATTATTATAATAATATTTTAAAATTAGAAATCAGTACAGAGAAAAGTTCAGTGTTAATATTTAGTAAAGATCAATCCATAGAGCCTGTTAACATAACTTATAATAACAACATAATTCCTATTGTGAATCATCACAAATTTTTAGGGGTTATAATAGACCATAAACTTAAATTTGATAAACACATAAATTACATTTGTCAGAATGCCATGAAGAGCATAAATATAATGAGAAGTTTAGCAGGAACATTTTGGGGCTCTGACCCAAAAACTCTAAACATGTTATACAAAAGCATAGTCAGAAGTCATTTTGATTATAGTTCGTTAGCTTACATGAATGCAAACACAACATTACTAAGAAAATTAGATGTTATACAAAATATGGGTTTGAGAATTATAAGTGGAGCCATGCGCACCACACCTATTGTGTCCATGGAAGTTGAAAATTGCATACCTCCACTGTCCTTGCGCCGCCTACAACTGGCTGAGAGATTTTGTCTTAAGGAATTGTCTTGTGATGATAATTTTATTGTTGATAAAATTTTACATTCTACAGAAATTGCACAGTCAGCTGCAACATCCAACATCACACCTAATAATCTCATTTCTGCTTCCTTACCTGAAATATCAATATTAATGTTATCAACAAAAAATCTTACCAAAAATATGTATACTAGTAAAAAGTGGCCAATTTACCAATACCCATATGAAACTATTCTTAACTATATTGATGTTAAGTGTCATTTAAATTCTGTTACAAATAAGTTCGACTTTTTACAATTTTTACAACATAAAAGGGATTTTTACACATTATATACTGATGGTTCCAAAAGCGAGCATGTTAAAGCTGCCTACTATGACCCACAAATGAAAGTAAGTAAATGTTTTAAAATCCCGCATAATTGCAGTATTTATACAGCAGAGGCTTGGGCAGTATTAGCTGCTTTAACTTATATACATACCCATGTAAATAATGTAAATATATTAATTATAAGTGATTCTAAAAGTGTTCTATGTTCTATATGTAATAATACTTTTTCCTATAAACAAAATTATATTGTGTTTAGAATAAGATATATGTTATCAAAGCTGATAGAAAAGAAAATAGAATTTGTATGAGTTCCCTCCCACAGTGGCATACTGGGAAATGAAGTAGTAGACCAGGTCACCCGTAGAGACCATGATGTGGATCTTCTAGACAGTTTTAAAGTGCCTTTTACTGACTTCTATCAACAATTTAAATCTTCAAAAAAAATGTTATGGACAGAATATTGGAAGACTGTCGCAGCTGAAAAGGGAAGATGGTACGCGGATATTCAAAGGGACTTACCTACAACACCATGGTACTATAGATTTGAGTACGTTAACAGGAAGTTCATAGTTTGCATCAACCGCTTGCGATCAGGCCATTGCCTAGTCGCGGCGCATCTCCACAGAATGAATATTTTGGACGATAGTAGATGTAGACATTGTTTTGGAGATGACGAGAACATTAATCATCTGATGTTTGAGTGTCCAACGTTTGCCATACAAAGGTTGTTGTTAGACAATGCGATTAGTGGCATAGCAGAAGAAAACTCACTAAGTGTCCCCCGCCACATTGAAGGATTATTAAAAAATTCTGTTTATTTTGTTCCCATTTTTAAATATATTGTCAATACTGTTGGAAAGGTTTAGTTAAACCAAAGATAAACATATTGTGTAATTTATAGGTTATATTTAATGTCATTTTGTAAAATGTTATACTTCTCCTACTTGTTATTAATGTCATACTTCTCCTACTTGTTATTAATGTCTTTTAAATATGTATGTCAAAACTCAAAATGTATCCGACTGAAGGACTTTGTATCCATGGTCATGAATAAATTAAAAAAAAAAAAATGTTTTAATTAAAAAAAATTTTGATATTTTTTATCAAACAATTTTTTTATAATATTTTTTTTAATGTGGCAACATTGTACACACCGGTTTTTTATAAACATGTCGGAAAGTGGTTGTGCGTTGTGATTTTATAATTTATGTTTAAAATCTTGTACAAATATACTTTGCACATGGTTTTACTTACTTTTTCAACTGCAGGTACATAAACGCTTGTAAAATTTAATAATAAAACAGTTGTTATTTAGCTGTATAGTCGCCGTCAGTTCTGAAGTGTGTGCGTCTATGAATTTCAGAGATTGTTGTGTTGGTGAGGTGATGAGCAAATGAACGAAATGTGGTAGAAGAGGATTCAAGATTAAATTCAGTAAATCACAGTAGTCGCCAGAGTTGCAAGGCTTTTTAAGGTACTAGATGTGTGTTGGTAGACATAGTGGACGTGAAATTTTACATAACAATTTCTCAGAAAAGTAACTGGCTACCATTACGCTTTGCAGTTTCAAGCATTCTAAAATCGGAGTATTTCTTCTTCTCTTAACACAAATTGTACATAGTGGTTGCATTTAGTTCGATCCATTGTGTTTTTGGATAACTGTATTTCACCAATTACCCTTTGGTGAACAAAAAATCGTATATTTTCGGATAACGCTAGCCCACAAGATGGCCGACTGTTATTCGTAAGGTATAAAGTTATCTTTTTTTATGTATCTCGTCTTCTTTTGTGCAGTTATTAATTTATTTGCTGGATAATGTTAATATATAGCATTTGTATTATAGATACCGTTGTTTAAATGTCTTACGTATAACATATAAAAAAGTCTTTGTTCCCAAAGCTGATGTTTCGTAAAAGTTCAATCAACTCTTCCATACCTATTGTGCAGCTTTCGTTACGTGAATTCTTACCTACAGTTTCCCTATGCATTCGTCAGCAATAATTAATTTGCTTCTGTTTATGTTACTGTCAATAATTTAAAATTTTTGCATTTTGTTTGGCATGAGTTTTGTTTTTTTTTTGCTTTATAGTAGAATGGCATTAATGCTTCTAGATAATGTCAGGTGCGTCTGGTTCTTCAGGAAGTGGCACTGGACACAGCAGAGGGGCTAGTGATATTGAAAACAAAGCAGACAAAGAAAACAAATCCAATCCAAAAATGTCCAAGGCACTCGGTACCTCGGCTAAGAGAATCCAGAAGGAGCTTGCTGAAATAACTTTGGATCCACCACCAAACTGCAGTGCTGGGCCTAAAGGAGACAACCTATATGAATGGGTCTCAACAATTTTAGGACCACCTGGTTCAGTTTACGAAGGTGGAGTTTTCTTCTTGGACATACATTTTTCACCAGAATATCCATTCAAACCTCCAAAGGTATAATTTCTTATTATTCTCTAAAATATATATATATTTTATAACATGTGATATAACTTTATTGACACACCAACAGTTTAGTAGGACTTTTACATTGAGAAACTTAAAATTAAATATTTAACAAAGTAAGAACTTAATTTTTCACTAACTAAATAATAATAATTATTATTTAACAATACAAGGACTGTTTACACTTAGTATGACCGCATAGGAAAATGATAATTAGTAGCAAACTTAAAAGTCTTACCATTTAATAGATCCTTGATTGTAGATCTGATCTTGATTGTTATAAATAGTTAATTATTATATGAAGCAACCTCTCAGGTCAGATCGGTATTTAAGTGGTCCCTTTGGGACTTTTCAGACCAACACACATCATGTCTGCCATAGAAATGTGTTTTGTATACACAAGGATGACAGACAAACTGACCGATTGTATAGACAAAGTGACATTATTTCCTTTACCAATCTGTCATTTTGTCTATACATTTGTCATTTAAAAAAATAAATAATAATGTATACTTTATTTATTGTATTGTGTGTTATTATTTTTCAGGTGACATTCCGCACTAGAATATACCACTGTAACATTAATAGCCAAGGTGTCATATGTCTTGACATACTCAAGGATAACTGGTCTCCGGCCCTCACTATATCAAAAGTCCTATTATCTATATGTTCACTTCTTACTGATTGCAATCCTGGTAAGTTATATTATAGTTTTAATTTTTTTATGATTTTGAAAGAAACATGGTTATGTAATTGGCTTTGCCAGCACCGGCCAGGTGCCCTGCTGGTTATAATAGGGAATATTCATTTCCTTTAAATCAGTATTTCCCAAAGTGGGCGATAACACCCCTTTGTGGGCGCTGGAGGCCTAGAGGGCCCAGAAAAAATTGGGGGGTACTGATGTGAGTAGTATTCAATGTTGTTTATTGATTAATTTTGAATAGACAAACACATACTCTCCGGGCGAGACTAATATGTTATTGAGGTTTTAAAGGTGAAAAAAAAAAAAAAAAAATGGGGAGTGCTACAAATAACTGATTTTCAAAGTGGGCATTAGACGGAATAAGTTTGGGAACCTCTGCTTTAAATAAACAAAAGTCGTATATTTCCCGAAAGAAAACATAAATATAGTTAGATGAAAAAATGTAATCATGTCAAGTAGTTCGCTGATGGTGATGAGTTATAGCTAAGAACACTCTTAATCATGTCAACTTTCGAACAAAGAAAAAAATATATCAAAATTGATTCATCCTTTGGGTGCTACAATGCCATGGAGAGACACACACTGAAAGACAGACACGTCAAACTTATTACACCAGTCCAACCGAGACTGAATTTTTGTCTCGAATTTTAATAATAGTTACAAGTAGGTAAGAAAAACACGAATTATCTTCTCTTCTTGATTTAAGATGAAAATATATTTGTACTTTGCTGATTTGTTTTTAATGCGACGCACCTGTACATGCTGACTTCAAATTCACTAATCCTAATTCGTTAGTCATTGATTGACTCTCGGCTACTGTCGAGAATTTGTCGTTGTTTGTCGAGAAAGAATTGAGTACCGAGATCGAAATATTGGCTCGATTTTTGTCTGAGAATGCCAAGACTGAGCTCTCGATCGGACCTTAACAAACCTCTGTTTTTATTGGGCGTTAGAAAGTTACATGTTTCGTTTTTTTGCTTTAATTGAAAAAAGAAAATCCTTATGTTATTTGTGTAATTTTTTCTTAAAACAATCATATAAGCAATGTGCTTATATGATTGTTTTAATACATTTTTTAACATTTAACCCAGTAGTAATAAATAAACTTTAATAATAAAATATTTTTTTTATTAAGCTCCATACATTTTCAACTGCGGATGTGACCAGTGACATTAATAATTGTCGTGCATTTTTTGTGTAGGGCGTTTTTAATGTTCTCCAACAATCTCACTTTTGTGATGATGAATGAGATCAACGGTTGATCGTAGATACGCCATTGTAAGGACAATATTTTCCAGCTTATTATGTACGTGAAAAGATAATAAAAAAAATCTGTTCATGCATATTCCCTATTTACATTTTGGATAGAAGTTCATTAAGATTTTGGAAGCTTTTATTGCAAATATTTTTAAAAATATAGCTCCAGTCTGTTTTATATTTTTGGTAAAATTAAATATATTTTATGTTCCAGCGGATCCATTAGTTGGAAGCATTGCGACTCAATATCTGCAGAACAGAGAGGAACACGACCGCATCGCGCGCCTCTGGACGAAACGTTATGCGACATGATTGCTCAGACACAAAGTCTACACAAACATACTCGACATCTTATTTTCTAAATCCATCCTATTCATGTTAAATGTAAACTAACGTAACCCAGTCACTGTATGCACTCTTTAGAACATATTTTAATCTGGGACGTAAATATAAGGTCTCCAAAAATCAATTACGGATACTTCAGGCACGTGATCCACTGTTTAAGTAAAGACATTTAGGCAGAGAAATAATTGTCATACTCAAACTAAAATAATCATCTAATGTATGGGCGACTCTCCGCAAAACGCAAACTCGCCCATAAAAACAATTTTTTTTTTCGAGTATGACAATTATTTTTCTTCTTAAATGTCTTTACTTAAGCAGCAGATCACATGACCGAAGTATCCGTAATTGATTTTACCAAACCTTATATAATCCGTGTAAAGTAAGTCAGAATCAATGTTCCTAGTGTAATGATAATATGTTATAAAAATGTGCATATTACTGATTTAGCTTTACGAATATTTTGTTGCAATGAATGTGAACTTTTTTTATTAATGCTCGAGAGAAGTGGAACTATTATTTTAGGTGACGAGTTTTTTATTTACAAATTTAGTTCACTATGTTTTATACAGTGATAATAAGTACTATAAATCATATATTGCATAGGCTGAATTAGTGAATTGAGTCAATTTTTGCGACATATGCGTTGATCTCAAGCACTATTTGAACTGTTACTGTTTAGGCGTCTATCTGATTGAATATTTATGATTTACTATATGACACGGTGCAAAAGCTTTTGTGATTGGTTTATATGAACATTTGTGATCAAGTTAGTTTGTAAAAAAATTACTGCCAATATAAACTTCATGTTGTGATTAACCTAGTAGACAATTTTTTTTTTTACTTTCCTGTAGTAAAATTCCAGATTATCTAGAAGTTTACAAAACAAACTGTCTCTCCACTAGTTTATAAATGTTCTAGTCGAGATATTTGTTGTTTTCGATTCAACAAATATAAATAATATTATTGTATGTATGAATTTTGTTTTTTCCTGTCCTTTTCCCAGGCATGATCTATCTGCAATCATGTTACACAGTGCAGTTATTAACCAGTGAAATCAGTAGTTTTCTGATATGATATATATAAACTTATTTATTTTTGTAGTAAAGAGCTTGTATAGATTATATATCTGCAGTTATGACTTCGACCTGAGAAATGTGCTTTATTTCTTTTACAATATTAACATATCATAACAGGAACTCTACTATTTTTTTCCAAAACTTAAAATCGTGCCAAACCTGCGTAGGCACTATCTGTGTGGCTCGTCTACTAAAATATTCCGTTTAGAATGTAAACAGTTGTTAGATGTAAGTTATTTTATTGTTTAGATAATGTATAATGTATGTCTTAACCCTAGGTTTAAAATATAGATACTAGTTCTGTAATTTTTAGCTAAATGTATGTCGCGCGTATATGAATGTGTGGTGTTACCGCTGTGAGACGATGCGTTTCGTTTGAACATTAGAACTGGTGCTGTGAGATTCAAATGCTGGCGACATACGATAGATGAATACCGCATCTGTATTCGTGACTGGAATATATTTTGTCAATGTGATTTTTAAATTATTTTATATTGTCTGTGCGCGAGCGAGACGATGCGCGGCGTCCGCCGCTCTTGTTCCTGACTTCGCGATGTTTATAAACTCGGATCCACTTATAATCATCCTTTGTTAAAATTTGTAAATGGCATAAAATAGTAAAATAAAATTGTGTGTAATTAGGACACAAATTGATGTTTTATTGTTGTTATCCTACTCGTTGCTACACTACGGCCGATGTATCTTGGCCAGTCTGAACATAGGTTATGCGAACTTTAGCCCATGTAAGTACAACTTGTGAAGAAAACTGTTATTGTATTTTTTTATGTACGAATAAAATATCCCTAATGCAGTGACCAATTAGTACAAATAAAATAAATACGAAAACACTTAAAAACTGTTACGGCGCAACCTTCTGCGCGAAGTTCAGACCGGCCAAGATACATCGACCGTAGTGAACTCCTAAATAAACTCTACCTGCAATAGGCCAGTGGCCAAACTCCATTGTAAAATCATTATTATGTGAAATTGTAAAAAGTATAAAGTTATTAAAATTCGTTCTATTCAGTGCCTTGTCTTGAACACTTTTATTCATATATTAATTATATTATGTAGTTGAAGGAACCTATAGTTATGGATTTTGATTTCCGATTCCGCAACTTATTTTTTTACATTTTATATTTTTTTACTTAACCTTTAACTATGGACACTCTTTTTTTGTAACACTACTATGGACAAGCGGTCTGACAGACCGCTATGTTTCGATGTAAAATATATTTAAATAAAATTACCTACCGGTTTGCTATAATTTTTATTGTTTGCAAGGTACATTAAATTAAAACATTTTTAAAGTTTTTGAAAAATATTTATTTATTTTCTTACATAAATGAAGTTTAAAATTATTTAAAGGCACTTTTTGGTATTAATTCACTTGAGATCAGTTTTAGGACTAAAACTTATAATCAACTAAACTTTTCAGAAAATCTAACATTCTTATTTATAAATCTATTATATCTACTAAATAAAACACAACTAAAAAACTTTCCAACATAAAATATAAAAATTCTGACAGTGGTTCTTTATAGGTGAAATTATTGGCATTCTTTGCAGAGAGGTTTCCAACACTGTCGGCATATGGCCTGTTTATAGTTTACACAAGTGTATTGAGTCTTTCTCTTTCGCTGTGAAGGTCAAAGTCGACTTGTCTTCCGGTTAGATGAACTAATTTCTTGCGTAGGAGGTACTTCTGGAGGCATGTCTGCTCCCAAAACTCACTGCAGTGTCAGTTTTAGATCTTTTACTAGCCCATTTGTAGCGTTTTTTCCGTAATAATAATTAGGTCGCGATTTCAGTATGTCTGCGAGCTGTGAAATAGGTACGTCATCATCTGAACTGTCAGTATTTACACTGTTGTTTCTCGTAATATTGGTCTCTGTGGCTAATTCTAAGCACTCCGTATTTTCTTCATTATCCTCATTTTCGCTCAAATAATTTCTCATAAAATCAGCCTCCGAAACCAAGAATTCTTCAATAGTTTCTTCGTTATCCGAATGATCTAATGCTCAAAGAGCATCATAAACCTCATTTTCAGTCGGACTGTCGACATGTAATATTTTGTTAATAGTTAATACGTTGTTGAATCGGTGACCTTGACATTCGTTTTGAGGTGCTAGCGCTCTCTTTGTTATTTGTTGACATTTTGAACCAAAATAATCTAAAAAAAACAAAACACCACAAATTATTATTTGTATAAAAAACATGGACACGCGGTCTCACAGACCGCAGTAAAAGTTTAAAGTAAAATAACTCACCCAATTTGGAGCCGGCGACACAACCTCCTGCTTCAACACTCGTTTTGCCACTAAAACTGAAGCTACTGAGCGTCACAGGCGCGGGGAGAAAGGGGAAAGGGGTAAATTCGAAAATTAAAAATGGTTAGCGGTCTGTGAGACCGCGCGTCCACAGTTAAAGGTTAACAATTATTTCGAATACCTACATGACCAACGTAAACAACAAAAATCAATTACTGATAAGATGTTGAAAATAACGAGGTTAACGAACGATTATCTCGAAAAGAAATATTTATAATAAGCATAATTTATCGATTCATAACTATCATTCTTGTAAGCTACTATATATATGGTACTTCGGTACTTATACGTAAAATTATTTTGGATATGGAATCGGGAAATAAAACAAAGACTGCACAATATACACATTTATTATAATATACATGAGAAATACTAACATTCTAAATAAATTACGATTTGTGATAAAAATTTAAAAAACACTCATTGCGGTTAATTCTAAGAGAATATAAGTTTATAGATCTCTATTAGTATAATAATAATATAAAACGTGCCTACAGCCTAGGAATGACACAGATAATCCTGTGCAAAGTTTTGCCACTTCTATTCGAAAAATCAGTCTTCTACACTTTAGCACACCCGAATATGTAGGTATGTACCTCCATTTTATGAAAATTCTATGAACTTTGTTTTCTTTGCACTATTGACAATAATATTATACCTATATAAGGTTTGGTAAAATCAATTACGAATACTTTGGGCACATGATCTACTGCTTATGTAAAGACGTTTGGGCAGAAAAATAATTGTCATTAAGTAAAAATCATCTCATGTATGGGTGACTCGCCGCAAAACGCAAACTCGCCCATATAAAGAAAAACATTTTTTTTTGAGTATGACAATTATTTTTCTGCTTAATACGTCTTTACTTATGTAGTAGATCATGTGCCCAAAGTAGGTATTCGTAATTGATTTTACCAAACCTTATATATATTTGCATTTATGGGAAGAGCTGTTACTTTCTACACATACCTAAGTAGTGATAGTGTATTTGATCTGAGAAAAGTTATCTTCTACTTCTATTGAATATATGTACCTATTCGATTTAATATGTAGAAAAAAATAATTCATGAACATCGATATTACAAAGATTTTTAAAATTTACAATTAGTATGTCAGTCAAGATGAATTGATAATGGCGATTTGTTTGATAATTTAAGTATTTTGCGTTTTTAAATCTCACAGTAAAAAACTTTTGACCCATCAAAACATTATATAAAAGAGATACACCGGGTTTGTTGGCGACCATACTTACTTGCCATAGTAAGGATAAACTGTATAAAAGTGTAAACACAACTATAAAATTTACACCCACAATAAATATAAGAAAATAAAATTTACATATAAAACTATGAATTATATCAATGTTTACCTTAAAAATAAAATTTTAGACAAAATTTTAACTTAAGTAAACAATAAGTAGACAAAATACAAATTATACAAAAATAACGTTGAATTGAATAGGAATGGAATTTATTAATTTGTACTTAATTAAATAATAGCAAAGATACAATTTACTTGAGCTCAGCGAATTTAGACGGTCTCATACTGACTGCGTATGGAGCGGGCAAGGAAACAAGCGAACATAACACCAAGCAGCTGAAATGAAACAAATTATCATGGTTATTTTCGTTCTGTAGTAGGTTACTATTCAGGTAAAATATAGTACTACTAGCTGTTGCCCGCGACTTCGTCCGCGTCAACTGGTGGCGCAATAATGCTTTAATTTCGACCAAATTACCATAAAAAGGTTATAGTGAGTCAATCTTAAAAGATAGACATGTCGAGGACATTTTTTAAATCATTTAAAGAGGAATAATTATTTATACATATTTTTTGGGTAACTTGAACCGTTTCCGCAGCGCACGCAACGAAAGCCGTCAAATATGAATAATTTTCCCTGTTTTTGCAACATTTTTCACTGATGCTTCGTTCCTATTTGTCGCAGCGTAATTTTATATAGCTTAAAGCCTTCCTAGACAAATGGACTATACAACACAAAAATATTTTTTCAATTCGAACCAGTAGTTCCAGAGATTAACACGTTCAAACAAACAACGGAACGCCTCAAAGATGAATAATTTTCCCCGTTTTTTCCACATTTTCCACTGATTCTTCGTTCCTATTGGTCGCAGCGTGTTGTATAGCCTATGTTATATAGCCTTAAGCCTTCCTCGATAAATGGACTATACAATACAATTTTTTTTTTTAATTTGACCAGTAGTTCCTGAGATTAGCGCGTTCAAACAGCAAAAAGACAACACGAGGATGAACAAGTCAGTACTTCCGTTTTTGGGGGCGCCCCGGGCGGCACTTTTAAGGGGGCGGCAAAACCTAAGTAAGAGGGCGGCAAAACCCAAGTAAGGGGGCGGCAAAATTAAGGTCCGCCCCGGGCGGCAGACACCCACGCTACGCAACTGAGTAGCGGTATTATCAGCTAAGTACACATTTTCCGCTCACCTGTACCACAGCGATGCCCAGACCCACACCACCCAGCACCAAAGCCATGTCCTTCATGGCCTCCAGTATGTACGGATAGCAGCCGTTCTTGTGGAAATCGGGGGAGGTGGGAGTGCAGGCGGCGACCGTGTTGCCGTTGATCTCGGTGCTGGAGCAGCAACTTGCGGGGATAGCCAACTTGTTGGCGGCCCAGTCCTCGGGGCCGCTGATGCCGCAGCACTTCAGCTGGGGAGGCAAATGATTAATTAACGGCTGACAAGTGTAAGTACAAATGGGTAGCGCGCGCACAGAGGGCGCTTCTTTAAATCTCGACTTTTGAAATGGTCACAACATGGCGAGTTTTATTCATATATTTCTGGTCAGGCTTTTAGCGTAAATAATGTACTTAATATTTATGAACGGTTAAATTGAGTTGAAATATTTTAATGTGTATTTATAGAGTATTCAATTTGATAGAAAATTTTTACAGAAGGTGTACAGACGGCATGGGGTTTACGATTACGGCAGTCCGCAGCCCAGAGAACCCATAAATCGATTGTCTGAACTTCGATCATGTTTTCATAATGGTTTGAACTTCGATAGTCTACTTGCCGACCTTAAAGTGGAATACTCTTAGGTTTTGATCGTCTACTCACGTCAGTCTGAATGATGTCAAAGTTCTTCTGGATCTTGGGGTCTGTGTTGTAGTGCGCTATGGAGGTATTAAGGGTCTTGATGATGGAAGTTTCTAGGTCCTTGTGCTTGACGTAGCCCGCGATGCCCACAGCCAGCTCAGCGATGAAAATCATTAGGAGGAACACCGAGAACTGAAACATTAATTATTATTAGAACTTCATCACGCTAATAAATGCGAAAGTTTGTGTGTATCTTTCACTCAAAAATCGTGCAGTATTAAATTGTGATTGGTGGGGCCTATTTAGTGAAATAGGTAGTGACCTTAAGGGCCGATTTTTACCGAAATGGCAGCGGAGCGGCCAGCAGTATAACTGTCATATAATTTTAAACTTTATCTTCATTAATATAAAACACAGTTTCGCTTGAGACAACCGCCGCCGCTCTCGGCCGCCGATGGCCGCTAGCAACAGTTATGTTGCTGGCCGCTCCGCTGCCATTTCGGTGTGACCGGCCCTAAGACTTTCGAGCAGTGGTTCCCAACGTTTTTACGCCCAGAAATCAAGTAAGTAATCCTTTTATGTCACAACATACATACATACATACATAATATAATCACGCCTTTTTCCCGTACGGGTAGGCAAAGACCGCCTCTTTCCGGTAGGGGTAGGCAGAGACCACTTCTTTCCACTTGCTACGATACTTACATACTTTTTCGTTTGTAAGAATCGTAGCAATTCGTTACGTTTCGCTTCGTCCACTTTCATTCTTACCATCCATTCCTCCTCTTACATTCAACGTAGCGAAGTGGCTCTCCATGGGCCACTTTTCGCCTCCGCGAGAAACCAGTGGCGAACTACATCGCCGCCATTTTGGATAATTAAATTATTTTTATGATTATCCATTGCGTTCCCACGGATTGGCGGAGAAGGTAGAAACAGGGAAAGGGAAGTCACAACGATCTTAATTAAATCTATGTTTTGGCAGCTTGGGCCCAAGATGTTACAAGAAAATCCCTGAATCAATAAATTTTAATTAATAATTCTATCGTATTTGTTTTAACAATATTGTTTGATACGAATTTGTGTTTGTAATAGGAATAAATGTGTTTTCTCAGCTTGCAACTTCTGCACAACCTGTTCAATCTTGGGAATTATATTATTGCATTTTTTTATATATATCGATTTCTGGCCTTGTTTTGAATAACTAACAAAGCAGAAAACTTGCTGTTGAGAAAATCATAAGATAGCGTAAGGCAATTTATTGGATTTTGATGTGTAAAATTACTATGCGTGCACTCACACATTTGCTTGCAGGTTGTGGGTATTATTTAGCGGAAAAACTGCTATAAACATAATATTAATTAATTTAATGTAAAATTACTGTTTACATATAATACTTATATATTAGAGACAGGGCATACCGCATATCGAAAAGCTAAAATGTCCTTAGTTTGAGCGCCCCATTGGGGCTATCGAGTTTAACATTATTTTAACAGTGTCGAGGTCAGTTTTGCCCTGTTAAAGGCTGCGAAATTATGACAGATGTATGTCTTTTTACACCAATGCTTACTTCTCAAGTGAATCCTTAAATCGTGAAAACATCTTATTAATATTATAAATGGGAAAGTTTGTGAGGATGGATGGGTGTATGTTTGTTACTCTTTCACGCAAAAACTACTGAACGGATTTTGATTATATGGTAGTAGTTTAATCCCTGGATTGAAACAGGCTACTTTTTATCCCGAGAATGTAGTGTCCCCATGGGATACTGTATTTACTAGTTTGATATAAATTTGCCCTTACTCTTAACAGTCTCTATTATATTAAAATTTAATTAGTAGTGATATAAGCGGACCAAATTACGACTCCCAAGAGTACAGTCCCTTACAGGGTTGTTTTAGAAAATTCTTACATCACAGAATATTTATGATACTAATTGTACACAGTAGGTACAGTAACAGTCATGGAGTTGCTAAAAAGTATACATATTATATAAAAACATTACATAATACAATAAAGGAAATGTCATTTTGTAACTTTACCCTTCTCAAAAAGTTGGGTTAAAGTTGAAAAATCACTTTTAATGCAATTGTCCTAGTTTTAAGACATGGTGTAACAAAGTATCAGAGATGACAAAAAGCTGGAGTAAAAAAATATGAAACATTAACGTCAATTGTGTAGTAATGTAATGGTAATGGTGCGTGTCCCGTGACCAAGGCCACTTCAGCCAACCATTACATTGAGATAAATTACCATATAAAATTAAATATGTTATTGATTGTACTGTAGGTTCTTGGTGGAAATTCATGTTTCACAGTAATAATACACAATACTTCTTGCACTATTTCCACTTTAATAAGTATTTTACATTAATTTTAATATATTTTATATATTTAACTTCATTTTTTTAAAAAGAACAATTTTCCATCTTTTTGCTAAAAGATGCCCCCGTGCGAGTTTCTTACGCCGGTTCTTCTCGCCGGGTTTTGAACCATTACATTGAGATAAATTACCATATAAAATTAAATACTGAAGTTTTTAATGATTTTTGGAACACATTGTTCTAACACGAATTATAATTTCTCATATCAATAATAATTATTTCAACATTCAAGCAGTATTATATTATACAACTAGCTGACCCGTGCCTACTTTTACCATTAAATATTATTTAATGATGATGATAAAACCTAAGTTTTCACATTGTAAACAACTTCATTTTTTTAAAAAGAACAATTTTTCATCTTTTTGCTAAAAGATGCCCCCGTGCGAGTTTCTTACGCCGGTTCTTCTCGCCGGGTTTTAAACCATTACATTGAGATAAATTACCATATAAAATTAAATACTGAAGTTTTTAATGATTTTTGGAACACATTGTTCTAACACGAATTATAATTTCTCATATCAATAATAATTATTTCAACATTCAAGCAGTATTATATTATACAACTAGCTGACCCGTGCCTACTTTTACCATTAAATATTATTTAATGATGATGATAAAACCTAAGTTTTCACATTGTAAACAACTTCATTTTTTTAAAAAGAACAATTTTCCATCTTTTTGCTAAAAGATGCCCCCGTGCGAGTTTCTTACGCCGGTTCTTCTCGCCGGGTTTTAAACCATTACATTGAGATAAATTACCATATAAAATTAAATACTGAAGTTTTTAATGATTTTTGGAACACATTGTTCTAACTTGAATTATAATTTCTCATATCAATAATAATTATTTCAACATTCAAGCAGTATTATATTATACAACTAGCTGACCCGTGCCTACTTTTACCATTAAATATTATTTAATGATGATGATAAAACCTAAGTTTTCACATTGTAAACAACTTCATTTTTTTTAAAAGAACAATTTTCCATCTTTTTGCTAAAAGATGCCGTGCGAGTTTCTTACGCCGGTTCTTCTCGCCGGGTTAGTTCCCGAACAGGTGGTAGGCATCAAGTAGGGACAATTCTTTAAGCGTTACTCTGTAACCCATATGGAAATAAAACATTTTTGATTTTGATATAATATACTAAGTTACGCCTTATGATATCTGCTATCTGTCATTGAAAGTCCTGTGAAAATCGGTCCAGCCGTTCCAGAGATTAGCCGGAACAATACAGACATACAGATGGACAGACAAAAATTTTAAAAACTGATTTTCTATTGTAAGTACCGTATATATTTTAGTACGCATTAAGTGAAAAGCTGTTAATTTGAAATTACAAACAGACACTTAAATTTTATTTACCTGTAGTATAGATAACAAGAATATAAAAGCAAATCCAGTTTTAATAATAAACTGCAGCCTGCAAGGGCTCAGCTAGTGGCAGAGGCGGATTAAACGATGAGAGCGCCGTAGGCAAACATGTCCTAGGCGCCCCTATATTATTTGTAGGCGTAAGTTTTAGTCAGTCCCATTCCTTAAGGTTATTTTTTGCTATAAACCGAAGCAAATTGAGGATGTAAGCAAAAATAATAGTTTGTTTGTGTAAATAGATGGCTTACTTACTGGCGCAATAAATTTTATGCTGTATTATAATACATTTTTCTTTATTTTACAATTCCGCCCGAGCACCCCTTTGTACCCTCGCGCCCCTAGGCACATGCCTAGTTTGCCTTTAGGATAATCCGCCACTGGCTAGTGGACATTAGTAGTACGTCGTATAACCGAAATAATTCCCTTTATTATTCAGTTATTAGTATCTAAATTCTATACAAATAAATAAAATTGAAGTCTCCGTTTGTAATGTTTAAATTAACAGTTTTTCACTAAAGGAATATGAAAGTATAGTAAACTAACTTATAAAATTTGTCTGTCTGTTTGTTCCGGCTAATCTCTCAAACGGCTGGACCTATTTTCACGGGACTTCCACTGGCAGATAGCTGATGTCATAAGGAGTAACTTGGGCTACTTTCATCTTATTTTTCCGTTTAAAAATGGGGTTTCGTTTCCGTTTTTTAAACGCAAACGAAGTCGCAGGAACCAGCTACATAATAAATAATAAGTGTCTGATAAGGAGATACAGTCATTGCATGAATAACATCGGCGAGGTTAAATTGCGTAAATACTGCACGTACTACTTATTATGTGACACTAACTGGTATTTATTTTGTGTCGAATACTTTCATTACTCGAAAACTAAGGTTATAGAGAATATTATGCAAATAAACAAATTGATTAATTAAATACTCCTGAGTCAGTAGTATAATTCAATGTTTATGCTTAGCGTCATTACTCATTACATGATTCACAACTATAAGGAAATTTTTGGACTTTCCCGTGTGACGTAAGTTACAACTTACAGCTCACGAGGAAAACGTTTGGTATCTTCATTGTTGAATGTGGATATTTTTATTGCATGCAATGTGTTAGCTGACTTGGCCAATCCCAATTGGCCATTCATTTAAAAATTAATTGATGACCTATCACGGCCAAGTACCTATATCCACGCTTGTGTTCTGTGAATTCGCGTGAGTCAGCGATAATACGATAATACGGTTAAAACATGTCTGTTGATAAGCTATGTTTTTACACAAACAATCGATATTTTGATCAACTATTATTATCAACATCAGGTCGGTAGACTTTAAAAGTAAAACATTTTAGGGGTCGTCCATTAATCACGTGATGCCTAAAGGGGGAGGGGGGGGGGGGAATCACCAAGTATCACCAAGGGGGGGAGGGGGTATAAGGAGACATCACGTGTATTAATTTTCGAATCTAGTCTATGCATACCGAAATTATTATTGGTTGTAGATTCCTAGTGTTGTTTAAATACTTACAAAACAAATGACTCGTATTAGTTTTAATTGCTTAAATTATTCGATTTAATTGTTTTTTAAGTTAAAGTTTTTCTTCAAACATGACCTGCTTACTATGTAAAAAAAATACACGTGATCATAGGTGGGGGAGGGGGGGTAGTATAAAACCTCACCACGCATCACCAGGGGGGGAGGGGTCTAAAAAGTTGTTATAAAACATCACGTGATTAATGGACGGTCCCTTATAGGGATTTTAAGACAGTTATTAGTGCATTTTAATTTAAACAAATTATTACATAATAATCAATACGGTTTTACTAAGGGTCGATCCACAACGGATGCTGGTATACGTCTTCTTTGTAGTATCTTTGAAGCTTGGGAGGGGTTACAGGATGCATTAGGTGTGTTTTGCGATCTCTCCAAGGCCTTTGATTGTGTTGAGCATGCTACATTGATCAGAAAATTGCACCACTATGGCATTCGGGACTCTGCACTCAAACTTTTGAGTTCTTACCTTAACAATAGAACTCAAAGGGTGGAGATAAATAGTAAAAAGTCCACTGGGACCAAAATAGAATTAGGTGTCCCACAGGGATCTATTTTGGGCCCGTTTCTTTTTCTCATCTATATAAATGATTTACCTTATCTTGTTAAAGATAATGATAACGAGATAGTACTTTTTGCCGATGACACCTCATTTCAAGCAAGCAAGCAAATCATTTAAAGGTCAATGTATACGCCTATACAATAGAATCCCAGAAAACGTTCAAAATCTTTCCATTAATAAATTTAAAAAAGTAGTTAAAGAACGTTTGTGTGCAAAAGCCTATTATAAGGTCAATGATTTTATTGACGATCGCACACCTTGGGAATAGGATGACCACCTGCAAGGCTACTTCTATGTACTATAATATGTATCTGACTTTTGTCAATATTATATACCTAGACCTAAGTTTTCAAATTGTAAACAACTTCATTTTTTTTTAAAAAGAACAATTTTCCATCTTTTTGCTAAAAGATGGCCCCGTGCGAGTTTCTTACGCCGGTTCTTCTCGCCGGGTTAGTTCCCGAACCGGTGGTAGGCATCAAGTAGGGACAATTCTTTAAGCGTTACTTTGTAACCCATATGGAAATAAAACTTTTTTGATTTGATTTGATTTTGATTTTAGAACAGTCAACGTTTTCTTTGTTGCCTTTATTAGGTCGAATTTTGTTTAACATTAGCCTTTCTTACAGTGAAAGAATAATTCCATCATTTATTATAAAGGCTGTAACTTTAAAACACATTCATCGCGTATTCAAAATTTCAATGACCCGTAGTCATAGGTGCAAGAAAGTTATTAAAACATTTTTTAGGGCAGAGATTAAAACGGTTACAGCTCGAGGTAGACTATTAACGAACAATTAGGGCGAAGGAAATTGTTCGTTTAGTGAATGAGATGACAGAAGCGCGTCAGAGGTCACGGAATCTCGAGTCAAGTGGCGATGAACAGTCGCAGACGGTCCGGTGAACCACATGTGACGTGTGAACCTTATCTATATAGTAATAAGGTCGACAAGGGGTACAGCGGCTTGGCGTCGTCAGAATAGTGTCGAGCGCTAAATATGACTGTGCAGATGCATATAGCACGTTATTTCTCCTTCTCGTTTGTACGAGAGTGATCTTTATGTCGTTGGCATAAAGATCCTGTCAGATAAATGATAATAACTATGAACGGACTTCCGTCCGCCTTTTTTTTTTACGTCATGGACGGAAGGTGAGCTAAGCATTGAGCGAAGCCCAACAATGGCGGCGACTTACGTTTGTGTGAGATTTACGGATAATTGCTATTGGCGTACTGGAGGCCGATCGAATACTTTGCTGTGAATGTGTGCGTGCGGCACGTGTCGCTACGATACGGCTGTCTTACTTTGATAGCTTCACTATTCATATTACTGAAGCGGTGTCCGCCTTTTTTTACGTTCATGCCTGCGGTGTACAACTTTCAAGCCTTATTTTCATAGTAATAAGGTCGAAAAGAAATATCCGTGGAACTGTAATCCACACCTAAGTTAGTAGCAAATACAGCTGTATTTATACATAGCTATGTAAACCAATAATAAACAAAATTCTGGCGACATGTCAAGTCTAATACATACCTATTAGGTACCTAATTACCTATAATATTATGTTCCTTTTTTAGGTAGTTCGATTTTCAATTTACGATTTCAGTAAATTTCAAAAAACCTAGATTTTACTGTTTACACAGATTATTGAGCTGATCAAAGGCATTTACATTTTTAAATGTTCGTAAGTACACAAGTATTTAGTATGCTATATGATACAGTAACAGAAAGAAGGAAGTGAAGTCTTACAAGTTACCTGGGGTCCATCCACATAATATGACGTCACAGCGCAAGGGGGAGCGGGGCGGTCACACTAAACGTGACAGTACATCATACATGTGATATACAGGACTACAGGTAAAGGGATACGAAAAAAGCGTGACATATTAGTCGAAATTTTTTCAAGTCATAATATGTGGACGGTCCCCTACACCTACCCCCTTACTAATCAACGCTGTATAAGCTTTGAATAGTTGTACAGTGTTTTGTCTTCTTCAATCGAATTAAAAATGTCAGTTGTGTGACGTGAACAAAACACTGTATAACTATTCAAAGCTTATACAGCATTTTAGCAGTTATTTTTTTTTAATCAGTTATTTCTGGTTTATATATAAAATGGTAAAAAAATATATATTTGTTGTATTATATTTATTTTATTGTATTTAGTATTAGCGGCAATAGAAATACATCATCTGTGAAAAGTTTAACTGTATAGCTATCACCATTATGGAAATACAGCCTGGTGACAGACAGACAGATGGAAGACCGACAGACAGACGACTAAGCGTCTGGGTACGGAGCTCTAAAAAGAATTATATCTGATATAATATCTCAGATAAAACCTATAAGATGAATTGCTATGAGCTTTGCTGCTTTGGATATTAATATTCATTATGTGAAAATAGTCAGGCAAAACCTGTTTGATTATTAGACATGACTTTTGTTGCTTCCTTTTCCTTAAAATATGAAGCATCATTTCTCTTTATATGGACATGTTATAATTATTATTCTTTAATTATGTAAATTGTATTTTAACTGCTTGATTTTATAAAGTTTAAGGAAAATTTCCTTAAATTGTCTTATAATCAAGTAAGGTTAGGTATGACAAGAGAAAATACTTTTATTTTTCTTTCTGGGCCAAGAAATACACTTTGTGAGCCATACAAAGTGTATTTCTTGTATATTTACTCTGAAATCCTCTTACTGAGAAACTATAAATATAGCAATATAACTCACAGTAACTATCATGCAGTGATTCTCCTTAACAGCTCCACAGCAGCCAAAGAATGCCACAATGAACACGATCAAGCCCACGATGATCAGGATCATCGGGGCTGAAGTGTAGAAGTTCTCGTCGGTGAGATCGACATACGGGTGAGCGTTTATTTCAGCTTTGGCTCCCACAACAAGTATTATTAAACCCGTTATCTGTAATAAAGTTGTTTACAAATTAATTTAACTGTGCGCAAAGTTCAAAGACATTATAAGATGCTTGCAGAGGTCACAAAGCTTGTAATTTTTTGTGTTTGCTATTGAGATCCAATTTAAACTAAATGTAAACAGCCTGCGTGGTCTAGTGGTTAGAGCTTGGCTCTCGACTAGGAGGTTGTGAGGACAATGCAGGCTGATCACCAGATTGTCTGACAAGAAAGATGATCTATGCGTCAGCTGGGCATGTAAAAAGTTGGACCTGCGCTGGAGGTGTGCGTTACCCCAGCCAGATGTTGTGGATTTTATTAACTTTTTACCCATGCTCAATTAGAGCGTTGTCTCCTGTAATTGAGCGTTGCATTTTCATAATTTGCTCCTTTGTAGTTTTCGAGAAAAACTCGAAAAACAGATCTGGCTGGAGTAACGTTTCAAAACGTTACTCCAGCCAGAGATTTTTTCTTTTAAAGGATATTTTAAGAAAAATAATATGCAAATAATTAGAGCGTTGCAGGGTGTAATTGAGCGTATAAAAATTTCATTTGTAGCTTGATCCGTTATGAAGATATTCAAAATCCTGCTGGAGTAACGTTTGGCGATTTCTTAGATCTCGAAGACTGTTGGATGCAGATGTACAATTTTTGGTATACGGCTTCTCCCAAATGTGCTTAAATTTGCTCGGCAATAAAAAATAAATAATAATACACGCTTTACAAGTTATTTGATATTTTATAAAAACTACTTAGCACGTTCTAGCACTTTTTTTAACAGGTCTAGAGACCTAATTCAAATTGCATATTATAGTTTACATCAATCTTCAATTGAGCATTAAAGTCTTATCAAAATCCAGTTGGTAGTTATCTAATTATGACGAAAATTAATTCATAAAAGTGCACAATACCAGCGAGATCCTATAAAATCGGTATCTTGTGTGTTTCCTATTTCTAGATGATACCAATAATTAGAGCGTTAGTTTAATTATATACAGGTAATTTTTTACCTAAAAACACTCAATAATTTGGGAGATAATGGAAATAATAACAAATTGATAAATAACGCTTGACAACCTGACCGAGTTAAGATGGTCACAAAAAAGCGGCCGTTTTATACATTAAGCTGACATTCTGAAATTTATAGGGTAATATTAGTACAGGTATGTAAGCAAGTGTAAAAATTTAAATTTATTTCAATCTAAGAGATCATCAGACTTCACTTTATTAATATCGCTCGAAAAGTTCTAAATCAAACCATTCCTAAAAATGGAAGGCATAATTATTGATAACACAATAAATGCATTGCGAGCTTTAAACAAAGCTTCTGGACTCTTAAGCGCTCAACATCTTTTACGTAAAAGACGTTGAGTCATAAGTTTTCTAGTCCACTCAACAATGGACATAGGTAGATAGTACAAATAAACACAAATAGTAGATTATGCACCAAGGGGATAAAGCAGTGTCTTACGTCACGGGTAGCATATTGGACCCTGGAGGGACTCTAGAGTTAACTCCCGAGCGTCGCGAGGGAGTTAAAACTTAACTCCCGAGTGAAGCGAGGGAGTTATGTGGAGTCCTAATTAAAGCGAGGGGTTCAAGCTGCCCAAGACGAAGACAGGCTTTATCCCAGAGGTGCATACTCTACTTTTCATACCTACTGCGAGGCAATAAAAACCCAGGGCTACAAAAATATAACATTTATTTTGTTAAAAATTTATATTAATATTGGACACATTTGTCCAGTTATGGAGGGACAGAGTAATATTTTTATTAGGAACATTTATGGAAGTTGTGGTGGAGTTTATTTGAGCAGTAGGTACTTAAAGATTCAGGAACTTGTGACTGACGATTTTGACACTTGAGAATATTAAAATTATAGGTGGCCAGTTCGATTTTCGAATAAACTCTCAGCAATACCATATTATTATTGAAAAACTCTATGATAGATACGTATCTACTAGGAATTTTCATACGAATTTTAACGTTCCAAATTCAAATCACTTTAATCCCTTGGGAGTTTCATACAACATTATCTCCCTTGGGAGTCAATGACATGCTTTACGTTGAGATTGCGTGATATATATTCGATACATTTAGCTGGAGAGCTACTAAGAAATTTAGAGTAGGTATTTGAGGCACGTTGAAACCGTGTCCTGTACTTCTCCTATTGTACCTCAACACGAGAATGCAGGCCTGGCTAGTCAGAAGCGGAACTTAGCCAAGTTACAAATTTTTGAAAAGTCCATTTTTTTATGCCTAAAATCCATGTTTGAGGCGCTTTGAAATTTTGATATACAGTTAGTATAATGTATAAGAAGTTGGGGAAAAAAAGGCCATGTACTTTAGTTGGAACTTTAACCTAGCCATGTCAGTTTAAAAGTAAATAAACTGGCTTTCGATTCATGATTTTCTGACATCTATTGCTCATTTTATGAAATGCAATAATACGTATGGGCGAAAATGCGACATCTATGAAGCCATCAAAGAACTACGTGGTCAAAAAATAAAATTGCGTATTGTGCAATAAACTTACTCGTTAAAATGTATTTATAAAACAAATAGGTATTATTGAAATAGAAATGGCATACGAACCAGCATAACCTACCATCTACATGTTTTAAATAATAGTTTAGTTAACTATAAACGTAAAGCGACATCTAGGAAGAATCAAAGAACTACGTGGTCCTGATAATTTTCGCAAAGTCGATATGAGTCGTTTATAAAAATCGAAGACATCCATTCGTTGTTTATACAATATTGTGTGCAATAAACTTATATATTGTGCAATAGTCTAATTTACTCGACAAATTGTATATAAAAAACAAATCTAGACACGCGGTAGTGTGTCAAGCCAAGTTCAAGTAACAGAACTGACGAGCGGCACCGTGTGTAATATTACACGAACCATTTGGAGCCCAAACAGTTATTTAGATATTAACGTCCAAAAATCGTCATTTTGATCACTAACTAACCTATATATCAAAACTCTAACCCAGTTCCAGATGACCTAAAAAATCAATATTATGTTTGTTCGCAGATAACTTCGTCGTTTATGAACCGATTTTCAAATTTTTTTTTTGTGATGTAAAGGGTTAATTTAATACATCATCACATTATTATGATATAAAAGGCTCTTCTCATAGTATTTTACACTAACTCGGAGATCTTTGAACATAACCCTGCCGTTTATGGACCTATTTGCAAAATTATTTTGTTGTAAAGGGTTTAATTCGAAATTGGTCCTTTAGTCACTAAAGTGGAAACCTGATGATGCGATCCATGAGGAATCGAGGGAATTCCTCGAAATTTATATCGATACATATAGTGATTTTGACTTTTACTCAAGTAACATAAGGCATATGCTACCAAAAAATAAGATGTTGCACCTTGGTGCTTTTGGATCCTTGGTATAACCTGGATCCAAAAGCAGTGAACAGAACTCATCAGTCTTTAAAGATATGTGTTTGGAAATTTCGGTATTGTTTAAAGAACTGCAAGCATATGCCAGTTTGTATCTTACAGTAATCATCATCATTTTATTAACAAATTAGTGAAAACTTAGCGCTTATACAATTATACATTCGATCGTTTATTTTAGACGTCCTTAAGATGAATTAATAATAACTTAACAAAATATATCACTAAAATGTATGAAATTATTATTTTTAAACAAAAAATTAAACCGACTTCCAAAAGTACACAAAAAAATGAAATAAAACTTCTAAATAATTTCTCTTTTAAATTTAACTATTTTTTTTTTACAATTTCTCTACTCAATCTTCTTAATTTTGAAGTCGGTACCAGCAAATTTGAACGTAAGTTCTATAAAATTTTGTAGGGTATTGTTTGTATTGGTAGCGACTTTGGAAGTCAAACCGACGTTTTTGTTTAAAAATAATTCACTTAATTGATTCTATTAGGAAAACTTAACTTTGGTAATTATTTTGTTATAAATAAGTACCTACTATGTATAGTTTATGTACAAAAAGTGATGATATTCTATCAAAAACATAAATGTGAAATGAGAGTCAAGTTCAATATTATGATAATATATGCCTTGGTTGTTGACTTCAACGACAAAAGAAGTGAGATCTAAATGGGTGCCATTCCCATTGCCAATGGGTAAACAAAAAAAGTCGGTGTGACTTCCAAAGTCGCTACCAGCCCAAACAATACCCAACAATATTTTATAGAACTTACGTTCAAATTTGCTGGTACTGACTTCAAAATTAAGAAGATTGAGTAGAGAAATAGTTAAAGTTTTAGCCCAATTTAAAAGGGAAATAATTTAGAAAATAAGTTTTATTTCATTTTTTTTTGTGTATTTTTACTTTGGAAGTCGGTTTATTTTTTTGTTTAAAAATAATAATTTCATACTTTTTTGTGATAATATATTTTGTTAAGTTATTATTAATACATCTTAAGAACGTCTAAAATAAACGATCGAATGTATAACTGAATACGCGCTAAGTTTTCACTAATTTGTTAATAAGATGATGATGATTACTGTAAGATACAAACTGGCATATGCTTGCAGTTCTTTAAACAATACCGAAATTTCCAAACACATATCTTTAAAGACTGAGGAGTTTTGTTCACTGCTTTTGGATCCAGGTTATACAAAAGATCCAAAAGCACCAAGGTGCAACATCTTATTATTTGGTAGCATATGCTGATGTTACTTCAGTAAAAGTCAAAATCACTATGTGTGTCGATATAAATTTCGAGGAGTTCCCAAAAGCACCAAGGTGCAACATCTTATTTTTTGGTAGCATATGCCTTGTGTTACTTGAGTAAAAGTCAAAATCACTATATGTACCGATATAAATTTCGAGGAGTTCCCTCGATTCCTCATGGATCGCATCATTAGGTTTCCACTTTAGTGACTAAAGGACCAATTTCGAATTAAACCCTTTACAACAAAATAATTTTGCAAATAGGTCTATAAACGGCAGAGATATGTTCAAAGATCTCCGAGTTAGTGTAAAATACTATGAGAAGAGCCTTTTATATCATAATAATGTGATGATGTATTAAATTATTCTAATAGGGATGTTGCCTAGTGTGGAATTTCACAGTTATACAAATTAAATTTTAAAATTGTTGATTAAAGATACATAAATCTGAAAGAAATAGGTATTTCGAGTGACGGGATTAAAAATATAAGCAAATAAAAAATATTGTCCATCTCTTTCTCGCAAAACGATTCGTGACGTCACAACCTGCTACCGCCATAAATTTTGTTATGAGAAATGTATGGCGGTAGCAGGCTGTGACGTCACAGGCCAATATATCGCTCTCTTTCATATTGTAAATTTCAATGGTTTGTATCTAAGTTATTTTTTCAGATATACAAAAATGGGTTCTGGATTGTTTATGAACATGTTGTTTAAAATTTTTTTTTTCGGCAACATGCCTATTGACATGGTGGCATATGCTTGCAGTTCTTTAAACAACGCCGAAATCCCCAAACATGTATCTATAAGGAGTCAGGAGTTCTGTTCTGTATCTTTGGGTCCAGGGTATACCTTGGAGCAAAATCTTACTTTTTGGTAGCACATGCTTAGACTTGTTCAGAAAAAGTCAAAATCACCATATGTATCCATATAAATTTCGAGGAGTTCCCTCAATTCCTCATGGATTCCAACATCAGGTCACCACTTTTTTGACAACCAGACTAACTTGGTATTATACCCTTTACATCACAAAAAAAAAATTGAAAATCGGTTCATAAACGACGAAGTTATCTGCGAACAAACATAATATTGAATTTTTAGGTCATCTGGAACTGGGTTAAAGTTTTGATCTATAGGTTAGTCAGTGATCAAAATGACGATTTTTGGACGTTAATATCTAAATAACCGTTTGGGCTCCAAATAGTTCGTGTAATATTACACACGGTGCCGCTCGCCAGTTCTGTTACTTGAACTTGGCTTGACACACTACCGCGTGTCTAGATTTGTTTTTTATATAGAATTTGTCGAGTAAATTAGACTATTGCACAATATATAATTTTATTGCACACAATATTGTATAAACAACGAATGGATGTCTTCGATTTTTATAGGAAAATCAATTAAAAACGACTCATATCGACTTAGCGAAAATTATCAAGACCACGTAGTTCTTTGATTCTTCCTAGATGTCGCTTTTACGTTTATAGTTAACTAAACTATTATCTAAAACATGTAGATGGTAGGTTATGCTGGTTCGTATGCCATTTCTATTTCATTAATACCTATTTGTTTTATAGATACATTTTGACGAGTAAGTTTATTGCACAATACGCAATTATTTCATTTTTTGACCACGTAGTTCTTTGAGGGCTTCATAGATGTCGCATTTTCGCCCGTACGTATATTGCAGTTCATAAAATGAATTGATTGAATGATTTTTTCCTTTCTCCAAAAGGTAGCCAAAGCCGCTGTAAGTCGCTATTTATTTTTAGACAATTTATGTAGGTACACAATATCGGATCACATGGGCGTACCCGGGGGGGGGGGGGGGGGGGGGGCTCCCTGGGTACTTGGTACAATTTTGGTACTTGGTTCTGGGTACAATTATAATACTATAACCTTCGCAATTTCTACACCTGTTACTTGTCGGTTTTTATTTTATTATTCCGAAAATTTGGCTTGCTGGTAGAAAATAGCCAAATTGTGAGAGAGTACCCACGAGCGAGCGGCTTGCATTTATTTGACATGTTATATAGTTTTCAAAGTGCACAACGAGTTTTGGTTAAATTATGATTATTCCACTGCTACAATTGAAAGGTCATTCAGCAAACTTAGACGTAAAAACGTGGCTAAATCCTAATGCTATCTACAGACAGACGAATTTGGTACGGAGCGTACAGCGGACCATATCCGGAGACCAAAACCGGTGTCGCTACATACGCACGGATTTGGTACGGTGCAGTGGAGCGTAAAGCTCGACACTCGTGTGTTCGATTTTATGCTCTATTACATTAGCACAGAGTTCTATTTACAGTGCTGTTTTTAAACGACGACGATGATTCCCGCAATTCATTGATAACGAGTAGTGATACCAACACTTCAAAAAATATTCTCCCCAAATTTTACCCCTGATTACTTATACAATTGACAGGTCTAAGAGATAATAAGCTAGAAAGAAAGGTTATATGTTTAACATAAAGACTTACGCGTGAATAACATAAAACTAACTTGTCTTAATCTGATTTCACTCCCAATACATTTTCATATCCCTGGCTATATACACGCATTAAAATAATTTTTATTATTACATACAAATTGATTCATAAGGAGTAAACTCTAAACATCCTGTCCCCTAGTAAACCCCCGAAAAAATTTTCCCTAATTTTGGGGGGTACATCCCTAATTTGGCAACACTGATACCGTTGTACGGCCGTACCGCCGGACTGCTCTACACATGCACGGATCTGGTACGGAGCGGACCAGATCCGCTGTACGCTCCGTACCAAATTCGTGTGTCTGTAGACACCATAAGATCGACTATGACCGAAGGCAGATTAAATGGGCTTTGTATGCTCAGTGTGCTCAGAAAATTTGTTTACAGTATGGACGATTCTTTCATGGAAAAATTTGGCACAGATGTAGAGTAGACCATGGGGAAGGGCATAGGCTACTTTATATCGCGGAAAGATGTACGGTTTCTGCGAAATTAACTTTTGCGCAAACGAAGTCGCGGGCAACATCTAATACAAGATAAACTAATAAACGGCGGACAATTTTAAGGTCTACTATTTACAATTTTAAGGTAAAAATAAGGCTTTCAAACCAAATCTGACAGCGCGGCTGCCAAGTATTTAGTCAATAATAATAATATCTATGGACGCTTCACAACAATCTGGTTCCGTTCTAAGTATCGGAAGAACTTGTGTTACGGGTACCAGACATCGGAAATATATAATACTAGCGACCCGCCCCGGCTTCGCACGGGTACAATACTAATACTGCGGGTACTAAAACTCCCCTCCCGCACGCGCACCCCCGCGTCCCTCCGCGCCCGCCATTGTGACGCCCACTTCGCAACGGACCTTGCAGCAGAAATCGTAATATTTTAATTTCGCCAAAACTTCAAAACCAAACGTCCAATTTTAATCATTCAAAGACCAAATATTATCTACATAAACTGTATTTAGTGATGAAATAATTTATTTTGATAAGGATTAATAGCATGAGTATAATAAACGCGTTTAAATGTAGTCCAAAAAAAATTCAAGATTTCTAAATAAAAAAATGATCGTTGGGACTAACTTGTTGAAGTAAAAAAGTTGGAAGTAACTTTTCTGGTTGATTTTTTACACCTTGTGTCCGAAAACCCCAAATATCTTACGGAACCCTATTTTTTTCCAAAATTAAATTTAGCCTATGTTACTCGTGGATAATGTAGCTTACGAATGGTGAAAGAATTTTTGAAGTCGGTCCAGTACTTTTTGAGCCTATACAAACAAACAAACAAACATACAAAGTTTTCCTCTTTATAATATTATAGTGTAGATTTAGTTATAATAAATTTAAGATTTGTATTATATAATACACACATTTAATATATATTCATGAATCATGACCTAGAAACACAGAAAACTTTTTGTGTTCCCTGGCGGGATTCGAACCCGCGACCTCCGGCTTGAGCGCCAACGCGTTAACCACTGAGCCACAGAGGTCGTCTAGCTAGCTAGTCTATAAGCGGGCGCACTATCTTTTCTCGAAGCATTTTGCGGCGTTTTCGTGCCCCCATAATCCATATTTTTGTTTGTATTTGTAATCAAGCTAGCGGTCTGAAATTTTGTAACGAAGACGTCGTTGGCGGCACAAGCTAATATTTTAAATTTCATAAAAATCGTGTGTATAGTTTAGGAGATATTAGGTAAGTGGGAAAGAAAACGATTTTGAAAGATGGATGGAGGTATGGAGCCATCGTAAGCTCAATTCAAAGCATACTTATAGCAGAGTTAGAAATTTAAATTTTCTGCCAGGCTAGGTAATTTTGATACAAGTAAAGGGAAAATATAGGAAAAGTAAAAATTCTGAATAAAAATAATGATTTCATAATTTACTAGATGTTGCGTATGTCATGGGGGGATCCTCTTCTTTCGCATAATTTTATTTGTCATAATTTCATTTGGCATACCTCACTTGGCATAATTTTACTACGCATAATAATACTTTGGCATAATGGTTTCTTGGCATACTACATCATTAGGCATAAATATCATTTAGACTAATATTGTTTGTCCTAATTTAATAAGGCATAACTCGTAAGGCATAATTTTTCTTGTCATAATAATACTTTGGCATAATTGTTTTTTGGCATAAACTCGTTAGGCATATTTTTTGTCATAATAAATTCAAGGCATTCTGTCACAAGGCACAAATATGCATAAAATGGAACGACATAATGAAAACACGGTTAAGGTAATTAAACGCATATTTATGAAACATTAAAAGCAGGTATTACACTCATATACCTAGTATAACATGTGTAACAGTAGGTTAAGTTGCGGCGGGGTGGCCCTTGCGCCACCCGTAAGCCGCTAATATGTTTAAAATAATTAGCTTGGCATGTTCTTAGATAGCAGTTCATGTTTTTTGTCCGAGTTTAATTTCGTAATCAGTCGAAAATTACAATTATAATTCTTATTTCGTCTTAACTCGCATACCCAGTAGAATTTATCATTCATTAGTATGTGAAAAAAAAAATGCTACAAAGATGTATGCGTAAATATAATAGTATGCTTAAATATCATTATGCGTAAATATATTTATGCTTTTTAATATTATGCATAAAAATATTATTCTTAATGAATATTATGCGTAAAAAAATATATGCCTTACAATAAGTATGCCTAACAATTATTATGCTTTTAGTAATTATGCGAAAAAAAATTATGCTAAGAAAGTTATGACAAATGAATATTATGCGAAACTACTATTAGGTCAAATGAAATTATGCCAAGTAAAATTGTGACATGATTTTATGCGAAAAAATAGGATGGGATACTCATCCCAACTTACCTGTCCGGTAGTTGTGGTATAGTATACGGGTATGCGACCCCGGCTTCCCTAGCTATTACTGTCCTATCCCTTGCCCTCCTGGGCGGTAATATCCTACATTTCCTATTTCCCACTCTAACTAACCAATCTTCCTTTCCACACCAACTATCCTTCCCTTTCCCTATTCCTACCCTCTCCACCAATCCGTAGATATGCAATGGATAATCATAAAAATAATTTAATTATCCAAAATGGCGGCGATGTGGTTCATTTCACCACCCATCACGTTTTCTCGCGGAGATGAAAAGCGGACTATGGAGAGCCGCTTCGCTAGTCGCTACGTTGGATGTAAGAGGAGGAATGGATGGTAAGAATGAAAGTGAACGAAGCGAAACGAGTATGTTAGGATCGTAGCAAGTGGCAAAAAGTGGTCTCTGCCTACCCCTTTACGGGAAAAAGGCGTGATTATATGTATGTATGTATATTAAGAATTCACATAAACAAAATGTATAAGTTCACTGGTAACCTTGTAATCCTTATTTGTTTACCAAACGTCATAAATTGAGAAGTGGTAGGTTATTTTAAATTCGAGAAGATGCTTCGAGAGGAATGGGCCGATTCAACCCGAGTATCATGAAGAATAGAGGTAAGGAGATCCATCTTGCATGGGGGATAACTTGATAAAGTGTTCATCCGTAAAGACCAAATTATAGTTCGAAAACTCACTGAAATAGCGCTATACACTAGCGTGAAGGTAGTGGAAATGATATGAAGTTAGCAATAAGAGATGGAGTGAAGTTATTTGAAAGTTAATTATTGGTTAGTTACTATAATAATTTGAGGTCATTTTGTGTCGCTCTTTTTGAAATTTTTCCACTCGCTACTATTGCGCCATCTTATCTTGCTCCCTTTCAACGGACACTTTTTAATATACGAGATGGTTCTCCTTACCTCTATTCTCCATGCCGAGTATGTAGTATTATTCACCAATAATTGTAACCAAGAGCATGTCAGGAATTCAGGACAATTCTAAGGAGGGTTCCATATCTATAAACGCGTAGTAGGTTTTTTCAAAATACTTCAAAATTTACTGTCCCATTTCGTTCAAAACAATTTTTCTAAAGAGTATTTAGCATGATCTAGGTATCAGCTGGGAAAATTGCAAGTTTTTAAGTCTCATAGTTTAGAAATACCTATAATTACAAAAGACCTATTCAATGACACCCCACACGATGAGGTAAAATGAAAAAATATTTTTAATCCTCATTTCACATGTATGAGAGCCACCCCTTAAATATAAAATTATGATTATATTATGCCAAAACCGAGATCTATATATTATAATCTATAAATTTAACAAAAAATTTCATCAATTTATATTTATATTACAGAAGCTAGAAGGGCGGACGGATAGACAGACGGACGGACGGACAGAGCAAAACTAAAAGGGTTCATTGTGTATTATGTATATGGGTGATTCTTAAATTCTAGTATTATAACATTTTAATACTTGCTTACTTAACTGTACTTTTAGTACCAATATCATCCTATACATTTCAGAATATATGCTTGATGTATGAAACGGCCGCTTTTTTGTGACCATCTTAACTCGGTCGGGTTGTCAAGCGTATTTATCGATTTGTTATTATTTCTATTATCTCCCAAATTATTGAGTGTTTTTAGGTAAAAATTTACCTGTATATAATTAAACTAACGCTCTAATTATTGGTATCACCTAGAAATAGGAAACACACAAGATACCGATTTTATAAGATCTCGCTGGTATTGTGCACTTTTATAAATTAATTTTCGTCATAATTAGATAACTACCAACTGGATCTTGATAAGACTTTAATGCTCAATTGAAGATTGATGTAAACTATAATATGCAATTTGAATTAGGTCTCTAGACCTGTTAAAAAAAATGCTAGAACGTGCTAAGTAGTTTTTATAAAATATCAAGAAACTTGTAAAGCGTGTATTATTATTTATTTTTTATTGCCGAGCAAATTTAAGCACATTTGGGAGAAGCCGTGTACCAAAAATTGTACATCTGCATCCAACAGTCTTCGAGATCTAAGAAATCGCCAAACGTTACTCCAGCAGGATTTTGAATATCTTCATAACGGATCAAGCTACAAATGAAATTTTTATACGCTCAATTACACCCTGCAACGCTCTAATTATTTGCATATGATTTTTCTTAAAATATCCTTTAGAAGAAAAAATCTCTGGCTGGAGTAACGTTTTGAAACGTTACCCCAGCCAGATCTGTTTTTCGAGTTTTTCTCGAAAACTACAAAGGAGCAAATTATGAAAATGCAACGCTCAATTACAGGAGACAACGCTCTAATTGAGCATAGGTAAAAAGTTAACAAAATCCACAACATCTGGCTGGGGTAACGCACACGCGCTGGAGTTGGATCTCTCACCAGTCCTGTCAGTTATGTCCCACTTGGTTACTAAAGGAAGAGAGAGTGCTCTTGTGTACTGCACACACACTTGGGTACTATAAATTACTCCTGCATAAATGGCCAGGTTTCAATGAAATCGGCTACAGTCACCGACATCGGTGTGGGGAGTGAGTTATAATCTAAATGTAAAAAAAATCTATTAAATACTAGATGTTGCCTGCGACTTTGTGCACGGAATAGGAAATCTCAAGGGAACCATACATTTTGCCGCAGTAAAAAGTATATGCCTTCCCTGTGGTCTATTCTATATCTTGGAGCCTATTCAATGCAAACAAACAAACCTTTCTTCTTCATCATTCAGTATTTTAGACTAGGATAATACAGACATTTATTGTACTTCTATGTAAAGCAATAGATTATTGAGTCATCGAACAAAGCAAACAATATCACAATATTTTTCTATTTACATGTTCAGTATTACAATTGATGAACAAAAAGAAAAAGGCTGCAAAGAATGAGTCATCAAACATAAATGCTATGCATTTCACAATTTTTTTGTATTTATTCAGTATGTTTTACAAATTATAGTATTATACAGGTAGTATTCTGATCGAAAATCTTTATTGTAGAATTATTGTCAATTTGCCTACTACTTTCCAGTCTTTTTACTGAGAAGTATTGTACTTGAAGGTAACAGGAAAAAAATATTTACCGCAAAAAGAAGATTAAATGCAAAAAGAAGGTATTTCACACAAGACATTCCTGCGCCGATAGCCATTTTTGTTTATACAGAATCTGGAAAAAATAACAAAAGTTATACAATGTATGTACGATCTTATGAAATATAGATATAATACCTAACCAATACGTGAAATAAGTTACATGTATAAGTATGTTGCTTCGTAACATCGATTTGCGTCGCAACTTATGAACCTGACGACATATGGATCATTTTTTTTACGTGATACTTAAGTTTAACATCTGGAAAATTAAATCATATCAATACCAAACGAAATACTTACAAGCTAAGCTTTAAATTCACTTGAAATTTCACCAAAATAACAAAACACCTGCAATCAAACTAGGATGTACGCAGTACGTCACACAAACAAACGAACGTCGAACTCGATTTGCAGAAATGAGTAGACTGTAGTGCTGTTCAAACCGGATGTATTCGGTACTGAGTAACGCATGAGCCATGATGAGCCCTCTAGTACAGAGTAACGAAACGTTACACACGAATATATTTCGTTACTCGCATTTTTCGTAGTATAAATAAAAACAAATAAATAAAGCCTTTATTCACTAACCATGATACAGTTTTTAACTAATTCTAATAATAAATAAATCAAACTTTAAATTTTTAGTCAAGTTGTCTTTCGACATAAGCCATTTCCTTCCATTTGTCTCTGTCTCGGGTTATCCTTCTCCATTCCTTTGGGAGGTCGTCCTCCCAACGTTTGATCTGTCGTCCTTTTTTTCTTTTACCATGTCTAGGGTACCATTCCATTACATCCTTCGTCCATTTTTTCCCCACTCTCTGTCCTCATTATGTGTCCAGTCCAGTTCCATTTTAGTTTTCTAGTTTTTTTCAGTACATCAGTCACCTTTGTTATTTTTCTTATTTTGGTAGTTGTCCATCGGTCTCGTAACTTTATATTTATCATACTTCGTTCCATGCTTCGTTGATAAACTGAGAGCTTATTGGTGTTTTTGCTTGTAGCTGGCCAAGTTTGACACCCATAAGTGAGACATGGAAGAATGCAGATATTGTACAATTTACTTTTTATTGACATTGGTACTGTTCCATTTTTGAATATTTCTTTTAATGACCAGTATCTCTTCCAGGTATTACTTATTCTTCTGTTAATTTCTTTAGAGTATTGGTCTTTTGTAGATATTATTTGTCCTAAGTAGGTATAAATTATGTATTCATCCACATACTCCACAACTTCTTCTATTTTTATGTTTTCCCTTATTCCGTTCGTCATTACTTTAGTTTTTGTGGGGTTCATGGATAGGCTGCTTTCGTAATTTAGTTGCTTTAGCATAGTTTGTAGCGTGTCAGGTCTTTCTGCGAATATCACTATGTCGTCGGCAAACCTTAGGTGATTCAGATTTGATCCTTTGATTTGATCCTTTGATCCTTTGATTTGATTGATGTTAATACCCATTTTGTTCCAGTCTAGACTTCTGAATATATTCTCTAACACCGCTGTAAATAGTTTTGGGGAAAGTGGATCACCCTGCCTTATGCCTCTCTGAACTTTGAATTCTTCGCCTTGTCGTTCAAGCTGGATCGTAGCTATTGTGTTTTTGTATATTTCTTTAATAAGCTGAATTTTTTTTCTACGCCTTGGTTTTCTAGCGTTTCCCAAATATACTTGTGGCTGAGTGAGTCGAAAGCTTTATTATAGTCTACGAAAGCCATATAATATTTTTGTCCGTATTCATTAAGTTTTTCAACAATTTGTTTAACGACATGAATATGATCTATGGTAGAATAATCAGCACGGAATCCAGCTTGTTCTCGTGGTTGGTTTTCTTCTAAATGTTTTGATATTCGCCCAAGTAATATTTTTGAAAATACTTTTAAATATAAGTTTGACATTAAACATATTGGTCTGTAGTTATTTATGTCATTTCTGTCTCCTTTTTATATAATAGAACAATTGTGGATTTTGTCCATTGCATTGGTATTTGTTTTTCGTACTATCGTGGTATAATTCAAAAAGTGGTTCAAAATACGGAAAAGTAAAAAAACACCTTACGCAGCTTTGTATGTAACGTATTATGTATAAGTATGATTTCTACAAATTCCCTACGAATGTTGCGACACCCCGACATCATACTACCTATACCGCGACCGTACCGTACACAATACGACTTGATTCGTTACACCTCTGTGGCTCAGTGGTTGAGCGTGTTGGTGCTCAAGCCGGGGGTCGCGGGTTCGAATCCCACCGAAGGAACAAAAAGTTTTTCTGTGTTCCTGGGTCATAGATGTGTGTTAAATATGTGTATAAATAATACTATGAGTATCCATTGGATACTCAAAGGTATAATATAAAAGTATCAAATATATTTATGTTGCCTGGTACCCGTAACACAAGTTCTTTGAGAACTAACAACGGGACCAGATTGACGTGGTGTGAAGCGTCCATAGATGTTATTATTATTATGCTCTATGGTATCAGAAGTAACGAGTAACGTAACGATACTATAGTAACGAGTACTCATGTTATAGTAACGAATACATAGGGTTACGCCTTTTTTCGTTACTTTACACCTCTAGAAAAAAAACAGTGTAAGTGTTGCCAGTTAACAAATAGTCAGAAGAGCATGACGTTTGAATGACCGTTTAAAATGCGTCTAAAACTGCCCGCCTATTAAATTCATTTAATAAGAAAGGCACGAAGTATAGATAACAAGGAGTCCGAACGTAATGTTAAAATAATGGTCTCAATTACGGGGACAGATTTTTGCCGGTAGAGCGCGCGACGGTTCGACATGCACTCGTTTGAAATTACGCGGGAAGTTTAAAGTTGCTATTGACAGCTCTGGAAAGATTGAAATCTTATTATACAGCGTGTCCCGACACCTATATCGGAGCCTTTAGTGGTAAAAAATATGGAATTTTTTATCGACAAATTGCCCCTCAAATTTTATTTTTCTCTCACGTTTGTAAAATGGCAGCCATTTTATTTTTTGGTTACCAAGATTCGGGCTCTCGTACTAATTTGACCACCACTACTCATGTAAATGTCCTAGGAACATAAAAAAGGTCTCATTTGATAACTTAACATGTGGACAATAATTCACAGTTAAAATGTTTTAATTTTCTTTGAAGAAAAAAACAAAAAAAGGTAATTTAAAAAAATATATATTTTTTTCGGTGATTTTTTTTAATTATTTGCTTTTTGTGAAAAATCTAGGCCATTGACCTGCTTGTTTTTTGTTCTAAAACGATAGAAGAGGACGTTTGCTAAAATAAAATACAAACCCCTTTACTCTCAGTGCAATAGTTTAGAAGTTATAACAATTTGTTGGTATAATCTCAGGCAAGGGGGCAGCCAGTCGTCTTTTTCAAATTGTTATAACTACTAAACTATTGCACTGAGAGTAAAGGAGTTTCGTATTTTATTTTAGCAAACGTCCTCTTCTATCGTTGTAGAACAAAAAATAAGTAGTTATAACAATTTGAATAAGACGACTGACTGGCCCCCTGTCTGAGATGATACCAACAAATTGTTATAACTTCTAAACTATTGCACTGAGAGTAAAGGGGTTTGTATTTTATTTTAGCAAACGTCGTCTTCTATCGTTTTAGAACAAAAAACAAGCAGGTTAATGGCCTAGATTTTTCACAAAAAGCAAATAATTTAAAAAATTCACCGAAAAAAATTTATATATTTTTTTAAATTACCTTTTTTTGTTTTTTTCTTCAAAGAAAATTAAAACATTTTAACTGTGAATTATTGTCCACATGTTAAGTTATCAAATGAGAACTTTTTTATGTTCCTAGGACATTTACATGTGTAGTAGTGGTCGAATTAGTACGAGAGCCCGAATGTTGGTAACCAAAAAATAAAATGGCTGCCATTTTACAAACGTGAGAGAAAAATAAAATTTGATGGGGAATTTGTCGATAAAAAATTCCATATTTTTTACCACTAAAGGCTCCGATATAGGTGTCGGGACACGCTGTATAAACGTTTTAGGAAATTCTTAGAAACTGTTCTCGAAAAATAGATACCGTAGAACACGGTAATTGCCTAACGGTAATTTAAAAATAATGAGGAAGATGTAAATCAAAATTTATTCCCCTTTTTCAGCCCTAACAAAAAATTTAAGCAATAATAAGACTAACTGTGAAAAAATTGTGTTGATATCACGAAAATTGAGTTTTTTATAAGCAAATCAATATGGGAACGCGCGAAAACTGATTGCGCCCGTCGAGTAATGGCTGTGACGTCACATCGCCGTGCGTAGCTAGCTAACTATGCAATGTGCATACAGTATGTTTTTGACACGCGCTCTGTAAACTTACCTTCGTTCATTTCGATTCATTTTTATATATTATTATAATAAATATGACTTAATAGGGAAAATTGTTAAATTTAAACAAAAAATTAATACCAACTTTCAAAGTAAAAACGCACAAAAGAGTATGAAATAAATTTTATTTTCTAAAAATAATTCTCCTTTTAAATTCGGCTAAAATTTTAACTATTTCCCTACTCAATCTTCTTAATTGTGAAGTCTGTGCCAGCCCAAACAATATCCTGATAAAACAATATTTTATAGAACTCACATTTAAGTTGGCAACCAACTTCAAAATTATGAAAATCGAGTAGAGAAATCAAAAATTTCAATCTCAAAATGGGCTATGAAGTACATTATTTTGATAGAACAAATCTTTATCAAGTAAAAGTTACGCCATCTTGGTTTTCACAATACTTCAAATGTTAGCCATCTTGTTTTCACCATACTTCAAATGTCAAAATGGCCCCAAAAATCTCAAAAATGGGACCATTTAACTGGAGATAGTATACGTCTATGAGAGAAATAATTAAAATTTTTGCCGAATTTAAAAAGGGAATTATTTAGAAAATAAGATTTTTTTCATACTTTTTTGTGCGTTTTTACTTTGGAAGTCTGTTTTCATTTTTTGTTTCAAAATTATAATGTTTTCCATTTTTAGGGCTCCACTTAGGGCACACAAGGAACGCTTATAGTTTCGCTCGCTCCGTCCGTCCGTCTGTTATACTTCCGTAATTATGAATATTGATGGATCAAATTTGGTACAGTTATAGATTGTGTGTAGATCTTAGGTTTGGCATAATAAAATAATAATAATTTTATATTTTAGGGGTAGCTCTGAAGGGGGGGATGAAATATTTTTTCATTCTACCCCATTTGTGGGGTATCGCTGAATAGGTCATTTAGAATTTAGGTAAGGTTTCTTTTAACATTACTTTTTTACAAAGTCGACTATTTTCGAGTAATCAGCCTCCAGTGGTTTGTAAGTTGGTCCCCCCTCCCTTAGAATTTCTAAATTATAAGAGATAGAAACTTGTAAGCTTCTATGCTAATAGATCATGCCTGTCTTTAAAGTCACGTGTCTTTAAAGTCTGAGTTCTGTTCAATGCTTTTGGATCTAGGGTATACCCTTGGCACAAAATTTTACTTTTTGGTATGATATGCTTAATTTACTTCACATTGGCCAAATTCTTAAAGATATACCTATACATTTTGAGGAGTTCCCTCGATTCCTCATGGATTCCATCATCAGGTTTCCACTTTAGTGACTAAAGTCTAAAAGGGCCAATTTCAAATTAGGGGCCATCCATAAATAACGTCATACGTTAGGGGGGAGGGAGGGGGTCGACGAAGTGTGACAAGGGAGTAGGAGGGTCCTAATTTTCGTGACGTCACATTTCAAAATCTATTTTAATCTAAGTGTTAATATAGTAATCATAAGTAATAGCTATATGATATTATGATAGCTATTGCCCCAGTGTCGAGACCCCCCATCCCCAGTGATGTTTAAGAGATCATTTTTTTATTTTTTTATTACATAAGTTATTTTTTTTTCGCCGAGAAAATGCGTTTCAGCATCCCACTAGGGGATAGCGGTCCTACCCGTGAGTATGTGAGACTCTGCTGCACCCGAAAAGATGGTGAATGGGCGCAGCCCCTACTCAATAAAAACTCGGCGGTACTCCACTCCATACCACCCTTGGCGGGCCACGGGATCGATCGAAAGACGATCCATGCGTCAGATGGGCATATAAAAGTTGGACCTGTGCCTAATCTCTCGACAGTCGTGTCGGTCATCCGTCCCACCAATTCAAATTAAACAAATTTCGGAACTGCTGTTTTAATTGAATAATTATTTCTAGATGTAAAATTGTAAAATGTGACGTCACGCTAGGGAGGGAGGGGGTCTCACAAATGTGACAAGGACGGGGGAGTGGGTCAAAAATCATGAAATTCGTCTGACGTAATTTATGGATGGCCCCTAAAACTCGAGAACGGCTAGACCGATTTGGCTGATTTTGATCTTAAAATAATTGTATCAGTTCAGGGAAAGTTCAAAAGGTGAGAAATTAATATATATATACATATATATATACGTTAGGGCTATATACATATATAGCCCTAACGTATATCCGCCTCCTTTTTTTGGATGTCGGTTAAAAAATACTAAAATATAATAGTCAATCTATGACATTTTGTTCATAAAGTTTTTTGTCGAGATCTCAAACAAGTGACTACACCATAAACATAGTTATAAGCGAGAGGAAAAAGTAGGTAGGGAGTTTTTTGTATTGTCTTATTTCATCTTTTAAGTTTCATTCAATAGATTAAATATATTTTTTAAGTAGGTACCTAACATATCTGCGTGACTCGTGTTTTATTTCTCTATGTAAAACCCATTGTTTAAAATAGGTACATTGTCACTAAAATACTGAATTCATTCTGAGCATATTCTATAAACTAAACATTTAGTAATGCAAAAAAAATAATGTAGGTAGATGTTTCGTATTTATTTAGGTACCTACTCAGTACTCACATTAAAATATTCTTCGCAATAAATGTCTACTGATTTTTGTAGCTATAACACTTTTTTCAACACTTTACACAACTAATTTTCTCAGATTTTGTAGTTGGGCACATGAAAAAAGTATTTTTCTGGAGTGCTAACCGTTGTATTATACATAAAGGTGTTATACAATTATATCTATATGTTATTTTATCACCATAATTCCAAAAATTTCAATAAAACTTCAAAATTACTGCACGAGTTCCTTACCGCGGCGGTCAGAGCCGGCGAAATGACGTCACGCGTTGAGCGGTCAAGCTCGTGCTGATTTTAAAAACATCCAACTTTAAAAATTAATAAAAAAATCAGTTTTTGAGATATCGAAAAAATTCTTTCACTAATATTTTTTAGATTTTATTTTTGATTTTTATACATTATAAAATAATTACACTCATCTAGCTCAATATTGTAATAAATAATAGTATTAGCAACACTCGGTATAATAGTATTGGCAACACTTGGTACTTACTCGTCGGTCTCGCACGCCTTGCGGCAGAAAAGAGAACTAAGATCTGGTCCTATTATTGTGTTATGTACACAATAATAGGACCAGATCTTAGTTCTCTTTTTATTTATTATTATTAAAAAGCCTATACCGTTCGGACTCCTGGTATCTATGCTTCATGAAGAAAGGTTATAACCACGGATTAAAAAACACAGGGGGAAGTGACATACAATATGTCAAGAAAGAGTAGAAATTAATATTGGAGTCGCCCAATGACCAAATCAATGGAGTCGCCAGTCGCCACCATCGGACGTTGGCCACACTATTTCCGGTGTACTTTATGCAGTTTTTAAAATACCCTATCCATTAATTAATTATTATTAATATTACATATACTATTTGCATTTACAATTTTTATTATACTACAGATATTGATGAATTTTTGATGAATATAGGTAATATTGTACAAAAATTCATCAATATCTGTAGTTGATGCGTGTGTTAGAATATAACAAATTTTATTCAAAAACTAAATATAATCATTTTTATACTTTGACAGTTATGTCCAAAGATTTCAACTCAAGATAGGCTATCACGTACATTTAGCCGAAAAAATTTTCATACAAGAAAAAATTACGCCATCTATGTAAAATCAACGGAACTTCGATGTTCCTTTGATTTTACGATTTTACCATTCCGATGGAACAGTCGCTAGTCGTATGATATAACTTTGTAAGGGCGTACAACGCATACATTTTTTTTAAATACATATCTTGACTAACTTGAAATGTTAATAAAATTGTCCGGCGTACTTAATATAAGTTTAGCTCGCATTAATACTGGAATTACTAAAATATTAGCAACAATAAATCAATAAGGCTTACAAACAAATATAAATTTTAAAGGTACGTAATGTAATTTAAATATTTCATATTTCTTATTACATTACTCTCATTATCATAAAGCATAGACGAGGCGTGTTGAGGCAAAAAGTGTCCACACTTAAACTGCCCCACTTTTGGGGTTTTTTGGGGCAGTCGAGGTTTCATATTTTGTCATCTTGACATTTCGACATTTGCTTTCCGCAGATTTTTCAGTCCACATTTAGTTGAAAAAATCTTCTGAAATCAAGATGGCGTAACTTTTTCTTATATATTATTTGTCAAATGTATGCCAAAGATTAGGAACGCACTTTTAACTCCTCTGGTGATTAGTACCCATAGATGGCGATAATTACATACTAGAATATTATACAGATATTATAACGGTGTAATAGATCAGTGCAATGGCTAATGTTGTATGCATACTAGATATTTTAACCTAAGCAAGATATTTTAAAGGATTTTACAAGAAAACCATTTTTTTCTTCTATACGGCGTATGGACCTAGACCAGACAACAAATTTGTTTTTACACATGTGCCGTAGCTCCAGCGGCGCCACAGAAGGGGCGGACGTTTCACAGCCAGCGCTGCAGCAAAAATTACATACAAATCCTAGCGCAACAGCACTTAATATTCCTTTATTACCTAGATAAATAAAACAAGACTTATTAAAAATAAAACTAAATATATTAAGTACCATAAAAAAATTGAATTATAATTTATAAAAACTTATACATATTCTAATTCAGTTGAAAATAATAATCTACACTAATATTATAAAGAGGAAAACTTTGTTTGTATGTTTGTTTGTTTGTTTGTAATGAATAGGCTCAAAAAGTACTGGACCGATTTCAAAAAATTTTTCACCTTTCGAAAGCTACATTATCCACGAGTAACATAGGCTAAATTTATTTTGGTAAAAATAGGGTTCCGTAAGATATTTGGGGTTTTCGGACACAAGTGTAAAAATCAACCAGAAAAGTTACTTATTTTACGTATGCTGCCTAAACTATAAAAGATAGAACCATAAAATGTTCTAATTAACTGCAGATCTTATAAATATCAACAAAAAAGTCCGTGACACACTATACCTATCTATGTCGAGTGAGGCACAACAACTATTTTTTTTATTTAGAAATCTTGAATTTTTTTGAACTATATTTAAACGCGTTTATTTTACTTATGCTATTAGTCCTTATCAAAACAAATTATTTCATCACTAAGTACAGTTTATGTAGAAAATATTTGGTCTTTGAATGATTAAAATTGGATGTTTGGTTTTGAAGTTATGGCGAAATTAAAATATTACGATTTCTGCTGCACGGCCCGTTGCGAAGTGGGTGTCACCAAGGCGCGTGCGGGAGGGGAGTTTAGATCTATGAGTAAATTTTTTGTTTTGTGTTCGTTGTAACTATGATGGATAGTTACTTGAATACCTATTTATTTAGTGTTTGTCGTATTATTGTTTACAACAAATGTCCACTAAGTAAGACAAAAGAAAAAAAATAATAAACTAAGTATGCCAAAGTACTCTATTTTGTGTAACATTTCATTTAGTAATATTTCAGAAATACTACTTTTTTTTTCCAAAAGTGCATAATGTTAAATCGGCTGGCCCCTGAACATTGTAGGTGGTTGTTGTAGGAGTAGATATAGACAGTAGGTGCAGGTTGTAGGTGATCTACATCTAGTAGATGTAGCTTGTAGGTTTTTTAGTGGGGTAACTACTGTTTACCTACCAACCTACCACCTACCAACTATAGGTATGTAGTAGGTCTAGATGTAGGTTGTAGGTGTAGGGTATGACTTATGGGTGTAGCAACCTACGCTTACAACCTTCAAGTAAACTTATTTTTTATTCAATTTCATAATTCACAGAACAACGTCTGTCAGGCCAGATGGTAAATAATATTTTTAAATATATGTAAAAATCAAATAAATAGTAAACCTTAGTTTCATTTTATTTAAATTTATCAAAAATGTGAATACTGACGGGTAAGGTTAGGTTTGGTTAGGTACTGAAATAAAAAAAACTTCATCTCTTATTTCTGTACTAATAAATCAATAATAAAAATGACGTCCCTACAAAGTTACCTTTTCACTGTTGCGCATACAATAACCATAGTTTCTTTCATAGTTGGCCGCCATTTTTTGAATATTTATTTAAAATTCCATAAGTATTTTAATTGTAACAAACAATATTGTGATAATTACCCGTGATGAGATATCTTTTTTACAAGTTTGTCATAGTTTTTACAGCCTTTGATTACGCAACTACTCGGCATTTTATGAATTATATGTGGACTGGATAAAGCAAACGTAGAAATGGTAAGATCACGAGTGCCAAACCTCAACTGTCAAAATGGCCCCAAAATTTAAAAATTGGGGCCATTTTACTGGAGACACTTTTTGCCTCAACATGCCTCGTCTATAATATACGTCTATGGTTATGTCACAATATCATTTTAATATTTCCTGTTTCATAGTGTTCAGTTTAAAATTTAATATTAGTAAAATAATTAGTTGATCTAAATTATCAAGTAATCTAATGGTCGTTAGAAGTATTCTCTTTTGTATAACAATTTTAGTAAATTCCATAATCAACCTTACTTCCTGTTGACGCCATTTTTTCCATATAAAAGGTTGGTCCGCCATTTTTAAAAGTTAGTCATGGCCAAACTGTGAGAGTGATCGTTCATTATATTAAAGACTAGCGACCCGCCCCGGCTTCGCACGGGTACAATACTGATACTAATACTGCGGGTACCTTACTCATAGATCTAAACTCCCTCATACCTTACTCATAGATCTATCCCTCCCGCACGCGCACACCTTGGTGACGTCCACTTCGCAACGGGCCGTGCAGCAGAAATCGTAATATTTTAATTTCGCCATAACTTCAAAACCAAACGTCCAATTTTAATTATTCAAAGACCAAATATTATCTACATAAACTGTACTTAGTGATGAAATAATTTATTGTGATAAGGAATAATAGCATGAGTAAAATAAACGCGTTTAAATGTAGTCCAAAAAAATTCAAGATTTCTAAATAAAAAAAATGGTTGTTGTGCCTCACTCGACATAGTTAGGTATAGTGTGTCGCGGACTTTTTTGTAGATATTTATAAGATCTACAATTAATTGGAACATTTTATTGTTCTATCTTTTATAGTTTAGGCAGCGTACGCAAAATAAGTAACTTTTCTGGTTGATTTTTTACACCTCGTGTCCGAAAAACCCAAATATCTTACGGAACCCTATTTTTTTCCAAAATAAAATTTAGCCTATGTTACTCGTGGATAATGTAGCTTTCGAATGGTGAAAGAATTTTTGAAATCGGTCCAGTACTTTTTGAGCCTATTCATTACAAACAAACAAACAAACAAACAAACAAACAAACAAACATACAAACAAAGTTTTCCTCTTTATAATATTAGTGTAGATAAGTATAACATTGTCTAAAACCTATTGTATAAATTATAGCTAGATAGCTAGATTGTCAAGTAATTGTCTTATTGATAATTTTGTTTTAAATTATATTTTATAATGTCAAAATGTTAATATTAATAATGTTAGTGAGAAGTATTGGTACAATATGAAAATGATTTGATTTGTTATTATTATAATAAGGAAAACCTTTATACAATTAATGTATTTAGCAATGCTTTAGTATTTTACTTCTTACCCTTTTGATAGTAACTATTTTGGTCATTCTGAATTATCTTTAGTTTTTATTCCCTTATCTTCATCTTTTTTTGATACGTGAAAGAGTAACAAACGCCATCCATCCATCCACCTATCACAAACTTTCACATTGTACCGAGAATCGAGATTACTTCTAGCTGCGATTTTATTCGCTAAAAGGGTATATATTAATCATTAACAACAAATTTTTTGTAAAAGAAATTGTTCATCTAGGCATTCTACTCCTATGTTTTCATGGCCACAGCCGGCAGCGGCGGCCTCAAAATCAGTTTCGTCATTTAAATCATCTATGTTTGCTTTAATTAACTTAACTTTAACCCTCGGTCCGTCGCACGGGGTCTTTCAAAGCCCAGGTCTTAGAAAATGACAAAACATGTACTCCTAGAATATGTTTACGGATCACTAACTTTAGGTAGCCTCCTAAAAAGGATTACGCTTGACGCTCACGCCATCGGCAGTTAATTTGCGCGCACGGGATGACAGGTACAAACGTCTGTTTCTGCTCAAGGCTCTCAGAGACCCCACGCGACGATTGGTGTAAGTAAACTGTTATTATTCATTTAATAGATTTTCTTTGTTTTTGTGCTTATTTTTGTACATGTTTTGTTCTAGGATATTTATTATAGTGCTAAAATGGACATCAACAAACTTAACGTATCCTCAGGTGGTTGGAAGAAGAAGATGAGGACATTGTTGGTGGTGAAGAGGATGATATAAAGATATTGCTATTTATCCGGATGAAGTAGGTGATCATAACATAGACTCAGAACAGGATTGCGAAGAAGATGATCCTGGACAACTCAACATCGACAAAACATCGTTGGTACCTAGGTACTCAGTTGCACGAGTTTGTAACCGTTGGCCTCAGAGGCTTCTGTTTACTTTCCTCGATATTGGTGCACTCAATGCTCATCTAACATTGGATACAGTCAAGCCATCAAACAAGATCCAGTGGAAAGGTTTCTTGAAAACATTGACGTTTGAACTGTATCGACAAGAATTGCAGTCACGGGCAACCAAAGCAACTTAGGAATTAGAAACAGTGTCTATGTACAACGATTTGTACCTCCTCTTCAGGAATTTCCTTCTGATGATGCTAAGTTGGCACCTATGAGAAAACGATGCATCAACTGTCCAAGACGTACAGATAGGAAATTCAAATCGATTTGATATTTTTGCAAAGGTAACATTTGTCCCAATTATACCAAAAGCCATATGCACCGATTATGTTTAAAGAAATTATTAGGGTACTTTCAATTACTAAAAGTATATACTTTATTTTATGTTTTATAATTGATTTATGTTTTATATTCATCTTTAGTTGATCGATTTCAAATAATTAAAAGATAAAAATAAGTTACCTAATGTTTTTTATTTTTAAGTTAATTTTAAGTTTATTGGGTAAAAATTTAAGAAAATGACGTGATTTGTTTTTGATTAAGTCTTTTTATCATAAATAAAAGTCTGATTTGTAATATTTTTTACATTTTGTTTTAATACGATCCTATCAAACTACTATACGTCAAAATAATATCAAAAATGTATGTTCAAATACTAATTTATTGCTTTTTATATTTGGGGTCTCTGAAGACCCCACGCGACAGTTCATGTCACGAAAAATGCGCGACGGGCGGAGGGTTAATTAAAATTAACCAATTATTAAAGTTACGCATTTGTAAATTTTGGCATTGTTCAAAGAACTGCAATATGTAACTTACAGTAATCATCATCATCGTCTTATTTACAATACCTACTTAATGGAAACTTATCGCGTATTCAATAATTTAAATACAATCGATCGTTTATTTTTTTAAATGTTTTAATAATTTAACAAATATCACAAAAAAGAGTAAAATAATTATTTTTAGACAAATACTAAACCGACTTTCAAAGTTAAAAATACACAAAAAACTATGAAATAAAACGTATTTTCTAAATAAGTCCTTTTTAAATTCGGCTAAAATTTTACTAAAAAAATACCTATAGTCTAAAACTAAACGTCAGTACAAAATTTTATAATACGTTCTTTAAGCCAAAAACGAGCGAGCGAAGCGAGCGAGCAATTTTTTTTCCTATTTTACGGGTTCAAACGTTCAAATCTGTTCAAACGTTAAACTAAAATATAAACAGTGAATAACGGTGAACTTCGGAAATGAACCGGCTAAAACAGAACATCGCTACTAAATAATATAATATGTTTTTTTATTTTACATGCGAGCGAGCGAAGCGAGCGAGCAAATTTTTATTTTTATTTAATAGGTTAAATCTGTTCAAATTTTAAAACCTAAAAGACTGTGAAAATAGAATCATTTTGTAATTTAAATTAAAATACAATTAGTGTAATTTTTTAATGTTGCAAAATAGATAACAAATAACTTATTATGTTAGGTTAGCCCATCTCCATTTAAGTTGTTGTGCATGTCGTTCTGCATCTATGAGTTTTGTCTTTTTACGAATAACATTGCTATTTTGTTTGTCGATAAGTTTGATACCCAGTATGCTTCTTTCTTTTGCGCGCTGACATGTCCGAATTTTCTTTTTTGTTTTTTCTTGAAATAGCCACGTTTGTGCTCCACATATAACAGGCATGGCAATAAGTCCTTTACCTTCTTTTTGAGATTCATAGGGAATTTGGCTTTTAAAATTTCTTTGAAACTCCAGTACTTTCTCCAAATCATATGAATACGGCATTCTAATTCATCTTCGTGGCGCGTCTTCTCAAAGGATACTTGTTTTCCGAGGTATATATAGCTGTCCACATATTGAATTTGTGAATTGTTTACGTATATGTCGTTTTTACACTATTTGTCGCTACTTTTGTTTTTGAAGTGTTCATTCGTAAACCAATTTTTCTGCTCTCATTCTGCTTAAAATTCTTCGTATAATTTAGCCTAGAAATAATTTCTAGGCTAAATTATACGAAGAATTTTATGATCCGTAGTTTCTAGTCAACATGCACCTACGAGTACATTGCTTCAGTTATTGCATTTTGCGAGTGGTCCTTATATTATTTGTAGTGCACGTTTATTAGACACGTAGGTATGTATGTACTTGTTCTCATCGTAAGACTCAACATGGCAAAGTCTCTGTACATTTGTATATCTATATTGTCAAATCAATCATGAAGCTTATAGACTAGGGCTTTTACCATTGAAAATGGTCAAAAGAATGTAGTATGAGACCCATTGAAAAGGATGAGAATATTAAAAAATAAAATGAAAAGTAATTTATGGGAGATTTGAGGTTCGGAAGTGTAAGGGGTGAGTTTTTAAGGGTAGAAGACGGTTTATCTCAATTTCCGGCAAAACTACAAGTCCTATGGAAATTAGTCAAATGGCAATAGAAAGAAAGATTTCTAAAGAAATCGGTTTCACATAAGTTATTGAGGAGTTCAGTAAATTGAAGGCACGAAAACACATATAACACGCTACAAAAAAAAACTATCTTTTATTTTATTTATTTTATCTATCGATTTGTATTTTATTTTCCTCACTCATATCCATTCCATATTGTAGGTATGTATGTTTCACTTGCCAGATTTTAACGAAATAAACATAAAAACTACATTTTTAGGGTTCCGTAGCCAAATATCAAAAAACGGAACCCTTATGGATTCGTCATGTCTGGCTGTCTGTCTGTCTGTCACAAAAATGAAAAAAAGCGATAAATTTTGAGCGTTCCCCATACTTAGAACTGAAAGTCAAAAAAATTTTTTTTCATTATACCCATACGTATGGATAGGTCTTCAAAAATTATATTGAGGTTTCTAATATCATTTTTTTCTAAACTGAATAGTTTGCGTGAGAGACACTTCCAAAGTGGTAAAATGTGTGTCCTGTAAAATAAGAGAATGATAAAACTAAAAAACATATATGATGTACATTACCATGCAAACTTCCACCAAAAATTGGTTTGAACGAGATCTAGTAAGTAGTTTTTTTTAATACGCCATAAATCGTAAAAAAAGAATAAAAGTAGACACGGAGTTTGTTAACAATTTAAAATTTGCTAACGATATCATTATTTTTGCAAAAACATCAAAAGAACTACAAATAATGATAAGTGAGTTAGATTATGAGAGCAGAAAAATTGGTTTACGAATGAACACTTCAAAAACAAAAGTAGCGACAAATAGTGTAAAAACGACATATACGTAAACAATTCACAAATTCAATATGTGGACAGCTATATATACCTCGGAAAACAAGTATCCTTTGAGAAGACGCGCCACGAAGATGAATTAGAATGCCGTATTCATATGATTTGGAGAAAGTACTGGAGTTTCAAAGAAATTTTAAAAGCCAAATTCCCTATGAATCTCAAAAAGAAGGTAAAGGACTCCCGCTTATTGCCATGCCTGTTATATGTGGAGCACAAACGTGGCTATTTCAAGAAAAAACAAAAAAGAAAATTCGGACATGTCAGCGCGCAAAAGAAAGAAGCATACTGGGTATCAAACTTATCGACAAACAAAATAGCAATGTTATTCGTAAAAAGACAAAACTCATAGATGCAGAACGACATGCACAACAACTTAAATGGAGATGGGCTCGCCACGTTGCCCGTATGACAGACCAAGTGGAAAGGCAGGTGGAAAGAGAAGCAAAGGAATGCTAAAGCTAAAGATAGATGGGTCGACGAAATCATAAACATAACGGGCGAGGAATGGATGACAAAGACAACAGACCGAAAACAATGGGAAAAATTCGAGGAGGCCTTTATCCGAAGAGGAGCCATGCCAAAAAAAAAATACTTAAGAAACATTTTATAAGTTATTCAATATGTACCGACTAATTTTAAAATAAAATTTTCTTAGCTTGTAAAAATTTAAAAAATAAAAAAAACTATGTAAAGCATGGAAATAAAGGGCTATATTATTAAATCGTTAACCGCAATTTACCTTTTATTCAATCAACTCAAATATAAAAAAACATTTAATTTCATAAAATATATAAACCTATGCATAAACCGTGAACCATTATTTTTTATTACAAGTTTGTACGAAACCCTCGGTGCGCGAGTCCGACTCGCACTTAACCGGTTTTTTAAGCAGGGGGGGCCTCATTTGGCTTTGCCTGGCATTAGTTACTTTTTCCAAATACTCGAAAATGCACTTACTCAACACCGAACTCATTTACTTTTATTCCGCACCAAAAATCAAAAATACTATTACGCTTTTTAATGAAATTACTTTGAACGGATAAGATCGCATTTATTACTTTACAATAAAAAAAGGCTTATCTGTTCGCAAAAATATCGGAACACACTAATAAACTATTAAATATCAACGTAAAGAAATTTAATACCTATATTTTAAATGTGGCCAATGTTTATTTTTCTTCGTAAATAGAATGTAGTGAATGTAAATGTAGGCGTAAAAGAGGGAATTATTTGCACTCCATTCATTCAGGGATTCCTGAGGAAAAGGGGCGTAGCTACCGCCGTATCTGCCGTATCAATTATACGGGGCCCCCAACGTGCAAAAATTAATAAAAACTTCCCAAATTTCATCTTCATTTCATCACCAACTATAAATGATTTAATAAATCAGTTTGACGAAAAAAAGGCAAGGAGAGTGTATATTTAAATTGTTAAAATTTTGGAAAAAGTGACAGATAGCTAATAATTATGACGAATAAATATTTCTTTTAATTTTATGCATTTTATTTTTATTTTGTGAGCAATCTTTACCCTTCCTAAGGGTAAAGATTGCTCACAAAATTTTTATACGGGGCCCCGCCAAGGCACGTACGCTTCTGCTGAGGAAGTACCCGCTACAAAGACGGGAATTCCCCCAGCGTATTGGTCGCGTTCAGTAAAGTTAAATGAGTATTAGTACCGCGTAAAAAGTCTAGATAGCTGTAGTGTTTTGATCTTGATGAAATGATGTAGGTATCAAGCACATTTTTTTAAGTCTGGTTTAGGATTTTATCAGGGGAACGCGGAGGCATTTGGGGGCCCCCCAAGACCGATGCCCGGGGCGGACCGCCCCTTCCGCCCCCCGGTTAGTCCGCCACTGAAATTTGGCTAAAATTTTAACAATTTCTCTACTCAATCTTCTTAATTTTGAAGTCGGTACCAGCAAATATGAACGTGAGTTCTATAAAATATTCTAGGATATATTTTTTAGCCCCGGGCGGCACTTTTAAGGGGGCGGCAAAATCTCACTCTTGTATATACACTGGGTTAGCAAGTGTGATAGTAATAAAATAATATCTACCTATTATATTAGAAAACATTGCTAGTTTTCAGTTTTCGCACTTCAATCTAGTGCAATCTATTGGGTGAGGTAGAACGTTGTAGTTCGCCTAATGTACTACATAGCGCTCGAGTCAATCGAGTCGACGCGGGCGGTCGGCGGGAGTCATTTTGCGCAAAATTCTTCCATGAAATAATGAAAAACCAATATTTATGTCAATTTTTCATTTGTTTTTAATAAAATATATGACATTTTATTAATTAAACTACTAACTACGTCTCGTGCGTCGAATCAATTATTATATTAATTATTATTAACTTTTGAGCAAGAGGTGTGTGATGCCATAGACATTTATGGTGCAAAAATATACTTTTCTCTTATAAAAAGTAGACGTATTTTTAAATTAAAGATGAAAGTTCGGTTTTACTTCTTAGCTACTTACTTACCTACTTACTTATATTTTTATCAATGAAGTTCTAGTGCTCATTAAAATTTATTTGTTGAAATGTCATCTAAATGGTTGAAGTAAAATAATTTAAAACTTAGATTATCTTCACTAATATTATAAAGAGGAAAACTTTGTTTGTATGTTTGTTTGTTTGTTTGTAATGAATAGGCTCAAAAGTACTGGACTGATTTCAAAAATTCTTTCACCATTCGAAAGCTACATTATCCACGAGTAACATAGGCTAAATTTTATTTTGGAAAAAAATAGGGTTCCGTAAGATATTTGGGTTTTTCGGACACAAGGTGTAAAAAATCAACCAGAAAAGTTACTTATTTTGCGTACGCTGCCTAAACTATAAAAGATAGAACCATAAAATGTTCTAATTAATTGTAGATCTTATAAATATCTACAAAAAAGTCCGCGACACACTATACCTATCTATGTCGAGTGAGGCACAATAACCATTTTTTTATTTAGAAATCTTGATTTTTTTTTGGACTACATTTAAACGCGTTTATTTTACTCATGTTATTAATCCTTATCAAAATTAACTATTTCATCACTAAGTACAGTTTATGTAGATAATATTTGGTCTTTGAATGATTAAAATTGGACGTTTGGTTTTGAAGTTATAGCGAAATTAAAATATTACGATTTCTGCTGCGCGGCCCGTTGCGAAGTGGGCGTCACCAAGGCGGGGTGCGCGTGCGGGTTAATGTTTAGTTTAGTTTACTTTAGTTAAATAGTTTAGTTATTTTATAAACATCAAATTGATAATATCTTAAAATATAATACATTATAATATCTATACATCTATACAGTTAAATACAATTTAAGTGTCTGTTTGTAACTTCAAATTAACAGCTTTTTACATAATGAATCTGAAAGTATATTCGGTACTTACAATAAAATACATTTTTTTTAATTTTTGTCTGTCCGTCTGTCTGTCTGTCAGTCGGTCTGTCTGTCTGTTTGTTCCGACTAATCTCTGAAACGGCTGGACCGATTTTCACGGGACTTTTACTAGCAGATAGCTGATGTTATAGGGTCTAACTTAGCCTATGGGCTACTTTTATTTTAGGGTTCCGTTTAAAAAAATAGGATTCCGCTTTCGTTAGTCATAAATAAAGTCGCGGGTTTTCAGCGATATCCCAAAGTATTGTTCCACGCGGACGAAGTCGCGGGCAAAAGCTATTATTTATATTTAAAATCTAACCTGTATAAATTATAATGCAAAATAACGATGACTGTTCTAGCCGAAAAGTTCTCTGGAATTAATGTATGTAGGTAATGTATTTTATACAAAAAACCTAAATATGGGGGCGGCAAAACCTAAATAAGGGGGCGGCAAAACCTAAGTAAGGGGGCGGCAAAATTATCATCCGCCCCGGGCGGCAGAAACCCACGCTACGCCACTGTGCCACGTATACCTACTTCGTACATTTTAACCTAGGCGTGACGTCACAACTCACAGCTAGGTACGACTTTAGTATGGAGCGTTTTCACGAGACTTGCGAAATTTTGTATACAAATCGCTGCACCTTTGAAAATATTGACTTTTGATATAAGAATAAGTAGTAATTAATTTCTACAATCTTTTTTTTGTCACCTAGCCTATTATAAAGGTATGTACAAGGTATGTAAGTACCTAGGTACCAGTGGCGAAGGCTGCTTCTCCTTCATAGGGAAGCCGGAGCCTGTATAATAGGTAGGGATTTCTATGAAGGTTTGCAAAAGGTAAGTGACAAGGGAAGCCGATAGGAATGGAGTTATAGGAACCCTTCGCCACTGCTAGGTACTTATTTATTTTCTAGTTCTTAGTTATGACAGAACAACGTCGATTGGGTACACCGTACAGCTAGTTATTAAAGATTTGATTTATTGGTAAGAGGTTGGAAATTTTCTAACAACATATTTATACTTACAAGCTACGGTCGAGTTTGATAAAAAGTGGATGGGCTTGTCAAGATAAAGATATAGATCGATAAAAGATCACAGTTTCAGTCCGCAGTCGTGTGATATCTTTAGTGACTTCATGACTTTAAGTTTGCGTGTTTCAGTGGAACAGTACCTAAACATGAAAGTTCCTAAGTTAATAAAATCCGTGAGGTATTCCTTGTTCGCTGTGAACTGTTTGTTTTTGGTAAGGTTCATCAATAGACGTGTAGGTATTAGCTATGTATGCCTATATAAATAGGTATTATGATACTTTACTGTTAGCTGTATGTTTGCAATGCAATGATTCATTCATACAAGTTTGGCCCTACTTTACCCATAAGGTTTTTTTATTTATTTCAGCAATACCTAAGTACTAATCTAAAATTGTTTTACACCTTGCTTAATAATAAACAATATCATCATCATCATAATAATAATTAAATTATGTTTTGATACGTGAAGCAAAAACTTTGTACTTCGTTTTAAAAAAATAATGCGAACGCAAATTATGAAATTTGGCACAGTTAAAGTTATATTTAGTATAATTGTGTAGTGAGTTGTACCTACTAATATTTATTTACGATGGGTCATAATTTAAATTTTGTATAATGTTTTGTGGTCAAAACTTTTTTAAAAAGCGGGTCATAACCATGCAATAGGTATAATGTCTTTCATAAAAGCAACGTTATACAAACTACCCCAAATTAATTACTCACACTACCATGCGTTTTGTTTTTGATACCTTTTTTACTTTTCTTTTTTTACAAGTTACCAGTGGCGAAGGCTGCTTCTCCTTCATAGGGAAGCCGGAGCCTGTATAATAGGTAGGGATTTCTATGAAAGTTTGCAAAAGGTAAGTGACAAGGGAAGCCGATAGGAATGGAGTTGTAGGAACCCTACGCCACTGCAAGTTACACAAAGTTTGTTTATCTTTCACATTCAAAAGACAACATTTACATTTTTATACTGATTTCGGTGATGGTGGTCGGTTTCATTGAAACCAGGCCAGTTACGCAGGAGTAATTTTTTGTGCCCAAGTGTGTGCGCAGTACACAAGAGCTTCCGTTTCTCTCATAACCCAGTGGGACAGATAACCGACACGACTGGCGAGAGATCAGGCACAGGTTCAACTTTTTACATGCCCATCCGACGCATGGATCATCTTTCTTGTCAGACAATCAGGTGATCAGCATTGTCCTAACCAAAGAAAGAAACAACGTTTTTTATTGTTCCAATGCGGGAATCGAACCCACGAGAGCCAAGCTCTGACCACTAGACCACGGAAGCTGTTTATATCATAATGTAAGAGGCAAAAGAACTCTTATAAAGTTTTTACTTTACCTAATATTAAATGAATTATGGTCGAATGTCGACCGCTGGCAACGACTAGTAATTTAATGTTTATAATAATTACAAAACTATTATTTTTAAATTAATTAGGTATTTAAAACAAATTAGACAACATACATACCTCCCTATTTAATGCACAGGCATTAAATAGGGAGGTATCAGTGGCGTAGCGTAGTAGGGGCGGGGGGGGGGGGGGGCCGCCCCGGGCGGCACTTTTAAGGGGGCGGCAAAACCTAAGTAAGGGGGCGGCAAAATCTAAGTAAGAGGGCGGCAAAACCCAAGTAAGGGGGCGGCAAAATTGACGTCCGCCCCGGGCGGCAGACACCCACGCTACGCCACTGGGAGGTATGTAAGTTGTCTGTGTATATTATAGTTTATAAGGCATGAAGCGTTAAATACCGAAAAAGCACTTGTGACTCCTCTAGTGTCGCGTATGTGTAGGCGACGGTAATCCCTCATCATCAGGCGATATGTCTTCTCGTGTGCCAGCTTTAATCAAAAGATACCGAGGAATTACGTAGGATTGAAATAAGTATACATGTCACCGTAAAATTGTAAAAACTGTTAGATTGTAATAAATCTAGTGAAATTGTAAAATGTTGATAGACTTCCGACGCGAATATGCTGCCTATAATTTCACACATTATTTTTCGTTAGATTAAAAACATAAAGTTTAAAAATCTTTCGACATATTTTTAAAATCTCGTTACTTATTTTACAATCTAACGGTTTTTACAATTTTACGGTGACATACATATAACGATTTCTCCTCATCTTCAGCTAACAGGAGCGGTGCTGCTCATAACCGGCGTGGTCTCCCTAACAGCCTACAGGGAGTACGAGCTGCTCATCACCAACAGGTTCTTCACTCTGCCCGGCCTGGTGATAGCCACGGGAGTGATCATATTCTTTGCGGCGCTGCTAGGCTTCTACGGCGCTATATCGGAACACTTTTATTTTATAGCTGGGGTAGGTTCTATTCTCAATGGTGTGATTTTTTTCCGGCCTTCCGGATTCAAAATCATATTGCCCTAGGCGTACCAGAATCCAGCGGGCTCGAGAAGACTTAAAGCACTGAAGTTAGAACTCTGCGCTTAGACAATAGAGTTGAAATTGGAGTGTCGAGCTGTCATTTATGACATTAATATTTGACTCGACACTTAACGGTTCGGTTATCAACTCTATTGTATTAGCGCAGAGTTCTATTTTCAATGCTCTGAATTTTCTACGGCGTTTCGGATTACGGATCATAATATAGTCCCAGCTTAATTCCCTGCTGCATACGATATTATAAAGTGTAATATCGTATGCAGTATATCAAACGATATATATATTGATCGATTATAAAGTGTGAATCAATCATCACATCAATCCTCGAATAATTACTACGCGTGGACGTGACGCGAGCTATGTCGCGTAAAACATATCGATGTCGCGAGCTAGTTTTCTCGAAGACGCGTGACATAACTGACATATCTTACGTCACGTTTCTCTGCGTCTACGCGTAATCTGTATGCATGTTTAATTGTACTATTCTTATTAATGCCTAATTCGATTAAAAAATAATTTACACAAACTCCACGATTATCGATCGTTCAAAAATCGCTTATTGCGATTGTAAAAAAAGTTACTTTTTTCAGTACGTTGGTCTACTGCTGGTGATTCTAATATTCGAGATTTCCATCACCATAATGGGTTTCTCGCTGCGGGAGGATGGGGTCTCGGAGATCAGGTCCACCATGGCCAGCAGTCTGCAGCTGTACGAGAGCAGAAGCGATATCGCTGTCATATGGGACGAGCTACAGATGGACGTAAGTGATTGTTTGTATATTACGTCTCCTCAAACAAATTACGAAGCATTCAGGCACGCGATTTACTACATAATATTATGTAAAGACGCCTATGCAGAAAAATAATAATTAGGTACTCAAATTAATAAATTTCAGCGATCTCAAATTAATAAATTTTATCGTAGATTCATAATAGCCCGAGTAACACAGGCTATGACTATAATATACTTATTTAGGTACGTAGTCAGGTTATAGTTTTTTAAGTGTATTTTAATATAATAAAAGAAGATTATTGTAGCTAGTTCTAGGAACTTTACAAAACTATTTCGATGTTTTACATTCTACAATTCACAAAATTAAAATGGGACTAATCATCCAACGACTTTTCCTTGCTGATTATTATTTCCGTCCACAGTTCCAATGCTGCGGCGTGACAGGCCGCAACGACTGGGTGTCGAACCGTCTGCCGGTGTCATGCTGCTACATCGACTACGGCACCATCTCGCCGTTCGAGTGCGGCACCGTCAACGCGTACAGCAGCGGTTGTGCCGCCGCGCTGGGCGAGTGGCTGGGACGGAAGGCGTTTGCGGTCGGCGTTACGGGCGCTACTGTAACATGTTTACAAGTAAATTTCGCATATTATTGGCCACTAATGTACTTACTTCGGTGACGTACTGCTACATCGACTACGACACCATCTCGCCGTTCGAGTGCGGCACCGTCAACGCGTACAGCAGCGGTTGTGCCGCCGCGCTCGGCGAGTGGCTAGGAAGGCGTTCGCGGTCGGCGCAGCGATTACAACTGGAGCGAAAATCTAGATACGCGGTAGCTTGTCAAGCCCAGTTCAAGTAACAGAACTGGCGAGTAGCACCGTGTGTAATATTACACAAACCATTTGGAGCTACTTTTGACGAATTATTATGTTCGATGGCTAGTTTATTAGTATTTTCGGAATAATAAAATAAGAACCGACAAGTAATAGGTTTAGAACTTGCGAAGGCTATAATATAATTCGTATATGAAAACTAGCCAAGTCAGACCTTGGGCAGGGGCTACAATATATTATCCTAAGTTATAAGAGGAAATGATATTTTATGTTGTTATAAATACCTATTATCCTATTATTGAACTTGGCTCTCTTTCACATTTATGTTTTTATTAGGATATTTTTAACCACGCAGTCCGGACACACCTTGACTCTAGTAGGTACTCTCGTCAGTTTTGATAAAAGTTATCATCCTATATACCAATATTATTAATGTGAAAGTTTGTGAGGATGGATGGATGGATGGATGGTTGTTTGTTACTCTTTCACGCAAAATCTACTGAACTCTGCTAATATTATAAATGTGAAAGTTTGTGAGGATGGATCGATGGATGTTTGTTACTCTTTCACGCAAAAGCTACTGAACGGATTTTGATGAAATTTGGTATGATAGTAGTTTGAGCTCTGGATAAACACAGGCTACTTTTTACAACCTCCGTGGTTCAGTGGTTAGCGCATTAGCGCTCAAGCCGCGGGCGCGGGTTCGAATCCCGCCAGGAAACAAAAAAGTTTTCTGTGGTCCTGGGTCATGGATGTGTGTATAATATAATAAAATTCTTAAATATAAGTATAGTATAAAAAGTATTAAATATATATCCGTTGTCTGGTACCCGTAACACAAGTTCTTCGGATAAGTACTTACCACGGGGCCAGACTGACGTGGTGTGAAGCGTCCATAGAATATATCATTATGTATATCTATTTATTTATATATTATTAATTATATACTGAAATAGTACAGTGTTCCCGTGGCATACTGTATTTACGGCGAAGCCGCGGGCAAAAGTTAGTTTTAAATATTTGAGCCAAGCTAATTTATACTAATATAATAAAGAGGAAAAGTTTGTTTGTTTGTTTTTTTTTGCATTGAATAGACTCCGAAAATACTGGACCGATTTTGATGAAATTTGACACAGATGTAGAGTAGACCACGAGAAAGGAAACGAACTTAGGAAGTCGCGGGCAACATATAGTCGCATATAAGTAGAAAAGGAGCAAAAAAAGTAATTGTTTACAGATTTTACTGGTGGCGGCGGCATCGTGGTTGGCGTACAGGTCCAAGTTCGAGGAGGTGGAGCTGGAGTCCTAGATAGTACAATGTTCACGATAATAAATTGTTACGTAAATTTTTTTGTTTTAGTATTTTCTTTAAAATACCCTTACGCATCAATTGTTCTATCCTAAATAAATTATAAAGATTTTTAATGAGTACCTACTCGTAGACATTAAAGTATTCTACATTATACATATGTGTATGTAGAGAACTATATTAGGTACTTTATATACGTTGCAAGTAAAATTAGATGGTGCCCTCAACACAGAGTAGTAAATATATTATATACTTACGAACAGCTTTCATAGAAAGATCAAATTCGATCCAAATTTGAAAATCAATGGCCCACAATTTTTCCATACAAACGTGGACACATCACACACCATAAGTATGCTTGTAGTAGTACAAACAAATCAAAAGCTAACTATGTAGCTGTTTATCAGTTTAAGACATTCTTTGTTTCAAGCGATTATATTTTATAGTTCTTTTTATTACTAACAGGCAAACTTAATATTTCTCTATTTCATATCTATTTTATTTCCTTGTTTTCTGAATGATTTAATCATGGACTCAACACACAAATAATATCACCAGTTTTTGTCGTTTATGAAAAATATTGTTGCTCTCTTCCTACTGAACTTTTTTTTAAGTAACAAAAGAGAAAAATAATATACAAACTGGTAAGTTGAAACGGTAATTTTTTAAGCAAATTGTGCGCGTTTCACCCTCAAGGGATTGTCTACTTTCTCTAATACATAGTCAGACTTCATTATTAAACACAATTCTTTAAGGATTTAAATAGACAGGAAAAGTACAGTACGAAGAGTAAGCCAAGAACTGATAATAAAATAGTAGGTAAAATAAATTTTCTAAATAACGCATTGTAGAGTAGGAACTCTACATGCTAAGTCCAGCGTTTCGCTGACATTTCTAACTGTTCCCAAAAATAACTTTTTTGCCTTCCAAAAGATTACAGAAATCAGTTAAAACTTTTGAACCATATTTTTGGGTTCTGGGTATATTACAAACATAGAGGTAAAAATAACAACCGAATACCTAGATCTTAATACAATATTTTTAAGTTAGTATTTTTCTGATAAACTGTGTAGAGCATTATTAATGACAAGAAAAATCCCTACCTATTAATTCTATATTATCTATTTCTAGTATCTATTAAAGTTTGCAGTGTTGCGTGGTTTTCTTGGGTAATTGCGAAGGAAATAAAATTTGTACGTACGCTAGGCCACTGAGTTTCTTAGTGTTAACTGCACAGCCATGTGATAAGAACGCCTTGGTTCAGTGTTAATCATTCACTGGCGAATCGAGTGCCTCTTACCAATGTCATAGGAAATCGGTTTACCTACATTACATTTTCAGTGTGTTACAAAATAGTGAATATTGATGTGTTTTGAAATAGGTATACGTTACGTTGCTATCTAAATTTAATTAAAAAAGAGAGAGTTCATAATTTATTGTATAAACTTATTAGAATTAAATTACATTGGTGTTTCGCAATAATTATGGAAAGTCAAACAACACGGGAGCGTTGAGATAAATCCGCTTGTTTTACCTTATCAAGATTATAATTGTGATAAAAATATCTGAACTGAACATCGGTAGTGTATCACGAGCGCAGACGAAATGCTGTCGAAAATCTTAACTACAGTCAAGTACACTTTGGTGACTGTTAATTTTCTCTTCTTGGTAAGTGTCTAGTGAGATTTACTACGTGTTTTTCAATCATAGTGAAGAAAACGTGCCACTATGATGAGTTTATTAGTAATGTTTATGTGAATACAAAACGTGTCATGTTTCATGGTAAGTCTAGATATAAGACACCAGTGGTTTTAGTGGTTATATAAAACATGAAACGTATTCTTTCGAGTGGAAACATCTTATTTATGGATTACCAGAAGTAGAAATATTTAATACCCGGAAGAAATTGAGATGTTACACGTACTTTTTTGGATGACTGTGACATCGTAGGTCCTAAACACATGAACCGATTTTAATGCGGAGTTTTGATAGCTGATGTCATCGAGATAGTTTTTGGTTATTCATCAAAATCTGTGACAGAGCTGGTTAATTTTTTTGCCAAGGCATAAATCTGTGCCATTCCTATGAATAAGAAATAACCGCCTCCTTTTTTTCGGAAGTCGGTTAATAAAATCAGAATATAAACCGATCATATCCATACTATATATTTACGAAGGTACTGCATACTTATAACCACACACCGCGATAGCTCGTCTTACAAGGTAAAGCGTAGTTTCGTTACAAGTGTGTGCGTGAGACTGTGTACTTAGGTCTTTGAGTATCCAACTATAACGGAGACGCCATTGTCAGGCGTTCCCCGCTGCCAAAGGTTACCTAGACCCACCAGTCGTGAGGGTTGTATAAAACTAGTTGCTGCGCGTTTTTGACGTATTCGGAAAATTACAGTGAGGCGGAACGAACCGGAGCAGAAAATGCCGACTTGCTGTATTTTTTCCTGCAAAAACAGATCGGAAACATCAAATAAACAAAAGGATGGTGTTACTTTCCATGTGTATGTATTATTTTGCCTAAATATTAACAATAATTGCGATAAATTAGCAAAAATCCAAAATTTTACTCGATGAATAAATGTTGCTACTAAATCGTACAACATCCAAATTTAGGGTAATATTTAAAAGTAGTAATTTATAAAAACTTCTATTTCATATTCGTTCTTGTTTTTACTATTTCATAATGAAGAAACATGACTAATTAATTAGTACACTATTTACAATTTTGTTTTTCTTCATGATATTATTTCACGAAACACATTGAAAATTTGCAAATTATTATAAAATAATTATCCAATTGCATTAACAAACTTTTGTTTATATTAATTATTATTTATTACAATAAAATATGTACAATAAATTTATCCTAAAATTATGCATTTTTAATTTATAAACAGGCCATACTTCATAAAAACTGAGGGTTGTGACAACGTAAAAGAAATATCGATATCGACTTTATCAGTATGTTATTCTGACCATACATTTTTCAGATTTCCTAAAGATAGGATGATTAGGAATACCTGGGTCCAAGCTTGCGCTAATCATTTTTCTTGGTCTCCCAAACGCACGAGTACAATTTGCTCGGTGCATTTTGAAGTTTCGTGTTTTATTATTCAGGCGAACAACAGGAGGATATTAAAACAGTACGCCTTGCCAACTTTGAAATTATTAAAGGTGAATTTTATTATTAACTAGTTTTTGACCGTGAATTTGAACCAGTCTTTGAACTGCTTATGGTGAACATTGGTAAACATTGACGTGGAGCAGAACTATTATAAATGCAAAAAAACGTATTTAGGGTGGACCGTATTTATCAAAACGATTCCGTATTTTTACTTAGCTCTACCTTTTTAACCGACAAAAAACCGAAGGAGGTTTTCAAGTCAGTGCATACATACGATTGTAGTACGATTTTGGTAATTATTTTTTTTATTTAATAATATATATTTTTAATATCTATGGATGCTTCACGCCATGTCAATCTGGTCTCGTGGTAAGTTCTCGAAGAACTTGTGTTACGGGTACCAGACAACGGAAATATATTTAATACTATACACATAATTATTTAAGATTTTTATTATATTCTACACATATTTAATACACACCCAGGAACACAGAAAAACTTTATTTACGTCGGCGAGATTCGAACCCGCAACCCCCGGCTTGAGCACCAACACGTTCAACCACTGAACCACAGAGGTCGTCTAGTTATTATTGTAAAGATTTTACTTCTAAATTCATCCTATTGTCACCAAATGGTAGACCTGGGCCTCCATTTTTACAACAACGAATAAAAAGCGTAAAGCGTGCTAGATAATGGGTTTCAACACGTATGAGGCTAATTCTTGAAGCTATTATCTATTTTACTTTATTTATTACTAGCTGTTTCCAGCTGCTCCGCCCGCGTAAATATACCATCGGTGATCCCGCGGGAATACTCTACTTTTCCGATATAAAAAGTAGCCTATGTTTTAATCCAGAGCCTAAACTACTACCATACCAAATTTCATCAAAATCATTTTAGTAGTTTTTGCATGAAAGAGTAACAAGCATCCATCCATTCATCCATACATCCTCACAAATTTTCACATTTTATACTATTTGTGAAAGTTTATGCGGATGGATGGATGAATGTATGGATGGATGGATGAATGGATGTTCTAATATTGTAAAACATACTTTTGTTCTATCATCAGTAGTTTCCGCAGCGCATGCGACGAAAGATGTTTTATGGCATTTTTTAAACCTTGGGTTACGTTACTAAAGTTTTAGTAAGGATACCTAATCTTTTCTAGAAATAAATATAGCCTATGTTACTCAGAGTGAATGTAGCTTTCTAACGGTGAAATAATTTTTGAAATCAGCACAGTAGTTTTTTAGTTTATTCATTACAAACATACAAACAAAAATACAAATCTTTCCTCTTTCTGATATTAGTATAGATTATTATATACTACCTAGGTATATAAACAAATATTTTTTTAAACTACGTACAGTCAGATTAGACCGCAAATAAATATTTACCTATACTTTCTCTCATTAGTAATTCTATGTGCTAGTTAGACTATTTAGACATACAGTAACTTATAAGAGAAAATATAGGTAAATATTTAAAAAAAATTCAGGTTGACCCTTTTGAAGAATCTGAACCAGAAACGTCTTCATTGAAAATAAGAAAAGTTGAGACACATGAAGAACCAATCCAAACTCAAGAAAGCAAAACTACCAAAGATCAGCCCTGTACATCGCAGTCAGGAATTAATATTTCTAAGTCACCTAAATTAACTCACAATCAACAGTTACCAGATACACCAAGGATAAAAAAACTAAAACAGCTTCTACAGATAAAAAGTAAAAAAATTAAAAGGCTTCAAACTCAAAAAAGATACTTGAAGAAGAAGGTTCTAGGATTGCAAGGAATAATAAATGAACTGACAGAAAAGTCCTTGATTAATAAAGAAGATCGTTTAGTTTTAGACAAAATTGGTGTAGAGGAAAAAGAACTTCTTACTAGACAGCTACTTAAAAGCAAAACTGGAAAAATCCCTAAAAACAAATATTCTCCTGAACTTCGATGTTTTGCTTTGACTCTAAATTTCTATTCCCCGAAAGCATACAGATATGTGCGAAAGACTTTTGGAACCTGTTTACCTGCACCAAGAACTATAACAAAATGGTACAGTACTATAGAAGGGAAACCAGGATTTACCAAGGAAGCGTTAGTTGCATTAAAATTACGAGCTGAAAGTAACCCGGATAAGAAAATTTATTGTACTTTGGTAATGGATGAAATGAAAATAAAACAATTGACGGAAAGTATAGCAAGTACTCAAAGACATTACGGATACGTGGACTATGGATTTGATTTTACGTCTGATAATTCTGAAGAAGCAACTGACGCTTTAGTATTTTTATTAGTGGGTATAAATACTACTTGGAACAAACTACAATTCTAGATCCACAAACAGGACAACAATGTTTTTTCTTTCTAGAACCACATGCTTACATTAATTAGAAATGCAATCGAACATTTTAACTTCTTTAACCATGTAAACTCAGAAAATAAAATACAGTGGTCGTATATTCAAAAATTGCATGAGTTACAGGAAAGGGAACTGTTTTATATGGCAAATAAATTAAAGGCAAATCATATTTTCTTCAAAACAAAAATTATGAATGTTCGCCTTGCAGCCCAGCTCTTCAGTACAAGTATAGCTGATGCTTTGATTTTTTGTAACAAAGTTTTGAAGTTACCTTTGTTTGAAAATGTTAATGCGACAGCGGATTTTTTGAAATTAATTAATGATTTATTTGATATCCTTGATTCAAAAACTTGGGGCAAAGGTTTTAAACAAGCCTTGAATTTAAAAAACTATGAAACTGCTTTTGCAAAATTAGATGAAGCAAGTTCTGTTGAATTTGGAGACTGATCTTAAAAATCGGAACAATGACGTCAATAGAATTAATATTTTAAAATCCCCTCGTTATACTGGTTTTCTCGGATTTATTGTATGTATCGAAAGTGCAAAACACCTTTTTGAAAACTTGGTTTTGGCTTCAAATTCACAATTGACATATTTACCCTTACACAAAATTAGCCAGGACCACGTCGAAATTTTTTTTTCAGTTATCAGAAGCCATGGTGGCTATTCTGACAATCCGTCTGCTCGTCAATTTGAGTCAATATATAAAAAGCTATTAGTGCACACAGAGTTGATACGAAATGAAAGGGGTACGAACTGTATCCCTTTAGGAAAAATTTTAATTCTAAGCTGTACATCAGCAATTGAAAAAATAAATTCTTCTTCCAGAGTAAAAGATACTGAAATGTTTATTCAGGATAATCCCTCAGAAGAAAGTGATATTAAAACGGAAATAGAGATAGAAACATTCTTATCTCCTTTTGGAGAAAAGGTTGTGGAGTACATAGCGGGTTACGTAGTTTTTTCTATTATTAAAAAAATTAAATGCAGTACATGCATAAAAGGTTTATGTGGAGTGCCAAACGAAAAAAGTTTAACCTACCAAAAAAGTAGAGGTGGTCTGAAATATGCATCAAAACAGGTTATTGATTTATGTCGCTTTTGTGAAGTGGAGATTCGCAAACATTTAACTGATGACAAAAAAATTAGCTCATCTTGCTCACCCGCATGGGTCACAAACAAAGTGTTAAAACATTTTGTTGGCAAACAATTGTTCCCAAACATCAAGAGTCATTATTTTGATAATGATTTTATTGTGCACAATATTGAACTTGCAAAAACAGTTATACAAAAGTATACTAATATTAGAATTACCTATTTGTCTAAGAAGACTGATCCCAAGAAATGTATTAGGCATATCTACACAAAACTAATACACTTTAAAAATCAATAAATCTTATATTATACTTAAACTTAGTTTTTTTTTTGTAACAAGTCCTTGACAAAGTTTAGGGATACTCGCTCACATCTCGTAGCTTTCTCGCATGCACAACGATTTCAAAAATATTAATTTTCAGAAATCTAGTACCTAGTAAAAGAAACGAGCATGTCAGGACAAGTCCAAGAAGGGTTCCGTTACTATCAACGCGTAACAGGTTTTCTTTGACTTACTTCAAAAATTATTGTCTGATTTCGCTCAAAATAATTTTCCCTAAGAGTTTTTAGCATAGTCAATCAACATGGGAACTTACAAGTTTCTATCTCCTATAGTTTAGAAATGCCAGGAGGATGACCAACTTATAAACCATTATGGAGACCGATTACTCGAAAATGGTTGACTTTGTAAAAAAGTAATTTATGAATTCTTTCTTTAATTTTAAAATATCTATAAACTATACAAAATTTCATTTATATAAATTCATAATTACACATGCTAGAAAGACGGACAGACAGACGGATGGTCAGGGCAAATTTATTAGGGTTTCTTGAGTATTACGGAATGCTACAAATTGGTTGTACGCACCAGCCGCTCCGCAACTAAGATATTCGCAACACGGCTAAAAATGGTAAAATTCTTCTTCACGCTGGATGACGCTTCCATTTTTGCATGTTTCAACATTTTAATACTTATTTACTTTAAGATACTGAGCGAAATTGTAAATTAAATATTGTAGTTAAGATATAATAGATATAATTTTTTAAATTTACTTTTGCCACACATAATTATTACTAGCCGAACTCATCGATAGTAAAATATCGATAGTGTCAAGCACTAGTGGTGCGGTCGTCCCCCCGCAGAAAGTGGCGAGACATTTTCGCATAGAAATTAGCTGTCATGTCGTCTCCGTATAGTTGGATACTCAAAGACTTAGGTACACGGCGAGTAGTTTAGACAACGTTCACTGTGTGGTACGCAGAACACTGTCTTCACTTTTATTTGGTCTGAGTACTACGTAGTACTAGTCTAGTTATAACTTATACTACATCCACATATTTCAGATAACAGGAATAATAATACTATCAGTGGGTGGCTCCGTGCAGTCAGCATACAATGGCTACCACGAGTTCCTGTCTGAGAGATTCTTCTCTCTCCCAGCTTTCTGCATTGCTACTGGAGTCATCATCTTCCTTATCGCCTTCGCTGGCTTCTATGGAGCTTATATGGAGAACTATTACGTGATTATGGCGGTAAGTGCATTCCTAATCAATTGTGTTAGACCAGCGTTCCTTAGCCTTTTTCAGTCCACGGGCCCCTAGAAAGTTTAGCAAAATTTTAAGGACCCCCGTACTAAAAAGATACATCAAAACTTTTCAGACCATTTACTCACTCTTCACTTCAGTCAGTGTGACATCGCCCGCTGGCGCACGTTCGCTGTGCTTGGTGCAATTTGTTTATTTGCAAATTGCATTGTTCCATAGATGAGACTGCGGTCTGCGGACCCCCATACTTGCGGACCCCCAGGGGTCTGAGGACCACAGGTTAAGAAACAATGTGTTAGACGCTTTGCAAAATCTACATACATTCTTTTTAAATAACAAGGGGTAAAAAATCGCCACTGTACACAATTACTGTTTATTGAAAAGCTTCTAAATGCAAGCTGAAATAAATTAATTTTATATCAAAGGTAGATTGGTCACAGGATAAACGAGGTTGGAAATTGTTTATGGATCAATTGATAAATTCACACCGAAACGAAACGATACGGGACTTGGCTCTACATTTTTAAGATTGCTATTCAAAATTGAACTTTATTCATTGCAAAAGAAAATACATGTTTCATTGTGAGATTTCGAATGTCAAGTTGCACCGAGCTGCACATCGAATCTACATTTTATTATATTATACACATATTTATTATACATCCATGACCCAGGAACACAAAACTTTTTTTCCCTAGCGGGATTCAAACCCGCGACCTTCGGTTTGAGCGCTAATGCGCTAACCACTGAGCCACTGAGGTCGCCAAAAATTAATGAACTAGGTTTTAGCTTCCAAACGTCAATTACGAAAAGAACAAAAGAGGTCTACTATTTTCCTACGGTAATAATAGAAAAAAAAAGTTGTAATAGTGATCATTCCACAACATCGCCTTCCGCATAGCAGGTCATTGAGCTGGTCTATATCTAATAGTGATTAATTATACCAAATACTAGTACTACTCGTCTGTACTGTCGCGTAGATATTCAAAATAGACCTACCGGCAAGAAACAGGTCGGCGTCTAACAATAAAATTAATAATACACAAGCTAATTTCAGCTTAGCTGGCGAACAAATAATGAAAACAGATGGCTGTCGTAATAATTATGTTCAAAGGTTTTTGCTTTATTACCTATTTAACGGATATCTTCGACACGTTTATAATAATCAGCGTGTGATGGCAGTTATTCATCCGGTGATTTTTTAATTTACTTTTGAAAATTAACATGGCCTGCAATAGATGCACCGTCACAGTGCAGGCCGTGTTCATTGGGATGATTATTGATTTAATACTTTATTATCTTCAAGCTAATTTACTACAGCACAATACCACGTCTACAAAAATCCAGCGTAGAATAACGCGATGTTTCGCCAAGTGAGCTTTTAAAACGGCCAACAATGTTCACTCTTTCTATGTTTCGGGAGTTCAGTCGGAACGGTCGTCACCATTTGCTCCTGGCCGTCATTGACCATTTTTTCATAAATAGGGGGCAAACGAGCCAACGGATCACCTGATGGAAAATGATTACCGCCGCCTATGGACACCCGCAATACCACGGTACAGAGGTCACGACGGTTGGGGGCTTCTCAAAAAAGAATAAGCTTTTTTCTTGAAGGTTTGATGATAGTAGTGGTCCGGAAATATCATTGGTGACAATTCAATCCAAAGTTTTATTGTGCGCGGCAGAAAACTCGTGGAAAAGCGGCCGATGGAAGACTGCCACTTATCTAGATCAAAGCACTCCCCAATCCCCATTATTTATCCATCAGGCGATCAGAGTCCTAATCAAAGTAACAATATAAAAACAATAACGAAAATATAAAAAAAAAATAAGATGCGCATAATATTTCGTCGCTAAATCACGTGATTTCCAAACATTATTTTACTTATATATATTGTACTTTTTCTAAACCTCTTGTCTATTTACCAGGGCTTCATAAATAAATAAATACATCACACTAGTTTTGTCCATAGCTTTGTTAGTAACTATTAGCTTAAACCTATGTTAGTTAACGTACATAAATTTTATTATATAATTTCCAGTTCGCCGGCTCTATGATCCTGATGTTCGTGTTCCAACTGTCCGCGTGTATAGCCGGATACGCTTTACGCGGCAACACTGTGGCCCTGGTGCAGAAACAGCTGCTCAGCACCATGGACCTGTATGGGGTGCACAAGAACGTGGAGGTCACGAAGCTATGGGATGAAGTGCAGACTGACGTGAGTAATAATAGCTCCCCACGCCGATTTCGGAGACGGTGGCCAGTTTCATCCAAACCGAGCTATGCAGGAATTATTTTATAGTGTACTAGGTGTTGCCCGCGACTTCGTGCGCGCAAAAGTTAATTTTACAGAAACCGTACATTTTACCGCGATGAAAAGAAGCCTATGTCTTTCTCCGTGGTCTACTCTACATCTGTGCCTCAATATCGGTCCTGTAGTTTCGGTGCCTATTCGATGCAAACAAACAAACAAACAAACTTTTCCTCTTTATTATATAAGTATAGACAAGTATGTGCGCAGCATACAAGATCATTCTCTCTTTCTTGTGGAACGGATAACCGACACGACTGGCGAGAAAAAAGGCGCCGCGCAGGGCCGACTTTTTACATGCCCAATTACTCATCCGACGCATGGATCATCTTTCTTGTCAGACAATCAGCCTGCATTATCCTAACCAAACTTGGAAACAATATTTTTTGTTGTTCCAACGTGGAAATCGAACCTACGACCTCTGAGTCGAGAGCTAAGCTCTAAACGACTGGACCACGTAGGCTGTTAACGGCCGTTAACAGCCTACTAACAGCCAATTTGACGTAAAATACAATACCAAAAGTGCAAAAGTATAAAGAAAAATCCTTACATCTGAAAATACTCCATTCTGATTCGGAAAAAATCTGTTCAGATTTTTTGAGATTTCGGAGATTGACTTGAGATTTTTGGAATCCAGTTCACCTGCTGCGGCGTCGTCAACTCCAGCGACTGGCTGATTCCCCTCAATACAACCGACACTCAGGGTCTACCGGTCAGCTGCTGCAAGCACACCCCGGGCACCGTCACCAGGTTCATCTGCAACACCACCATCGGCTACAGCACGGGCTGCTCCGAGGCATTCGGCGATTGGGTGCAATCGCACGCGGGTACGATTGGCATTACTGGAGTGTTTCTGGTTATTATGCAGGTAATTTGTTAAGTTTTTTAAATGAAACATCTTTTGGCGCGTTGGAATAATTTTAGAGATAAGAAAAAAGTAAAAACCATTGAACTCGCGACACTGTTATCGATACCTGTGCCGTTTGAGGTAGGTGGGGGGCGCGCGCCGTATGCCGCATGTTATAAACAATGTTTTTTCCATCTCAAAAGTTTTGACTTGAAAAAGTGTATTATATATACGAATACAAAACAACTAGATTTTTCGACCATTTTGATTGGAGCAGTGTAATGAGACGTGTTTTCTATCTGAAATTAATACCGTAATGTAGGTTTAGTGTTCTCATAATTTATTTCTATTATAATGACGACATGCAACTGTCAATATTATGTGAGATTGATATTATCCTATTATCCTATTATCCTACTATCCTACTAATATTATAAATGTGAAAGTTTGTGAGGATGGATGGATGTTTGTTACTCTTTCATGCAAAAACTACTAAACGGATTTTGAAGAATAGTATAGTAGTTTAGGCTCTGAATTACAACTAAAAGTAGTGTACTACTTTTTATCCCGAAAAAATACCGTGTTTCCGAGGCATATTATATTTACGCGGATGGAGCCGCGGGCAACAGCTAGTATTTTATAATCTGAACGAATTCATAAAACGTTCAAACTTCAATGGTCAACCTGCTTAGATTCCCTGATAGTTCTCCAAGGCACTAAAAAAGTGTCAGTCGAGAAAATGCCACACTTTAGACTTAAATGCGGCATGTGAGATGAACAACAGCATTGCGAAAAATCTTGGAAAATTAAATATACGATCACACTTCGCAGACATTTTAATTCTACACTAGCTTTTTCCCGCGGTTCCACCCGCGTAAATATAGTATTGACCATCGGGTTTTATCGGGATAAAAAGTAGCCTGTTTTAATGCAGAGCCCGAACTACTACCATACCAAATTTCATCAATATCCGTTCAGTAGTTTTTGCGTGAAAGAATAAGAAACATCCATTAATCCATCCATACTTCCATCCTCACAAACTCACATTTATAATAGTAGCAAGATACGTATACGATTGATATTTCTTATTTTCAGGCGCTAGCAGTAGCGGGTGCGGTGTGGTTAGCGAACATCACTAGAAGAGAACAAGAGTTTCCGTAGAACATATTTATTATTAATTTTGTTTAAATTAAATTATTTGTCATTAACAAGGTTAACATTCTTGTATTTATTTAGTTTGTGTAAAATTACATCGTGAGAATGAATTAAATTTTAAGAATGTGTGAGTTATTTTTGTGATGATCAGATCAGATGAGTAGATATTCAATGTAGGAAAATAGGATATTATTTTACTTTATACAGTTGTTCTATTAAGGTCCAACATTTTTAATTTAATTTAATCAAAAATAAGATAAGTTAATAACCTTCACTAGACTCTACATTAAGAATATTAAAGAAGATACAATGGAAAATTCGTCTCATGTTTTTTTTAAATACATATTGCATTAACTGTGGGACAGCACACTTCGGCATGAATGGGCCGGCTCGACCGACCGATATTTTTTATTATTTTATCATTCCTCGAGCAAAGCTCGGTCTCCCAGGTACTATTTCATAAACGTTAAAAACGCACTAAGTTTTCCCCACACACTTTGCACAACTATTTCGAAAGACGAAGTCTATATTGTCATTGTTATTTTTATTATGTGTAATGCTCTCCAAGTTTTACCTTCAATATAGGTATTGATTGTAATTATTATTACATATTCTACCTTTGAATATTATTTTATTTTAATCGTAGATAACACGCTAAAATTACAATTGCGAAAGCCAGTAGGTATGTACCTACCTAATACACATAGTCCATACGCATTAAATTTGCAGTGAATCGTTATTATAAATATCGAAATGGCTTACTTTAATTGGATAATGTCAATACTATAGTTATGTAGGTACCTAGGTATGTTTGACTAACTATTATACAAAAACTATCATACTATTTGAATGAAGTTGGGTATGGTAGAATATATGGTTTTACGAGAGTTAATTTGTAGGCAAGTTCTAGTTATTAATTAATATTTCGATTTTCTATACATATTATAACATACATACATATAATCACGCCTCTTTCCCGTAGGGGTAGGCAGAGACCGCCTCTTTCCCGTAGGGACAGGCAGAGACCACTTCTTTCCACTTGCTACGATCCTTACATACTTGTTTCGCTTCATCCACTTTCATTCTTACCATTCATTCCTCCTCTTACATTCAACGTAGCGAAGCGGCTCTCCATGGGCCACTTTTCGCCTCCGCGAGAACGAGATGTGATGGGTGGCGAACCACATCGCCGTATTAATTGTAATTATTATAACAAAACTAGCAAAATAATAATATTGTCGGATCGGGCCGCTTCTTCCTAAGTATATAATTTTCCCCTCCCCTTCGTCGCACTTGACAGAGAATCTGCAGTCTAAGGTCGCTAGACTGAAGGTCACCTGCGCCTTGTAAACCGCATTAACCTGGTTCATGTTAATATGATAACCATCATAAGTAGATATGGACATTATTAATATTATAGATATACGCATAAAAATTACGACATAATACCCCAATTTGTAACGAAACGGCAAAACATATTTTGTTGGAAAAAAAAATTCTTTCAGAGATAAGGAGAGTACCTGTCCTTTTTAAAAAAATTATTACATATTACATAGATGGTTAATGCATCGATAAAATGTGTTGAAAATGTCGTTTACAATTATTTGAATATTTTACACGTCTCTGATAGAGTTCGCGATTATGAAACATTTAACGACCCGAACAAGGTCGCCAACATACGAAAAACGTTCAGTGTTGCAAGGTAATTCTATATTTACCATAGCCGCTCTAATTGACGAGGAAAACTCGACTTGTTTTCCCTCGCAGTCATTAGTCGGCGAGCGATACGTTATCACCTGATAGTGGCCTGAAAAATTCAGTGTATTCGTTCCTTCGGACGTGTGTGGTTGTGACCATGGCTCAGAACAATCTAGAAGTTGGCATGCGGTGTATAAAGTACATGCTGCTGTGTGTGACGGCGATTTTCGTGGTAAGTTCTTATCTATATCGGATTGCAGTTAAGAGTATTGTAACAATGAAACACTTTGTTTACTGCTTGTGAAATATTTGCACAGAGTTATTTTACAAAATAGGGTTTCTACTTTTTATCTTTAATTGTCATTAGTGTTGATTTTCTTGGCTATTACTAGATAAGGAAAACGTTGAACATTTTACTCGGCTAAAACAATGCCCGCTTATCTATATCCCCTATTTTGTATTGTACCTACCAGATACTCGCTGAACCTACATAATATTATAGATTTGCGTATCATGATTCATGCTGCAGTGAACCCTACTATAATATTATAAATGTGAAGGTTTGTAGGGTTGGATGGATGTATGGATGGATGTTTGTTACTCTTTCACGCCTAAACTACAGAATGGATTTTGATGAAATTTGGTATGGTAGTAGTTTACTCTTTGGATTAAAAGATAGGCTACTTTTTATCGCGAAAAAGCGAAAAAGTGTTTCTTTGGGATACTGTATTAACACAAGCGGAGCCGCGGGTAACAGCTAGTATAAAATAATCATCACGAAATGTTGCAGTTCCGTAGAGGCTCTACGAATTTTCTTTTTTTATTGAATATTCTTATGTATTCGTATGATGATGATGATAATGATGATGACTTTGATGATTATGTCGCTCAACTAGACCCAGTAGATGGCGCTATAGACGTAACCTAATACATAGTCTTTAGTAAAAGGAGTCCACACGTATTAAGTTCCATGCACTTTTGTTTTGAGACGAATCGACATAGCTAAGACGCAATTTAATCTTTGTGAAGCGAATTTGTTCTTTAGCTTAAAGTAAATAAGGTATATAATGACGTGTCATTTAAATAAGTACCTTTTCTTATCTTGTGACTTGTTCATGTTTCTTCGCATATGATATCAATGAGTAAAAATAAAAATTTCGTAATGATTCATTGGTTTATCCTGAATACATAATTCCTACTTAATAGAGTTCTAGAATTATTTTTATTTCCTGTTGTTATCAGTATTATTTTTTTGTTTCTTGTTTCTAGTAGACCGTACCAACTAGGTAGGTACTAAGTATTTTTTACTTTTTTAACTTACTTTCTTTCGAATTCGACAAAATAAATTCCAAGATCCAATTAACGTTATGATGAATTTAATATTATTCGCATGGGTTTAAGAGAAATGTTAAATAATTCATAATCTTAAATCTGCTGAATTTTGTCTCTGAGAGTCAAAACAATGGATTTTTAACACGTCAATGTAACCATTAAATAATATGAGAACCGGTTTGGCGTCGGAATTATTACAATTTAATTAGATTTTAATGAAATCCGAAGGCCAGGGAATGTTAGTAATTGTCTTATGTGGATTTCCACGAAATGAGAGTAAATTTTAGTCTAGCTAATTGAAATTTATTCTTGAAATTATTAAGGCACAAAGAAAAACAAATACATATATGCAGCTAACAAATATTTAGTCTATAACTAATAAATCACTATAATCTATTCGCCTTAAGAAGACAGTGAATGATGCGTACATATGTCAAAATCGACCAATGACTCATAAGCCGTGTGGACAATTATTAAATAGGGCATGGTACTGGTCTTCTAAACGCGAATGAACCAAAAACTGTCTTCTCTTGTTAGAATATTTGTATATTGTTGTTAGTACATGTAGTACCTAATTGTAAGGAGACAGGCTGTAGTCGCAAGCAACGTGCAGCCTTTGCTTACGCTATTGAAGTTTATAAGTTTTCTACGATACCTAGGTTTCCTCGTTATGCTTTCCCTTCGTTCGAGAGGTCGTACTAATTAAGAGGAAAACATTGAGTTTAATGCTCATTTTGCAATTTTCCGACAAAGTTTAATACAACTTTCACTAACATGAAACAAAATTATTTAATCGAGGGTATTGAATATCAGTTTTACATTTTTTTTCATAGACGTTTTTTTTTTATTAGTATCCAAGACCTATGTCCAAGACATACAAAAAAAAATATTTTTGTTTACAGTCATCACCAGAAGCCCTACAGGGGCTTATATGTTGAATGAATGAATGAATGAATATTCTTTATTGTGTTTATACTTACATACAATAAATAAACTTAAAATTACAAATAACTTAACTTAGTACAAACACAAAGGGCGGCTTTATTGCTATGCAGCAATTTCTTCCAAGCAACCCACAAGCAGGAAACTATTTAAATTGTAACACACAGACAAACCAAATGGGCAATGTGCAAAATCAGTTTTGTATTAACATACACAGGAAACCCCACAAGTATAACTAATATTAAACAAATCTAATATATACCTAAATACTACAATATTCTTATACTATGACTCTAAGACATATAAATACATACAACAAATACACAGATACATACATAAATATATCAAACATATATTTTATATTCAATAATAATATTTCAAAACAATACTATAAATTATATCATAATATATACAATATCACTACTTATATAAATAATACTTTAAAATCGATGATTTAAAAGAGTCGACACTTTTAGCTTGCCTGAAATTAACAGGCAAAGAATTCCATAAAAGTATAGAATGCACAATAAATGAAGAGCCAAAAAACTTTGTATTATGAACCGGGATATTGAGAAGGAGGTTAGCAGATGATCGTAGTTCTTTCTTATTGGATCGAAAGACAAAATTATCTTTAAGGTAAGAAGGTGTTCTTGGATCGAAGAGTATAGAGTACAGAAAATGTTGATGACTTAACAATAAATTTTATAACTATTTATTAACACTGGTGACTTATTTTTTTTTATACTTATGAAGTCGACGGTCATGTCTCTATTTCTCGACGGTGAGCTCCTTAGGATGACACCACCGACCACATTATTTGCTATGCTACATGTTATGTACATGTAGCATGCTTATGCTACATGTTGCGAGAACCGTTCATTTTTCCGCGATAAAAACTTGCCAATTTCCTTCCCTGTGCCCTCTTTGTCTGTGCCAATTTTAGTAAAATCCAATGCGAACAAACAAGCATACAAACAAAAAAATATAATATTATTGTAGATAAACAAATAACGAGGTCAAATAAAACCACGTCATTAAAAACAAATTAATCCCTGACTAAGGGCCAGTCCACATGTCCACGTTACGTCGTCGTCAACGTGAAACGGTGTAGCGTAGCGGTGTCGCGGTCGTGGACTCGTACGGTGCTTTGCTTCTTCATATTTCACGGCACGGCACGGCAACGTTGTACTGGAATCTCACATGGCACGACGATCGAGCGTCGTAAGGTGCATTTTTACATACATCATACATTATCAGCCAAACCCCTATCTACTGCTGAACATAGGCCTCCTCCAATGAGCGCCAACCATCCCAATCTTGGGCTGAGGGTTCTCATCCATCCGCTGTCATCCATCTTCTTCAAATCGTCGGTCTATCGTGCTCTACTCTAATACTTGCTTGCTCCATTGACCATCTGTCCGTCTGCAAACATGGCGGGGTCACTTCCACTTTTCTCAACAATGCTCTTTTCATCGCAAGCTGAGCAACCTTGAACTTGTGAACCAGCCCTACGGTGATTGCCACGGACAGGCAAATCGTTTTACCAAGGATCAAATCCACGCCTTGTGTACAAAAGAGTCCTCCTTGCAAGTGCAATCCTTCATAGTAGTAGGTGTTAGTAGGGACTATGGTCTAAACTCCGACATACTAAAATACTAACAATACTTAGGTTGGGGCTATATTATCCGGAGTCCGGAATATAGGTAAATCGTTTTACCAAGGATCAAACCCACGCCTTGTGTATAAAAGAGTCCTCCTTGCAAGTGCAATCCTTCATAGTAGTAGGTGTTAGTAGGGACTATGGTCTAAACTCCGACATACTAAAATACTAACAATACTTATATTGGGGCTATATTATCCGGAATCCGGAAGGCCGTAGAAAATTCTGAGCATTGTAAATAGAACTCTACGCTTATACATTAAAGTAGAAAATCGAATACATGAGTGTCGAGTCAAATGTCAATGTCATATTATATGACATTCGAAACTTCCATTTTCTGCTCGACACTCGAAACTTCCATTTTCAACTCTATTGTATTAGCGCAGAGTTCTATTTTCAGTGTTCTAAATTTTCATAGGTGTTTCGGAATCCGGAGCATATATAGTCCAAGCTTTAGGGGCTCACGGGCTGCCACTGTCTGTGCTAGACTGAATGACGATTACACGACTTGAGTGCCACTCAATTTAAATAGCGTTTCAGTATTCCGTCCTAATCAAAGATTTCAAAACTCAAGATAGGCTATGGCTAGAGATGGGTAAACGCCCGGTAAATGCCCAAAACGCCCGGGCATTTACCCATCTATATAGATGGGTAAACGCCCGGTAAATGCCCAAAACGCCCGGGCGTTTACCCATCTCTATATGGCTTATGCCTCGTCTATAGTATATACGTCTATGGGTTCTCACTCAACTCACGTATTATAAAGTGTTTAGTGTATTTAGCTACAGCAGTTACCTAAATAATGCAAGGCGTGTAGTTAGTGTGGATCGATAGCGCGACCGCAGTCGGCGTGGACGGAGCTCGGAGGTCAAGGGCATCTGACCCGCTGGATCTTCATGAAAGTCTGCTGCATATGCATATTATGAAGTGTGGGTAAATTGCGATTATGAGAGTTATGCTTTGGCACGAATAGACTCGCCTTGAGAGATACGAAAGCCTCACAGTCAACTGGGGGTACACGGGAAGGTGAGGGCCTTAAAGACCGACTTCCCATAAATCAGTTCTTCCCATGTATTATCTAAATTGAAATACAAAGTATCGAAATAAATATCGGTGAACTTACAACGCGCATTAAGACAAATTAACTCTACAGACGATCTAATCATAAGTATGTGGACTAAATATGTCCCCCTCTTTATGGAAACGCGTTATACCAATAAGTTAATTGGTAGAACTAATTAACACCATGTTAATTGGTTCAATCGACCTTCAGTAGATAACGTATCACCGATAACTACAGAGGTATTTTTTGCACTTTTTAAATACGTTCAACCTTATATAAATCAAAAAACACACTTATGAGTTTACATACCTAAAAGCCCTAAAAATTTGTCATTTCATCTATACTAATAATATATATGTTACAGTCATTGTGATTAAATAGCTATTATACATAATGACTGGTCATTATATATAATAACTATATTGTCTAGATAATGTGATCAATTAATCACTTTGTCCGGATATTATTCATAATAGCGGGCCAAAGTTAGCTAAAGTAATAAACACGATTCAACTTAGTGATGCAACTGAACTCTGCTTCAGCTTCCGCTTCTTCCGCGGAAGTTCTGCATGTCTTTTCACTTTCGTTTCCGTTTCTGGTTCCGCAAACTTTAAAACAGAACGGAAGTTTACAATGGGAAGAGAGGTGAATTTCGGCCGGCTATAAAAGTTTCGTTTATTAAAGGTACGCGCACATTATGCCGGGCCGCAGCGTGCCGGGGCGGTGCGCCGCGCAGCGCAAAATGCTAACTTAGCACACTGGTGATGGGCCGGGTCGCAGCGCAATGACAGATTTTGAGTACAGTGTACCTACTGCCAGAATTTGTGTGCAACTAACGTTATAGATAGCTCCGACGAAGAACTTTCTTTTTTTTACTTTGGGTAGAAGAAGAAGATAATGAACAACATAGACAAGAAGTTCGTAAAAAAAGAAAATGTAAAATATAGGTACATCCAATTTGTTCCAAGAGGAAGGTATTTGGCGAATACCTTTTTGTTTTGGGGATATTTTCAGATGACTCCTGATCGATATTTTCAATTACTTGAAATAATAAAGAAGTATCTGCATAAAACAAATCCGCTTGCTATAGCACACTGTACGGTGCAACCGTACAAAGTCCAAAATATAAACGCATCATCATCATTTTGTATATTTCACGTGCGCGCTCATTTTAGACTTAAGTTTAGTGTTAAGATCAGTTCACGCAAAACCGTCGCGCATTGCGGACTAGTGTAACTCATTAGCATATAGCATTAGCATTTTATCTTTTAGCATTATACATATTAGCAGCAGCAACTTAGTTTCATTTAGCATACAGCATTATCTATAGCAGCAGCATCTCAAGGTGTACAAACCGTACATCTTTATGGTCCTTCGTTAATAATTAGAACCAGCGTCCTAGGATCCTCCGTGCTTACCGTAAGCGGGATCTACTTCGCGAGTGTTTAGCAAGCAGTACCTCGAGCTGTAGAAGCCGCTACGTAAGTTCCAGCAGCAGCGGTGAGTCCATCATTTATCAATTATTATCAATCATAGCAAGCAAAATCATCAAAATGGAAGGTCTCCTAGCAACACAAACCCAGCTTATCGGAGCTATGCAGCAGCTCCTCAGTAATTTTAAGAAAGACGGTGCCGAACGCAAGACACCGGCTAATATCAATCAAAGAATAAGTACATTAGATTTATATTGGAATGAATTCCAAAGTAATCATATAAGCTTATGTGAATTTAACGATAAGTCCCATGATTATTTCGTCAAAAATATGTATCAAAAAACCGCAGATTTTTACAAAGACGCGCGTACGTTTATCCTTGCATACTTACCATCAACGGCAAAAGACCAGCCAAATCCGATTAGGCCAGCGGTGTTAGGGTTCCCGTCAAAACCAGGCCAGCAGCAGGAGGAAGAAGAAAGTACGTCGCGAGCATCATCGATTCCGGAGGCTACGTTCCAGACAAATGGTACGTCTATCAAATTAGAGGAAATGCTTAGGAAGCAAAAAAGTAACTTTAAAGCTTTCCAACGTACCATCAGTACCTTAAATTTGGAATCTATGTCTGAAAAATGGGAATTTGAGGATGCTATGAGAACCGTGCAGTCACGATGGTCCACAATTGATAGTTTACATTGGGAAATTGACAGCGAATGTTATAGTGAGAATTTGGAGTATGAAGAAGCGTTTGTAAATTTCGAAAATTTATTCACAAGAACTAAAAAACAAATCAACAGCAAATTGTGGTCCGAGAGTCATCGCACGCAATCTACACCTCAAATAGATATCCCTACGTTCACTGGTAGCTATCATATGTGGGTTTCCTTTAAAGATCTGTTTACTGAGACAATCCATAAAAATAGGTGTCTCTCAAATGCCCAAAAAATGCAATTTTTAAAAAGTAAACTAAAGGGCGAAGCTGAAAGATTAGTTCAACATCTTCAGATTAGCTCAGAAAATTATACGGTATGCTGGGAAATACTAGATCGCCGGTATAGCAACATAAAATTAATTTTTAATTCGCATATGAACATCTTGACTAGTCTACCAGTTATACAGCAACAATCAGCATCAGCTATCAAAAAGGTTCATGACACTGTAAACGAGTGCTTGAATGCCATCAGAAACCTAGGGGTCAATATAGACACCTGGGATCCCTTAATAATATATTTAGTATCGCAAAAACTGGATTCCGAGACGCACAATGATTATATTGAGTCGCTGAAGAACCCCAGAGACCTGCCGTCATTAAATGATTTTCTACAATTTCTCGAGATAAAATTTACAGCATTAGAGTCGTCTAAACGTAAACAGGAATCATCAAAACCCATTATCCAGCATCAACAACAGACGCCAGTACCAAAGGAATTCAAAAAGCAACATATATTTAAATCATTTACGAATAATCAGAACCCATTATTTAAATCACAGAACCCTAATAACTTTTATTCGGCGTCAGCGCAAACCTGCCCAATTTGCAATAAATATCATGCTGTGCCATATTGCATCACTTTTGCTGAGTTAAATTCTCAATCTAAATTAAAAACAATTTCGGAATTATCGCTATGCAAAAATTGTTTATATGATCATAATGGCAAAAATTGTTATTCGACTAAAAGATGCAAAATATGCAATTCAGATCATCATACTTTGGTTCATGACGCATTCATTATGCCGACTTCAAATTTTCCAGCAAAGCAACATAAAAGCAGCGCTAACGTATCCTTGGATAGCACTCAGGAAATTTTATTAGCAACCGCCCATGTTGTAGTACAAGCTGCAGACGGCACCTCCCTAATCATGCGGGCACTCATCGATCAAGGCTCGCAAACATCAGTGATTACTGAGAATGCCGCCCAAAGACTAGAACTACCACGACAACATTGCAAGGGAACAATTTTGGGTTTAGGCGCAAAAGAAAATACGTGTAAAGGCTTCATGACTATCAAACTACGGTCAAATTATAGCGACTACACTTTAAACACCGGAGTTTTCATCATGAACCATGCGGTCAACGATTTGCCTAACAAATCCTTCAGCAAACCATCGTGGTCGTTTATCGAGGACATCCAGCTTGCCGATCCAGAGTTTTATCGACGTCGACCGGTTGACTTACTATTAGGCGCCGACGTCTACTCGTCTATAATAATGGACGGAATAATTAAGCAAAGCGAATTTCTTCCAGTAGCACAGCAAACACGTTTTGGTTGGATTCTATGCGGCAACGTAAGGTCCTTCCAATGTAACGTGGTCTCAGTCGACTTAGATAGCATCCAGAAATTTTGGTCGATAGAGGATATCGGTAAAAACATAGATATGTCAGAGGAGGATAATTTGTGTATTCAGCAATACCAGTCTACGACACAACGGCAGGAGGATGATAAATATATCGTTCGTTTACCCTTACATCCAGACGCGGACGATAAATTAGGCTCGTCAAAACAAAGGACATGCGCACAATTTTATCAATTAGAAAAACGGCTGCAAAAATATAAAAATTTATTACAGAAATACAAATCGTTTATCAATGAATACATCGAGCTAGGACATATACAATTAACAATACAGTGTAACCCGAAACTTATTTACTTTTTGCCGCATCACGGGGTTCCCCGCTGTGACTCATCAACTAAGTCCTTGCGAGTCGTCTTCAATGCGTCTAATAAAGCATCGTCTGATTACAGTCGAAATGACTTTTATAGGGATAACCTCCTCAGTGGCAAGAATGACGTCACAACAGCGAAGCAGTTACAACAAGATCTGATCCAACTTTTACAAGCGGGAGATTTTAATCTTCGTAAATGGTCGGCAAACGAGTCATCGTTGTTAGAAAACGTTGACAAAGCACAAGGCATCCCAAGCACGTATGATTGTAAGCATCAAGAATTTACGAAAACGCTTGGCCTAAGCTGGAACGCCGCAGAAGACAACTTTCGGTTTATATGCAAGCTGACTACGGTATCAGAAAGAAATAGCACCATAGAGCTACTGGGATTTTGTGACGCATCGTTGAAGGTTTACGCGTGCGTAAGTTACGCGCGCACTATACGTAACGATAAAGCACGTCATATTATAACACTATTAGCAGCTAAATCAAAACTTGTACCGGTCAGCAAAATATCAAAGAGCGACGTTTCCCTACCACGATTAGAGTTATGCGATGCAGTTTTGCTTTCAAAATTAATGACGAAAATCCATCTCGGATGGCTGCAGGGTGAGCCGAGCCGCTGGAAGCCATTCGTAGCGAATAGACATAAGAGAATCACGTCAACTATACCAGCTTGGAGTTACGTCAAATCTAGCAAAAATCCGGAAGATTGTGCCAGCAAGGGCATGAATATCGAGCTAACAGAACAGCATGAGCTTTGGTGGAATGGCCCCACCTGGCTACTTAATTATCTAAAGCAGCAATCGTGTCCAAAGTACGACACAACCTTAGAATCTAAGCACATCTTATCTTTTATAGCAATAAATATCACTAAACATCCATCTACGTTTATCAGTAATTTTATCGAAAAATTTAGCAGCTTTACTCTGACATCACGAATCTTGGCGTGGATTATGAGAATCGTATCACCCGGAGCTAAAGAATCTTATTTGTTAGTTTCGAAGTTACGAGCAGCTCAGTCAAACATTATACAAGCTATTCAATACCTTGAATTAACTCGAGATTTTGATGATTTACAAAGCCAAGATTTTTATACAGAAGTAGATAAAATGGAAATTGAGTGGCACTTTAATGCTTCATCTTGGCCGAGTGCGGGAGGACTGTGGGAAGCAGCAGTAGTAGTAGATTTACATCCTGGAACAGACGGACACGTCAGGGTGGTCAGTTTAAAAACAAAGAGCGGTATTATCAAACGACCAATAGTAAAATTATCAATTCTTCCGGTAAATAATGAACAGCAGCAAACTCAGCAAAATCAAGCCATAGATACGCCCCGCAATAAACGGACTAGACGTATTCCGAACAGAATATTTAACGTTCAATCTCTAACATTATTGAATATATTTACATTGTTTCTTTTAATGTTTACAACAGCAATAAAAGCGACTCATAACTATCCATTTAACATAACAAGAATAAAGGAAGACAAGCACATCTTTTTTAATAAATTAGGAACAATGCATTTCATAGAAAACAGCTGGAAATTAATAGCATACTATAACATGAAACCGTACTGGAAAGGTTCCGAAACTCTTGATAATTATGTTAACCACTTAGAAAATATGTGCGCATCGAATCATGCATTATACAGCCATTGTAATATCGTGTTAGTACAATTACATCACGGCTGCGACGAGTTAAAATTCTACGATCGAATGTTGTTAAATCAGCATTTTGGTACGCCTACGCCGAAGCGCGTGCCGCGCACGCGACGTGGACTTATCAACGGTGTCGGTTACATCGCAAACTCATTGTTTGGCGTTCTAGACGAGCGTTTCGCACAGCAATACGAACAAGATATCAGTTTAGTTAGGGAAAATCAAAACCATTTATTACAACTATGGAAAAACCAAACATCCGTGATCGAAGCAGAAAACAGTTTACTACAAAGAATAGAAGGGACTATGGAAAATCAACACAAGTTGTTCAATAAGCATTTACAAAATCTTGACATACAAATGTCTATTCTACAGCGAGAGATTAGCGATACACGAGCTACAACAGATTTTATTCTAACTAGCATAATAGCAAATAATATTCTTTCAAGCTTAAAGGGCATTCAAGATGAGTTACTTGACACCATCACTAACCTAAATCAATTTAATGTTCATCTTCTCAGTCCTTCTCAATTACTCAACGAGCTTAATACCATTAGTGGACAGCTACCCAAAGATTTAACATTACCAGTGGAAAACTTACAAGCAGAATTAGCACATATATATAAGATAATGAAGGTTAAAGTTCGAATGACTCAAGAATATTTTATTTTTGAAATCGAAATCCCACTCATCAATAAAGAGAATTACGAGATCTACACGATGTTTCCATTACCACAGCCAATGGGGGATACGATGGTCAGCATAATACCCATAGCAAAGCATGTAGCCATGAACTTCAGAAAGGACACCTTTATTCCCATGACCGATAGCGACGTCAATAAGTGTTTCAGATATTCATCAAAAAATGTTTATCTTTGCGCCGTACAAACGCCCGTCTACCACAGACAGGCTGACGACGACCTTTGTTTAAAAGATAAACAAAGCCACGTGTGTAAGACGACACTTACACAATGCGAGACGTCGTGGACACCTATTGAAATAAATAAATTTTTAATACATTGCTGCGGTCATTGTACTCTGAGGTTAATATGTCAAGATCGGGTTACTAACGAACAGGTGACTGGCGACAACGTCATCACTTTATGGGACGAATGTATAATCAAGAGTTCTACGTTTACGATCAATTCACATAAGCAGATTAATAATGTACTTGATACAGAGCCGGTAGTCTTTGCGCCAGAAATCGCGCCAATTAATCATCTCATAAACATTACTTTGCCTCGGATTGAACACGAAGAGATTGGGAGCTACAATCGCTCTTTGCTTGCTCTCGGGGAGCGCATCAAAGAGATGAAAACAGCATCGGAGCAGATGGAAAAGAAATTGTCGCCTCACGACATTCATCACTACGCCGTCCTATACTGTCTCGCGGCAGTAGTGTTAGCAGTAGCAGTAGGCCTGTGGTGGGCCCGTCGGCCTGCAGCGCCGCCCGCGCCGGCTGCCTCGGTGGCGCCGGTCGCGCCGGCCGCACCGGATGCGCCGGCCGCCCCGGCCGCGCCGGCCGCCCCGGTCGCGCCGGCCGTCCCGGATGCGCCGGCCGCCCCGGCCGCGCAATGTCCGGTGGCGCCTCCGCGCGCCATGATCGACCAATGTGTGAGTGTTAGTGTAAGTGATAAGTGTGTGAGTGAAATGAGCAAACAATTAGAGTGTTGTGTTAAGTGTAGTGAGCAAGTGAATAAAAACACTTCCCCTATTTTTGGACCCTGTAGTTTTAAGATCGATCAGTAGTATTATTGTCGGGTTTCATCTGTTGTTTAGCATTAGTTGATTGTTCCTATCACCTTGTCAGTAGGTTAGCTCATCTAGCATTCCATCAATCAGTCATCCAGCAGCCACTTCTCTTGCCGTCCGGGAGCATGTACGGTGCAACCGTACAAAGTCCAAAATATAAACGCATCATCATCATTTTGTATATTTCACGTGCGCGCTCATTTTAGACTTAAGTTTAGTGTTAAGATCAGTTCACGCAAAACCGTCGCGCATTGCGGACTAGTGTAACTCATTAGCATATAGCATTAGCATTTTATCTTTTAGCATTATACATATTAGCAGCAGCAACTTAGTTTCATTTAGCATACAGCATTATCTATAGCAGCAGCATCTCAAGGTGTACAAACCGTACACACACTGTTGACGGGGTGCAGCAGGGCGGGGCGGGCCGTAGGGATGGGCGTTGAATGAACGAACTGTTTTATTAAACTGTTTATTTGTCATGAACGGGTAAACTAGTTTAGCGTCTACTGATAAACTAGTCTATGCGTGAACGGTTGCCATATGCCGGAACGGTGCGTGCGACAGAGACCGTTTGTTCGCGACGCGACGACACGATCGACGGACGGGCGCGGGCTTGCGCGGGGCACGACGACTCGGCACGAGCAATACGTCTATCTCTGTTCTTTACAACCGACGACGTGCTCTAATCTATGTAATAATTACATTCATTGAGTGGGCGGTGTTTTAATATAAAAACCCCCCGACACAAAAAATAAACTCTAAAAAATTATAAATAATATTTTAAAACTATTATAATTATATTATCACATAATATTATGTAAGTTGAAATAATTTTAGCTTATATACATACTTCCAACATCATTGAAGTAACATGATACCAAATTTCGAATCGATAGAACATGTGGACGATAGTCAGATCCCCTCATCAAATAATAAAGAAAGATGATTTTCAAACGGCTAATTAATCATCAACTAATAAGGAAAAAATTATTTTCAAACGGCTAATCAGGTCAAGGTTACCTTACCATGTTCTTTAAATAACGTTGAAGTAACACGGTACCAAATTTCGAATCGATTGGACATAAGAAAGTTAGTAAGATCCCCTCATCAAGTAGAAAAGAGCTGATCATCTTCAAACGGCTGATCAGGTCATGGTTACCTTACCATGTTCTTTGAATATCGTTGATGTAACACGGTACCAAATTTTGAATAGATCGGACATTGGAAAGTTAGTCAGATCCCCTCATCAACTAGAAAAGAGCTGATCATCTTCAAACGGCTATCTTCCCACCACCAGTTTTCTCATCGAATGAAGCTACGAACACTCTCGATTAAGTCATTAATATTCTCTTTCAGTGCGCTTTCATTTGAGACCCCACTCGAGTATATTTGCACATTCGGTTATTCTTCCCCGCTTTCACCCCCAACAACTTTTAAACGGCTCAACCGATTTTCATCAATCATGTCTAAGAATACTCGCATGTAAGTCACCTTTAATACAAAAGAAACTAAATCGAAATCGCGTCATCCGTTCGGGAGCTATGATGCCACAGACAGACAGACAGACACACACACAGACAGACAGACACGTCAAACTTATAACACCCCTCTTTTTGCGTCGGGGGTTAAAAATGAACTTTAAAGTAAGCTAACAATTTCCACCGCTCACAGATTAAACCGTCTCGTCGTTCGTCGTCATCACTAGTCGCGTCGATCAGCAAACGACAACAAGTTTGTCAAAACAGTTAATGCAAAAAGTCGTTCATTCAACAAAACTACTTTGTTTGTCATAGTTTATTGCTCAGTTCAGTATTCGTCGAACACGTAAACTAGTCGAAAAAAAAAACTGTTTTTTCAACTAGTTTACGATGAACGATAAACGGTCTCGTTTCGTTGATCGAAAAAGCGTCGACGACCCACCACTAGCGGGCCGCATCGCATGGTTGCAAATCCACCTCCTGCGGCCCGAGCCCGACACAGTGTGCGATACTTCATACAAATTGTATGAAAGCGATTTAAGCTGATTTTTGCGCTCCGCCCCGGCCGCGGCACGCTGCGGCCCGGCATAATGTGCGGCATAAAATTTCGGCATTGTTCAAAGAACTGCAAGCATAATATGCCACTTTGTAACTTACAGTTATCATCATCGTCATCTTATTAACTATACCTAATGGAAGCTTGGCGCGTATTCAAGTATACATTCGATCGTTTATTTTAGACGTTCTTATGAGGTATTATTATAATTTAACAAATATCACGAAAAAGGGTAAAATTATTATTAAAAAAATACTTCATAAAGTTAAATTACTTTATATACATCACAATAAAATTGTATCTATGACAATATTATTATGATAAACATTAAAATTATTATTATATAAAGGCAGATTGAAATACAATTTTATAATCTTTACCTGTACTTACTTTTTCCACATGAAGGCACAATTTTTATTTACAGCATTAATTATTGTACATGTTTTAATTATTGTTATATTTTTTTATTTTATTATTCTTATTTTATTTCTTGTTATATTTGTGTCTTATTGTGAACTGAAAATAAATTTTCTTTCTTTCTTTCTTTCTTTCTTTTCTTTTATTACTTTATCCAATTCTTCGAAGATATTATATAAAATTGCCAGTCAATGTGATTAATTCTGTGTCATTTATCACTTTGTCTAAATTGAGTAGACATTATAAATAATGGCTGGATAGTATATATAATATCCGGATTTATTACTTTGTCTGTAACATATATAAAGAGGATTTTTTTGTTTGCATTGAATAACATCCGAAACTACTGAACCGATTTTGATGAAATTTGGCACAGTATAGAGTAGACCACGGGGAAGGGCATAGGCTACCTTTTATCGCGAAAAAATGTACGGTTTCCGCGAAAATAACTTTTGTGCGCATGAAGTCGCGGGAAATATCTAGTTTTCATTCATTCTCTCTGGGTCTAATATTCTGTGCTATATTTTTAAACACGCTTTTAGCCAACATTTGTTACTATAATTTTATGATTTAAGTTGAAATGTACGCGGTAAATTCCCTATAAATATGATCTGCACGTTTTCCCGGTATGAATATATATAACTCGTTGACATCATTGTTAACGAGCTAATGAGTAGTTAACTATCTATTGATCAAAGTGAACCAATTCAATGGCCATCTAAAAGGCATGTCTCGAGACTCAAGAGGCAGCTTATCTACAGTTTTAAGCAAGATGCTGCATATTATTGGCATGAAATTGTTTCAAAGAAACAGTAATATCTATAATAATAATATTGTTACGAACACAGAGAATACCGCCATCTAGCGTCAACCAATGAAACCACTTGGTGTGAACAGGGACAGCGTGGGGCCCCCTACTCAGTACTAGATGGCGCTACTGTGCAAACGTTCCAGAATAAATTCAACACGGTCACGCGACTCGGGAACCTTCTGGAGTCGTCTGGGACTCGTATCGACCGGTATAAATACGTCGGAAGAATGCGAGCGAGTCGAGTTCACTTTGAGCTTCCCTCGAAGCGATACGGGCGATACCAGTGAAAATTAGCGATCGGGAGTTCAGTTTCGAGCTACCTTCGGGCGATTTCGAGGCGAAACAGGCGATAAGTAAAAGTGATACCAGTGATTAATACCAGTGAAACCCGCGATTTGGCTACGACTTAAGGACACTGTTAGTGCTTAGTGTTTGGACTTAGTGCTTAGTGTTTGGACTTAGTGTTTAGTGTTGGACCCAGTGCTTTAGTAGTATGTGTGCTAGTGAATAAAGTCTTTAAAGGAGTCAGCAGGCTTTATCTCCAAATACTACGACGCCCAACACGTAACAACTGGTGTCAGAAGTGAGATTTGGAGATGCCATTGACTCTGAGAGAAGATTTCAAGAAGTGCGGCGGGAGGAGCAGCTCCCGGGTGGAGGAGCGACCCCCGGGTGGAGGAGCGACCCTCGGGCGAAGGAGCGACGCCCGGGCGGAGGAGCGACCCCCGGGCGGAGGAGCGACCCCCGGGCGGAGAGGTGCGACCCCCGGGCGGAGAGGTGCGACCCCCGGGCGGAGAGGTGCGACCCCCGGGCGGAGAGGTGCGACCCCCGGGCGGAGAGGTGCGACCCTTGGCGGAAGAGTGCGACCCCTGGTGGTGGAGAGCAACCCCTGGCGGAAGACTGCGACCCCTGGTGGTGGAGAGCGACCCCTGGCGGAAGACTGCGACCCCTGGTGGTGGAGAGCGACCCCTGGCGGAAGACTACGACCCCTGGCGGTGGAGAGCGACCCCTGGCGAAAGACTGCGACCCCTGGCGGTGGAGAGCGACCCCTGGCGGTGGAGAGCGATGGCGGTGGAGAGCGACCCCTGGCGGTGGAGAGCGACCCCTGGCGGAAGACTGCGACCCCTGGCGATGGAAAGCGACCCCTGGCGATGGAGAGCGACCCCTGGCGGCGGAGACGTGCGACCCCTGGCGTCGGAGACGTGCGACCCCTGGCGGCGGAGACGTGCGACCCCGCGGCGGAGACGTGCGACCCCTGGCGGCGGAGACGTGCGGCCCCTGGCCGAGAGGTGCGACCCCTGGCCGAGAGGTGCGACCCCCTGGCGGAGACGTGCGACCCCCTGGCGGAGAGGTGCGACCCCTGGCGGAGAGGTGCGACCCCTGGCGGAGAGGAGCGACCCTTGGCGGAGGCCACACCCACTGGGGACCAAGCTCCGCCCACTGGCCCCGCCTACTATGCCCCGCCCACTGACCACGCCCCTCAGGCTCCGCCCACTGTGGGCCAAGCCCCGCCCACTGGCCCCGCCCGCTCAACTCCTTTGAGGAATGATGCTATGAGGCAGGCTCAAGACAGAGATGACGACCTTCAACACATCGTCACGTGCAAGAAACGGGGTGACGTAAAACTAATCTGGAGTGAGGTTGCACCCACTGGCGCTGTCACTAAGGCGTACTGGGCGCAATGGGACAGTCTGATAAACGGAATACCCTACCAGAAATAACGGCAGAGAGTTCCATCTTCAGATAATCGTCCCAAGAACGAGAGTGCCAGACGTTCTCCGTGAAATGCATGATGGCGTATCAGAAGGTCATCTGGGTGTCAAGAGGGTCATTCAAAGTGGTACACATAGATCGTCTGGCGCGGTGCCATGGCAGTGGCAGCGATGCTCGGGACGAGCATCTCTAAGAGGGGAGTAGTGTTACGAACACAGAGAATACCGCCATCTAGCGTCAACCAATGAAACCACTTGGTGTGAACAGGGACAGCGTGGGGCCCCCTACTCAGTACTAGATGGCGCTACTGTGCAAACGTTCCAGAATAAATTCAACACGGTCACGCGACTCGGGAACCTTCTGGAGTCGTCTGGGACTCGTATCGACCGGTATAAATACGTCGGAAGAATGCGAGCGAGTCGAGTTCACTTTGAGCTTCCCTCGAAGGGATACGGGCGATACCAGTGAAAACTAGCGATCGGGAGTTCAGTTTCGAGCTACCTTCGGGCGATTTCGAGGCGAAACAGGCGATAAGTAAAAGTGATACCAGTGATTAATACCAGTGAAACCCGCGATTTGGCTACGACTTAAGGACACTGTTAGTGCTTAGTGTTTGGACTTAGTGCTTAGTGTTTGGACTTAGTGTTTAGTGTTGGACCCAGTGCTTTAGTAGTATGTGTGCTAGTGAATAAAGTCTTTAAAGGAGTCAGCAGGCTTTATCTCCAAATCCTCGAACCCTAGCACGTAACAATATCTATGGGCGCTTACACATCACGTCAATCTGGTCCCGTGGTTAGTTCTTGGCGAACATATGTTACGGGTATCAGAAAACGGAAATATGTATGTTTAATACTTTATATACTACTTTATAGTACTTCCAGTGAAAGTCCCGTGAAAATCGGTCCAGCCATTCCAGAGATTAGCCGGAATAAACAGACAAACAGACAGATAGACAGAAAGACGGACGGACAGACAAGAATTAAAAAAAAAATATATTTTAAATACCGTAGGTATATAATTTCATATGCAAATGCATAATATGAACTTAAATAAGTGAAAAGCTGTTAATAAGTTAAAAAGTTGACGAAACTTTTTACTCCCTGGCGGGATTCAACTATGGTTTGAGCGCCAACGCGCTTTCCATTGAGCCACAGAGGTCGTCCACAATAAGAATGCCATAGTGGTTTATTATAGTGTTGTACGTGTAATTTTTACCAAGCAGCGCCAATACATGATATTATACCTGAAAATGAGCCATAAATACATCGGCTTATTAAATTATGAAACGGGTCAATTGGCTAGCCGCACAGTGCAATATTATTGACAGAATAAATGTGTCAATACTAGTCAACACTGTACATACAAAAAAAAAAAAACACACAAGGAATATAATTGTCAATATGAGAATTATTGTCAATATGAGAATCATTGTGCGCTAGTCAACGGGTCGAACTCAGTGCTGCGCGCGGGGAAAATGCTTGTTATTTCGCCTAATATTGGGGAAAAAAGGATAGAACCATAAAATAGTAATCTATACTTATAAGAGAAGCTATACTGCACATATTTATGCAACTGTGTAAAGTATTTTAGAAAAGGCGTCATCAAATTACTCAAATCAACACTCAGCTGTTGGTGTTTTATGAAAAAACTATATAATATTTTTATCTGAAGTAAAATTATCTCAATTGCTGAATAATCGAACTGTGTCGGTATTTTCTTGCTTTTTTATTATCATTCTTCGTTTAATTTTTATTTACGTTCAAAGTTGCGCTAAAAATGCGATGTTTGGAGGCTATTATCTTCTACACTAATTTGAATTTCAGAAATATAAGCAAATACCGACCTAGATAAGTGTCATAAAAATCGATATTACGCTAGAATTTGGGTCTACAATGTTTGACTTTGGAGTAAATCACCAACAGCATTTGTATGGAGAGAAAAGCGACTAGCGCAGCCTTAATGTGCCATTGACTTATTATGAACCAAAATTGTATCCAGTATCAGCAGTCAGCACGTATATCAGTTTTAATTTAAACATGCATGTACCTTTTCTCGTTCCTAAAATGAATTGTATTAGGTATTAAAAGGAGAGTAGGAGTCCAAGCGATGTTCCAAGACGTAGGGATGTCAAAACTGGTACAGACTTCAAAATTAAGAAGATTGAGTAGAGAAATATGTAGTTTATTAAGAAAATAAGTTTATTTCATAACTTTCAACTCGGTTTTCATTTTTTGTTTTAAAAACAATATATATTTTTTAGTTAAGTATACTATTATTAACACATTTAAAAAAATATATAAATACAAACAAGCTTCCGCTATTCTCGCTCTCTCGCCTCGGCAAAACAAGCTTTATTTTAAGCCGTGGTATTTCCCCAAAATAAAAATGCACCCCAAATTTTATTTGTTTAATTTAATTGTAAATTTGTAATGTAATTTAATCGAATTTGTAATTGGCAAGATATAAAAGGCTTTTATAATTTATTTTATTTATTTATTTATTTACCCAAATAAGCCTTACCGTACTGTGGACCTTCTAAACCCGCTATCCCCAACCCGCGGCCCGCCGGGCCTTTATCTGCGGCCCGCGTGAAATCTGTAACTTAAAAATCAGCCAAGGAAAAGCCATTTTAGGAAAAAATAGACAAAAATTGTATTTTTTATGAAAACCCCTTTTATATTAATTTTTATTTTGAATTATATATTGGAGTAGAAATCAATTTAGTATCTTGTGAATATTTAAAGTATTGCCATCGACTAAAGAAAGGACAATAAATCGCGTTCTGTTGTCATAAAAAGGGCTTCTCCTTATATTATTTGTTTAATCTTGTTTTTTAGATATGATATTATGTTGTTATTAGTGTTGCCCAAATCAGTCTTGGTCTTGGTCTTGCAGCAAGAGTCTCGCAAGTCTCGCAATTACCTATTAGCCTATTGCTATTTATTAAACGTTATTTATAACGTTAGCGAGACTTGCGAGACTCTTGCGAGACTCTTGCTGCAAGACCAAGACCAAGACTGATTTGGGCAACACTAATAACAACATAATATCATATCTAAAAAACAAGATTAAACAAATAATATAAGGAGAAGCCCTTTTTATGACAACAGAACGCGATTTATTGTCCTTTCTTTAGTCGATGGCAATACTTTAAATATTCACAAGATACTAAATTGATTTCTACTCCAATATATAATTCAAAATAAAAATTAATATAAAAGGGGTTTTCATAAAAAATACAATTTTTGTCTATTTTTTCCTAAAATGGCTTTTCCTTGGCTGATTTTTAAGTTACAGATTTCACGCGGGCCGCAGATAAAGGCCCGGCGGGCCGCGGGTTGGGGATAGCGGGTTTAGAAGGTCCACAGTACGGTAAGGCTTATTTGGGTAAATAAATAAATAAATAAAATAAATTATAAAAGCCTTTTATATCTTGCCAATTACAAATTCGATTAAATTACATTACAAATTTACAATTAAATTAAACAAATAAAATTTGGGGTGCATTTTTATTTTGGGGAAATACCACGGCTTAAAATAAAGCTTGTTTTGCCGAGGCGAGAGAGCGAGAATAGCGGAAGCTTGTTTGTATTTATATATTTTTTTAAATGTGTTAATAATAGTATACTTAACTAAAAAATATATATTGTTTTTAAAACAAAAAATGAAAACCGAGTTGAAAGTTATGAAATAAACTTATTTTCTTAATAAACTACATATTTCTCTACTCAATCTTCTTAATTTTGAAGTCTGTACCAGTTTTGACATCCCTACGTCTTGGAACATCGCTTGGACTCCTACTCTCCTTTTAATACCTAATACAATTCATTTTAGGAACGAGAAAAGGTACATGCATGTTTAAATTAAAACTGATATACGTGCTGACTGCTGATACTGGATACAATTTTGGTTCATAATAAGTCAATGGCACATTAAGGCTGCGCTAGTCGCTTTTCTCTCCATACAAATGCTGTTGGTGATTTACTCCAAAGTCAAACATTGTAGACCCAAATTCTAGCGTAATATCGATTTTTATGACACTTATCTAGGTCGGTATTTGCTTATATTTCTGAAATTCAAATTAGTGTAGAAGATAATAGCCTCCAAACATCGCATTTTTAGCGCAACTTTGAACGTAAATAAAAATTAAACGAAGAATGATAATAAAAAAGCAAGAAAATACCGACACAGTTCGATTATTCAGCAATTGAGATAATTTTACTTCAGATAAAAATATTATATAGTTTTTTCATAAAACACCAACAGCTGAGTGTTGATTTGAGTAATTTGATGACGCCTTTTCTAAAATACTTTACACAGTTGCATAAATATGTGCAGTATAGCTTCTCTTATAAGTATAGATTACTATTTTATGGTTCTATCCTTTTTTCCCCAATATTAGGCGAAATAACAAGCATTTTCCCCGCGCGCAGCACTGAGTTCGACCCGTTGACTAGCGCACAATGATTCTCATATTGACAATAATTCTCATATTGACAATTATATTCCTTGTGTGTTTTTTTTTTTTTTGTATGTACAGTGTTGACTAGTATTGACACATTTATTCTGTCAATAATATTGCACTGTGCGGCTAGCCAATTGACCCGTTTCATAATTTAATAAGCCGATGTATTTATGGCTCATTTTCAGGTATAATATCATGTATTGGCGCTGCTTGGTAAAAATTACACGTACAACACTATAATAAACCACTATGGCATTCTTATTGTGGACGACCTCTGTGGCTCAATGGAAAGCGCGTTGGCGCTCAAACCATAGTTGAATCCCGCCAGGGAGTAAAAAGTTTCGTCAACTTTTTAACTTATTAACAGCTTTTCACTTATTTAAGTTCATATTATGCATTTGCATATGAAATTATATACCTACGGTATTTAAAATATATTTTTTTTTTAATTCTTGTCTGTCCGTCCGTCTTTCTGTCTATCTGTCTGTTTGTCTGTTTATTCCGGCTAATCTCTGGAATGGCTGGACCGATTTTCACGGGACTTTCACTGGAAGTACTATAAAGTAGTATATAAAGTATTAAACATACATATTTCCGTTTTCTGATACCCGTAACATATGTTCGCCAAGAACTAACCACGGGACCAGATTGACGTGATGTGTAAGCGCCCATAGATATTGTTACGTGCTAGGGTTCGAGGATTTGGAGATAAAGCCTGCTGACTCCTTTAAAGACTTTATTCACTAGCACACATACTACTAAAGCACTGGGTCCAACACTAAACACTAAGTCCAAACACTAAGCACTAAGTCCAAACACTAAGCACTAACAGTGTCCTTAAGTCGTAGCCAAATCGCGGGTTTCACTGGTATTAATCACTGGTATCACTTTTACTTATCGCCTGTTTCGCCTCGAAATCGCCCGAAGGTAGCTCGAAACTGAACTCCCGATCGCTAGTTTTCACTGGTATCGCCCGTATCCCTTCGAGGGAAGCTCAAAGTGAACTCGACTCGCTCGCATTCTTCCGACGTATTTATACCGGTCGATACGAGTCCCAGACGACTCCAGAAGGTTCCCGAGTCGCGTGACCGTGTTGAATTTATTCTGGAACGTTTGCACAGTAGCGCCATCTAGTACTGAGTAGGGGGCCCCACGCTGTCCCTGTTCACACCAAGTGGTTTCATTGGTTGACGCTAGATGGCGGTATTCTCTGTGTTCGTAACACTACTCCCCTCTTAGAGATGCTCGTCCCGAGCATCGCTGCCACTGCCATGGCACCGCGCCAGACGATCTATGTGTACCACTTTGAATGACCCTCTTGACACCCAGATGACCTTCTGATACGCCATCATGCATTTCACGGAGAACGTCTGGCACTCTCGTTCTTGGGACGATTATCTGAAGATGGAACTCTCTGCCGTTATTTCTGGTAGGGTATTCCGTTTATCAGACTGTCCCATTGCGCCCAGTACGCCTTAGTGACAGCGCCAGTGGGTGCAACCTCACTCCAGATTAGTTTTACGTCACCCCGTTTCTTGCACGTGACGATGTGTTGAAGGTCGTCATCTCTGTCTTGAGCCTGCCTCATAGCATCATTCCTCAAAGGAGTTGAGCGGGCGGGGCCAGTGGGCGGGGCTTGGCCCACAGTGGGCGGAGCCTGAGGGGCGTGGTCAGTGGGCGGGGCATAGTAGGCGGGGCCAGTGGGCGGAGCTTGGTCCCCAGTGGGTGTGGCCTCCGCCAAGGGTCGCTCCTCTCCGCCAGGGGTCGCACCTCTCCGCCAGGGGTCGCACCTCTCCGCCAGGGGGTCGCACGTCTCCGCCAGGGGGTCGCACCTCTCGGCCAGGGGTCGCACCTCTCGGCCAGGGGCCGCACGTCTCCGCCGCCAGGGGTCGCACGTCTCCGCCGCGGGGTCGCACGTCTCCGCCGCCAGGGGTCGCACGTCTCCGACGCCAGGGGTCGCACGTCTCCGCCGCCAGGGGTCGCTCTCCATCGCCAGGGGTCGCTTTCCATCGCCAGGGGTCGCAGTCTTCCGCCAGGGGTCGCTCTCCACCGCCAGGGGTCGCTCTCCACCGCCATCGCTCTCCACCGCCAGGGGTCGCTCTCCACCGCCAGGGGTCGCAGTCTTTCGCCAGGGGTCGCTCTCCACCGCCAGGGGTCGTAGTCTTCCGCCAGGGGTCGCTCTCCACCACCAGGGGTCGCAGTCTTCCGCCAGGGGTCGCTCTCCACCACCAGGGGTCGCAGTCTTCCGCCAGGGGTTGCTCTCCACCACCAGGGGTCGCACTCTTCCGCCAAGGGTCGCACCTCTCCGCCCGGGGGTCGCACCTCTCCGCCCGGGGGTCGCACCTCTCCGCCCGGGGGTCGCACCTCTCCGCCCGGGGGTCGCACCTCTCCGCCCGGGGGTCGCTCCTCCGCCCGGGGGTCGCTCCTCCGCCCGGGCGTCGCTCCTTCGCCCGAGGGTCGCTCCTCCACCCGGGGGTCGCTCCTCCACCCGGGAGCTGCTCCTCCCGCCGCACTTCTTGAAATCTTCTCTCAGAGTCAATGGCATCTCCAAATCTCACTTCTGACACCAGTTGTTACGTGTTGGGCGTCGTAGTATTTGGAGATAAAGCCTGCTGACTCCTTTAAAGACTTTATTCACTAGCACACATACTACTAAAGCACTGGGTCCAACACTAAACACTAAGTCCAAACACTAAGCACTAAGTCCAAACACTAAGCACTAACAGTGTCCTTAAGTCGTAGCCAAATCGCGGGTTTCACTGGTATTAATCACTGGTATCACTTTTACTTATCGCCTGTTTCGCCTCGAAATCGCCCGAAGGTAGCTCGAAACTGAACTCCCGATCGCTAATTTTCACTGGTATCGCCCGTATCGCTTCGAGGGAAGCTCAAAGTGAACTCGACTCGCTCGCATTCTTCCGACGTATTTATACCGGTCGATACGAGTCCCAGACGACTCCAGAAGGTTCCCGAGTCGCGTGACCGTGTTGATTGCCATCGACTAAAGAAAGGACAATAAATCGCGTTCTGTTGTCATAAAAAGGGCTTCTCCTTATATTATTTGTTTAATCTTGTTTTTTAGATATGATATTATGTTGTTATTAGTGTTGCCCAAATCAGTCTTGGTCTTGGTCTTGCAGCAAGAGTCTCGCAAGTCTCGCAATTACCTATTAGCCTATTGCTATTTATTAAACGTTATTTATAACGTTAGCGAGACTTGCGAGACTCTTGCGAGACTCTTGCTGCAAGACCAAGACGAAGACTGATTTGGGCAACACTAGTTGTTATAGCGGCATCAGAATTAAGATTATGAAAATATCAGCTTTCTAGCTAAAGTGGTTCTTGAAATACAGCCTACGATGTAATAAGGATAGCATGCAGCGACAAGCCAGCTCTAGATAAAGTTGTGAAAAAGCGTTCACAATTCCAAAAATCTCACTGAGTGAACATAATTATTATAATACATATTTGTTATCTTATTTTAGTTTGTGTCGTTATCTCATCTTAAATGTTTAGTTTCACTCTTTTAACTACCTTGTGTTTTTCTATTATTAAATCGTTAAATTTAAACACCGTATTTTTTGTCCCTAAAAATTTTGGTTGCGGCCCGCGACACGCGTACAACGGGTTTGTGGCCCGCGTAAAAAAAAGGTTGGGGACCACTGTTCTATACAGTCATGTTTTTTTGTAATGATCTTTTGTACGTCTCGAATCCCAATAGCTGCTTAACTATAACGTGACCAATTTTATGTTTAGCGTTGATTTGCTTCGACCGAACAGTAAAAACATGAATTATGTTGTTTGAAAGTAAATGCTCAATGTGACTTTTAATAATGGACAGCGTCGATAACACGAGTGACTGGACCGATCGATTAGATTGTCCACGTTTAGTGCGATAAGTGTCTAATAAAACTGTTTCATGGGTACAATTATACATTAACTACAACATTGTAGTTCTATGGTATAATGTACCTAGTCTGCAGTAGACTAGCCGGGTGGACTGGTCGAGTTAGCTTCCTCCTATCTACGTCATAATGGTATGGAGATGGACTTTTGTCGATGATGATGAAATTTATACACTATACAGTCATGTGAATAACATGTCCCAACGATATATTGTTGAAAATGGCTAAGCTAGCTCACATTACAATCTAATTGTGGTGGAAGTCCGGTCCCTATAGAGGTAGACCGGCCGGTCGCGGGGGGTGTCCTGTGTTAGACAGATCCGGGACACTTCCCATTATAGCGGCTGATGGCAATCCGCAGGTTCAGTTTTAGTGGGTAAACCGGCGAGTCGCGTCGGGAGTCCCACATATCCCCGGGATGCCCCTCCCGGGGAAGGCGTAACGACCTTTCCCTTGCGATATCAAAAAAAAAAAAAAAAAAAAAAAAGCTCACATTACAATAAGTATTATGTATTTAAACCAGCATTGGATTTATACGTACAACATATTTGCTCCTAACCAATGATTAATCATAAACACCTATACCTAAGGAAACATCATGGTCCTAAACAAAAATTATTTTTAAACAAAAAATTAAACCGACTTCCAAAGTAAAAATACACAAAAAAGTATGAAATAAAACTTATTTTATAAATAATTCCCCTTTTAAATTTGTCTATTTCTCTACTTAATCTTCTTAATTTTGAAGTCGCTACCAGCCCAAATGATATCCTACAATATTTGATAGAACTCACGTTCATATTTGCTGGTAACGACTTCAAAATTAAGAAGATTATGTAGAGAAATAGACAAATTTAAAAGGGGAATTATTTATAAAATAAGTTTTATTTCATACTTTTTTGTGTATTTTTACTTTGGAAGTCGGTTTAATTTTTTGTTTAAAAATAATAATTTCACCCTTTTTAGTGATATATCTTGTTAAGTTATTATTAATACGTCTAAAATAAACGATCGAATGTATAACTGAATACGCGCCAAGCTTCCATTAGGTATTGTTATTAAGATGATGATGATGATTACTGTAAGTTACAAAGTGGCATATGCTTGCAGTTCTGTAAACAATTCCGAAATTTCCTAACGCATATCTTTAAAGACTGAGGAGTTCTGTTCAGTGCTTTTGGATTCAGGGTATACCTTGGCACAACGTCTTATTCTTTGGTAGAATATGCTTGTGTTACTTCAGTAAAAGTCAAAATCACTATACGTGTCGATATAAATTTCGAGGAGTTCCCTCGATTCCTCATGGATCGCATCATCACGTTTCCACTTTAGTGGCTAAAGGACCAATTTCGAATTAAACCCTTTACAACAACAAAATAATTTTGCAAATAGGTCCATAAACGGCAGAGTAATGTTCAAAGATCTCCGTGTTAGTGTAAAATACTATGAGAAGTACCTTATATATCATCATAATGTGATGATGTATGCTGTGATAGTGGTGGTGATGATGATGATTACTCTAATTGACAAAGTGGCATATGCTTGCAGTTCTTTAAACAACGCCAAAATCCCCAAACATGTATCTATAAGGAGTCAGGAGTTCTGTTCTGTACTTTTTGATCCAGGGTATACCTTGGAGCAAAATCTTACTTTTTGGTAGCATATGCTTGGACTACTTCAGAAAAAGTCGAAACCACCATATGTGTCCATATAAATTTTGAGGAGTTCCCTCGTTTCCTCATGGATTCCATCATCAGGTCACCAATTTTCTGAAAATGGGACCAACTTCGGATTATACCTTTTACATCAAAAAAAGAATTTTGAAAATCGGCCAACAGACGGCGGAGTTATCCGCGAACATACAAAAAAAAAAAAAAAAAATATATACAGCCGAACGTATAACCGCCTCCTTTTTTGGAAGTCGTTTAAAAAAGTCACATTCGCTTTTACAGTAACATTATAATTAGATACATATTACTTATTATATTCAACATTATCGTGTCGAATGAATGAAGATGTTTCTCAGCATTAGTTACACTTAGGATCGGATGACGTAGGTACGTAAGCGAATTATATACTTAAAGTGTAGGTAGTTATAACACATAGGTGTAAACAAGAACACTGATGGTGTAATAGGACCATAAATGTGTATGTGTACTTACTACGTAGTGATTAGCATATGTTTCACATTTATAACACCCGGTAACTGTACGGTTTTAATCTACGTGTCACAACTCTTGTTAAATCTTCAGCGCTAAAATACTAGGCAGGTTAGGTTAGGTTAGGTTAGAGACTATATATCACGGGGAAGGCGTAACGACCTTTCCCCCGCGATATCAAAAAAAAAAAAAAGAGACTATATATCAGAGTACTCAGTGTGAGTTTTCTTTTCGCATTCGATCGTAAGCGCGTTTGGCGTTTACTAGGAATTTGTATGTGATTTGTACAGCGCCACCTAGTTGTCGCGTTTACAACTAGGTTCAATACAATTCCTAGTAAACGCCGAACGTGCTCACGATCGAAATGCGAAAAGGAAAACTCACGCTTAGCACTCTGGTCGTGGGCATTTGTACGTTCGACCAAGTTGCCGCTAGACCAGACAAAGATAAAAATCGCTTAACAGCGTCGTTGAATCGTACGCATGGAGTTCAACAGTCAACCACGTCTACAGTCGTAGCGGACACTTCCTTTGTTTTTAAATATTTTGAAGCGTTTGAATGCAAAGGATAGTGTTTAGAAACTGGTCGAGTAGAAACTTTGTCGATATTGTACATGTATCAAGGTATCGATGTATTATTTGCCTCAAACACAATTTGCGACAGCTATAAAAATAATAAAAGTTTACAGTAGCATATATTTTGTGATGTGTGTACTCTGTAGTATGGTATACGCATGACGCAATCCATTATCCAAGACTAATTTTCCCTATATTGTTTTTGACATTGAAAATGTCTTTTCGTTCGCTACAGTATAGGCTCGATTATATATTAGAAATATCGATTATTTCGGATATTTCACGAAACAGTGCGATCCTTTTATATCACAAAGAATTGTGAAGATATGATACTCCAAAAACTGGCCAATTGCGAGTCAGGCTCGCGCACAAAGGGTTCCATACAAAACGGCAAAAAAATCACGTTTATTGTATGGGAGCTCTCGTTAAATATTTATTTTATTTTGTTTTTAGTATTTGTTGTTATAGCGGCAATAAAAATACATAATTTGTGAAATTTTCAACTGTCTAGCTATCGCGGTTCTTGAGATACGCCTGGTGACTGACGGACGGACAGACAGCGAAGTCTTAGTAACAGGGTCCCATTTTTACCCTTTGGGTATGGAACCCTAAAAAGCATTAAAAAGCTCAAAAGAAGCATATTCACGAGAGTTGTAAAGTGTAAAAAGAATTATTCGAGAAAGTAAAAAAAGATCCTAATTTTTGATTTTGGCGTTCGATATTGTGGAAAAAATGATTTAAAAATTTTGAGAAAGACTCCTCTGAACAATAGGTAGCTACAATTTGAGTCTAAAATAAAGACGATCGGGTTTAGGGTTTGCCCAATATTTTCTCGAAATCCGTAGATTAATTTCTAATGTGCTCAATAGCCGTGTGAGGCACAAAATCTATGATTATTTTTTAATAAATTAAAAACAAAAGAGGAATTATTTACATCTAGATGAACATTTGATTCTTCGTCGCGAGTTTTAGAAGTTTTTTAAAAATGAGGCATCTATCTCACTGTGGCATCTATCTCGGTTTTACCCTATGTATTATACAGTCCCGGATCTTCAATTTTTTTTTAGGCGGGGCAAAAACTGAAAAATGCCGCCCCGCCTACCTACTTATGTTTATTTTCACCTTTATCATCCATATAATTTCAGCTATCAATATGTAGAATATATATTTAACAGGGTAGGGTTTAAAATAAAAATAAATATGCATAATAAAAATAAAAATCAAATATATTATTAAATTTGTGAATTGAAATTACAATTTTACTCTTCGAGCTTTTTGTTCAGCAAATAAATCTATAGCCTTGTCATAATTTAACTCGTGTGCAATACGATTTTCTATCGCTAAGATTGCAAGACCCGATAAGCGTTCCTGGCTCATAGAAGATCGCAAATAATTGCGCTGCGCTTACTAGAATGCAGGCGCATCGGCCGATTCGACCACATCACTCGCATCGAATCCGGTGACGCCGTCCGAATTCGTCTAGGAGTTCTGGGGTGCTTCCAGATTCGACCGATTCGATGCGGGCAAATGAGCGAGGTTTCATAGGATTTCATATTATAAAGAATTCTAAAATTCGTTTCCTTCGGCGCGTTCGATTCTTTCGGCTCGGATAAGTGTGCCTTCACCTTTAGTTTGCTAAAACTTCGCTCGCAGCTTGCGGACATAGTAGGAAGCGTAGAGTAAATTCGCAGATCAATACAAATATTAGGAAAAGCATCCTGCAAATCATGCGCATAGATCTGTTGCAAGAGATAAAAACTGTTAGCCTTTTCTATATCACCAAATAAAACCGGAGCTTGCTCTTTAAAAACATGAAGTTCCTGGCAGAATTCAACAGCACTTAATCTCGCTCGTATTTTCGAGCCAAATCTGCTCCACACTTTTGCAGCACGTCTCACTCCGCGCTCAGGGTATCGGTCAAGTTGATATGGCCATGAAATTGCTGTACTTGTGCTATTATTTATTCCGTGGTCAAAGTTAAATAAATGATGAGTTGTCCATTGATCCGTGAAGTGTGAATTTGGCCGCCCCCTGAACTTGCCGCCCGGGGCATAGGCCCCGGCTTGCCCCCCCCCTAGATCCGGGGCTGTAGAGAACTTACCAAGGGACTAGGGCTTCTAGTCAAGATGCATTCGATAATTTCGACGGCGAAGTTCGAAATAAAAAATATGATATATAAAAATGTAAAACCGTCCTTAGATATGTTTAATATTATATTTAAAAATCTGTGTGAAGTTGAAGAGGTTTATGTTTTTAACCAATGTTATTCACAATAATATTTAGGGGGCATTATACGGACAGCGAAATTACTAAGTATAATATTTTATGTTTGAGTTTATAATATTTTATATTAAGTTAAAATATCGCTTGCTATATTATAGTTTGTATGAACTGTCACAGATGGCTGAGATTCTATACATTTTCATGATGTATTGGCATTTATGGTTAATTATAGCATCTTAACCGTCCGTGACGCCCGTAATAATTTTAATTGTTTGAAAGGTGTATTCGCCTATTGAAATCGAATAGATGATAATTCTGAATTCATAATACATTTCACATAATGTGGCCATTTAGACCTGCTGGTACACAGTTGATGATGATGATGATACAATGCAATACAACACAAAACCAAACCAATAGGCATTGATTTTCATGAACAAAAACTGAACATAGGAAAGGTAGACACAACTTTTCATTATAGGCTATACTCCGGATCAGGTTTTCATTAATGACATCCTAAGCAGGGTATAGTTTACCAAAGGACTGCTCCCTTGTGCCATATGAGCTTAATACAATGCACGCGTTATTTTCTCAATACATTGCTCGGCTTACTGAGAATGTGTATGAACATTGAACCTCGAGGTCTATAGACACCATTATACCTAAAGTAATGATATCCACGTACGTAAGAATATTATGATATCCAAAAAAGGCGCATATATACGCGTATATGAGCCTCTTTTGGATATTGGAAATTAATTTACGGATTTCGAAAAAATATTGTCGCAAAAAGGTTAGGCTACAGGCTTCTTATTAATATATGATATAAATAAGGCTCATATACGCGTATTCACGAAAATAAATTCAAAAAGAATTATTAGATAAAGTGAAAAATGAAAAAGTTATGGACGAAATAGTGAAAGAAAAAAAGTTTTTTCCAAATTTTTGATTTTGGTACTAGAATTTTTCGGAAACGAAGAATGATATCAAAAATTTGAGAAAAATTCAAAGGTTCCGTACAAATCAACGCGCAATGAGTTTTTTTTAATTAATTCAAAAGTTATGGTCCGATTTCGCTCAAAACAATTTTCCTAAACACTTTTTAGTATGACCTATCAGAATTGAAATATACAAGTTTATATCTATTATAGTTTAGAAATACCAGAACCTCAATTCTCGTATTTAAAGTAGACTTTCTTTTTACTTTGATCGTATTATAAGTGAAATGATACGATACGCTATAACGTTTACGAGAATACCGTTTTGACAGTTTTAGCTTGTCGGAACTTGATTGTAATTGTAATAATACAGGTTTTATATAGCAGAATTAACCCTCCAAATAACTTTGGAGGTCAATCTTAAATATCTGTACAAAATTTCGTCTATTTATATTTATAATTACTGAAGTTAGCAGGAGGAGGACGGACAAACGTACAGATAAACGGACGGACGGATAGAACGAAACTATAACCCCCTTAATAATAAACGCTGTAGAAGCTTTGAATAGTTATACAGTGTTTTGTCTCCTTCTATCGAATTAAAAATGTCACTTGTGTGACGGGAACAAAACACTGTATTATTCAAAGCAAAGGGTTCCTTGTAGCTATTACGGAACACTAGTGGTAACTATTAATTTATTTCTTTACAATTTCATTGTTGAGGGCTAGACCTTGCAAATATTATTAAGGGGCTTAGAAGACCTAAATGCGAGATTTCTAAACGGAATATCTATATGATAGAATGCGGTAATTGTATTGAGAAAGATATATAATATTATTCAGAATATATGCTATATCCATAGTGTTTTCAAAACACGATTCAACTTACTTTTCTCGATAGAAAAAAATCGCAAACATACCTCTAATAAAATCTTAAAATGATCGGTATATGTAGTAAATTGCACTCAATAATGATTTAATTTATGGACAATATTTGGCTACCAGTGTACTACTTTCATAGTGTTTTATTTTTTTAAATTAAATCCATAATTTGCAGTAATCAAGTATTTTCCATATTTTCACAACCCGACTAGACTTAGCGTAAGCGTGTGTGCGTGAGAGCCCTGTAGCGACAGTGCCGCCGGCTATCTCGTGAGGGGAGGACGTATTTGCGCTCCGTCGACCAATAAATCTAACCAGTTGAGTCAATCGAGTGTTTATTTGTAAATAATATTTTGTACAAAGAATAATTTAAGTATGTTCCAATGATTACGAATTTTTATTGTGCTCGTTTATGTTTTTACGCATTTGTTCGTTTATTTAATTCCGTAACGAAAATAAATCTTACACCGCTGAGCTGGGGTGGGGGTCTGATTAATTTGGTTACTATCGAGCCGCTGGTACTGAATCGCTTACCGTCTAGTGTAACGTGAGCTAACGTGTATTAAGTGCTAAAGACAGTACAGAAATTTGGCAAATATCTCATATGACCGCGTAGCTCAAGCGGTACGCCTAGCACTCCCGGCCTCGATATCGAATGGTCCTGGGATCGCGCCTCGCCAGTGGCTTTCGAATTTAATAATTAACTTTTTAAATTTCTGTACCTATCATTTACCTACCTATTCACAAAAAATCTTACAGGAAAAAGACGCTTCAAAATTCTAATGAGTCAGAAGTACCCCATGTGTACTTTCATAAAACAAAACCCGAAGCACGTCAGTCGTCACTTATTGTTTATAAACCTATTTATTTTGTAATAATATAATAATTATTATTCACTTAGATTTTGCAGAAAACGACCAAGACTTGGTGATAAAAATGAAATAAATTCATCAAAAGATGACTATCACGAGTAAGTTGGTTATAATTAGTGATTACCTACCCATACTGCCATATTATCCTAAAATAAACGAAAAATACTTATTATAATATTGGTAATAGATATAAATATTAGGTACTTAGTTGTTTTCTGCAATATTTGTTCATAGTACAGGTGAGTCGAAAGTTCGAAACATGCATTTCATCAATTCGAGGATCAATTACTATGAACCATAGACCTATTATAATTATTATCTGGGGGCACGGCAGTGCCCCCGCCAAGTCGAGCGCGAAGCAAACACTGCCGTACCATCCTTTACTGGAAGTTGGAACCATTTCGCCGCATTTTCAGGCCCCTATTTGAGAACCTCTGGATAAGACCAGAACGTCGATCTGGGGGCACTGCAGTGCCCCCGCCAAGTCGAGCGCGAAGCAAACACTGCCGTACCATCTAGATACTAGAATCCTCAGCTGGTTTCAGCTGATTAGAGATATGGTAATGCCCCCCTTCTACTATTGGTACATAAAAAAATCGACTGTCATTTCAAAAACCTAGCGAAGTGGGACATAAAAAAAAAAAAAATCTTTTTATTCAGAATAAAAAAACAAGGTTTTGTTTTCCGAACGTCAAAAAAATATTAAATTTATTAAATAGAAGAATTACAATTACCACCGGTTCGGAACCCTAACCCGGCGAGAAGAACCGGCGTAAGAAACTCGCGCGGGTGCCACCTTTTAGTAAAAAGGATAGCCAAAATTGTTCTTTTAAAAAAAAAATACATGTATACAATACAATAACAAAAAACATGTAAACAAAAAAAAAATTACAATATATTACAGTACAAAAGTACATTGTATAACTAGTTAAAACTGAAATTGCCTCATAGGGTCATCTTATTCCCAGGGTGTGCTGTCCTCAATGAAATCTTTAACTTTATAATAACCTTTGGCACACAAATGTCTTTTAACTACTTTTTTAAATTTATTTATTGACAAATTTTTCACATTTTCTGGGAGTTTATTATAGAAACGTATACACTGACCTTTAAAAGAATTGTTTATTTTACTGAGTCTAGTCACTGGCACAGCCAGCTTGTGCTTATTCCTAGTATTGATGTTATGTTGGTCACATTTTTTATCAAATTCATTACTATATTTTTTTAACATACATAACATTATCAAAAATGTATTGTGAGAATACAGTCCGTATCCCTATTTCTTTAAATTTTTCTCTTAGGGAGGCGTATGGGGACATCTTATAAATAGCTCTAATAGCTCACACATCTTCTAATTTAATCTAGTCCGTAGCATTCCACTGCTGGGCGAATGCCTCCCTTTCTGCTTTTGATACGCATATAAATAAAATTAAAGGAAAACTCTGGCTATATAAGACTAGACTGGCTTTTATATTTATATTTACAAGTTTACAAGAAGAAATAGTCGAACGATTAACTTTATTGTACTCGATCATTACACAAATTAAATAAACAAATTACACTGAAATCTAGTAAAATAAATCAATATGCCCACGTTTCTACAAAAAGAAGTGAAATCCCACCAAAAACATTCTGTAAAAAACTAGCCAAGTCTCGATAGAGCTGCTTGTTTATCTCTAAAAAGTAGTGAAATCTAGACAAAGTCGTGCCAAGTCTAAGGTTCCTTACTGCGATTTCTTTATTATTATAGTTAATGTTGTGTGACTTGGCCGTTGAAGGGTACACAATGGTACTAAAGGGGCTCCATGACACCATTGCTCCAATACATGTGTTCTACAATCAACAACAGCCTAAAATGAGACACTACTCACTAGCGTCCAATTACCAATTCCAGTATGGGCTATTATCTCGCTTAACAAACATAGGTAGTTACAACATATACATTACGTGTAAACAAAATTGACTTGTACCCACTTGTAACGTATAAAGAATGTTCAACGGCCAAGTCACACAACATTAACTATAATAATAAAGAAATCGCAGTAAGGAACCTTAGACTTGGCACGACTTTGTCTAGATTTCACTACTTTTTAGAGATAAACAAGCAGCTCTATCGAGACTTGGCTAGTTTTTTACAGAATGTTTTTGGTGGGATAGACTTGTCCAAAATGTATATATCTTCTTCATTTTTTCCGCAAGTTGCAAATCTTATAAAGATGTTGAGAAAAGTAAGTAAGCAAATGTATAATTTTAATGTAGATATTAAAGCTTTAAAGTAGAATATAACGCATAACTAATTGTAAATATGTAAATATAACGTAATTGTAACTATTTAAAGCATATAAAAAAACTATTGTCTAGTATAATGAAAAAGTCGGAAAGGAGTTGTGGATAACTAAATAAGCAAATCTATATATATAAAAGAAAGTCGTGGTAGTTACACTTTTTATAACTCAAGAACGGGTAAACTAATTTGGCTGAAAATTGGTGAGGAAGTATCTTAAAACCAGGAGAAGGACATAGAATACTTTTTATCCCGTTCCCGCGGCGCGCGGGACTAATAATTCGAGAACGGCTGGACTGGTTTGGCTAATTTTGGTCTTGAAATAATTGTGGAAGTCCAGGGAAGGTTAAAACAGTAAAAATATTGGAAAAGGTGTAGGTTGTAGGAGTAGGTGTAGTCATTTATTCATTCCAGTTCATATTTAAGACAGAACAACGTGTGTCGGGACAGCTAGTGTATAATAAATGTATATACAATAATTATTTGTAAAAGAAGATTTACAGTACACATAGACTAACATATAGACGGACGAACAGACAGACAGACGGATGGACAGACAGACAGATGGACAGACAGACAGTAGAAATTTGGAACGAAGTACCTTTATTATGTTACATATAAATAATAAAAAAATATATCACGTTTCAAAAATCCTAATCAATGTCTTGTCTATTTCATATGTATGTGGTTTATGGAAATATGGGTTGCATATATAATATCCCACCAAAAACATTCTGTAAAAAACTAGCCAAGTCTCGATGGAGCTGCTTGTTTATCTCTAAAAAGTAATGAAATCTAGACAAAATCGTGCCAAGTCTAAGGTTCCTTACTGCGATTTCTTTATTATTATAGTTAATGTTGAGTGACTTGGCCGTTGAATATTCTTTATACTTTAATGGGTACAAGTCAATTTTGTTTACATTTGTAACTACCTATGTTTGTTAAGCGAGATAATAGCCCATACTGGTGTTGGTAATTGGACGCTAGTGTCTCATTTTAGACTGTTGTTGATTGTACAACACACGTATTGGAGCAATGGTGTCATGGAGCCCCTTTTGTACCCTTGTGTGCCCTTCAACGGCCAAGTCACACAACATTAACTATAATAATAAAGAAACCGCAGTAAGGAACCTTAGACTTGGCACGATTTTGTCTAGATTTCATTACTTTTTAGAGATAAACAAGCAGCTCCATCGAGACTTGGCTAGTTTTTTACAGAATGTTTTTGGTGGGATTTCACTTCTTTTTGTAGAAACGTGGGCATATTGATTTATTTTCCTAGATTTTAGTGTAATTTGTGTAATGTTCGAGTAGAATAAAGGGGCCTGAAAATGCGGCAAAATGGTTGTAGTAAAGAATGGTACGGCAGTGTTTGCTTCGCGCTCGACTTGGCGGGGGCACTACCGTGCCCCCAGATCGACGTTCTAGTCTTATCTAGAGGTTCTCAAATAGGGGCCTGAAAATGCGGCGAAATGGTTCCAGTAAGGAATGGTACGGCAGTGTTTGCTTCGCGCTCGGCTTGGCGGGGGCACGGCACGACGTTCTGGTCTTATCTAGAGGTTCTCAAATAGGGGCCTGAAAATGCGGCGAAATGGTTCCAGTAAAGAATGGTACGGCAGTGTTTGCTTCGCGCTCGACTTGGCAGGGGCACTGCCGTGCCCCCAGATCGATTATCCTAGTTTTTATAGTTTTCCCTTTATGTGGCCATTAAACCCCAACTCTGTACCAAATTTCAGCTCTCTAAGTTTATGGGAAGTACTAGTTCTATTTTGATGATCATGAGTGAGTGAGTGAGTGAGTGAGTGAGTGAGTGAGTGTCGAAAATGCGAAACTTTGCTTTCGCTTAACTTCGGAACTGAATGACCTACAGACTTGAAATTTTGGATTTTAAGTACGTGATTATAGCTTATTGGATGGCGAAAATTTCTGCGTTCTGGTCTTATCCAGAGGTTCTCAAATAGGGGCCTGAAAATGCGGCGAAATGGTTCCAGTAAAGGATGGTACGGCAGTGTTTGCTTCGCGCTCGACTTGGCAGGGGCACTGCCGTGCCCCCAGATAATGCATTGCATATTGCATATTATTTGAATTTGTACTTCATGAGCGTACAAGATTTTGAATTGTTTGTATTGTATATTAATATGTTTATTTAATGTTAATTATAAATAATTATATTTGTACAAAATACATTGAATTTATTATTTATTAAAAACCGTATGCAATGTTTTACAAAACAGTCAGTACAAAACAATGATTTTGTATATAAAATGTAAATTATTGAATTTTCATTTTTCAAGTTACGAAACAGAAATAAACGTATAAATTAGTTTATAATTTCTGTCTCGTAGCTTGAAAAATGTCGTCATCATTTATTTTGGCCATAATAATTAATATCTCGTTATTAAAAAAGTTTAATAATAAAAGCGCCATCTCTCGGAAAAAAAGTGTCAAAATCTCATCAAGCATTTGCATTTGAGTATCCCGTGGTGTATCGCGCTTAACTGCTTTTACCGCTAGATGTCGTTGAGAAATTTTATGCATGTGTGCAAGCATCGCTCAAGGTCGATTAGCTGTTGTAAGCCCCTTAATGGCCTAATATTCTGCCAATCTTTTAAAACGATACCATCAACTTCGATACATATCCGGTAGGTGCGGCGGAATTCCGTAGGCTAAAAGCTTTTTATGTGAACTTTGAAACTTGAACAAAATATTATATATTATACAAATACTTGTATTGCTAAACATATCATTATAAAATAATAAGGCTCGACCGAGATCTCGGTCTCGGTTCTCGGTCTCGGCATTCTCGGCCAAAAATGTGGCCGAGAATCCGGTCTCGGTTCTCGGTCAAAATTGGCCGAAATTCTCGGCCATAACCGAGACGGAACAGTACAGGTAATGAGATCCGAATTGTCGCGGAATACGGGTGCGCGGCGCGACCGTGTCTCCGCCAAACAACCAATCCAGCACGCCTTTTGTTCGATCGCCCGCCGATCGTCAGTTATCACTCACTTTTTAACTGACTTCCAAAAAAGGATATATTATAATATATTTTATATGTTCAACGATATTTCCGCCATCTGTGGAATTCCGTTTCAAATTATTTTTTTGATGTAAAGGGTTTAATCCCAAGTAAGTCCCGTTTTCAAAAAAGGGGTGACCTGACGATGGGATCCGTGAGGAATCGATAGTCTGATTCACAAGATCCATTTCAGTGAATTTCTGTCCAAGGGCACCGAAAATTATGATCCAGGTGGATTTTGATGGATGGATGGTGGATCGGTCCAATTTAGAGGTAAAAATAGCGCTAAAAGCGAGGAGGGACGCGCATCACCCGCTTTTTTTTTCACCTCTAAATTAAAATATTGGTGATAGGAGTTAGGACTTTTTTTTTTTGGGAAATTTCCTCCTCTAAGGATTTTTTTTCAAAATTCGGCTATCTTCAATAGTTTCCGAGATATTTTCAAAAAACATAAGTACCCCCTTTTTTACTAAATTGTTTATAAGTAACTTTTGCAATTTTTTCGAGCTTCTCTTGAAATTTTTCAATTAGTTTCTAGAGATCATTCGAATGTGCCCTGGATCATAACTTTCGGTGCCCTTGGACAGAAATTCACTGAAATGGATCTTGTGAATCAGACTACGAGAGAACTCACTCTTTTTGTGCTACAACATAATGCTGTTGCATTTTGAATATTAAAGCTTTATTTATAAAGCCTAAATTCCATATAAAATTTTACGCAAAATTTGAGTACCTAGTTTTATTCATTTTCTTATGATTCATCAATTCTCGGTCTCGGTTCTCGGTCTCGGCCGAGACTTCATTTTATTCTCGGTCTCGGTCTCGGCCGAGAAAAAAAACCTGTCTCGGTCGAGCCTTATAAAATAACATAGTTAAATGCGAGTGTGTCTGTTTGTACTACTGTAGCTGTCTGATGTCTCACACTACCACTTCTCAATGGGTATAAATTATATTGCAATGAGTATAGTGTATATAAATATGTATATTAAATAATGAATATGACTAAGTTCTCGGAAGAAACAGTATACTTATAAAAATCAATATTTTCATAGGCACAGCGATTTTCGCAAGTCCTTGAGAAAACGCTCTATACAAAAGTCGTAACTTAGGCCTTTGCATCCGTTAATGGATGATTTATACAGTATTCTCCGAGCGAAGTAACCACTCTTGAAATACTGTAATGCCTGGGACAGTTGGTTTTTAAATGTCGTATGGTTGCCCAAGCACACACGGCATTCTCACAACATAGTCAGCCTAGTCCAGAGGAATGAACTAGTCAATACGTCTGGGGCCAACTATGTGCGGGTTTCCTCACGATGTTTCCCTTCACCGTTAGAGCGTCCGTATAATGTACTTGAGATCTGAAAAAGTCTCATTGGTACACGCCACAACCTGGGATTCGAACCTGCACTCTTTCGAGTGCGCACCAAACGGTCTACCCACTAGGCTACGGAGCTCTTTGTAAATACCTCCGATATTTGTGCGTTTTAGTTCATACTTACCATAATGAATGTTTTCGAATACGATGTAAGTAAAACTAACGATGTAAGTTTTTTTACTAATGAAGCAAACAAATTGAAATCTTTCTTGTATTTTTTAGATATACTTAATACCTAATTAGTACCTCTGTGGCTGAGTGGTTAGCGAGTCAGTGCTTAAGCCGGATGTCGCGGGTTCGATTCCCGCCTTGGATGTGTATTAAATATATGTAATATTAATAAAAATCTTAAATATGTGTATAGTATAAACACAGCCTATGGAACTTACCTACAGTCGTCCAACGGACGCGTCTAGACAGAGCAATCGTGCGGGGCGTGCGGGGTGAGAGAGCTGCCATACACTCGCTTGGGACACGTCAGCCGGGGTTGACGCTTTTTAGGGTTCCGTAATACTTAAGGAACCCTTATAGTTTCGCTCTGTTCGTCTGTCTGTCTGTCTGTCTGTCTGTCCGCGCCTCTAGCTCCTGTAATTATGAATATAAATTGATGAAATTTGCTGCAATTATAGATTGTGTATAGATCACAGTTTCGGGATCATAAAAAAGTAATAATTTTATATTTTAGGGGTGGCTCTCCATACATGTGAAGTGGGGATGAAAAATATTTTTTCACTCTACCCTATTGTGTGGGGTATCGTAGAATAGGTCTTTTAAAAGAAAGTTAAGGTTTCATACGTCACTTTTTTATAAAGTTGACCATTTTCGAGTAATCGGCCTCCAAAGTAGTTCGTAAGTTGGTCCCCCCCCCTAGCATTTTTAAACTATAGGAGATAGAAACTTGCAAATTTCCATGCTGATAGATCATGCTAAAAACTCTTGAGGAAAACTATTTTGAACGAAATCGCATCATAATTTCTATTTCTAGAGCAATTATAGAAAAACAAATTAACATACAGCAAATCAGAATAATTATACATAATGTGAAATGATTATTTAAAATAATGTTTCAAAATTGGTTGCATAATTAAAAAAAAAAAAACTGAAATTAATAATTAATAAAAAGAAACAAATTAATAATAACTAAAACACGCTGTCGGGTTTGAACCTACATCAAGGACAAACACTGTGATTAACTGAGCTGCGGTAATCATATCGATCGTTACGAATATATGTTTCTTACCCAGAATTAGACCTAAGTTTTTGAAACACAAATTATGTAAAATTTTAATTAAAAATAAATTTTACGAATATGTGCCACTTTTACCAATTATTATAATAATTTAATAACACTGAAAACACATTAATATGTATTATTAATTACCATAGTATTATTGTTTTTTAATATAATTTAATACCTACCTTTAATATTAAAAGCTTCAATTTGCTAGTAACTTTACGAAAACTATATGGCGCTAGTCTCCTGTTTAAATCGTGGATTGTTTTTGAAAAATAATACTAGATGTCGCTGTGTTATTGGATTTAAATTCTGTATCACGCTATCGAAAACCTCGCTGATATGTATAAGTAATAAGTATCTGGTTGTATTTCTTTTTACATTGAGATAGGCGATATCGTAATAGACTAAAATATGCTCAAATGTTAAGTGATTAGCGAATATTATAATAAAAACTCTTTAAAATATCATCGAAATCGAATAAAAATTAATCATAAAGAACATCTGGTTACTATTCACTATATATTTTGATTATTAATCAACATTCAAAATAGTAAAGAAATAATACAATATATTATTACTTAATAATATTATTATTAATTTATAATACGTTTATTCTATACTATAGTACTTAATAGTTTACGGAACCCTCCTTAGACATGTCCTGACATGCTCTTGGTTAGGTTATTAATTTGATTGTTTTAAGTGGTTTGCGACAGTGTTTCGTTTGAGTTGTATGTAGGTACTTATTTACAATGGTCAATTATATGAACAGCTATAGAAGATTAATTTTAATACAAAACCATGCGCCTGTTTCCCGTCAGAATTTTTAATAAAATTGTATCTACGTATGAGAATTTACTAACTACATCGTCAAATTCAACAATCGCAATCTAAAAACTAGTAAATCCAAATGTCGAAAATAGTTTCAGTTTCGCATTTGTAGCTTTTGCAGGGTTCGTAAATATCCGATATTTATAATGAATATCAAAATATCAGATATCTTTGATATATATCCGATATTTTTGATTTTTTGATAAGTATTTTTGACATTTTAAAAATTACATACAAAGAACAATGGCAAGATTTTACCTGATGTTTTTGGAAGCGTCTAAATGTCACAAATACAAAAACTAATAATTTATTTTTCAGGTTTTTATCATATAATTGTTTTTACATGTAAGAGCCGGAATTATTTTTATAAAATAAAAATATCTTAATTGGATACATTTGAATAAAATGGCCTCATGTCAGTGAATTAAAAAATAAAACCAAATGTCATAAAAAACAAGTTCAGTTCGTTTTCGCTAGATAGCGATAGTGAGAAACATCATGAGTACCGTAATACTAATCTTTAAATTAAAATATATTATAATTGTTAATGTACTTTGTAAAACATACTAAAAAAGCAAAAAAGGATAAATAAATATGCATTGACGGTGGTCGGTAGCTCGTAAAATGTGTCGCCATCTTAAAATGTGTCGCCATCTCTTAAGCATTCTCAAAACTAAGATAAAAAATTACATTGATATTTGACATGACACTTGACAGGACACTTTAGCATTTTGCCCAATTTACGTGTTGTTTTTATTGCGATATTTTTGGATTTATTTTCTATCCCTTCTTCTTTATTTTCTGACCCTTGGCAAGTCCAGGGGAAACCTGGACTTAGTATCGGCATACTCTACGGCGACTTGTATTTTTCTAACGGACAACGATTGCCTTACGAGTGTCATAATATTTCTGTTTAAGTTAGAAATAGCACTGTACTTAATGTTAATAGTTTCGTATTACGTATTATTTGCATTTGCTTTGTAATATGAGATGTATAAAGGATTTAAACTCCTTATGGGGTATTACCCTAAAATAGTAAGTTAAGTATTAACTTAACTTACTATTTTGTGAATCTTAAAATAAATATAAGTAAATATTTAATTTCGTAGAAAGTAATTTATTTTGATCTATCACCACTTATTACAGAAGTCATCTTCATGTTATGTATTCTGTCTGTAGTATATCACTTAAGGCTTCTCTAGAGATTGCAATGTAGGAAAGCGAAAAAAAAAAACGCATTAAAATGATCTGAGTGTAAAGAAGGCGAAAGGGAGGCCTTATATTTAAAATTATTAATGAACATAACCTCAAAATACAAAAATATGAATAACTTTTTTTCGTGGCCTCGTTAAGACAAAATTCTTTTTGAATATGATTACGTAATGCAATTGCTATCTTTTAGACATTTTTGCAACCTTAGACGCTCAAAAAAAATTTCAGGTATTTCGTTGTATGGAACTCTGCCATTGTTCTTTCATACTCTGATATGTTTTTTCGTAATAGTTGAATCGAAATAATTTGTATCTCTGATAATTTGAAGATAGGGAGGTAAAATTAAACTCATTTATTTATTATTGATATTCAAAGTTTTCAAATAAATTAAAAATCAACGATAGATACTTTTGAGTATCAATTTAAGTCTTAAATCCATAAAATGACTTTTGTTTATAACCAGAAGAAAAAAAAGTGTATTAATTTTATCAGTCGAATTAATTTGACACATGATATAAATGGTATAACAATAGTATAATAACAAACAAGGAATTTTCTTCCGAAAAACAGGGGGTCATGTACTCATGTGGGTGTCATAAGCCTAATGATTAGTTAATGTCGTGTCAAATAGCAAGTTTTTGATGACCTAGGCTTGTGAAACTATCGGAAAATAAGACCTGTGTATTTAGACTATGACTTGATGTAAGATTTTTTACATTTAACACATTATTTTACATTTTTAAACATAAATATCAATTTTGATATATATCAAGCATAAATATTAATTGATATAATATATCATGATATATATCCGATATATATCAATTGATATATATCATGCGAACCCTGAGCTTTTGTATACGCATTTGTATTTTTATAATACAACTCTTCATTAATACTTCTATATATATTTTTTGTTTTATTCCTAGTACTCTACATACACATACTACGAATACACAAAATGTAGAACAGATTATAATAAAACACATTATTGTGACAACCCTGCAGCAATGACGAATACCTACACAAAAGCGGCATTTCGCGCGACTTCAAACGCGTTGGACCACTGTATCTCTTTATTACACTGTGGTATAAACGTGTTAAATAAATTTCCAGGTACTTGTGGGCTATGACACAGGTTCTTCGGATACCTAGTACAGGAGATAGGACCACTCAACCAGATTGACGTGGTGTGGAAGCGTCCATAGATAATAGATATTTTTATAATAATATCCGTTATTATATAGAAATTACTAAACTACACTTTTTTTCATCGCATCATCTAATGGAAAGCATTATAAGATACTTATTGTCTACAGCCCAATTGGACTCTAGTCCCTAACCAATTGATTAAATATTATAATCTAAATAACAATTAACATTTTCAGCTGACGTCGGCACTCATAATCTCCGTGGGTACGACGATATACGCGATCTACTACGATGTGTCGTTCTTCCTGGACGACCAGCTGTTCTCGCCGGCGACGTTCATCATCGTCATCGGCGTCATCATGCTGTTCGTGTCGCTGTTCGGCTGCATCGGAGCTCTCAAGGAGAGCACCTGCCTCGTTAATATTGTAAGTATAGGCAGAGGCGGATTATCCTTACGGCAAACTTAGCATGTGCCTAGGGGCGCAAGGGTACAAAGGGGCGCGCGGGCGGAATTGTAAAATAAAGATAAATATGTAATGTCCAACTAATGTACAAGTTATTTTTAATATAGGAGCGCCGGCCGCGCTGATGAGCTGATGCTTGCCTACGGCGCTCTCAACGTTTAATCCGCCTCTGAGTATAGGCAATCTCTCCGTCGCAACTGGACATATTCGCAACTGGGCCGCCTTTTAACTGGGCGAATATAACATAACATACATATAAATAACATAGCAGTAAATTTAATCAGCCGCTAATTTTGATACCTAATCTATAAACGCCGCGCTGGTATTTGTATAAGTTTTTAGGCTACCGTTTAACGATGAAATAACGTTATCGTTGTTTTTAAACCGAATAGCTACCAAATGATATTATTACTTTACTACTAACGTAAAAACATATTAACCAAAAGCAATAAATGACATTCATCATTATTATTCTACCTTCCTAGAAAATAGTTGGTATTGTAGGTTTCTTCGTATAACCTGGTTATTGCGATTGATTTATTGTTTACCTACTGATAAGAGAATTGATTATGTTTTGATATCATTGCTTGTTGTAGGTATGTAGTATGTACAGTCAACTCCAAAATGGGTCTTCGGTGACCCGATACCTGCAATAAGTTGGCAAAAACGAAAGCGTTATTTAATGTCGGTTTTTATAGGTTAAAACGGCCTATAGAAACGCGTTTTGTCTACATATAGAATCAAGATAAGAACAGACATACTGACAGATAATATGGATAAAATGACAGCTTTCCTTTGTCAATCTGTCATTTTGTCTATTCTTCCGTAGAAAGAAGTCATTTCTACGGCGGCGCGTGCTGGTGTTGCAATGGGTTTAAGTAATCCTATTTAAATGACGCTCAATCTGCTTGTTTTGCACCCTTTGTAAATTGTAATAAATCATAATCTTTTTACCCGACTACGGCAAAGCCGAAAGGAAGGGTAATAATTTTAGCAGTCTAAGTATGTATGTATGTAAGCTTGTTCTACCGTAGCGCCTAAACTTCTGGTTCGATTTTCATAAATGAGGTGTCTATAGTTATATAGTCTATAATTATAGCCCGGGTAACATAGGCTTTATAAGGTCTCCGAAAATCAAATACGGATAGGTACTTCAAGCATGACGTGACTCTGTTTATGTAAAGACATTTAGGCAGAAAAATAATACTCAAATCAAAAAATCATCTAATGTAGGTGACTGTCCGCAAAACGCAAACGCCCATTTTATATGGGCGAGTTAAAAAATTTTTTCGTGTATGACGATTATTTTTCTGCTTATACGTCTATAGATAAGCAGTAGATCATAAGCCCGAAGTATCCGTAATTGATTTTACCAAACCTTATATAATTGACGTAGTCGGGTTACATATTTTTTATAAAAAAATATTAACAATGTCTGTGGTTAGTTCGCAGTGATCCTCAGCTTGGTGTTCGTGTTGGAGCTCGCAGCCGCCATCGCCGCGTACAGCCTGCGCGCGCAGGTGTCCGACATGCTGGACAGCAAGCTGCGCGAGACCCTGCCCTACTACTACACCAACACCGAGGTCACTGACGGCTTCGACTTCATCCAGAGCAGGGTAGGTCACAGCTCAATTGTCCGCCAGTTAAGGTTTCCTCCTCCTTCAGTCGTGCTCCTCATGTCTGAGGGTCGTGACCACGCTCTTCCATGACCTTCTTTCTTACGATGGTGCGCCAGTTTCTCCTGCTAGTTAAGGTTTAATAAAATACAAAATCGTGACGCTCGTGTCGTGACGCGACCATAAAATTTCACTCTCGATTTAAAAAACTAAGTAACCTCCAACATTGATATATTTTACGCAGTATTTTGCCAAGTAGTTAGCGAGCTCATGATGATGGCTGCTTTTTTCTATCTGTTCCAGTTGAACTGCTGCGGAGTGGACAGCTACGAGGACTGGGGTTCGGTGCCCACCACGACCACCGGGATCAGCGTCAACAACATCACCGTGCCGTACTCCTGCTGCGCGCAATCCGTGTACAATGAGGATAAGGGAGTGGAATTCGACCAGTGCGTAAAGCTTTACGCCAATGGCTGCCTGCCCCGCATCACGTACCTGATCTACCAGAGCGCGGGACTGCTGGGTGCTGGAGCTATGACCATCGCGTTCATTCAGGTAAACTATGTTGAAAACTATTTACTTCTTCGCCTCTACTTTATGCACGAACGTGAAATGACGGAGACAATAACCTACACCTGTCACCTATTACCTACCCCTACAACATATAGTAATTGATATGTAAAAGGGAGATACTACTGAGGGTTGAAGATAACAGCACTAATATGTCGCTATTAGATAATGAGGGTTGGTGTCAGAAGGATGAAAATCAAGGTTATATATTATGTTAAAATTTATAAAAATCTATCAAGCCTTTTCGGAGGAATTCTCTTACAAATAGGTACTTTATGTTATTTTCTGTATGTTCTGTATATTATATTCTGTAACACGAGAATTTTATATTAAGTATAATAGGATAATGAAATGTGGACGTGCGACACCCTGCTATAATGGGCGTATCAACTAAGTAGGTAGTGTATATTCACTTTGCTAGGTAAGTTAGACAACTTTACACCTTTGAAGTTTGAACTTAGAATTAACTTATTTTTTCAGATAATCGGCATAGTGTTCTCGTTCTCGCTGGCCAGCTCGATTCGCAAGGCCAAGTCGGAGCGCGAGAGGCGGCGCTGGGAGATTCAGGAGCGTATGATCAACGCTTACACTTCCCTGAATCCAGAGAAGGAGAAGAACGCGCCAGTGGTCTACGTTCCGTTCCACGGACAGACTGTCGCTTAAATCGAAACTCGTTTAAATAAAGAGAGGGATTGAGATAAATAACGTCTACATTTGATGTAGCATATACATATGCTTCTGAATTTATTTCAGTCCCTCTTATTATGAAGCGCGTTATACTAACCAGAAGAGTTAAAAATGTCCAAAAGTCGAAAAATACTTCTTAATTTAAATTCTCTTAAAAATAATATTTCATTATCTTTAGTATTCAAATCACAAGAAGCGTAGTAAGGTACATAATGTTTTTCTCCTGGTTGTATTTTTGTGATAGTTTAAAAGTTTCTTATTCATTAGAAATGGCTTAAAGTACCTACCAACCATTTTTATACCAAATATAGAAAATTTAGATCACTGTGAATTTTAGTCACTATTATTAGTCATTTTCAGTATTAAGTAAAACGTTGTGTATTATTATCGAGAAATTAAAAGATTGCTATCTAAAATCTAGTACATTCCATATCAGAGTTTTATTATTAAGATTAACGACACGATCAATTGATAAGTAAGTACTTTAATAAGTATTTTATATTATAAGAATTATAATGCTAGGGCAAAGTGTCTTAAATAGTTTATATCACGTTACATTATATATATTTTAATAACTAATATACATTGTATTTTAATCTTGAATCAAGTGTTTTTAAATAAAAGGTTTAAAAACGTAGTTGTTTTTATTTTAACATACCTACACAGTTACACACTTGGGTGGAAATAAATTTTGAAGTTTTTTAATTCTCTTATAATTACTACTAGGTACATACTATTATAATATTTATTTTATTTTATAATAATAATTATAATTTATAAGACTAAAGACATGGTCACACTGCACACATGGTATCTAACTGGTGTCGTCACTCGTCAGTCGCTTATCCTCTGTTCCGATGCAATGTTATCTATACTATGTAATCTATGCATGGACTATATTGTATGGAATCCGTATTGCCGGAAAAAAATCAGAGCATCGAAAATAGAACTCTGGATTAATGCAATAGAACTGAAAATCGAACACACGAGTGTAAATGTCAAAATCTGACAACTCAAGACTCATGTGTTCTATTGACTCCCTATTCTATTATTCCAGTGAGAGATAAACTATTGTATTAATCCAGAGTTCTATTATCAGTGCTCTGGATTTTCTCCGGCCTTCCGGATTCTGGTACATAATATAGTTCCAGCGTAAATTTAAACAACATAACCTAACTAAGAGCATGTCAGAACTGGGGACTTGTCTAATAAGGGTTCCATAACTATCAACGCGCAGTAGGTTTTTGATTACTTCTAAAGTTATTATCAAATTTTTACTGCCACTGGAGCGTGCTCAGCACGCTATCTTAAAGGTCATCTATGGGTATCCTCGTCGCTATAGTACTCATCTTCTATATAGAGAGTCTGAGGTGCTCACGGTTAGGCAATTGTTCATCATGAGTGCAATTCTTCGTAAACATAGAGAGCTCCCCTACGTACAACCTAGCAAACGAAGTACAAGGAAAATTTGTTCGACAGTTCGTCACCGGACCTCACTTGCTAGGCGACAATTCTACGTCATCTCCTCTCACCTCTACAATACAGCGAATAAACATAGTACTTTGTATCCTCTTACATTGAACAAATGCAAACGAGTTATTTTAAATTGGTTAAATTCTTTAGATTATAATAGTACTGAAAAATGTTTACAAAATCCATATACATAATAACATCCCTAGGAATATACAATATATACACACACACTACACAACACACACAACACACATAAACACACACACACATTCACACACAAACAACACATTGCATGGTACCATCTTGGAATTTACTAATATTTTTGTTATGTTAACTTCATTCAATTATGTTTGAATGTATTTATTTACCTGTATTAGTTCAACAGTCATATTGTACTTGTAATTTAAGGCTTTTTCCTAGTTCCTCGAGCCGTAAACTCAGGCAGCTGTGACACAGTTAACACTAGTACGGCTGCCGATGTTACCTTTATTGTCTACTTTGTGGAAATGTCTTTGTTAATTGCTAAACTGTATTATGTATTATTAAATTTAAAAAAAAAAATCACTCAAAATAATTTTCCTACAGCATAGAATTATATATAGGTACAAGTTTCTATCTCTTAATAGTATAGAAATACCGAAGGGAGTGAGGAACAACTTGTAATAACAATTCCAAAATATATAATCTATTTATAGTCATAATTATAGAAGTAGAAGGACGGACTGGACAGACAGACAGACGGACGAACAGAGCAGAACTATTAGGGATTCCTTGTAGTACTATGGAACCCTAAAATGATATATATTTTGCAGGAAATTACATGAACAACACTACACTACTTTTTTGTACTTTTTATATTTTACTTACGTCACTGTATACTTGTATCCCTACATAATATTATGTTTTATAAATGTCACAGTTATTCAGTTATTGTGAATTGTCATATTCAGTTCTATATATCATGGGGCTAGGGGACCACGGAAGACCAGGGATAGTGGCAACAGTCGCTGTCATAACCTGAGGGGTCCCCTTTTCCAATTTTAGGCATTGCACTGCCACTTGTTTTTAGTCTTAAGAGAATACATTGCTTTTTTTTATATGCTTATATTGTTTTAGTTTTGTTTTTCTTTTTAATTTTACTTTTGATTGGTTTATTTTTGTAAATGAATACATTTTGTGTATGTTATGTGGTAGTGTAGTTCTTTTAACTGGAATAAATGATTTATTTATTTATTTACAAATATTATAAAAAAAAACTTAATATTTTTTTCTGGTTATACAGACTACGTAAATTATTGTGACCTTTACAAATAGTGCTACGATTACAAATAGTTTAGGCGCTACGTTGGAACAGACATACATACATAGACTGTCAAAACCATTAACCCTACCTTGGCTTCGCCATAGTCGGGTAAAAAAAATCTATTCGTGTTAACTGCAAAGAGCTATAAGTGGCTTGTTAAAATATGGCTTACTTCAATTGGTGAATGTGAAAAACCTCACGCGAATAGACTATATAATATCAAAGTGCTAAACATTCAATTTCTTTAACTATTATTACTACTTAATATAATACTTCTAGTATATCATTATTCTTTAGTTTGAAAGATAATTGAGGCTGTTAGGAAGTACTTAAATATGAAATATTTATAAACTAAGACATGAGTTATAAACTAAGACAACATTTGGCCACCTAATATGCATACACATAACAGTTGAGCCATCCTTTAATCCACGCCACGCTATCAGTGAAGCCTCGTTATCAGTCTGATAACTTTTATCAATCTGCACGATAATTTATAAAACAATATTGGATAGAATACGACCACTAATAATATTTCCTACGCGTGAGATTTAAAAAGATTTGAATTCCCTTAGAAAATAGTTTTTACTTACTGACTTGTGTAGAGCCCGCGTAGACCCTCTACGTAGTATTCCATCCTACTTACTATTATAAATGTGAAAGTTTGTGAGGGTGAATGGATGGATGGAGGTCGATGGATGGATGTTTGTAACCGTTTCACGCAAAAAATGCGAATGCATTTCGATGAAATGGTATAGTATTAGTTTAGGTTTGGTTTGGATTAAAAAATAGGCTACTTTTTATTCTGATAAACTACGAGGATACTGTATTTACGCGGGCGGAGCTAATTATATTACGGCGGAGATATTATGTCTATCCTGAAATTGTTTGAAGGTAACATTTGAATACAGTTGGCAATAAACCTGATCGGCTACGCATTTGTAAATCACTAGGGTTTTTTTTAACAAAATCATAGCTGTATTAGGAAACAAAAAATAGAAATAAGTTTGAAAAGTTTTTATTTTCAGTTTCATTTTATATTATAGGTACCACATTAATTTCGAGCGGCTTTGCCCGCGTGAAACAAGGTTTTAAACTTTCTTCCCCTATTTTACACTGGGGCTGAATTTTAGAAAACACAGAAATACGTAACTCTTTATTTTTTTTCGAACTCAATTTATACGAAATATCATGCAAATATGTTGAGAAAATAAAAAGTTTCATACAAACTTTTATCCCCTTTTTTACCCCCTTGAGGATTGAATTTTGAAAAATCCTTTTTTAAGGCGTCATATGAGAAATTCGTGTGCAAAATTTCAAATTTCTAGACTTAAGGTTTGGCCTGTGCGTTGATAGAAGTCAATAAACTTTGCCTTTAAAAAAAAATATATAGGTAGATGTGATTCAAACTTATTCGAAATAAATTGTTTTAATTCACGTCAAAGGTTGCGAAAAGGCAAAGTATTTTAAACGCATAATATATTTGTTTATGTTTGGATAAAATAGAAACAGACTAAGATTTAAGAAATCTCTGCTCCGTCCCTACACGAGGAACGTTCTAAATACATAACATAGGTGCAGATAAGAAAGCAAAACAAATAATTGCAACGGTAATTCGAAATGGATAATGAAACTTATTGTTGAACGTTCAACCAAAACGTCATAGCTCAGACTAGCCTTATCAGATACCGCGGATACGAGGGAATAAACCTTCAGAAGACAATAATATATCGAGTTGATACAATGTCGGTGATGAACACGGGCAAAATGAAGTTTTTGAGAACTGAATTAGAGTACAATATGAAGTCTATACGATTTCTATTGTTGACGATCACGGCTATGTTCATTGTGAGTACCTACAGTTTCATATTTCTTATCAATATTGTATTTTAAGGCTTTTTAATTATAGCATACATATGTAATGTGTGTAAATTCTTACTAATATAAGCGCGAAAATTGTATATTACATGGATAGATGGAGGTTTGTTACTCTTTCACGCAATAACTACTGAACTGATTTTGACGAAATTAGGTAGAGAAGTAGTTTGGACTTAGGATTAAAACATAGGCTACTTTTTATCGCAACAAAATGAACGGTACTTGCGGGATTTCTTTTAGTGCGTACGCGATTAAGTCGTAGGCAAAGTCTAGTACAATAATATTCTTAAATGCTTACGTAAGGCAGTTCCACTACTTCCTAAACAAAGCCTACGTGCTGTGTAGTATGTAGTTGTGTACCTATACTTTATGTACCTATTATGTAGGTACATAAAGTATAGGTAAGGTGACTTGGGGTAATTCTGACAGTTTTCCATCTGTGGGAGAGCCACGCTTCGGCATGAATGTGCCGGCTCGGTATTTATATACCACGACCTCACAGAAAACTGGCGTGAAATAACGGTTACGTTGTGTTTCGCCGAGCGAGTGAGGTTACCGGAGGCCCATGGGGAGGGGGGGGGGGGGGGTTTAAGGACCAAGAACGCAAGTCTCAATGTAACTCCTCTGGTGTTGCGAGTGTCCATGGGCGGCGGTAATCGCTTACCATCAGGCGATCAGTCTGCTCGTTTCCTGGTTCATTACATTAAAAAAAACGAGTTGGTTTTGGTCTGTCATTTAAAAATAATCAATATTTGCATAAATGAATGTATTTATTGAGTTATATATCATTAATTGATGGCTAATTTCAAATTTGTCATACCTATTATATATATATTTATATTTGTCATATTATTTAAACGTAGGGTTTTGTAACATTGTCATGATTTAATGATGTGGTGGAAATTACGACTTAACGTGGGGGAATTCCTTAGTTTTTAAAATCTCGACTTTACGGAACCTGTGAATTAGGTATACCTACATTGCATTTAATATCAATAAAAAACGATTGCCTATAATACAGTGTGTCCCGACAGCTGTATCGGAGCCTTTAGTGGTAAAAAATATGACATTTTTCATCGACAAATTGCCCCTCAAATTTTTTTTTCTCTCTCGTTTGTAAAATGGCAGCCATTTTGTTTTTTGGTAACCAAGACCCGGACTCTCGTACTAATTCGACCACAACTACTCATGTAAATGTCCTAGGAACATAAAAAATGACCTTTTTTTATATAAAAACTCATTTTTAATATACTTACCAGAATTTCGAAATATACAATACATGTTGAGGTTATGTTGAATCGATAAAAATGACGCGAAAAACACTAATCGAAGAAAAAATTACCGTACGCCATGTCGCTAGGGTTGCCAGGCGTCCGGATAAAGCCGGACGTAGTTAGGCTTTTTGTTTGCGTGTCCGGCCAACTTTTTCAACCAACGGATTTTATCAGGCCATTTTTTAAACGATGCCAATGAACAGGCATTCGATTTATTTATATATAATTTTTTTGGCGAAAATCAAAAAGGCTTTATTTTAGAAATTATTTTACTATGGTTGGATACTCAAAGTATTTTACTGTCGTATTTATTAATACTGAGACAAAATACTCAAGAATATAGGGAGTCCGGCCTTTTTACCCAAATATCCGACCAAACTGGTCTGGCTGGTCTATCCGGCTAAGTCCGGCTATTAAGTTTGGCGACCTGGCAACCCTACTTGTCGCTGATTTCGCCGGGCGGCAATTGATGCGGCCAAGACAAATAAATTGGCCGCTAAACTAATTTTCCCATTTCAATAAATTTAGCTTGTTCTAGTAGAATTTTATTAATTTCGGAATTTCCCCATTTTCGGGATTACCCCAAGTCACTATACATAAAGTTATAGTTTATCCCCCTTACTAATAAAAATATTTATCCAGTAGATAAGCAATACAATGTTTTGTCCTTGTCTGTCAAGCGACTTTTCCAACGCATAAGACAAGGACAAAACATTGTATTGCTTATCTACTGGATAAATATTTTTATTAGTAAGGGGGTATGTAATAATATGTATAGTGACTTGGGGTAATCCCGGAAATGTTGGTGTTGGAAAAAAACAAGTTGGTAAACAAGTACCTATATAGGTATTGTATTGCTTATTTACTGGATACATATTTTTATTAGTAAGGGGGTATGTAATAATATGTATAGTGACTTGGGGTAATCCCGGAAATGTTGGTGTTGGAAAAAAACAAGTTGGTAAACAAGTACCTATATAGGTAGTAGGTACTTGTTCACCAACTTGTTTTGTATGTCGAAGAGTTGATAATACTATCTCAATAGCTTCTTGATTTAAATAAACGTAGGATTATAAGTACTTTGCATAATATTTTCAAGAATTACGAAACGATTTAGAATTCTGAAAACTTCATAAAATATTTTGACTAATTTAATAAATATTACTTACCTACACTAGCGGACCCGACAGACGTCTCGTTCACGCGTCTTAAATACAGAAATTTTAATTTTTTTTTAAATATGCTGTAATAAAACATCATCGAGTGGACCAAATTATTGTACCTAAATCTAAACCATTTGCGAATCCACTTGAACACACACGAAAAATTTAATCAAAACCTGTCCAGCCGCTTAGATGGAGTTCAATTACGAACACATGCACAGAATATTTATTTAAATATATGAATTTTAATATTTCAAGTTGATGATGCTGATGAAAATATAATAACCCTTGCTTTAGGTTTTAGTGTTGTAAAACACTTGTTTACATAGTCACGTTGTCAAAGATTTTTGTCATGCAAAACAATTATTGTAAAATGCGAAATGACGTTTAGATTCTTTTTTAATGCCTTCAACAACCATGACATTGCATACAAATGTTTGCAAATGACTTATTTATTTTTGTATGACTTTGACCATGAAGCCGTGATTAAGCATGAACGATAAACATTGTCTCACAGAAAACCGGCTAAGCACGATGAGATACCTCAGGCATAATTACTGCCATAGGCAGTAGCTTACATCAGGTTATCCCAGTTCGTTTGCCGCCAAGAATAAAAACCTAATAAGTATGTATTCATTTCTTTCAGGTGATTGCGGGGCTGATGATAGTTTTAGGGTTCTCGGTGTACGGCCATTTCCACAACTTCTCCTTCTTCTTCGCTAAGAGCGGCAGGTTTTTCACGCCCTCTGTACTCAGTATTATTTTGGGGATGTTGCTGCTCATCATCACGCTGGTTGGATTCTTTGGCAGTTTGAAAATGAGCACATGCATGGTTAATTTGGTATGTTTTTATACTTACCATTAATTTTATATGAATTAAATAACGAAACGCTTCTATCTATAAGGTTCGGTAAAATCAATTACGGATATTTTGGGCATTATGTGATATATTGCTTATGTAAAGACGTTTAAGCAGAAAAATAATTGTCATACTCGAAAAAAAAAAACTTCCTTTAGGTATATGGGCGAGTTTGCATTAAGCGGAGAGTCACCCATACATGAGATGATTTTTTTACTTTGAGTATATTTTTTTGCCTAAACGTCTTTATAATAAGCAGTAGATCATATAGGTACCCAAAATATCCGGAATTGATTTTACCAAACCATATATCTATCTACATCTACATCGTACTTATTGAGGATGGATGGATGTATGGATGTTTGCTACTCTTGCACATAAAGACAACTGAACGGATTTTTATGAAATAAGAAGGATAACTACTTATTTTTCCGAAAAAGTACGGTGTTCCCGTGGAACACTATATTTACGTGGGCGGAGCCGCGGGCAAAAGATAGTGTAATTTATTTTCATACAAAATAATTAACAATAGAAGTCAGTTTCGCTCCCACAATGACCTTGTGAAACAAATAAAATCATATTTTCATAGCAGCATACTTACATAAGTCATCATATAACATATTACATGTTACCAATCTACCTACCGCATCTTTATCTCAAACTATTATTATTGTAAAATGATTATGTATTTTAACAATCACATAGAATTCCTCGCGCATCTTCTCGGTTCTCTTACCTACTCACTTATTGAGGAGAATGGTGCCAGATTAATTTTATCTTATATGTACATACTTTAAACGAGCTAATCTTGTATTTTCGGAATCTCGGAAACGGCAGCAAGTATTACCATGAAATTTAGTATGCAGGGAGTTTTGGGGGAGAAAAATCGATCTAGCTAGGTCTAATTCGTGGGAATCTGCGCATTTATAAGTTTTATAGATATTTCATTTCTTTCATCGTGCAGTTATATTGAAATAAACAACAGTAAGAAAGAAAGTAAGAAACAGTACCTGGGCAATTCTAGTACCTACATAAAAAAATATATCACAAAAATATATATTTTTGGCCGGGATTCGAACCCACACACGGCACTTTCCGAATTTCCGAACAAGGCAAAAATTATTCATACTAAACTGCCAATCGGACTGACATATTAAAGTCGAAATTATTGATATATATATCAAAAATATATATTTTTGTGATATATTTTTTTATGTAGGTACTAGAATTGCCCAGGTACTGTTTCTTACTTTCTTTCTTACTGTTGTTTATTTCAATTAACAAATCACTTAATTCCAGTACGCGTTACTGTTAAGCATCATCCTGCTACTGAAGCTGATCGCGGTGATCCTGGCCTTCACCCTGGACGCCCAGACCCTGTACGGCTACGTGTCGGTGCCCGTGTGGGGCTACACCGCCGACCCCGAGATACAGGCCGAAGTGGACCAGCTGCAGCGGTGTGTGAGTATATTGTCTATACAGAGAAATAAAACTAAAGTGTCCGTTTGTAATTTCAAATTAACAGCTTTTCACATAATGCATATATGCGAGTGTACTTACAATAAAATATCAATTTTTAAAATTTTTGTCTGTCCGTCTGTTTGTTCCGGCTAATCTCTGAAACGGCTGGACCGATTTTCATAGGACTTTCACTGGCAGATAGCTGATGTTATACCTAAGGTCTAACATAGGCTACTTTTATTTTATATTTTTCCCACGGTCTACCGGATTCCGGACAATAGCCCAGCCCAACACCAAATCACAAGTGCGTTTTTACTCTTTAACCCCCACTTTCCTTTAGCCTCCATTTTAGCAGTAATTTTCAAAAAAGGTTTATAAAATGTTTTGAGGCGTATTTGTTGCAAGGAAAATGTTCAGAAACGGGTCGAGCAGGAACTTTGTCGATTGCACATTGTACACTAGGTACTTATAACTAATATTCGTATTATGTTGCTTTTCAGCTGAGCTGTTGCGGCACTGACTCCTACTTGGACTACGTGGGCATGGAGTTCACGGCGAACCACTCCACCGTAGTGGTGTCCACACAGGTAGACGGCGACCAGGTCACGGTGATAGTACCGGAGTCCTGCTGTATGACGGCCGGAGAGGTCTACTGCAACAAGATGAGGGCCGTCGGCTGCAAGTCCGCTGTTATCGCGCTGGTCGTGCAGAACGCGAGCGTCATTGGCGTGCTGGGAGTGTCGGTTATGTTTATTCAGGTATTGTCTTCTACCCCCCTTGCTATGGTTGCCAACTATACTGTTAAAAACAGTATTTAAATACTGTTTTTCACTACATTATACTTTTTACTGTTAAACAAAAATAAAGTACCTATACAAAATACTGTTTTAGCATCAAGTATCAGAAGACAAAGATTTTCTTGAAATGAGTACTGGTCAAAAGTGGAGCCATTTATTAGTAAACTCCTCAGAAGAATTTAATAATATTACTAAAATTGTCTCATACTTACTTTCTGTTATTGCATTTACTGAAAGAGTTTTTTCAGTAATGAATGCAAAGTGAAATAAAAAATGAGCTCCTCATTTATTTTAATTTTAGTTATGATTGTGGTGAGGCGTATAAGGTTTTTAAAAAGACTGTAAATTAATAAGTTGTGCGAGAAGTTCTAAAAATGTATTTAAAATATTAAATAAATAAAATACTGTTCATTCTAAAATTTTATCTTGTAAAAAAAGTTGGCAACCCTACCCCTAGCGCAGTTACCGATAACGCCACAGCGCGTGTTGCGCCACGGTCGAGAAAGTTATTTCGCACCGATAGATTTACTTTGCGCAATATAGCTTTGTCGACGCGAGGGCGATACATCATCTTACGCATGATCGTCATGTGACGAAGGCTGCATACTTTTATATAAATCCAATTTGGATATGCCTATAAGTCTGGCAAATACTTTGGAAATGCATCTCTTAGGCCTGGACTATATTGACCGGATTTCGTCAAGCCGGGGAAAATTTAGAGCACTGAAAATAGAGCTCTGTGCTGTGAACAATAGATCTGAAAATCGAACACATTAGTGTCAAGTCAAATGTCAATGTCATGACATGAAAACGAAGTGTCGAGTGTCGAAAGACACTCGACACTTCGTTTTCATCTCTATTGTATTAGCGCAGAGTTCTATTTTAAGTGCTCTGAATTTTCCCCAGCCTTTACGGATTCCGGAGCGTATAGTGCCAGCCATGAACGTAAAAAAAGGCGGACACCGCTTCAAATTATGAATATTATTCACACCGCTTCGTAATATGAATAGTGAAGCAATCAAACTAAGACGGCCGTATCGTAGCGCCACGTGCCGCACGCACACATTCACAGCAAAGTAAGACGATCGGCCGCCAGTACGCCAATGGCAATTATCCGTAATCTCACACAAACGTTATTCGTCGCCATTTTTGGGCTTCACTCAATGCTTAGCTCACCTTCCGTCCGCCTTTTTTTTACGTCCATGAGTCCCAGCCTTAAAAACTTTTTTCAGCTGCTCGGCATCATATTCGCTCTGCTGCTAGCGCGTTGCATCAGGAAACTGAAGAGTGAACGCACATTCCTGGCGTGGAAGATGAAGGAACAAACGATTATGGCGAGGGAAGCCGACGCGAAAGCGAATGACGACAAGGTCTACATAACGCCAAATGAATCTAGCACTGCTTAATCTCAGAGATACTTAAATCAATTGCTGTGTGTTACCACTTAGCATCAGGCAATCGTTTGCCTTAATCCTATAAATATATCTGCTATGTTGCCCAGTATCTCTAGATCAGTAGTTATATAATATGTATTAGTATATTTCTTGTACGCATAGAATAGAAATTGAAACAAATTATAAAATATACATATAACAGTGAACAGTATAATAAAGACAGTTTTTTTCAATAAAATAATATAAAATTATAATATTATTTTTATTACGAGCTACATTGAAAAGGGCAAGTTTTGTGTCTGTGTGGAAAAAATATAAACTGTGGTATCAAGACTATTGAAAAGTATTGTAACGTGTCGCTGATTGTGGTGCCTAGAAGTCCAATTGCTTTTACAAATTATTACAAAAATTTATTTTCTTATTCCCAAAACAAAGCTGAAAGCTTTATGCATTGAAACACTATTCTCTCCAAAATAAATACAATATTTACTAAATACATACATCTATTCATTATAATATGTACAAAAATCTAAGAGTTTTTACAATATGCTATACCCTTAACAGACTGGAAACACTCTTGTGTCTTTGGCGTTAGTCCATTTTTTCAATATCTAATCTGATGTCCGATATTGCGCGGATAATGAACAAGACAGGTAAAATATGTTTCATATCGTAACATATACCTGTCTTTCTTACATCTATGTAAATTATTGGTGCAATATGCGATAGAATACCACTATCTGAAAATGCTATTAGAGTTTTTACATTATGCGGTATGATATTGCTATATTGTAATGACATGATTAAGGTCTTTTGTCAGTAAAAAGAGAATTTTAAAGGCCTTAAAGTAAGAAACTACCATTAATAGAATCAGAAAACTTGCCTCATTATTCTATGGATTCATTTGTATTTCTTTATATGTATCATGATGATCCCAGAACTGTTTACCTTTATTTCTTATTTCCACTCCTATATCCTCATAAGCACCATTATTCATGTAAGGTGGTGTGAACTCTCTGTACGCTATACAGACTCTTCTTGAAGTGATATCTTCTCGCAGAACACAGTGTTCCCAATGATATCTCGGTTCTCCGTACAACACCATAAGTGAGCGCCTGTAAATTATTTAAAATTAAATGTTATATAAAATGTTATAAGAAGTAACTTAGGTTATTTTTATCTCTGGGTTAATAGTTCTATGCAAAGTTGCAAGCACCAGCTAGTGTTAAATAAAATAAATAATTAGAAGTTAAATTAATATTTGCATGCTTTTTTTATATTATAACTAAAAGTCCTAGTACCTACGACTAATAATTTTGTTACCAACTATTGTAATTAATACTTTTAGAGCAAATAAACTACTGAATTGAACCTTTAATCCTGCTAAGTACTATAAATGTGAATGTTTGTGACTTTTCATGCAATAACTACTAAACAGATTTTTATGAAATATGGTATAGTAGTTTAGGCTTTACATTGAAACATCGGCTTATATTTCATTCCAAAAACTTGACTAGTCCCACGGGACTAGTAACTTTTGCGTGCACAATGTTACGACATTGTGCACGCAAAAGTTAATTTCTCAGAAATCATACACTTTTCCACGATAAAAAGTAGCCTCTGTCCTTCCCCGTGGTCTACTCTATGTCTGTGCCAAATTTCATCAAAATTGGTCCAGTAGTTTTGGAGCCTATTCAATGCAAACAAACAAACATACAAACACACTTTACCTCTTTATTATATTAGTATAGATGTAATGTGTTTCCGTGGAGTACTAGATTTGTGCAGGCAGAGCTAAAAGGGCTAGTATGAAATAAACAGGAGTCAAGACTTAAGATTACCTGGGCATTGGTAGTCTAACAATTATGTCCATGTCCTCAGCCGGCTTACACACTTCTAACATGTTATAGCCATTTGCAACTAAGTCAGTGTTGATACTGCCATCACTTCTAACAACTGCTGGATATTCCTCTGCACAATATAAATTATATTTTTTGGTATCACCCCTATAGGGAGTCATGGTGAGAACAGAGTCCGATATACAGTTGACAGTGACTATTCTCTCTCCCCATATCCAACAATCATCTATGTGAGGATCAATTGAAGCTCCCTTCTCTGGATCATATTCCAAAGAACATTGCTCAATCACTTCATAACCTTCTAAAAGTGGTACTGAAAGAAATCTGTCCTGCAAGTATTTAGAAAAAGCAGGAAATCCATCAAACTTGCCAGGTACGACCTTCTTCTTCTTAAAGTTTGTTTTAGGACCGAAATTTTGTTTCCTACGGCCACTTTGTGAGATGTCCCATGGCACTTCATCAATGTTTTGCATTAATTCAGCTTCTTCATCTTTGGATATAAAATCCAATTGAATATAAACACCTGGATATTCTATAGGTGTCCCTTGGTGGTTGGGATGATCTTTATAAAGATTGACATCCCACCCAGACCAGGCTTTGTTGCACAAAGGACAGTATACATAGCCCTTTTCTTTATCTAAATTTATTGATGTTTTGAGGTTACTAGCACCGTATTGAGTCTCACATATAAGACAAGTTCTGCATCCTTTGCACCCACAGGGACGTGGTTTCATTGTAACAACGAAAAAGCGTGCCTTGAATAGTAAAATGAGCACAACAAAACTTTGTAAAATAATAAAAAATTTAATTAATTCTGTTTTGGAACTTGACGTTGACTGATCCTGGTCGCAGGTCGACTGTTAATGTCACTGTCATCTGCGGTCTGCAAAATGTCACTGTCACTTTCATAGGGATGTGCAAGGCGAGAAAAAACATCGATATTTTTTAAGCGGCGAGTTGGTGGGATCGAATTTATAAAATTTAACAAATTGAAAGTGTATCTTGACAACATAATATAGCATGGACTTGGTTATAAATACGAGTTAACATAAATACAAATAAACGTGTTTAAAAAAAATAGGCGATCCAAAAAATGTAATAATATTTTCCTGTTGACTTTTGTAACTTTGGTATAATTAGAATTTAAATAAACTGGCCAAGCCGGACTTGCGCACGTGTTCCGTACCAACCGGCAAAAACTTAATCACGTTTTTTGTATGGGAGCCCCACTTAATATCTATTTTCTATCATCATTATCATCAGCCTATCGCCGTCCACTGCTGAACGTAGGCCTACATTCGCCTTTTGGGAACCATAGTAATACATACATATAATCACGCTTCTTTCCCATAGGGGTAGGCAGAGACTGCCTCTTTCCCGTAGGGGTAGGCAGAGACTACTCTAGAGAGGAAAGACTTCTTGCTACGATCCATATACTTGGTTCGCTTCGTCCACTTTCACTCTTATCATTAATTCCTCCTTTTACATTCAACGTAGCGAAGCGGCTCTCCATGGGCCACTTTTCGCCTCCGCGAGAACGAGACGTGATGGGTGGCGAACCACATCGCCGCCATTTTGGATAATTAAATTATTTTTATGATTATCCATTGCGTTCCCACGGATTGGCGGAGAGGGTAGGAATAGGGAAAGGGAAGGATAGGTGGTGTGGAAAGGAAGATTGGTAAGTTAGAGTGGGAAATAGGAATGTAGGATATTACCTCCCAGGAGAGCACGGGATAGGACAGTAATAGCTAGGGAAGCCAAGGTCGCATACCCGTATACTATACCACAACTACCGGACAGGTAAGTTGGGATGTGTATCCGATGACATGAAAAAAGGCATAGTATAATTAATATTTTATTAGAGCTAGATAAATATGATTACAATAATAATATTATGAGTTCACTTACCTATTTATTATATTTTAATACTGAATTAATAATTTTTATATAAATAATTTAAAATTTTAAACGTTTTTCCTTTAATAATTGCAAACCATTTAAAGTGTATTTTAAATAACAGTGAGTTTTTGCCATGATTTACGTAACTCTTATATAAATTAATAACAATAATTTAATAACATCAAAATAAATGCTACTGTTACATTTCCATTGTCCACATGGTTAGCGATTAAGCGATCAACGCACGGCTGTAACGCCGATAAAATAAAGTAGGTTATTTGATACATACCTACCTACCTAAATGCTCATGAACAGTAAATCGAGAACTTTTAGCTTAATAATTATAAATACATACAATAAAAAGATTTTATGAAAATTTAACATGAAATATTTACTTACATGATTAAAATTTTTCAATTTAATACCTCTACAAAGTACAAAAGGTTTGTGGTAGTGTTGTAAAAATATTTTACCTATTACATTATAATTATTACAGCTATCTACCGTGTCAACATAGAAATATTTTTGTTTCAAAAGTCAAACTCTTATTCACCGTCGTGGAACCAATTTGAAAACGTGCTTTTAGTGAATATTATAACTTTACCAACATTAAGCCAGAATAGGGAAGCATTTCATTACAATCTATCTATTTATGCGATTTCTTGTTTGTGACGACAAAACGTGATTTAGGTACGTACGTAGGTATCGTCAATAGGTAAACAATTTGTTATTTTTTTTAAATAATTATTTTAAAATAATAAATAATAATCATTATATTGACAATAAATCGATTGATTTTTAACGGGGTGTATGTCTTACAAACAGATTACCCACATTAGATTATATATCAGTCTAATGTTGATAAATAAAGATATTGGATAGTTGCAGAACAACCGGTCTATTAATACTGATACATATGAAATGCTTAGGTAATACTTTTTCATCATCTTTTTCGCCTCGAAATCCGCAGTGAGAAAATAGTTCTTCTCAATAAATGATACAAAATTCTCTAGTACCTATACTTTCTAATTAAGTACTTAGAAAGAAATTTTCCTATTACCTAAGTAGGTAACTTAGACTGTAGTTTACTGAAACTTTATAAAAATTAACATATATTCACGTTAAATGAATAACTTATTATAATATTAATAACTAGCGACCCGCCCCAGCTTCGCACGGGTACAATACTGATACTAATACAGAATGTCTTTAAACCTCTAACAAAACGGGCGAAATCTAGTCAAAACAAACAGAAACAAATTAATATAGGTACCTACTAAAACTCAATGAAGTAGGTGGGTATACTTTTATCTAAACTCCCCCCCGCACGCGTACCCCCGCCTTGGTGACACCCACTTCGCAACGGGCCGTGCAGCAGAAATCGCAATATTTTAATTTCGCCATAACTTCAAAACCAAAAGTCCAATTTCAATAATTCAAAGACCAAATATTATCTACATAAACTGTACTTAGTGATGAAATAATTTATTTCGATAAGGATTAATAGCATGAGTAAAATAAACGCGTTTAAATATAGTCCAAAAAAAAAATGGTTGTTGTGCCTCACTCGACATAGATAGGTATAGTGTGTCGCGGACTTTTTTGTAGATATTTATAAGATCTACAATTAATTAGAACATTGTATGGTTCTATCTTTTATAGTTTAGGCAGCGTACGCAAAATAAGTAACTTTTCTGGTTGATTTTTTACACCTTGTGTCCGAAAAACCCAAATATTTTACGGAACCCTATTTTTTTTCAAAATAAAATTTAGCCTATGTTACTCGTGGATAATGTAGCTTTCGAATGGTGAAAGAATTTTTGAAATCGGTCCAGTACTTTTTGAGCCTATTCATTACAAACAAACAAACAAACAAACAAACATACAAACAAACATACAAACAAAGTTTTCCTCTTGATAATATTAGTGTAGATAATCATAATTTGACGCGAGATATAATATAATATTGAGTATTTAATATTATTATTTTAGCCACTGTGTGACAACACTAGTTATGTATTATGAGTATTTTTTAATTATAAAATTTTAATTCGCTATAAACCATCAGTCTAGGTCCTAGAAAAAATATTGATTATAATAATTATTTTTACACTTTCATAGAAATTATATAAATACTTAGCTAATGTGCGGTCGCGGAGCACGAAGAATTTCGTACATTGACTTATTGCTACTTGTCTCTTTCTCTCGCCCACGAATATATAATATTGCTATCGCACTCCTATCGCGTACCTGTGTAAACGCGATAGCAATATATTCGTGCGCGAGCGAAATTCTACATGCTCCGGGACCGTAAGTTAGAAAGAGACGAGCGTACGCCAGTGCAATCTTTTTTGAAGAGTTCTCACTCAGTTTTCAATTCCAATAGTTACTTACTCTAGGAATAGGTAGCGATCAGTAATAGCATAGGTAGGTAAATAGCTACCAAAATTAAATCACCGAAGTTTTTTTTTCTTATACATTATTTTCAAATGTTGCAATAATTATATGATTATTTATGTTTTGTGCACTTAACGAGTCAATGAAATCTATACTAATATTATAATTGCGATATATAAATATAAGTCTGTCTGCCTGTCTGTTACCTCTTCACGCTTTAACCGCTGAACCGATTTTTATAAAATTTGGTATAGACATACTTTGGGTCCCGGGAAAGGACATAGGATATTTTTTATCCCGAAAAAGTAGTGTTCCCGCGGGATAATGTTTTTACGCGGGCGAAGCCGCGCGCAAAAGCTAGTATGAAATATGAATGTATTTGTAATTGAAGGTGAACGCTTACAAAAACATTTTATTCATATTATACATAAAATACAATAGTGAAAACAATACGAAGTTTATTTTTCTTTTTCTCAAATTAGAAATCTCGAAGCTTTACGTAAGACAATATTATCAAAGAGTCTATTATAGCTCTAACTTAGAAAGTTAGTTAAAACTCATATTTGGAGTGCGACTTGTTCACGTTTCGTGAAAATAGTGTCTACAGGACATAGGAGACCCATATAGGGTTCCTGCCCTATCTGATACCTCGTAAAAGAGTGAATATAGAGCGAAATATGTGCTCCCGTGCTCGTGTTTGTCCCTTTGAAACGCAACTATTAGATATCCCTAGCTACATATTTATCTATTTAGATACCTAATTAGGTCACGTATAGGTAAGACATAAGTTGAACATTTAACAGTTCCACGTTCATTGACTGCTGATTTTATGTATGACAAAGTAATAAACCTATGTAATAAACTAAATACCTATATATAATCTTATGTACAAATAATAACGTCCAAATTTTCACAAAATATAATATCAAAATGATAATTTAATCAAAGTTACAAGACCGGCTCGTAAATACGAGTACATATTCAATATTTTAAAACACAGCGTCTTTCTCTACTCATGCCAAAAAGTCATAGGAGGCTCATTTATTCATATTGAAAGGCTAAGTAAGCCAAAAGTACTGTATCTTTAAATTTGTAACAATTTTAGTTTTTTCTCACTATTTGAGGTTATGTAACGCCCATCAAGGTGTCCACCGTAAAGGTGTTAAAAGTCAAAACGACTTGATCTCGTTGGAGAAGTTTTCACGGCAAAAGTACCATGATGACTTAGTCGAACTCATCGCAGTAGGTACAAAATATTACCTACAGGTACATTTCAGATTTACATTGCAATTCCTTTAAAAACCCTGCCGAGCTCGTTAGACTGCGACATGTTATCTTCACAAAAGTATCAAAACGACTCGGTTGCGCTATATACGCATCGGTTTTAACGACGAGCGTATCAAAATTATTAAACCGATCTCGTCGGTTTCAAAGTGCACACGTTTATGACGAAATCGTATTCTCTCAGTCGAGTTCGTCGAAGTCCAGCACGTGGAAGGTTCTCGCATGAGGCGGGGAGGGAGTAGGGGGAGCCACGCGCAGCTGCGGCACACGAGGGTTCATAGGACTCGGCGCGAGGCTCGCGGGGGTCACGAGTTCCCTCCCGGGGGGTCGCGCGGGGGTCGGCCCCGGCGCGCTCTGCTAGTCATCCACCAGCTCCCACAGCATGAGGCCGGCGTCGGACCCTCCTGACGTCACCACGCACCGGTCGTTGAACATGAACCGCGCGGCGTATACTGAGCCCGTGTACACCTTGCTCTCGTTGTACTCGGCTTTTGGACTCGCGCAGGGGTACCTGGAAAGAACACGGCATAAAGCCAGATTTATGTAATGTTATGTTCCGCACACACGCGTGACGCAACGAAAACAAAACATAGACATAAAGTTTTTTCGTGTCTTCCATATAGATATTTGGGTTTTAGCAACGTAATTCACATAGTTTTCTAATAAATTTTTGATATTGGATATTTTGTATCGAAATATATCGGCCATAAATATCGATACATATATCGATACTTTTTCAACAAGCCTAGTTACTAGTAGCGTTGTTTTTTATATGGCGTCGGCTTATAACCTCTCTAGCGTGTCAGAGTTTTTTGACAGATAACCATTTGCCAGTGTCAAGTATAAAAGGCGAAAAAATAGAATATTCCTTCAAATTTTCGTCACCGTATTTCGTAATCGCCAAGTCCATTTAAAAAGTCAGGGTAGTCAATCAGTCAAGTCAGTCGATTCAGTAAAGTGGTAGACGCTTTACTGAAACTTCCTAGGGAGTTTTGGCGGGAAACCCAATTTAGCACGCATTTTGTATCACTTTTTCACACTAGTGCACGTTAAAAAATAACAGAAGTCTTTGGTTATATCTCTATATTGCAGTAAAACCACAGATTAATAAATAGTTACTACGTAAAACGCCATACTCACCGTCTCTCAGAGTAAGTACTTAAAAGCATCGTCTAGTCTGCAAATCTAGCACAAGCTAGCACCGGTCCTGGCTGTCATTAGTATAATAACGTCAATAATAATTTATAATTTTTGCCTACAAGTGAGTATGGTGCTTTACTGGCTTCCTTCCTTTACCTTCAGTGAGTACAGAGTATAAACAAACCTGAACAATCTCAGGTAGCCGTCGGAGTCCCCGGACACGAGCAGGTCGTGCGCAGACGAGCGGCTGGACGTCGTGATCAGTGACGTCATCGGGTAGAACCGGTTGTTCCACATGCCTGGGGAAAAAATAAGTATCATTTTTACATCCGCACTCAAAGGGTAAAACTATTGCCACTATGACAACAAATACTAAAGACAGAAAAAAAAATTAAAACTGGCTCGCCATACAACAAACGTGATTTTTTTGCCGTTTTGTACGGATCCCTTTTTGCGCGAGTTCAACTGGCACTTGGCCAGTTTTTTATAGAATTACACCTACAAAAAGCAAACGAGCAGGCGAATTGACTGTTGGTGAGCGATTACCATCCGTAACTTCGTATATGATCATGGCTCTGCCACGGCATACGGTGAAGCGGTCTTTCCGTCCCTTAGTAATTGAGATAAACCAAGTCCTTCAGTATTGTATAGCTCATAATATATCTAGCCTGCAATTAACTTTTGACAAAGAATTCAACGAAAATGCAAATTTTTTTTAAACGTACCTGACACCAGGAACCCGACCGTGGCGTTGTAGGTAGACCATTTCACGTCCTTCATGGCTATCGGGCTCTTCTCCGGTGATAAAGCCTTGATATCCCCTACAAAACAAATTATTGTAATGGAATATAATTATAATTGAAACAATAAATTTTGTTAAAATATAATAATTGAAATAAAAAACCTAATACATACGTACCTACTTTAAATATTTTTAGTCCGTATACCAATTTCGTAGCTCTGCTACGGCTGTAGCGCTACGGGCGTAGCAATAAAATATTGTCAAAGATGTTTTTACCGATATATACATATGTACTAAAATTGTTTAAATAATATTTCTTTCAGTAACCCTTGATATTTGGTCTATAGTACACCTGACAGGTCTTGATTTACCTGCGTGACGGGATGGTTGCTGCGCATCTGGAAGTGCTTCTTGTACGGCGCCCAACTAGTCCTAATACTTGTACTACTACAGATCACCTGACCAGTGTTGATACTCACAGAAGCACATAGTCCTGCGTGACGGTCTGCACCTGCAGGTAGCAGCCGTCGAGGCTCCAGTCGAGCTGCGCCAGCGGCTGCGTGCCGCGGATCTTGTTGGACTTCTTTTACGGCGCCCGACTAGTCCTAATACTTGTGCTACTACAGATAATCCGACCAGTCTTGATACTCACAGAAGCACAGATCGTAGTCCTGCGTGACGGTTTTGCAGGTAGCAGCCGTCGAGGCTCCAGTCGAGCTGTGCCAGCGGCTGCGTGCCGCGGATCTTGTTGGACTTCTTTTACGGCGCCCGACTAGTCCTAATACTTGTGCTACTACAGATAATCCGACCAGTCTTGATACTCACAGAAGCACAGATCGTAGTCCTGCGTGACGGTTTGCAGGTAGCAGCCGTCGAGGCTCCAGTCGAGCTGCGCCAGCGGCTGCGTGCCGCGGATCTTGTTGGACTTCTTGTACGGCGCCCGACTAGTCTTGATACTTGTTGCTACTACAGATCATCTGACCAGTGTTGATACTTACAGAAGCACAGGTCGTAGTCCTGCGTGACGGTCTGCAGGTAGCAGCCGTCGAGGCTCCAGTCGAGCTGCGCCAGCGGCTGCGTGCCGCGGATCTTGTTGGACTTCTTGTACGAGAAGCCGTCGCGCGACACGCGGAATAGGTAGATGCTACCGTTCTGTGAGCCGATGGCCAGCATGTCGCCGGCTGGGAACAATATTATGTTATCTTGAGATGTTTTCTACAATACGGTTCAAGATTTAAAAATAATTGATGTAACATGTATTTAAAAATGATCAAAGGAGATTTACAGATGTCGGTGACAAGTTACGGATGACGGTTATGCTTAACGGATTATGTATGACGGATGACAGATAACGAATGACAGATAAGGGATTTACAGATGTCGGTGACAAGTTACGGATGACGGTTATGCTTAACGGATTATGTATGACGGATGACAGATAACGAATGACAGATAAGGGATTTACAGATGTCGGTGACAAGTTACGAATGACGGTTATGCTTATCGGATTATGTATGACGGATGACAGATAACGAATGACAGATAAGGGATTTACAGATGTCGGTGACAAGTTACGGATGACGGTTATGCATAACGGATTATGTATGACGGATAAGGAATTTACAGATGTCGGTGACGAGTTAACCTGTGAAGCGCCTTGACACTCTTTGACAGATTATGCCGACAAGCGTCGGGCCTTTTTGCCACCAAAAATTAATTTTCCTTACATTCTCCCGCAATTTTTTTCGCGATTTTTTTTCGCAATTTTAATGTTAATAAGTAAATAAAACCTATGGATGATGTATATATTTAAAAATATAATTAATTTCCTAAGTGATTACGTAATATAGAAACAGATTTATAAAAAATTACAATTAGATTCAGTATAATTAAGTACCTATCCACTTGAAAGTAAACATTTCAATTAACGTAAACACTTGCACTGATTGTTTACTTTTGACTTCGTTATTGACACTCAAGTGGGAACATGCCAAATGATACCTCATCACACACATTACGGAGAGGAAGGAGGAGGACGACCTCATTCCCTCATGACAGATGCACGGAGTACCGACCTCTATAAATCATATGACGTTTCCCGTCGTGTTTTTCTTCAAGATTATAATGTTTTAATGTGAATAAAACATATGCATGTTATATATATTTAGAAAGGTGATTAAATTTCCTAATTGATAATATAATTGGAATTAAGAAAAATACTAGTTTAATAAAAGAAATCTTGATCCAAACACAACACACGACTTTTTCTTATATTTTTATTGCAAATCTAAACTAAGGCCAAATTTATGTTTCTATATAGTAAAATTTGCTTAATTTACGTAGGTGCACACATTATATATAAAATTTTAATTCAAAAACCGATATAAAATAAGTTACAGTTACCTACTATAAAATTGACAGTCTAATTTCGATTCCCGCGATTTTTATTTCTCCAAATTATATTGTTATAATTTATGTACTACCTATGCATGTGATATATATTTAAAAAGTAGAATAGATTTCCTAAGTGATGACGTAAATGGAATTTAGAAAAATACTCATTTAATAAATGGAATCTTGATACAAACACATAAACTTCGTCTTTTTTAATATTTTGTTTTAAAACTCAAATAAATATAAAATGTATGTTTCTATACAGTGAATGTTGCTTTATTTACGTAATTGGATATATTATACATAAAAATTTAATACAAAAACAGTTGTACTAACAAGGATTGGAGCAAAACTAATTACAATTACTATGAAAAATATCTGACATAGTACATATTTTGATTGCTCAATAAACTGTAACTGGGACATAATTAAATACATATTTTTATATTTTTATACATTTCAGGATGTTAAATATTACAGTAACTCATAATTTTTTTACAATGTACAATAAGGGAACTCCCTCATTGAACCCTCCGAAACTAGGCCTATTTTGACGGTAATGTCTTAGAAAAACAATCATAGTAATAAATTTACTTATTCTTATCCATATATTCTATTCGTAGACTCTAGAATAAATACCGTTCTAATAAAATTTCTACTAAAATGTTCAATTCAAAATGCATTTCACAAGAAAATCATAAACTCACTATGAAATAAAATAGCAATAAAAACGTATATTTTTCATTCGATTTTCTGAAGTAATCTGTAGTAGATTTATGGAAAATACTTAGTATACGCATAAAAAACTTAATATTAATTACATAAATGTATAAATTATGTGGTACAAACAAACCACTTATAAATTAGAAATATATTCTATAGGCATTCCCGCCTTGCCACCAGGCAGCAAGCGACGCTTGAGAGCCATGCTGTCACTTGCTGCCGTGCAGCAACTGACGCTTGACAGGTTAAGGATGACGGTTATGCTTAACGGATTATGTATGACGGATGACAGATAACGAATGACAGATAAGGGATTTACAGATGTCGGTGACAAGTTACGGATGACGGTTATGCTTAACGGATTTTGTATGACGGATGACGGATTGCAGATTACGAATGACGGATAAGCAATTTACAGATGTCGGTGACAAGCTACGGCTGACGGTTATGCTTAACGGATTATGTATGACGGATGACGTATTACAGATTACGAACGACGGAGAAGGGATGACGGACTACGTACCCGTGTTGTATTGCAGGCAGGTGAGCGGCGAGCCGCACACGCGGACGGTGGCGACGTGCGCGCCGGCGTCCGCGTTCAGCACCACCAGGTGACCCTCCGCGCTGCCCGCCGCCAGCGCGCCGCCGCCCGGGTGCCACGCCAGAGAAACGCATTCGTATCCCACCTGACAAAATTCAAAGATGAGAGTGTGGCGGACCAATCAGCGCACAGTCCTGAATCGCGCTATCGAAGTTTCTGAAATTCGGAACTATATAGGACATCTGAAATGCATACAAGTGGGCTTCGGCCTGACCGGGCATACCATCTCGCTCGGTCGGAGATCTCCCTTTGGGGCCTGCCACCACATGTCTCACAAGAGCATTTTAGCAGCCGTCGGACATTGATTTACTTCTTATGTAAAGACTCAAAAAAGTCATTACATGTTTAAGTGACCATCTCCGCTAAAGACAATTCAAAGATGAGAGCAATTTCTTCGGGCATTGATTTATACTTAATGCAAAGACCGAAAAAGTCATCACATAAAGGGGACTATCTCCGCTAAACGCAAACTCAACCATTTAAAGAATGTAATTCTTCCACAAAATATCATAACGTGGGGGGGGGGGGGGCTCGGGTGGCACTTTTAAGGGGGCGGCAAAACCTAAGTAAGGGGGCGGCAAAACCTAAATAAGAGGGCAGCAAAACCCAATTAAGGGGGCGGCAAAATTGACGTCCGCCCCGGGCGGCAGACACCCACGCTACACCACTGCGCAAGAGTAACAAGTGCTAAAGTATCCTTATCCAAAAGATGAAGAAAATACGTGCCTTCACGTTAATCTTCTTGACTATCCATACCTGCGTGGCGAATATATGCTTGTGTCCCTTCCACAGCGCGATGTTCTTGTCGTGGCCGGCGGTGGCGAACAGCTCGTCGTCCGGGTGCACCGCCACGCCCGTCAGCTGCTTGTAGTGCCCGAACACCACCTGTGTACGTTTGTATAATTCAGATAAAATCCGTAAAACTAGCTTCCTTTGAAGTATTTATTTGGACTGGATGTTTCTCTATAAGGATAAAAAAGTGGAAACTGTAACGCTCCATGAGAGGCCATTTTAAAGGTACTTTTGCTGCCATCCAAAATCATGATGACCTCTGTGGCTCAGTGATTGACCGTGTTGGTGTTCAAGCCGAGAGTCGCGGGTTCAAATTCCGGCGAAGGACCGCGGGTCAAATTGCGGGTAGATGCTGCGTCAACTGCTGAGCAACTGACCTGGTTGAACCGGCGCTGCAGCGAGCCCTCAAGTATGTTGTTGCGCGTGGTGCCGACGTACAGGTTGCCGTCGTTGCGCCCCGGCCGCTGCGGGTAGATGCTGCGTCAACTGCTGAGCAACTGACCTGGTTGAACCGGCGCTGCAGCGAGCCCTCAAGTATGTTGTTGCGCGTGGTGCCGACGTACAGGTTGCCGTCGTTGCGCCCCGGCCGCTGCGGGTAGATGCTGCGTCAACTGCTGAGCAACTGACCTGGTTGAACCGGCGCTGCAGCGAGCCCTCAAGTATGTTGTTGCGCGTGGTGCCGACGTACAGGTTGCCGTCGTTGCGCCCCGGCCGCTGCGGGTAGATGCTGTGCACGCCGCCCGCGGCCTCTAGCAGCTGAGCAACTGACCTGGTTGAACAGGCGCTGCAGCGAGCCCTCGAGGATGTTGTTGCGCATGGTGCCGACGTACAGGTTGCCGTCGTTGCGCCCCGGCCGCTGCGGGTAGATGCTGCGTCAACTACTGAGCAACTGACCTGGTTGAACCGGCGCTGCAGCGAGCCCTCGAGGATGTTGTTGCGCGTGGTGCCGACGTACAGGTTGCCGTCGTTGCGCCCCGGCCGCTGCGGGTAGATGCTGCGTCAACTACTGAGCAACTGACCTGGTTGAACCGGCGCTGCAGCGAGCCCTCGAGGATGTTGTTGCGCGTGGTGCCGACGTACAGGTTGCCGTCGTTGCGCCCCGGCCGCTGCGGGTAGATGCTGCGCACGCCGCCCGCGGGCTCTGGTAGCTAAAGAAAAAAATCATGAAAGGCAAGGGCTTAAGCTCAACCCGACGACATACAAAATATCGTCGTAAAGTTAAAATGTCGTTGTAAGTATATTAAGATACGTTAAGCCTGTATATGAGTACCTTTGTCTCCGTGATTTTCTTGTAATTCTGTAAAGTATCCCAAGCTGATATTTTTCTATCCTTTTCACCACCAGATATGAGAGTACCTTCTGACAGCATGACGAGAGAGCTAATGCCTTTCGTGTGAGCCTGACAAAAAATTAATTGGCTTTAGCAACATATTTATAATATCTATACATGTAGTAGAGAGATTCTCGTTACTAAAATAGATAAATCAGGCTCTCTCTTTCTCTCTCTCTCCCCATAACATTTTAATTTAAGGTGCAGTTCTTTCATTATTTATTTTTGAACTTTCTAAATCATTTTTTTTATTGAAGGGGTGAGTTACAATAGTGAAATATTCCCTACAAAACCTTCAGTTTCTGGCTCTCACCTCGAACTCGAGTCGCACGAAGTACGCGCCATCGCTGTCGACGCTGTACACGGTGATGAACCCGTCGCTATCCGCCGTTACCACGTCACCGTCCGCCTCGAACTGCAGAGCGGTGACGTGCGAGCGCGCCGGCTGGATAGAGAGGGATGTGTTAAATGGAGACAGAAGATGCAACTACCTCAGTTGCACCTTCTATTTCCATTTCACTGCTACTCTATATAATATATCAGTGGGGATATATGTTAGAGTAGCAGTAGACAACCAGGACAGGTAGAGTAGGACTAAAATGTAGATAAAAAATAGTTATGAGAACAGCATAGAGTTTACTTAGCAAAATAAAATTGGAGAATAATTAGTGTGTGCTAAAGAACAGATGAAACGAGAGTTATTGATACTGGATAGAGTGAAAATGACCAAAACATACTTGAGTAAAAATTTTTGTGTATCAGCAGTATTACAATTTTTAGTAACAGTCGATCTTAACTTACTTAATTACAAATAATTATCTCGTATTAGAGTTCGTATACTAAAAATATTAGCCTTCGGCAGGCCTTCCTCCACTTAAACTTTAAGTCTACCAAATTTCACACTAATCCGTATGCACAATTCTCGTAAAACCGTAGGTACTTGAAATTTTTGCTTCACGTATTAATGTAATGATAAGACAATTACCGGCTTTATAATATCGGTTCTTTCGAAGAAGCCGTCTTTTCGACGGTTCCAGAAAGCTAGGTGTCCTTTTCCATGAGTGATGAGTAAGTTATCGTCTAATGGGTGAAAAGCAGCCCCCGTTAGTTCTTCTTGTAGCGTCTGTAAATAATTAAATTGAAGTAAGTGAAGTAGTAAAAAGTTGAGTAGCCAAGACTAATTAACAAAAAAAAAAGTAAATATAAGACGCTGACGTCAATTATAAGATTAAACGAGGTTTCTGGTCTATTGGATATTCCTTATTGGTCTATTGGATATTTCTTCGATTTAAAGCGTTTTCACGTTAGAGCGTTTTCGCATTAAATCGTTTTCACACTACGCGATATAATATAACTAGACATGAGAAAGTTTCAATATGAAACATCTCGTAACAAAACATCTCAAGGGTTAGAAAATGTGAAAACCGACGACATAAGAGCATTTCCGGTCCGTTAGGCGATATCGTAACGCGTAATGTGAATACGCTCTTATGTGAAAACGCTCTTATGGGAAAACGCTCTTATGTAAAAACGCTCTTACTTTCTTTTAATAAAACAAAAAACGATATGATTAAAAAAAATAAGAAACGATTGACAGTCTCAATTAGCTTAATGTACTAAACTAGCTTCATATCGATAAAAATATCATTTTTATATTTAGGTGAATTGTTTTTATAGAAATACTTAAATCGTAGGAATTCCGTCTGCGCACTTATTTACTAACGTTGAATGGAAATATGAATCGAGAGTTTAATGTGATTTACATAGCTCGGGCAGTTGCCTAGCAATATTGGAAACAAATACAGACGAACAACTTTAGGAATACGGTTTTAAACTTTATTTACATAGCAATAAGAGTGATTATTAGTCGTGACTGACAAAATATGTGGGAGGGCTCAGATTATACTACTAGGTAGAGTATAGTGACAACCATAACAATTTTATCGATATAATATATAAATATATCTGGCACCTCTACCTGGTAAATATTATGTATTGAAGATCCTACGACTATTATAAATGTGAAAGTTTGTGAGGATGGATGGATGGATGTTTGTTACTCTTTCATGCAACTGAACGAATTTCGATGAAATTTGGTATGGTAGTAGTTTAGGTACTGGATGAAAACATAGGCTACATATTTTTACCTCGAAAAAGCCTACTTTATTCCCGTGGGATACCCGATACTACGAGTATATAAACGCGAGCGATGCCACGAGAAAAGGTTGTTAGAATATAAAAATATATTCTTACATTATAAGCTTCAACGATCTTAAAACTTGAAACGAAAATAAAATGCCAAACGCTAAAACGACATTAACTAAAAGTTTATTAACCTTTGTGTGGTAATTTCTAAACAATGTATCAAAAATTTTCCACCTTTAAAATGTTTAATTCTTATCATTGCATCTTCGACGTTCGTTTACCCTAAAACCTTGTGTTTTAATTATTATTTTGGAAACTTGTTACGTTCGTGTATCGTATCGCGATGGCTGCAGATATATTTGACAGGGCACCGTCGGTGACGACGTGTATCGTGCTTTTGTGCTTATCACATCGACAGACCTTGAGATCGGGGTGCCTTATATGTTACATACATTAACATAACCGATAGTATTTAAGATAAAACATAAACGTCATTATGTAACTTTTTTGAGCGCACGTTTGTGTTGTCCATCAATTGTATTATATGTCACCTTAACATTTTAAAACCGTTATATTGTAAAATTACTAATGAGATCGTAAAAATATGTCGAAAGAATATTATATATTTATAATCCTCTCCTAATCTCTATAGGTCGACCTCTGTGGCTCAGTGGTTCAGCGCGTTGGTGCTCAAGCCGGGGGTCGCGGGTTCAAATCCCGCCGAAGGAACAAAAACTTCTCAGAAGAAATCGTATATCAAAAGTCAATATTTTCAAAGATACAGCGATTTGTCTACAAAATTTCGCGAGTCTTTATACCAAAAAAAATTTTTTTTTTTTTTTGCGAAATTGGTAAACAAAACCTACATCATTAGTTTACTCACATCATATACAAAAACATTCATTATGGTAAGTATGAACTTAAACGCACAAATATCGGAGATATTTACAAATATATTCCTGCGGCCATATACTTCATATACTACTTCATATAACCTACAAGTGACGTCATTTGTAGGTCGACTTTAGTATGGAGCGTTTTTAGGAGGCTCGCGAAATTTTTTATACAAATCGCTGTACCTTTGAAAATATTGACTTTTGATATACGGTTTCTTCTGAGAAGTTACTCATATTTAAGAGTACTATTCATTTATGCAATAAAAAAATAGTCCGATTGCCTATTACGCGCGCGTAAACCTACGTGAAAGCAATGTATTGGGCCTGGTTACTGGTACCTCGACACGCGTGTCGGCTTTACGTTCGTATGATTAGGTGCTTTCTGGACATAGACTATCATTTGAACTCTTATGCTACGGCCAAACTTGAAGGCGAAGATTCGTGTTCGCATTGTCACGATAAAAGTTCGTGTTTGATCCATGACAAAGTGCTTGGCTACATCAAAAAAAAAAAAAAAAAAAATCACTACGTCGCGTAAATTCATTTCGCGGGAAACATGATAGAGGCGGTTGCGCTGTATCACATGGCGAAAGTGTAGCCAACTGCACGAACTTTGTCGCGACAAAACCCTTTGATGTGCGGCAATTTACTGCCAGTGGCGCGAAGGGCATTCGTATTCGCGAAGATGAACCGCGATAGGACGAACTCTTTGACCAGCCGTGTCGCGACAACGCAAATCTTCGCGTTATCGCGTTAGTATGGCCCCAGCATTACAATGGAATGTGTTACATCTTCTTGTGTAACGAATAAAATTATGTAGTTGAATTTTCAATAGCTATCTTAAAAAATACAGCGCCATGTCGCGTATCGTTTCGTTTCATTTCGCTGTGAATTGACTCTTAAATTTACTGATACTTTACAAAACCATTACATTTTGTATACTAAGGCCCATTTGCGCAGATCTGGGTTTGAAGTTAACCCTGGGTATCTTTCTCGTTCTTCGTATTTATGAAAGAGAAGGCATGATATTTTAACCCAGATGCAGGTGCAGATGCAAGTGGGCCTAATATTAGTTAAAGATTTTATTTATATATGCATTACTAAAGCCGAATATATAAGTTAGCAACCTACCGCGACTTTCCCCAACAGGTGTCCCCACTGCCACTGCCACACGGACAGGATGCTCTCCCGCCCCGCGTCCACCGCCAGCACGTAGCTGCCACCGTTCTACAAAATAACACGGGTCCATTGGCTAGCCGCACACACACCATATCATTGGCAATTCCTTGTGTGCAGGCCAATATTGCCGTTTTTTTGTATGTGTTGACTAGTATTGACAAATTTATTGTGTCAATAATATTGCGTGTGTGCGGCTAGCCATTAGATTTTAAATCTGGGTCTGGAATAAATAATGGACGCTGATAAGCAATACTGTATTTACTGATAAAACTTTTGATACATAGTTTAAATTGTCGATCTAGAGGGTAAATATTGTTGCTTATCAACGTCCTTAAAAGAACTTGATGTGTCAGACAACTGCATCCTCCTCGAAGATTTCAATACTAAAAATAGGCTATGATACATTTGACAGAACAAATCTTCATACAAGAAAAAGTTACGCCATCTTGATTTCACCATACCTAAACTGTCAAAATGGCCCCAAATAACTTCAAAAGTGGAGTCATTTAAGTGAGGATAGTTTTTACTTTAACATGCCTCGTCTATAAGTCTATTTTCCTCCATCTGAAAAAGTGAATTTCGAATGGAACGAATGTTGACGCCTGGCACTTCTCCGAGACGAGTAGACGAGACGAGAAATTGCCATGTGGATCGCTGTCGGCTGGAAGCTATCTAGTGTCCGTGTGTCTATAGATTTAACAAAAAATCTGTAAGAATAAGTGTTTGTTTCACAATCTTCTAATAAGTGTCAGTTAGTTTATAACTGCATATTTTGTCTCTGTCGCTATTGTGAAATAGGCCCTAAGAATGTTTTATATGCAAAAAGGCATATTCGCCATATAGCTGACTATGTCACGACGAGCGTCGTGTTTACTCGCTGCTGTGCTCGATCGAAAATATGCTAGGGGTAGGAGTATATGTTATAGTGGGTACTGTACTCACCAGCTGCGAGAATGCAACGGCCGACACGCCGGCCTCGAACTCCGCCATGCCGAACACGTGCAGCGTCTGCAGTGTGTCCGTGCTCCAGATGCGCACGTGCGCCTGCGCGCGCCGCCCGCGCCCCGCGCGCTGCCCGCTCGCCACCAGCTCACGCGACGGGTGCAGCTCCATACTGATCACATAGACGTTTATCAGCATTTCCTTGGTTCATTTTACAAGCGTAGCACAGCTGCTACAATATTCGTAGCACATCTACGAGGTCGTAGCGCTGCATTTCTAGATGTTATGCTACGACATTGTGTGCGTGTGGTTTGAGGGACCTACCTGAATATCCCCAAAATAAGTATAGCAAGTTTTAGTAGAAGTCTAAAAAAAATTGTAGAACAAATCTGGGAATTTGTAAAAAGATAGTTTAAAAGATATAGCCCTCAGAGTGTGGTCCCTCAGTTCACACACCGCTATTTTCCAGATCTCGAAAAGTATGTGGAAAATTATGGTTTTTTCACTACAGAATTTTAGTAGAACTTTTGTAAAAGTTTTTACAAATTTATCAAATACATAGCATTAGAAATAAACAAGCTACAACCACCGAAGTGTGGTCCCTCAGTTCACACAAAAATGACATACTCATTTCGCGATATATTACTGACTTTTTTAATTATTTTTCTACGTAGAGTTTTAGTAGAAAATTTGTAGAATTTGTAGACAAAATTTCAGCAAAATCTATCGGCGCATTTGGAAGATATATACCATTATGTTGGGTCCCTCAGTTCACACACTTGTGTATAAGAAAAACTCAAATAACTAATAAACGAGAAAAGTAACAGAAAGTCTACTATACTTAAATTTTAGTAGAAGTTTTTTCTCTTGGATTAGCACATAAAATATTTAATTTCTTGCTTCCTAGCTGAGATAATGTTAATTTTTTGATTGTATGAAAATGCAGAGTAGGTTACCACACAAGAGGCAAAATGAGGACAAGTCCTAATATTATTGTGTATGTTATACCTTATTAAATTTACGTTTTGCTCGCGGTTTCGCACCTTTTCACTATTTTAGGGGTTCATAGTACTACAAACAACCCATATACTTACCAATTATTAACTATGTACGTATTTGTGGTTTCGCTCTGCCCGCCCTTTTCTCTGTCCGTTCTTGCTAACTCCTTATATGTAATTACATATGTATTATATGAATAAAAAACTGGCCAAGTGCGAGTCAGGCTCGCGCACAAACGGTTCCGTACAAAACGGCAAAAAAAATCACGTTTGTTGTATCGGAGCCCTCGTTAAATATTTATTTTATTTTGTTTGTAGTATTTGTTGTTATAGCGGCAACAGAAATACATAATTTGTGAAAATTTCAATTGTCTAGCTATCGCGGTTCCTGAGATACAGCCTGGTGACAGACAGACGGACAGACAGAGAGCGAAGTCTTAATAATATTTTGGATCCCTTTTAGTACGGAACCCTCATTGATGAAATTTCATATTTTTTATTATACCTACCTATTTTCTATAAAAAAAAATATAGAAATCTTAGGTCTTCAAATTAATGTCAAGCTTTTATGAAAAGGAAAAAGTTAATTTGTGGGATGTACGGTGTAAGTGTGTGTGCTTTTTTGTGTGCATTTTTTTGTAGGTACTTAAGTGTGTGTGCTTTTTTTTGTGTGCATTTTTTTTGTAGGTACACCAACACACGATAGCATTCCACTTTTGAAATACAGTTCACGAGTGGTCTTAGTATTTTTTATCACTTCGTAGATGTCCAACAACGAAAGCATGACGCAACGAATGTATATTCAAGCGCAACAAATATAATATTATGTATGTATCAAGCGGTCGCTCATATTGTGTCGAGGCGAAACTCGGAAGGGTCCAATTTTTAACCATTTGCATTGGATAAACCTAAAAACATTTTCAGTATTGTATCAGAAGTATATTGCTGTAAGTAGAGACTTAGAGAGTTATTCGCCGAAGTAGTTTTTTCTCCAAGAACACTATTCCACGCGGGCGAACCCGCGAGCAAAAGCTAATATAACAAAAATATTAGGTGCAGTCATAATATTACATTGAGTATGTATAATCTTTGGTGCTGGGGGCGAGACGACGACGAGACGAGGACGAGGGCTCCGATACAACAACCGTGATTTTTTTTGCCGTTTTATACGGAACCGTTTGTGCGCGAGCCTGACTCGCACTTGGCCAGTTTTTTATTCATATAATACATATGTTATTACATAATATAAGGAGTTAGAAAGAACGGACTGAGAAAAGGGCGGGCAGAGCAAAACCACAAATAGGTACATAGTTAATAATTGGTAAGTATATGGGTTGTTTGTAGTACTATGAACCCCTAAAATAGTGAAAAGGTGCGAAACCGCGAGCAAAACGTAAATTTAATAAGGTATAACATACACAATAATATTAGGACTTGTCCTCATTTTGCCTCTTGTGTGGTAACCTATTCTGCATTTTCATACAATCAAAAAATTAACATTATCTCAGCTAGGAAGCAAGAAATTAAATATTTTATGTGCTAATCCAAGAGAAAAAAACTTCTACTAAAATTTAAGTATAGTAGACTTTCTGTTACTTTTCTCGTTTATTAGTTATTTGAGTTTTTCTTATACACAAGTGTGTGAACTGAGGGACCCAACATAATGGTATATATCTTCCAAATGCGCCGATATATTTTGCTGAAATTTTGTCTACAAATTCTACAAATTTTCTACTAAAACTCTACGTAGAAAAATAATTAAAAAAGTCAGTAATATATCGCGAAATGAGTATGTCATTTTTGTGTGAACTGAGGGACCACACTTCGGTGGTTGTAGCTTTTTTATTTCTAATGCTATGTATTTGATAAATTTGTAAACACTTTTACAAAAGTTCTACTAAAATTCTGTAGTGAAAAAACCATAATTCTCCACATACTTTTCGAGATCTGGAAAATAGCGGTGTGTGAACTGAGGGACCACACTCTGAGGGCTATATCTTTTAAACTATCTTTTTACAAATTCCCAGATTTGTTCTACAATTTTTTTTAGACTTCTACTAAAACTTGCTATACTTATTTTGGGGATATTCAGGTGGGTCCCTCAAACCACACGCACACTACGACATTTACGTTTGGTGTGAACCAAAGGTGTGAACATAATCATATTATAATAATTATTATAATATGAGTATAACTAGATGGAGCCTGTGACTTCGTGCGCGCGAAAGTTAATTTCGCAGAAACCGTTCATTTTTCCGCAATAAAAACATGTCTTTCCCGTAGTCTACTTTATATTTGTGCCAAATTTCATCAAAATCGGTCTAGTAGTTTAAATAGGCTCTATTCAATGCAAACAAACAAACAAACTTTTCCTCTTTATTATATTAGTATAGATAACAAGCTGACTCGACAAATTTTGTTTCGCAATGTATAAAAAATAGATTACGACCGATTCTTAGACCTACCGAATATGCAAAAAAAAATTATAAGAATCGGTCAAGTCGTTTCGGAGGAGTTTATCCCCAACACTATGACACGAGAATTTTATATTTAAAATATGATTTTAATGACGAATTTCGCCAGTGCAACACCTAGAGCACTTATTTATTCTGTGCCCAGAGGTTGCGACGCGCGTCCACACCACAGTGGCAGACAGTCCTACGTTCACGTACCACTGTATCTCCGCGACGTGGCCGGTGCAGGGGCCTTCGCGTCCTCGTCGCGGTCGTACATGACGGCGACGGCGGCCACGTAGTACAGCAGCTCGCCGGTTGGCAGCACCCACAGGTTGCAGGTTGCGGCGCGGGTCCACGCCACTGTGGCAGACAGGCCTACGTCCACGTACCACTGTATGTCCTCGGTGTGGCCGGTATAGTGTCGCTGCGCGTCCTTGTCGCGGTCGTACATGACGGCGACGGCGGCCACGTAGTACAGCAGCTCGCCGGTCGGCAGCACCCACAGGTTGCGACGCGCGTCCACGCCACTGTGGCAGATGGTCCTACGTTCACGTACCACTGTATGTCCTCGGTGTGGCCGGTGTAGTGGCGCTGCGCGTCCTCGTCGCGGTCGTACATGACGGCGACGGCGGCCACGTAGTACAGCAGCTCGCCGGTCGGCAGCACCCACAGGTTGCGGCGCGCGTCCACGCCACTGTGGCTGATGGTCCTACGTTCACGTACCACTGTATGTCCTCGGTGTGGCCGGTGTAGTGGCGCTGCGCGTCCTCGTCGCGGTCGTACATGACGGCGACGGCGGCCACGTAGTACAGCAGCTCGCCGGTCGGCAGCACCCACAGGTTGCGGCGCGCGTCCACGCCGCGGTACCCATACCTAGGGAAACCATCATTATCATCATCATCACTGGCTACAATGCGAGGAGAATTAGGCTTTGGTCCATAGGCTAAGAATATAATATATAACTAACGTAAAGAATCGTCATTCCACCGATTTACACGAATGACAACTCGCAGCTGTGTGTGCGTGGCTGGGCGAATGCGGAGGCGGGCGGGAAGGAACTTTTTCCCAGCCTGGACTATGGCACACGGGCCTAGCCACTGGCCGTTACATGCTTTGACTTAATTGACAATATAATTTCATAATATTTATAATAGATTTGTCTGACGTGACGCTTAAAATATTTCGGTATCAACCTTAGGCTTATTCTGACATTCACTGGTACTCGAGCTGTCATTTGTAGTGTATCGCCCCTGTGCCATGTGTGCAGCAGTGAGACACAACAGACTAACATAATAATAATAATAACAACCTAAATATATTTTTCTACAATTTCACTTTTCATTTTAAATTGCATTGTATTATAACACTTAGGCAGGGACTATATGATCCGGAAACCGGAAGGCAAGGGTAAATTCAGGGCACTGAAAACATAACTCTGGGCTAATACAATAGAGCTGAAAATCGAACACATGAGTGCCGAGTCAAATGTCAATGTCATATATGACAGCTCGACACTCGACTTTCAACTCTACGATTTTCAACTCTATTGTGTTAGCTCAACTCTGAGCTAATACAATAGAGTTGAAAACCGTGTTGAAAATGTTGTTGAAAATGTTTTCAATGCTCTGAATTTTCCCGGGCCCGTCGTATTCCGGATCATATAGTCCCAGCCTTACACCCAATCAAGCTGCATCTTCTTGTCCGGGGGCGAGTTGTCTATGGGCGCGTGGTGTATGGGCGGGTAGAACGTGCGCCGCAGACCGCGGATCGTGACACGAATAGGTTCTTCCTTCAGCACCTCCAGTAGAGTGTAGTCTGTAATAGAAAAAGACAGGTAGTTGTTTAGTAGTTTTGTTATTGCGAAACTAGCCCGCTAGTTACCGTGGAACTAATGGAAAAGAAGACCAATTTTTTTTAAACGGAACCCTGAGACAAAAGTATACGACTTATAATATTATCAGATATGTGCCAGTGAAAATTCGGTCAAAATCGGTCCAGTCGTTTCAGAGATTAGCTGGAACAAACAGACACTTCAGTTTTGTTTATTTGTACAGATTATTATCATAAAAAAGGAATATATTTGGGATTTGTATTAATAAATTCAGCGTTGCGTACCACTCTATTGGCCCTATATTCTAGATAAAAATTAGTAACGAGACTTAAATTTTTAATAATTATATAAGAATTTACCTGAGTTCCGTACTATCTCTCCTTCAGGCGCGTATAACACTCTCGGCCGGCTCTTGCTACGCGCCCGCCTGCCACGAGTGTCGTCCGATATCGGAATAGCCGCTAGATTGCCCCGTGATCTTGATCTGGGCAATAAAACAGTCTATTACTTTTATTTATAGTCTAGGGCTACATGATCCGGAAGAAGATCCGGAAGTAGAAGACCGGGGAAAATTCAGAGCATTGAAAATAGAACTCTGCGCTAATACAATAGAGCTGAAAATCGAATACATGAGTGACGAGCCAAATGTCAATGTGATATATGACAGCTCGATACTCGACACTTCGATTTACAATTCTATTGTATTGTATATTATGATACATAATTTAATCCCAGCCTTAATATTTATGGGTAAAATTAATAAGTAAACAGACCCCGATTTTCGTATTTACAATTTACTTTAAATGAATTACAAATGAATCGTCTCGATATAGTAAACTGATTTTTGGAGTTCGGACCAATCAAATTGGTTTGATGTTTATGGAATACCATAAGCTGTTTTACTATATCGAGACTGTATCGTAACCGCATAATTTTAAGATTTAATAAGCGGTATCGACTTAAAATTCTAAAAAATTGTTTCGTCGCGGTGGTCTGGAGAATCTAAGACTAACGCCCCCAATACACTTATTCTAGAAACGCAAGTACCCTCACGATTTTCTCTGAACTATACTATACGAGTTATTAAAATACCTTCTGATTGGTGACTCTATAGGCAGAGGCGCGCTGACGCGTGGACTGATAGCCGGAGCCGCCAACACGGAGCCCAGGTAGAATGTCTCCACGTCCGAAAATTCATTCCGCAGTTGGGAGAAACTTCGGACCTGTTAGAACATAAAGAAATTCTGGTTAAGAAACTCATATAGGTATCATATTATTTAAAATAGAACAGAAAAGAAAATGTGTTTTTTTTAACCAAATGAAACATTTAGCCCAACATTAGATTACCATATTACGTAAGTAATAACAATACGCCTAAGAACTTCCGTAATGTATAGAATAATAACAGGATTATAGCATTTCCCGACAACTTGTATGGTAGTATGACGGTCTCTATGCGTAGAGAGTACGCATGGAGACCCTCGTACTACCAGACAACGCGCTGGCTTTGAAGGTCACGCGCCCGCCGCAAAGTATCGGCTGCGGTGTTATGAGTTATCGAATTTAAGTATTTTATAGGATAATCTGGTCAAAATTTAAGGTCACTTGTTATATTTATGGAACGAGAATCGACTACTGATTACACTCCTTGAATATCTTTTTTTTTTGTTTGTTGTGCAGACACCTGTATAATATAAAAAGCCAATACTAAATATTGGTGCAAATATTGCATGCGTGTCGTTTATATTGATTTTAAAACTAATATTTTTTTTATGAAATTTACCTCTTGTCCAGTAATCGTGTACATTCGTTTCGCTCCGCTCATTTTTAAAACCTGCCCCAAATCTTCCAAGACTTCTTCAAAAGGCTGTGTTGTTCGAAGGTTCAGTAGGACTCGACACTGTAAAGCGTATTATATTTTTACAGGTTACTAACATAATTATTCAAATAAAGGAATTTGATTGTTTCCAAGTAAATTATTAATGTGAAATAATTAAATTCCTCCAGAATAAGTGCCGCATTTTCGGCGGCGCCGCCGGATTTTGCCTTTGCCAACACTGGAGCTGTGGCGTTCACCGCCGGTGCTGCCGCAAAAAATGTCATAGTACAAATCCTAATGCAGACCTGTGGCGTGTAGGTAAGTGTTGATTTACACCGAAATCCGATAGGCATAGGTCGCTAGCGACCATCGGCGGCCGTAAGCGGCGGCAGTTGTCTTAAGCGAAACTATGTTTTATAGTAATCAAGATACAGTTAAATTATATGACAGCAATGTTGCTGGCCGCTCCGCTGTCATTTCGGCGTGAATCGGCCCTAAGCGATTATTGGAAGCTCTCGACGTAACATTGTTAAAGTTATGTGTTTAACAATGTTACGTCGGATTAGGCTTTTGGTTAGGAAAAATAAAACTTAATGTTTACATTTTTTAAATATCGTCATGTTTACACTATTCACAATTTAAATATTTTTTTTAAGAAGAAAGAAAGTATTACAAAAGCGTCAGTAATTGTTCGATTCTATAAAGTATCGAGAGCATGCGATCAAGCCAAGGATTTTCAACGGAACAGCGCCATTATGCCAAATAACAGAGCGATTTCACTAAATGCAATTACAACCACTTTGCTGATTGTCGATATAGATTTGAACTTTCAAAACACTTTAATTGCGTTTTAAGCAAGGTTTTTTTAATTGTCCTACTGGGTAATTTTGATTCCTTCTTTCTTGAAAAAGGTCTAATCTATATTTTTTCTATACGACTTCTTATTACACGCTTACGATATCTCGATCATTCGAATTTATTAAGCAGTTTCTAAGTTGCATAATATTATGCTTATAATTCTGCACGTGTAAAGAGTTATATTAGTGATGGCAGCGGCAGGAACATACGAATCACTAATCCTGCCGCTGCTGGGCAGAGTCGGTTCGGACATGCCGTTCTTGCCGGAGCTCGCTATATACACCGGCACACCCACCTGTATGGAGTTATCCATGTTGTTGATGATGCGTATAACCCTGCCGCTGCCCTTGCCGCCGCCGGGCGGGGGCGCATCGGACTCGGCGACGGACTGCTTGCGCAAGACGCCGCGCGACCACCCACCGCCGTACCACATGCCGTTCTTGCTAGAGCTCGCTATATACACCGGCACACCCACCTGTATGGAGTGGTCCATGTTGTTGATGATGCGTATAACCCTGCCGCTGCCCTTGCGCCGCCGGGCGGGGGCGCATCGGACTCGGCTACGGACTGCTTGCGCGAGACGCCGCGCGACCACCCGCCGCCGTACCACATGCCGTTCTTGCAAGAGCTCGCTATATACACCGACACACCCACCTGTATGGAGTGGTCCATGTTGTTGATGATGCGTATAACCCTGCCGCTGCCCTTGCGCCGCCGGGCGGGGGCGCATCGGACTCGGCTACGGACTGCTTGCGCGAGACGCCGCGCGACCACCCGCCGCCGTACCACATGCCGTTCTTGCAATAGCTCGCTATATACACCGGCACACCCACCTGTATGGAGTGGTCCATGTTGTTGATGATGCGTATAACCCTGCCACTGCCCTTGCCGCCGCCGGGCGGGGGCACATCGGACTCGGCGACGGACTGCTTGCGCAAGACGCCGCGCGACCACCCGCCGCCGTACCACATGCCGTTCTTGCAATAGCTCGCTATATACACCGGCACACCCACCTGTATGGAGTGGTCCATGTTGTTGATGATGCGTATAACCCTGCCGCTGCCCTTGCCGCCGCCGGGCGGGGGCGCATCGGACTCGGCGACGGACTGCTTGCGCGAGACGCCGCGCGACCATCCACCGCCCACCGCACCGCCGCCGTACCACATGCCGTTCTTCTTGCCGTAGCTGGCGGCCTGGGGACGTATAACTGCTTAGAATAGAGTTTTTAGGATTATTGAGAATCTAGGGATCTTCTTTTACGTGAAACGTAAAAGAGAGTTACAGCGGTGGTGCGTGTGGCGAATGACGAATATTTACATTGTACAACAGATAAGTCGGCATCGTTCATGTTTTATCAGGGAATCTAATTTATAAGCTGGATGATTGATGTTATAATTTGTTCGTATTTATTTATTTTATATAGATTCTTCACACGTGTGAAAAGGTTTTTGATGCGATAAAATACCTATGTGTTAATCCAGAGTCTCAACTACTACCATACCAAATTTCATTAAAAAGATTATAACAGCAATCTAAATATGCGACTGAGTGTCGTCATTATAATACAAATAAATTATGAAAACACTCTGATGTTATGCTAATAGACAATGTTTTGTTAAAAAGGATTTCTATATTACATATCCCGTCACAGCCTACTTTTTCTTATTAAATATTAATCTGTACTTCTATACTAATTTGTTTTGTTTGCATTGAATAGGCTCCGAAACTAATGAACCGATTTCGACGGAATTTGGCACAAATTTATAGTAGACTAAGGGGAAGGACATAGGCTACTTTTTATCGCAGAAAAATGTACGGTTTCTGCAAAATTAACTTTTGCGCGCACGAAGTCAGGGGCAACATCTAGTAAATTAGAATAGGCAATCGGACTAATTTTTTTTTATTGCATAAATGAATAGTACTCTTAAATATGAGTAACTTCTCAGAAGAAACCGTATATCAAAAGTCAATATTTTCAAAGGTACAGCGATTTTTATAAAAAAATTCGCGAGCCTCCTAAAAACGCTCCATACTAAAGTCGACCTACAAATGACGTCACTTGTAGGTTATAGTATATGAAGTAGTATATGAAGTATATGGCCGCAGGAATATATTTGTAAATATCTCCGATATTTGTGCGTTTAAGTTCATACTTACTATAATGAATGTTTTTGTATATGATGTGAGTAAGCTAATGATGTAGGTTTTGTTTACCAATTTCGCAAAAAAAAAAAATTTTTTTTTTTGGTATAAAGACTCGCGAAATTTTGTATACAAATCTCTGTACCTTTGAAAATACTGACTTTTGATATACGGTTTCTTCTGAGAAGTTACTCATATTTAAGAGTACTATTCATTTATGCAATAAAAAAAAATCAGTCCGCTTGCCTATCGCAATAATGAGACTGAAATTTTCACGAACTTTTCGTTTTCGATCCTAGAAGTTTTAAATAATGAAAAAAAATATATTTTATTCATTAATCATTACAATTTGGCAACAATATAGCTCTGCCCCTGACACGATTTCGTGAGTTACAAGACTCAGTCAACACTAAATCGACTCGCCAGGCCACTCGAAGGCTGTGCTATGATTTACTATCTGCACTTGCATGATATTACTGAAGACCTAGAGAATGCAAATTGCTCGTATTTTCACATTAACAGTCAATGCAAGAGTTAAACCCCCTTACTAACACTTTTTTTTTTGATTGATTTTGATAATAAAAATATTTACGCAATGGATAAGCTATACAACGCTTTGTCCTTGTCTGTCAAGCAACTTTTCTAACGGATCAGATACCTACCATAAATCGGTAAATCTGACCATAATTTTTAGAATTCCATACCCAAAGGGTAAAAACAAACAAACATACAAACAAACAAACAAACTGCTCCTCTTTATTATCTAAGTATAGATATAATAAAATAAATATTAAAGCGGGGCTTCAATAAATGTAATTTTTTGCAGTTTTGTAAAAATTATGCCCTTAATACCATTTGCGGGTTTCCATATAAACTTGCTGCAGATTAGAATTTCGGGTCGTTAGTGGTCGGTCATGTCTGTATGACCTCATACAGACATGACCGACCACTCTCATATTTGCCACAATATGTTACATCGCTAATAAAATCGACTAACATTAAATGCATATAGGCTAATATATGACTCGATTTTTTTAAATAATCAAAAGTTAACTCTAACCCGAATACGTAAATTATATTACCCTGGTCATTATTACGAATCTATTGACACCTTGTTCATATATATATCGGTTTACTAAACCAATATAATATTTGAAAGGAAATTAAGGCGCTACGTTGGAACAAACATGCATACATATACCTTTTGTATTCCGTAGTCGGGTAAAAACTAAGTATTGAGACTTATGCAAATCAGAAGTTCCACACATGCGTGCGTCGCTGACGTAAGGTTTATCGCTACAATTTTACAACTGGAATTTAGACCACCTTCTTACGACCACTTTTTGTTATTTCTTACCGACGCTGGTATTTTTGACCCAGTTATTTCGACCCCATTCCGACTTTGCGTTTCATTAATGTATTAAAACCCCAGAAAAACATGTTAAATAATTATTAACGGTCATTTATTGCACAATAAAGTTACCCTTTTATTATTAGCCTTGAGAAAGTAAATAAACAATAATTGACCTACATAAGACGCAATTAGAGAAACTTTAGGTTACAAATCCAGGGCGAACATGTTATTTTTATCTCAACGAAAATCTTATAAAATTATGATTTATTTTCATCTTTCGTAGATTTCAAAATTTTCTGTAGAAATACTGTTACATTTGTATTATAAAGGTAGATAAAATTAAAAGAAAAACATAAAACATGAATTGAATTAGGACGATAAAAATTTAATGTTGAAGTCGTAGAGATGCTACGGTCGTAGGCGCAGCGCTCGTAGCAATCATTCGCAGTGTAGCTACAGATTTTAAATAAGGGGAACAGATAAACAGCTACAGGTATAGATTCTCTCTGTATATATAATTTTCTATTCTGTGCCGTAATATTCTCGCTGTTTGCAATAACAATACAATTTAGATATAAATGCATCTTCTTATCCTTATATAAAACAAAGAAAATAGCACCTTATTACAACAAGTTAAGGAGGCTGGTATACTGTTTTATTTATTGCAGTTGCATATTAATTAGTTAACATCTTTCAATTACAATTTATTCATTCAGTTACAATGTGTGATAATGTAACTTTAGTTATAGATTAATGTAACTTTTTGTTTCAATATTAAAATACAATCTTAAATTACATCTAAAAACTAACATCCAAAGCACATACTCACCAGGTTGTCGGTGATCCGCAAATTCTCCGCGCTTTTCGCGTAAACCTGGATCCTGATTCGCGATATTTTGAGTTCCGGCTACAACAAGCGTCGAGGAATCACTGACGGCGACGGCAAACGCGACCTTGGCTGATACTACCTCAAGGTCGCGTGTGCGTGCTATATCCGCGATAGTATGACCTCGGCTTGACAGGTGGGCAGTTGTCCACTTTTGGGGTGTAACTGTGATTTTGGGGGTGTGTGTATGGGGTTTATGGACGTGTATGGTGCAAGTGTGTCGCGGGCGAGGCCACGGCGGATATTGCTGCATAGCAAGTGGACTGCGGTGTTTTGTTGTTTTGTGGGATTAATATGTTTGTTGTTATGCTGCCAAAGACTTCGTTTTTGTTGAATACTTTTATGCCGGTACAAACTTCTAACATAGTTTACGGTCAAGGCTATTAACATTCCTAACATTATTCAAACAATATTTTAATTGTAAATTCTAGAAATTGCTTTTTGTTGTTATACTACTAATACGTTTTAAGTAGGTAATGATTAGCCCTCGTGTCTTCTATTTCAACATAATAATGCTATTTTGTTTGAGACTACACAATATTTCAAATCTTTATGATTTATCATTATCGAACAAGATTGCGTTACTATTAATGCTATTACATTTAAATATTTTATTAACGAGTCCCATTTTCAAGTAACACGAAAAATACCACAATAATTCATGATAATTGTTATATTTCATGCGAAATACATTTCCATGGGACCTCGTATTCAGGCTGTATCTAAGTACACGGCTCATGATTATTCATAAGCAAAACAAATACAAAGAACTGTTTTGTGAATGTGATATTAAATAATAATTGACTGTAATAACACCGTAAGTGGACTTCACACGTGATGCTTTACATATGAAAGAAATTGTAGTTTACCTACATTTTTCGAATGTAATAAGGCGTTAGAAATATAATTTAGGTTATAAGCTGTAGTATGCGCTTGATCACTTCGATTTTAAAGCCTTATTACTTAATTTAGTACATTAAGTAATTTGCGCGTTTGCCCCATTTTTAAAACGGCCCCTTAAGCTATTATTTTTTAAGATGAACGCACAATTGTCTTACGTGAACTATATAAGTCTTTGTCTTTTTAAAAGCACGTTACTATGCGCACTAACGTCGAAAGCATATAATCTAAGTCCACTATTAATACAGCCTATGTTCTCTAATCTCTAGTTTCTTCGACAGATTTAGGCAAATGATTATTATTTCTCAACGAAGTTATAACACTATAATTTTACTGTGTTATATTATTGTATATCAAGACACAAGTGTGCGTAAGACCACAAATCATTTCCCTGAATCCAGTAATGGGAGTGTACTTTTCATTGATCCATTGACATACAGGCTATATCTAAGGATCTCGCACTCTATACAAGAATTAAATGTATGGTCGCCGTCAATCCTTGTAACCTTATTACTTGTTACATGCCACTTTTCGACCTTATTACTTGGCAAAGGTTGAACAGTGGTATGACGGAAATGTTCACGACTTTACATATCGAAGTTTCAGTTATATCGTCGTATATTATATTATTCTTTTGCTGTTTTAAGACATTATACGGACATGTTTTGTGCGAGTGCGATATCCCTAGCTGCTATTCCATAGCTATGGTATGTCAACGGCACTACAACTTACAGGCGGCTCGGGTGTGTTGACAGGCAGCGATATGACGGTGAAGGACTCCTCGTCGCTGTCCATGCTGCTGCGAGCCGACGACAGCCAGCGTCTTCGGCTTGGGCGCCACACTTTTGTATAGTCTCTTCAACTTGTTGGGCAACCCGTCAACTTGGCGGTCAACTTGTTGTGCAACTAGTTGATTTGTCGTATAATTTGTAAACAGTTTCTGAATCTCTTTGTTTATACTCAAGAGTTAAAAGAGTGTAAAGTTTGAACACTTATCACTTCTAATTAAACAGTGTGATGTCACACTGTTGTGAAATAATTGTGGTATTAAAATTTATAACATAAAAAGAGCTATAATTATTTGTTTATTGTTATTATTGTGTGTGTGTGTGTGTGTGTGTGTATGTGTGTGTGTGTGTCTGTCCGTGATGAACTAGATTCAAATCGTTTCATGTGTAGCTCCCAAACACATGAAACGATTTGAATCTAGTTTTTTTTTTTTTTTAAGTTTGAGGACCTACATAGTTGGTATCCAAATTCCAAACTTAATCCTTTAGAAATTTGCATTCATAAATTACATACTTTAATCGATTGTTCAACATAAAAAAACGTAATATCTTTTACTTTAAAAACTAAGCTAGAATTCACAAGTTCAAGTACCTACTAGCTGTCGCATCGTCTGCATATGACGTCAGTACATTTGCATACCGCCGGGGAGATACATGATTGGTGCTAAATTATGGTTTGATTCTATGGCCTTCATACTCGCCATTTATTCGAAGGTTGTTGAAACGGTATCAAATATTATGGTGCATTTTTAAATTACCTACGTTGGATGAGTATCCTTCAAAAATTGTAATTTAATGATATGGTAAGGTATGCTGCTACTAGATATTATATCAAGGAATAGAATACTTATTGACAAGGATTTCTGCAAAGGTTCTTTGAAGTGAAAACTGCTTTAACGGCGTTGTGCACTTTTTCTGGGATGGGCAAAAAAAGTTTAACTCGCGTCAGGACACGTGTCCTGATCGAAAATTCGTAAGACGGAGGGAGAGTAGATCGACGGCGCGGCGTAGAAGAGGAAGTAATATCCCCCTCTCTTTCTAACGCGCGGAAAAAATATATGCCTGCTCCTGCTGTTTCGTTTAAGTTCAAGTAATCACTTCTGCCGGCACTCCCAGAGTGCAACCCATCTTTTTTTCAATGTACAACTGTCTTATACATTTACTCTTTTCAGTAGGTTAAGCCTTAGTTAGTAAATTAAAATGCCTTTAAATTTTATGCCCTTTTAGGGCACAAAATTTAAAGGCATTAATTTTTATCTATACTAATATTATAAAGCTGAAGAGTTTGTTTGTTTGTTTGTTTGAACGCGCTAATCTCAGGAACTACTGGTACGAATTGAAAAATTCTTTTTTTATATATTAACATCATGCTAAGTTCAATACGAGCGGAGCACCCATCAAGAATGTTACAAAATCGGGGTTTTCCTATTGAGAGCTTTCGCTGCGTACGCTGCGGAAACGGTTAAAGTTTCGCTAAAATGATATATGACAGAATTGTTCCCCTTTAAAAGTTCTAATAAAAGTCCGCGACTGTATATGTCTATCTTTTAAGGTTGGCTCACTATAACCTTTTTATTGTAACCAAATTTGTTCTAAAAGTAATCATTATTTGTGAAGGTGTTTTCATAAAGATGATATTAATCCTTATCCAAGAAAATACGTTATTCATTACAAGCATTTAATCTAGAAGAAATTTGTCGTTTACATTATTTGATTTCAATGAGTATTTTAGAAGAAGATATCGCAGTAATAAAATAATCAAGCGCGCAATAATAATGTGCAGCGCGTGGTGTGGGCGGACAGTCGTGAGGTGGAAGCGCTTCTCCTTCTACGTAAATGAAGTCGCAGGTAAATTTTAGCGATATCCCATTAGTCTTTAAGACCCAACTAGAATAAATTTTAATCCTCAATCTGTACACGAAAATTTGAAGAAGTGTTAGGAGGGAGGAATAGATTCTAGTTTCAAGCTCAGATGGAACTTTGGAGTCCAATTTCTATAATGTCAGGAATGATAATGATGATGTCGATCTGCAGTTACAACTTACAGTATGAAGTATCACGTGTGACCTTGTTCTCTGTAATTACGAACGCCTACTCAACGGTCGTTTTCTTTGTTTTTGGGCTATTGTTTAGTTTGTTTGCCTTAAAACATTGAAGGTCGAACGTCATTAGTCAATTTTACTTAGGATTTATACTCCAAAATTGAACAAAAAATCACTTGAAGGCAAAATTTTCCCACCGTCTAAGAATTTATGTTATCTAGTTTTTATTTTTGAAGTTATGCCATGGGCAATGAACATGATAATAATATACTATTATGTCAATTGTAAGGACTTTTAAGGGTGGCCTGCGGGTCTAAAAAGGCCACTAGCGCAATATCATCGCAATATTGCTAAAGTTCAATAATTTGCAGAGTTCCTTGCAATTTATATGAATTCCTTTTTGACACTATTTGACACTAAAGCAATTCTGCTTTTGTGGACCATTTCTATAAATTCTCATGTAAAGCTGTCAAATGAATGCACTTCAGCATATGAATTGTATCCAAATCATATTATGAATTGCAATTCAAGTGGCCATTTTACGATCGCTGTCATCTTTGATACAGTAATTCATAACAAGAATTGCCAAAACGGCCTTTTTAGACCTGCTGGATGTAAATAAAAAAAAAGTCTAATCAGACCATAGACTAATGATTGGTCTCGCTGGGCGCTTTACTAGACCGAGCCGACGTGCTTCTAATAATTGGTCTTGCTGGGCGCTCTACTTGATGGAGCCGACGTTCTTATCAAATACACACTCACTAAATACCCAGCTGAGGTCGGCTTACACGAGCCAGTCATATTGAAAGCTTTATGCCAGGTGTATATCCCGAATATTTTATTACATTTTAGTTAAAATTGGAAACAAAATGCCATGTTGTGTAGTGAAACTATGTAAAAATAATTCGAGGACAACAAGACAAGAAATAAGAAGGACACTGGGATCACATATCATCAGTAATTATCGTATAAATTCAAAATTTCAACATAAAATTACGTGAACTCAAAACACCATTCAGTGTTGCCGCGTATGCAAGAATCAAGTTCCCCGGTGATAATTATATGACGTAATTTTATAATCGTCATTGTATTTATTATAATCTAATAAGATACAATGAAATAAGTTATATATTTCATTTACCTAACATAATTATTGTGATTCTTCAGGATTCTTCCCGTGAAACGACCTCTGTGACTCAGTTGGTTGAGCGTGTTGGTGCTGAAGCCAGGTCGCGGGTTTAAATCCCGCCGAAGGAACAAAAAAGTTTTTCTGTGTTCCTGGGTCATGGATGTGTATAATATAATAAAAATCTTAAATATGTGTATAGTATAAAAGTATTAAATATTATTCCGTTGTCTGGTACAAGTTCTTCGAGAACTTACCACGGGATCAGATTGACGTGGTGTGAAGCGTCCATAGATATTATTATTATTAAAATAAATAACTATTCGGAAAAGACAGGTCAAAATACGAAAACAATGAAAACGTTACAGTCCTACTAATATTATAAATATGAAAGTTTGTGAGGATGTATGGATGTATGCATGGATGTTTGTTACTCTTTCACGCAAAAACAACTGAACGGATTTTGATGAAATTTGGTATGGTAGTAAGTAGTTTAGGCTCTGGATTTTTATCCCGAAAAAGTACAGTGTTCCCGCGGGATATTCGATAGTATATTTACGCGGGCGGAACTATTAAATATTATTATCGTATTAGCTGCCTCGACGCACGTTATTCTGTCTTGATTTATAAATAAATAAAAATGAAACCTAATCATTTGTTTACATATTATAACCTACCATTTTTCTGAAGAAGAATTCGGGCGGAGCCGCGGGCAAAAGCTAGTTTTTAAGTATTAACTTACCTGAATTTATAACCAACTAGCTTTTGCCCGCAGCTCCTCCCGCGTAAGTACATCATCTCGCGGGAACACTATCTTTTCGGGATAAAAATTATCTTATGTCCTTTCCCGGGACCCAAAGTATGTCTATACCAAATTTCATAAAAATCGGTTCAGCGGTTAAAGCTTGAAGAGGTAACAGACAGACAGACAGACAGACACAGACACACTTTCGCATTTATAATTTAAGTATAGATATAGAAGTATAGATTACTTAAGTAATAGACTAGAGCATAAAATATTTTTCCCGTCAAATCAGGCAAAAGTTGAGTAGCTGGCATCATTATTTTTCACGCACACTAGAATTTGTCACATTGTCACTTTACACACTACAGTAATTTGTAGCCGCATTGACAAAGTTGGAATTATAAGGGAATGCTCTATATTGTCGAGCGCCCAGCGAAACCAATGATTTATCTATGAATCAGACAAAATAACCAACCATTAACGGAGTATTTCATAGTCCAAAGAAGTATAATATAAGATATGTAGAAAGTTATGTCAGTCCCGGATATTTTCAAATTCGAAGATCGTCATTATAATTAACTATGGCATATTGGCTAAGAGTCAGGTCACATAGAAACGAGACGGGACGCGACGCGCATTTTAAAGATAGCGATTCCAATTTGAACTTTATTACACACAAAATACACGTTTTATTACAAGAGCGGCGCCGCGATACACAGCCCGGTGCGTCTCGAAATTAGAACTCTTGTTATGAAACATATATCTTCTTGTGTAGAGAATAAAGTTCCATTTAGGATATTTTATGATATTTAGGAATCCTAAATTAGGATGCTATCTTAAAAAATACAGCGCCGCGTCGCGTCTCGGTGTGGACTGATGCTAAGACCTCCGAGTGACTTGTGATATACAACCGAGGTACAATCAACATATTTCATGTCTACAAAAATTGGCATGAGTGTATGAAAACTGGGCCTCTAGTCGAGATGCATTCGATAATTTCGATGGCGAACTTCGAAATGAAAAATGTATGGGATTTGACATAAGTCATCGTTAAGTGACAAGTCGCTTGCGATGCGTTATGTCAAATCCCATATATTTTATTTTAGAACTTCGCTGTCGTAATTATCGAATGCATCTTGACTAGAGGCGCAGTTTTCATACACTCACGCCAATTTTTGTAGACATGAAATATGTTGATTGTACCTCGGCTGTACATATCACAAAATATATGAGTTTTGCGATTGGTGTGCTACGAGCATTACTTATAGGTCTGTCGACGGCGAGAAACGACACCGGCACGCGACTCCGTCACGTAACTTATATGTTATATGTAAAGCACATAATATAATATATAACCGTTACCGTTACATAATTTATACCAAATGTACACGGTTCAAATATAACAAGTAATAATTAATCATGAAAATGCATATTTTTTAATATTTCTACTGTAGGTAACACGTAGGTACCTAACGGCTGAACGGTAATACTCCGATTTAAAATATCAGTAAAATAAAAACCGGCCATGTACGAGTCAGACTCGAGCACATAGGGTTCTGTACCACTATACCAATATTTTATATATTTATTACTTATAATTTCGTTATTTTTGTAAAATATTTTTATAAATCATTGTAAAGTTGCTTTTTTATAAACAAATTATAATAACTTATGTATACCCGAATAATTAGTTTCTTTATACATCGAATATAACTTGAAATTAATATTTTATAATAAGGAACTTCGTTCCTATCTGGTGTCCCACGACACCACACGGTTTTTTCGTGATTTTATTTAAACACTTTGTAGACATGGTACACCCACGTAAAGTTTCATCTTTCTAGTTCTAACCGTTTGGATAATATTAATATCAATATCAATTTGTTTGTATGAGTAGTTACCCTAATGAATAATATGAAATGTTTAGGCTGCACAGTTAGTTTGACGTGTAGCACTCAGTGGCGTGGGGTTCCTTACATTCTTATCGGCTTCACTTACCACTTACCTTTTGAAGACCCGCACCCAAATCCCTACCTATTATAAGGCTAGGGCTTCCCTATGAAGGAGAACTAGTCTTTGCCACTGGTAGCTCTACTATTATTATGAAATTGTTTGAAATATTAAATATTGTCCAGTTACATAATATTTATTGCACTATTTCAGAATATTTAAATAGATAAAAATGTATGGTATAATTATAAATTATCGATATTAAAAAAAAGTTTTTTAACGCAAGTTCTGTGAACATTACCTTTTTAAATATTATAAAAATAATTGTGTTCATTTGATAAGGAACATAACTGAATAAAAAATTAGAAACTACCAAAATTGACGCACAAAAAGTTTTTGAAACTTTAAAAAAGTTTCAAAAACAAAAACCGAACCTCTGGAGATTATTCACTGTATTTATTACGTTGCACAACGACAAGATATACTAGTATAGCAGAACAGATACGTGGCTGTTCTAACACGCCATATGAGCCACTACACCCCACAGCAGCTGATAAATCCGCACCAGCAAAACAAAGTCGTCAACACACAAACTGAAACAACTTAACCGCCACATGGTTTCAACAAAAAGTGACTTTAAATACAGTGTGTAAGGTTTAGTAGGGAGCGCGCGGCTGGCGTATATCACGTTAGTGAGTTGGGTTCGATTTGAATCCGAAAACGTTGGTGTTTAGTCCCTCAAGGCCAGTCACAGTCAGGCCACGCGACCCTAGCGTTACGAACGTCAGGCCGATACACATCGGGCCCACGATTAGCCCTAAGGGTCTCGTGTAATTATGACTAAAAACAATTTAGCTCGAGCGACACGCACGTTCGGGATTGAAATCAAAATTTATAAAGTGGGCTAAGGTAAAACGGTAACCTTGGGCTTAATAAGCATTATTTACACCTCTTATATCAAGAAGAAATCTAGTAATTCAAGATTACAAAGGTATAGCTCTCCGCTAATTTAAATTTAACGGAAAACAATCGCGACTGCATAGATGTATTATATTAAAAAGAGGAGCGACTTTCATAAATTATCACTTTTTATAAAACGGAAGCATATACATCACATATTTTAACTAACGTTAATAATTTAAGTTATTACGACGTTAACTGAGTATAAAATTATTAAAAAAAACTGTCTAATATTTCGATTCTAATCATAAACTATTGTTTAATACCTACGTTATATTTATTATAGGCTGATTTAAATTAAGAAACATAGAAAACATTTTACAAGCAAGATGATAATTTTCCAGACTGTTATAGCGATTTTTCACATCTCAAACATTTATACTGGAAATTTAAATACGGTGATGATGATGATATATTGAGCAGGTACGTCTTGACCCAATTCGATCCGCCCGATCGCCTGACCCCGCCCAAACGGCCATTTATGCAGCTTATGCACAACGCCAATAAAACTTAATATTACAGTTCCTTTACAAAATACGATTTTAAAGTCACGTTACAAAAGGGAAAATAAGTCTTACAGTTGTATTCATTTTTGCATATAATAGAAAATTAAGGACATAAGACGAATGAAAAAGGACACTTGAATTTAGACGTATAATACTTTGTAGCTTTCTTAACTTTACTTTATAATAATTTCTCAAGCCCCCGTTGCACTACTGCAATGCAACAAGATAAGCCTTCGCTGTTTATATAGCAAACTAGCTTTGCGTGCGACTTGGTCCGTGTGGACCTGTGCTTTTGTGTCCCATATATGGAAAAAAATCCTTTCTTAACGGATGTCTATGTAATAAATTAACTATTTGCTTTCCAAATTTCAGTACAATTCATCCAGTGGTTGATATTTCACCATACATTTTTTAATTCCTATAAGGGGAAGAATATAAAAAAATTACATGTTCAGTCATTTGTCTTTATTAGTCGGGATATTTAATTTCGTAGAAACCGGTGATGATTTTAAATTTTTACCATACATTATATCAACCCTTATTTTAAACATTCAGAGCGAAAATTCTCATAAGCCCTGAATAATACGTATCTAATGAAATATTTCAACCCCTATGTCACCCTCTTAGAGGTGGAATTTTTCAAAATCCCTTATTAGAGTACGTCTAAAATTCTACATTGTTAATTAAAACTATTGTCCAAAAATCATTAGCGGTAACGGCTGTGCGAGCGTCTATACATATGTATGTCAGTCAGTTAGTGAGTACATCTTTCCTACATATAGAATTATAGATAAATATATATATGTATATGGTAAGCGAATGACATCCGCAACACGAGGATAAGCATGCTGTTGTTTCAAAATTAGCTACTGCATTAGCGACGCAATAGTTCACTATCGCATGAGATTTCTCATTTCAATAAGGTTGAGGTGCTTACGCACTCGGGTCATAAGGTCATTTGTTAAGCGTGTAACATCGCTAAGAAGTCGTTAAGGTGCCGCATTATTGTATTAGCGGTATGATGAGATGGACGCGATTAGCCTGACGTGGCGTTTTACTAAGAAATAATAAACAACTATAAACAAAAAATGTTTTTTAAAATCGCTCGTAAACATGAGACCAATAAAACTGCAAGTACATAATTACTTTTTCAAATATTATGTTTTACGGTGATTTTATTACTACTATTTAACTTTTATGCTCATTGAAATGCATAAATATGGGTATTTTGGTAAAGTTAAAGTATTAGGTATAAAGAATGTACTCGCGTGAAAATATAAGCCCGAAAGGTATTCATTACGCAATCGCTACGAAGTGCTACGCAATTGCTACGAAATGCTACGACAGTACAATTTCAACAAAATTTAAGATATTAGCACTAAAATGTTTTTGTTTGTTTAAATCACTTTATAATAACAACATATTATAACTAAAGATAATAATCATAATACTTAACGATTTTATAAGGACAAAAACCCTTTTTGTTCCATTTCGAGTACACGCATTATGCATAGTGCAAATTATAGTTACAAGCAAAATTGCTAAGAAATAAATCTTGATTTTATATCCATTCAAAATTACAATTACACAAGTGTAAATTCATTTTATGAATCAGCTTCAGGGAATAAATATTACTAAGGTTCGCGTGTCAAGCCGACGATTGCTCAATGTAAAAAACAACAAAATGTAAACGCCCCTACGTCTGTTTACTTATTATTCATACATTCGTTTAGTATTGTGATTATTTATTATACTAATGATTAAAAATATACTTTATTAATTTAAAGTACCTATAATATCAATCTAATATATAAAATTTCCACAATGTTAGTTACCGTACTCCTCCGAAATGGCTTTACCGATTTTTACCAAATTTTATATGCGTATTCAGTAGGTCTGAGAATCGGCTACTATGTATTTTCCATATCCCTAAGTGATAAGGGTTGTTCACCCTTATAATTTATAAGGCAAAACAACATTTGCCGGGTCAGCTAGTAATAATATAATAAATACTATGGACTCTTTACACCACGACAGTCCGGCCGGTGCTTATGTATCCGAAGAACTTGTGTTGAAGGTACCAAATCAAATCGAATTAAAAATATTTATCTTACAGTTTTTCGTGTTTGGAACCACCTAGTAAGTACAAAAATCCTTGTATTAGGAGGAAGCAGACAATGGAATGTATATTTAATACTTTTATACTATACATATTTAATATAGATATTTATTATACATCCATTCATTTAACATACAACACACAAAAACTTTTTGTTCCCTCGGCAGGATTTGAACCCGCGACCCCCAGGTTGAGCACTACCGCGTGCTACCATTGAGCGGTATAGATCGTCGATGTGTTTGTGAAGGTTTGTTCTTTATGACTTTAGCGTTACACACAACGGTTGTTTGTCTGATTCTTTAGCTAGTAGTAAGTGATATAATCCCATCTGACGATGACGAATAGGAATGACAATTAATAATTGACATGCTCGATAGTCCTTCAATATTACCAGATTTTTAATCCTATCCTAACTTACTGTGTTTTATAACGCATAACATATGAAAAATAATTAGTTACAATATTTTAGCAAAGTATTTTTATTAAAAATCCAGACAACATATTACGAATGTCGAATACATACTATAAACTCTTTAATTAGGGGAAGTCCATTAATCACCTGATGCCTAAAGGGGGAGGGGGGTCCGAAAAAAAATCACCAAGTATCACCAAGGGGAGTAGGGGGTATAAGGAGACATCACGTGTATTAATTTTCGAATCTAGTCTATGCATACCGAAATTATTATCGGTTGTAGATTCGTAGTGTTGTTTAAATACAAAGACAAATGACTCGTAAAGTATAGTTTTTAATTGCTTAAATTATTCGATTAAATTGTTTATTAAGTTAAAGTTTTTCTTCAAACATGACCTGCTTACTATGTAAAAAAATTACACGTGATCTTAGGTGGGGGAGGGGGGTAGTATAAAACCTCACCACGTATCACCAGGGGGAGGGGAGGGGTCTAAAAAGTTGTTAAAAACGTGATTAATGGACGGGCCCTTAGTCCGTTATCATCACTTTTAACGTTTTAAAAGTCCCATTTCCATATAATTATGTTTTAACGTTTGTTTACTCCATTTATTACTGCAAAAGATTATACGTCAGGTTAATACGTTGCCTTCATGCATACTAAGTGCAAGGTAGTGCATTGCCCCCGCGTCGGTGCCAACTCTATGTACTGTAAACATGTACGAGTACATGAGCCAGAAGAAAGGAATATTTGCTAAATCTTACTACTGAAGATGGATGGATGGATGTTACTCTTTCACGCAAAAACTACTAAACGGTTTTCGATGAAATTTGGTATGGTAGTAGTTTAGATTCTGGATTAAAATATAAGCTACATTTTATCCCGGAAAAGTGCAGAGTTCCCGTGGGCCGCGGACAAAAGCTAGTATTCAATAGTGTATTATAAATTATTTTAATATTAGGCATTACGTGATTGAGGTTAATAGGAATTAAGGCTTCAATTCATTGTAATAAATTTCGACGACGATCATTAAATAGTTTCGGAAGAGATATGTTACTTAAGATACGATATTTTTTTTTATTCGAAGTTTAACTTGACCCTCGGTTGATCGCGCTTTTTTGTAACGCCGTTGGTTACCGGGGGTCTTTAAAGACCACGAAAATAAATTGCTTAAAAATGATATTAATTTTTAACCATATTTATTTAATCTTAATAATATGCAATCAAAAAATATATAATTTGTGCAATGCTTAAAGTTACAAATTAAAAATAGAAGTCAAAAATTGAGATCATAAAAGAGTAAAAAAAATATTGTCAGTTACAGGGACTTCCGATAGAAGGGAAAACTTTTATAGTATAAAATTTTGAAATTTCATAATGTTTAAATTAAAATTATCAATATCAATGTCAGCTGTATAGCTACAGATATACTGCTATAACTATGTCGGTGACATGTACCCATAAGATTTTCCCTATTCATTTTATTGAAATTCTTTTTGTTTTAATCTTCTTAAAATTCTTAGTAAAATATTATGTAACAAATCACATAAGAAACACTTTAGTATGAAAAGTATATAGAGATAGGATGTCAAATTTACTTACGCAGTTGGTCGCGTGGGGTCATTGAAAGCCCCGACGTGAACAAACACATCCGTAACGAACAGGACTTGCACGCGGGTGTAACTTAGTTGCGATTATTTCAAGATACAATTCAATTCATGAATCTACCTAAATGGCGAAGTTGCTACGAAAAATTCCAATATATTTTTCATCTTTTTCGTAAGACCCAGGCTTTGAAAGGCCCCACGCGACCAATCGAGGGTTAAACACTTCTTATTATTTAAATAATGATAAAATGTAATAAATATAGTTCTAGAAGTTAATGTAGCCTCAAAGTTCTACTTTCATGTCTGTAATTATAAGATAATCGCAGCTCAAAAACAAATTTGTATTTTGTTTTAATTTCCTGTCCATGAATAGTTTCTATGAAATTGTAGGCAATTAGTGGTTTATCGGGATGCCGAATTTTGGTGTAATCAAAATGTAAATGCGTTAGGGGGTAAGGTAAGCCAGAGGTGAGGGGTAAATCCATGGGGTTGGGGGTAAATCTGGGGGTCTTATCCTCCGACCTACATCTGGCCAAGGACACGACCTCGTAGCTTATCGTCACGTGCCCAAATTACACCGGGCGGTAGTAAAAATAATAATGATAAAGAATATTAAGTAATAATGATAAATGCACCTAAAATCCTTGTGATTAGGATTTTGTATGCCACATTTTATTAAAATACCATAGGACTTTGTGATATCACCAATAAATAGGTTAATGATCATCAGATTAATTTTAATCAGTGTAAATAACAATTAAACTTAGTTTAATTAATATTCGTTTTTTCCCTTTCCTCTAACTTATTATTTTTGGCACCAACATAAACCAAACGTAATTTAATTTACACAACATTTTGTGTCTGACTAATTAGTATGACTTATTATTCGAATGATTTAGGATTCGTAACAACGAAACAGCCTATTTCTTTTAAATCTAGGCCGTTAGGGTTAAAACATTGCGTGGCACATTATTTTTAATTATACACAAACTGACATTTGCACAGTACAATTCTTACCTTAAAAGTTTTGTAGGAAGACACGACGTAGGAGGCGCCATCTTCCAGCTCCTCCAACCTGTACTTTCTGTCTCCATCCATGCCGAAGATGAATCTCGCTCCTCTGGGTAGCTCCAGCCTCTCTGACAGCCGGTCCAGCAGTGCGTCCATAGAGACCAGGTCTCTACCGAGCTTGAACCGGAATTCGACGCCCGGGTGAAACGGGTCGCCATTTCTGTAGAAGACCACTCTTCTCGCCTTCCAATAATTGAGATTCGCGTATCTACTCGCCGGCTCTGCTCTCACCGGTCGAGCATTTACTTCTGAACCCTCTGATATGTCGTCCGGTCTATGCGGCGAGGGCGCTCGGGAAGGCCGCCACTCGTGTTCCTTCTCGTCGTCGGAGGGCGGTTGCGGCTCGGGCTCGGGCGGTTGCACGGGTTCCGGCGGCGGGGGTTCCGGCGCAACCTGCGAACGGAGAGGTTGCAGCCGTTTACTTGGCACTCGACGCGACATAACGCATGGGTCTACCGCACGCGACTGGTCCGCGCCGCGGCCGCCCGCCCATCAATAGATACTACGTAGCTTAGATTCCATTCATGATTAATATTATTTAATTTCCTAAGTATTTTTATGAAAGTAGGTTAAGGTATATTTCGGATGAAGGCTTATTGGCACAAATAGGTACATTCTAAGACTCGCCTTCTCTTACATTACATCTACTTGCTATTTGGGGCATTTCACGTCAAGCGGACAACCAAAAAAAGGTGAGGTCGTGAATTTTGTTTATATTCTGGTCAGTTATACTTCTAGGTAACGTAGATGTGTACACACAATATTTTTTTCGTATCATGCTTTATTGCTGAGTTATGAGCTTTTAAAAATTTACTAAGAGTGAAGTCCGTTATTTTTGGATGCTTATTAATTGTATCAATTTAAATGTAACAAAAACTAAAAATTATTGTTTCTTGTAGTTAAAAAGTTTAAATTTTAATTTTTTTGTCGAATTCTAAATTTGAATTAAAAAATTAGAAAGTGATATCTAATAGTTTAAGACTTAGAGCATATAGAGTACATACACATAGCTTTACTAGACTGTATAATATAACTCCGTTATTTTTGAATGCTTAATATTTTCATCAATTAATTTGTAATAAAGAACAATAAGTAGTGTTTCTTATAGCTAAAAATTTTTAATTTTTAATTTTTTTATCGAATTCTTAATTTGAATTTTTTTTCGTATAGTAAACCGGAAGTAAAGATTTCAAATAGATTTTTTAAATACTTCGCCCATTTTAATTTTAAATATTTTAATCTTGGATTAAAGCTTTAAATGTGCTAATTCTTCACAAAAAAAAATAGAAAGTGATCTCTAATAGTTTAAGACTTAGAGCATATAAAGTACATACACAGCTTTTAAAGGGACTATTTAAAAAAAAAGCTATTTAAAGTTAAATATCTCGCAAACGGATACCTAAATCAAAAAATCGGCTTAGATACCTCTCAATGTTTATAAAAGACCTTTCTAATGATACCCCACACTATGGAGTAGACGCGAAAAAAAATATCATCCCCACTTTACATGTAGGGGAGGTACCAAAAAATATATATGTGGGGTATCATTAGATAGGTCTTTTATAAACACTAAGAGGTCTCTTAGACGATTTTTTGATTTAGGTATCCGTTTGCGAGATATTTAACTATAAATAGCTTTTTTTTGTTAAAATAGTCCCTCTAAAAGCTATGTGGATGTACTGTATGTGCTCTAAGTCTTAAACTATTAGGGATCACTTTCTAATTTTTTTTGTGAAGAATAAGTACAATTAAAGCTTTAATTTAAGGTAAATATATTTAATTTAAAAATGGTCGAAGTTAATCAAATATCGATTTGAAATTTTCACTTCCGGTTTACTATACGCAAAAAAATTCAAATTTAGAATTCGACAAAAAAATTAAAATTTAAACTTTTTAACTACAAGAAAAAATAATTTGTAGTTTTTGTTACATTTAAATTGATACAATTAATAAGCATCCAAAAATAACGGACTTCACTCTTAGTCAATTTTTAAAAGCTCATAACTCAGCAATAAAGCATGATACGATAAAAATATTGTGTGTCACCTAGAAGTATAACTGACCAGAATATAAACAAAATTCACGACCTCACCTTTTTTTGGTTGTCCGCTTGACGTGAAATGCCCCATTTCATAGCTGTTATCTGGACTGTACAGTTTAGAATATTGCTATAGAATTGATGTATCATGTACATTGTAATGTACTGTAATACTCAGTAAGCAATTTATAATATAATCTGCTGCAAATAATGCATTTATCAAAATATAATCTATATTTCTATACTAATATTATAAAGAGGAAAGGTTTGTTTGTTTGTATGTTTGATTGTTTCCATCGAATAGGCTCCGAAACTACTGGACCGATTTTGATTATATTTGGCACAGATATAGAGTAGACCACGGGGAAGGACATATACTACTTTTTATTGCGGCAAAATGTACGGTTCCCGTGGGAATCCCCTTTTGCGTACACGAAGTCGCTGGCAACATCTAGTCAAAAATAAGTATGTAAGAACGGTAAAACCCAGGTGCACGTTGAAGATGGCCATCGGCTATCTTTGTTTTTCTGTGGACATGAAAGATGTATGAAAAACAACGATTGCCGAAACACTTTGAGATCGTGGTCGCGCTGTACGTTGAACTCTATTACATACAGCACCTTATATTGTTAGGGTGTTATGTCCTATACTTAAATATTACTACTGCATTATAAGCTTTTACAATTTCACCCACGCTCAGTAGAAAAATTATGATCGATGGTTACAGGAATCCTGCAAGCATTAATCATTCCAAGGATTTTACCTGCATAATATTATGGTAATTTTTGTAACTTCATAGGGGGTACATAATGCAAAACCAATATATTCTTGAGCGCAAAAGGAAATCTATAGGGAACCGTATATTTTTCTACAATAAAAAGTAGCCTATTTTCTTCCCCATAGTCTACTCTATATATGTGGCAAATTTCATCAAAATCGGTCTAATAGCTTTGGAGCCCATTCAATGCAAACAAACAAACATATTTTTCCTCTTTATTATATAATATTATAGAATAGATTATACTCGTAGAATATTTGACTGTAATCCAAATTTGTAATTTATTTAAAGGCTATTTTGTATAAAATATAGAAGCATATCATAGATAGCTTCACTTTTTACGAAAAGTATTTTATTTTTATTTTTAAAGTACAATTTATACATAAAACGATGTAGCGGACTTGATACCTTGTAAAGCCTTGCTAGAGTTCAAGTTAACGACTGTCCAAGCTTCGTAGGTCATTGACTGTTCTCGTAATAGTGAACTATAGATTCCTATAGGACCATATATTAGATAGGGCTAGATAAGCGTTACGTTATTTATCGCATAACTTAATGACCTGAGTCACGATCGAATGACCCTTCAAGGGTCAGGTCAATATGAATCACGCCTGAATTGCGTCCAATAGCTTATACAAAAGCGTAACTAGCTTAACAAATAATTTGTCATATAACGCGTTTCAAATGAGAATAGGAACGTCAATGACCTTTTTCTGTCAAATATCACTTGAAATGTGCGATTTTCAGAAAAACTTATGTGCATTTAAATATTAATAGTTTTGCATCGAATTTAAATATAAATGTTAAATAGTAATCAAATAACTAAACATAAATTTAACTATCATAACAGTCTAAATACGAAACAATATGGCGCCGACTCGATCCTATTCTCATTTGAATCGCACTATACCTATTTACGGTATATACACCGTTACAAATTATATAAAATGAGAAAAAAGTGTAATGAATTATGTAAGTTATGGTTAGTAACCTACTTTAAATTATTTTGCAATTAAATGAAATGATAGAATTAGGTTCCTAAGTATAAGAGAAATATTTATGTAAATCAATTTAATTAAACCATTGACTAAATTTACATACTTAAATACAATAATAATAAATTTGAATACGTTGTGTATAAATAATAATATTAATATGTTTCTTATTTGTTATTAAAATTAATACAGTACCTAAACAAATAACATAAGTTTCCATACATACTTTGCATTCTGGATAAAATAAAATTGTTTTTCCAACTTTGTTTAATATCGAAATTTTATAATAAAAATTTATAAAATAAACTAGAAATATCGATCATAATGCTTTTTTGTAATATCTTTAAAAAAATCCCGATGGTAGATGGTACTGATATAAACTTTTAAAAATATTCCGTTCCAATTTTAAAATTCCGCTATTCTTCTCAGTAAAAAAATTCAAAATAATATGCAAAAAAATAACTAACCTGCGGTGCAGCAGCTTCTCCATTACTCATATTAAATCGATCACGTTATTCACAAAAGTAATCACTATTACTGTAATAAGTTTTCTTTGTAGTCGTATAGCCGTCCGGTTTTGTTTTGAGAAAGGAGTGGAATGGCGGCGCGGCTCCCTCGCGAGCGTTCATGTTCTGAATTCAAAATGTAGGTCTTACAGTACACGAATAAGGACTAATATATACGCATTTATGTAGGACATCAACCCTAAATCTAGATTATTTAAGTTAAGAAAACTAATTTTAGATAATTATTTTCAAATAAAAATTTTCCCAGAAAATGATTTTATAAGGTAAAAATTATTTTTAAATTTTTCGCATAGGTACCTGTAAGTAAGTATCATTTTCGAATACTTAAATCAACTAGTTTTCATGATATGTGCAATGTAATATTGTATTAGGAATAAACCATAAACATTTTCATAATTAAATAAGTAGCCACATATTTTGTATGAATTCGGAATGTGTGGACTCGCGTGTTCAAATACCGCTCTACCCTTGCTCTACCAAAATATTTCATACTTACCGATAGTATTCTGTAGTAATGCTAAAATAATTATTCTCAGTAGGACATCGGACAACATCTGAAATATTTAGTTTCATTAATATATTCAGAAATATTGAGGCATTACTAGCTGGTAAATGTAAAAAAATATATTATTTTATGTGTAGTTTACTAATTAAATACATTTAAAAAGTACAAAACATTTCTTTTTGCGTAATTGGTAAACAAAACCTACATCATTAGTTTACTTACATAATATACAAAAACATTCATTAATATAAGTATGAACTTAAATGCACAAATGTCGGAGATATTTACAAATATGTTCCTGCGGCCGTATACTTTATACCTACTTTATACACCTTAACCTACAAGTGACGTCATTTGTATATCGATTTTAGTATGGAGCGTTTTTACGAGACTTGCGAAATTTTATATACAAATCGCTGTACCTTTGAAAATATTGAGTTTAGATACACGGTTTCTTCTGAGAAGTTACTCATATTTAAGAGTACTATTCATTCATGCAATAAAAAAAAATCAGTCCGCTTGCCTATTGTATATTGTAAGTTTTTGCAGGATTAAATAATAGTTGCATAAAGAATTATAATATTTTAGGTATAAATTTATTAAGTAATGCGGCGAAATAGGGTGTAATAGAGTAACCCAGACTTGCAACAATGAATTGTTTAACAATAAATGTTTGACAATATTTTACGTTATTCAAATTAATGACTGAACGTCTTTAGAGTACGGTACGGAACTAGAGGGCCACGTCTTGATCTCAAGGGAGACTTGATACACACAATTTACAAAGCCTGTATACTGTATAATGTATGGGCAATATCTGGGGGCACGGCAGTGCCCCCGCCAAGTCGAGCGCGAAGCAAACACTGCCGTACCATCCTTTACTGGAACCATTTCGCCGCATTTTCAGGCCCCTATTTGAGAACCTCTGGATAAGACCAGAACGCAGAAATTTTCGTCATCCAGTAAGCTATAATTACATACATAAAATCCAAAATTTCAAGTCTGTAGGTCATTTAGTTTCGAAGTTAAGCGAAAGCAAAGTTTCGCATTTACGACACTCACTCACTCACTCACTCACTCATGATCATCAAAATAGAACTAGTACTTCCCATAAACTCAAAGAGCTGAAATTTGGTACAGAGTTAGGGTTTAATAGCCACATAAAGGGAAAACTATAAAAACTAGGATAATCGATCTGGGGGCACGGCAGTGCCCCTGCCAAGTCGAGCGCGAAGCAAACACTGCCGTACCATTCTTTACTGGAACTATTTCGCCGCATTTTTAGGCCGATATTTGAGAACCTCTAGATAAGACCAGAACGTTGATCTGGGGGCACGGCAGTGCCCCCGCCAAGTCGAGCGCGAAGCAAACACTGCCGTACCATTCTTTACTGGAACCATTTCGCCGCACTTTCAGGCCCCTATTTGAGAACCTCTAGATAAGACCAGAACGTGGATCTGGGGGCAAGGCAGTGCCCCCGCCAAGTCGAGCGCGAAGCAAACACTGCCGTACCATTCTTTACTGGAACCATTTCGCCGCATTTTCAGGCCCCTATTTGAGAACCTCTAGATAAGACCAGAACGTCGATCGGGGGGCACGGCAGTGCCACCGCCAAGTCGAGCGCGAAGCAAACACTGCCGTACCATTCTTTACTGGAACCATTTCGCCGTATTTTAAGGCCCCTATTTGAGAACCTCTGGATAAGACCAGAACGCAGAAATTTTCGTCATCAAGTAAGCTACTTCATCACATAATTAAAATCCAAAATTTTTAGTCTATGGGTCATTTAGTTCCGAAGTTAAGCAAAAGCAAAGTTTCACATTTATGACACTCACTCAGTCATTTAGTCACTCACTCATGATCATCAGAATAGAACTACTTCCCATAAACTCAGAGAGCTGAAATTTGGTACAGAGTTAGGGTTTAATGGCCACATAAATGGAAAACTATAAAAACTAGGATAATCGAAGATCTGGAGTACCTGGTGACCCTGATTAGAAAACACAAGAGCCCAACCAAACTATTAGAGATCAACATACCGCCTTTACAAAAAATATTCAACTTGGTGGGCCACTTTATTTGATGTCAAAAATCGAATAAAAAAAAATCCTCATCCCAGATGAAGAACCCTCAGCTGGTCTCAGCTGATTAGAGATATGGTAATGCCCCCTTCTACTATTGGTACATAAAAAAATCGACTGTTATTGCAAAAATCCAGCGAAGTGGGACACATCTTCTAATTTAATCTAGCCCGTAGCGTCCCACTGCTGGGCGAATGCCTCCCCTTCTGCTTTTAATAATGCATAAATAAAATTAAAGGAAAACTCTGGATAAGACTAGACTAGCTTTTATACTTATACTTACAAGTTTACAAGAAGAAATAGTCGAACAATTAACTTTATTCTACTCGAACATTACACAAATTAAATAAACAAATTACACTAAAATCTAGTAAAATAAATCAATATGCCCACGTTTCTACAAAAAGAAGTGAAATCCCACCAAAAACATTCTGTAAAAAACTAGCCAAGTCTCGATGGAGCTGCTTGTTTATCTCTAAAAAGTAATGAAATCTAGACAAAGTCGTGCCAAGTCTAAGGTTCCTTACTGCGATTTATTTATTATAGTAATTTGATTAGTCTATGTTATTATTATAGTTAATGTTGTGTGACTTGGCCGTTGAAGGGTACACAAGGGTACAAAACCAGGTGCTCCATGACACAATTGCACCAATCTGTCGCCAGAACCACCTACCCATTTACGATGGAAAATTGACACTTAGAAAACAAAATTGACTTGTACCCACTAACGTATAAAGAATGTTCAACGGTCAAGTCACATAAAATTAACTATAATAATAAAGAAATCGCAGTAAGGAACCTTAGACTTGGAACGACTTTGTCTAGATTTCATTACTTTTTAGAGATAAACAAGCAGCTCCATCGAGACTTGGTTAGTTTTTTACAGAATGTTTTTGGTGGGATTAGTTTTACAGTAGGCTCTATGCCGGTAGTATACGATACTAGCAAACTTTTACAAGTGAGTAAACTCGTCTGTCACTTTTTGGAATTGTGGACGATAAATGCTTTTTGTTGCAAAGTATTTTATGTAGCTAGCTGACTTTTATTTTGTAAGTTTTTATTAAAGGCACACAAGAAGAAGGTATACAAGATAGAGTTATCAAATGATAAAAAGCTACGTCAAAATTGTGAAATTAATGCTCAAACGCCTTTAGCGTATTAGATATTATAATTTAAACTTTTAGTGCAAAACCATATTTTTTTAATTCTAACTCCCTCATCGTCATTTGCGAATTCATCTCTTTTATACTCTCGTGGTGAGTTCAGGGAACAAAAGTTCCTGTCTGTAGTTTTAAAAAAATACAAATTCACCTAAGTGAATTTGTATTTTTTTCACTGATATTCTGTTATTTGCTGATATTATTATGTATATTCAAATATGACCTATGTAATATAAATAAAGGGATAATATGTAAATAATAAATTATTATTATTTTAATATTATCCCTTGATCTCACACTTGATCCTCCTCTTTGTATTAACAAAGAGGAGGATCAAGTGTCCCAAGTTTTCATAAAAAATTTTATATTCATTAAAAATGTTAATCGTTAATCGCACACTTTATAACCTTAGCTTTTTTACGACTTGCTTAGTGCCTAGTTAGGTTGCTGTAGACGTAAGTACTTAATTATGAATTAAATTACCTATTCATGGTATACCAATGGTCTGTAATTAAATTCCAAATAAAACATTTTTTAATTTTTTTGGTGATTATAGTTATTCTCTTTGTAAGTTTGCTTTACACATTTTTGTTTTTATTATTTTCTGAAAACAACTTAAAAAAACAACAACAAAGTATAGTATAATGATCCTATCTAAAATGCATGAATAAAATTGCCATACATCTACACACCTCTTTCTTATCAGTTTAGGCTGATAAACTCAGGCCTTTACATCCGTTAATGGATGATTTATACAGTATTCTCCGAGCGAAGTAACCACTATTGAAATACTGTAGTGCCTGGGACAGTTGGTTTTTTAAATGTCGTATGGTTGCCCAAGCACATACGGCAATCTCACAACATAGTCAGCCTAGTCCAGAGGAATGAACTGTTCAATACGTCTGGGGCCAACTATGTGCGGGTTTCCTCACGATGTTTTACTTCACCGTTAGAGCGTCCGTATAATGTACTTGAGATCTGAAAAAGTCTCATTGGTACACGCCACAACCTGGTATTTGAACCTGCACTCTCTCGAGTGCGAACTAAACGGTCTACCCACTAGGCCACGGAGCTCACTTGGGCTGATAATGATGACAATATTTCTGTGTTACACCCATGACCCAATATTCTTGGACCTATGTAGTTTGGACCACAGTCTGGGCCATTTCATCTAATTGGCCTAAAATAAAACAGCGAATTCACCAAACCGTTTAATAAGCAAGATTGATATGGAAATAGCGTTTTTTCAAACCACGTTACATTTACAGCACTATTCAATTTACCAGTTACATAAGTAATTGGACTCAAGAAATTTTCACGAAAAAACTACCTACTAAGTATTTATCGTTAAATCTCTATCAAGAAATAATTGGCTTTATTTGTTAGAGACCCTTAATTTGATTTAATTTTCAGAGTATTGCATCACACTTAATTTTTTTTAAATATTTATTTTCAGAAATAGTACGAATTACACACGGTTTTAAAAAGAGCGTCATATTCTATTTGAAAATGCATACCTACTTATGAATAGCACAAGTGTCGTTTTAATTCTGAATTTCCTTTGTTACCGACACGTTACGTTTTCGTGTTACGTTGTTTTTATCTAATTCAATAACGTTTTTGATTGGATGACGCAAACTCGTTAACCAATCAAAAGCGCTATTGAATATATAAACTACCGATTAAAAACCTCAGAAAGCGGGCTCTATACCTACTCGTGATACGACGACCTATTTATACTCTATGACTTACAAACACTACTCATAACAGTAATTAAATACCTAATGAAATGTCGGCCATATGCAAATTTCTTTCAAGAAAAACAACCCAGAAGTTTTCTTCGAGTGTTACACGTGCACAGTCCGGCGCAATTACACGGTATAATTACTAATTATATACATTTTATTTGAATACGTGCCACCGTTCATGATTGTGCTCATTTTATAAAGGAATTTGCATAAAAGATATACCGTAGCACGCTGCACGACACATACTTTAGTTAAAATAATTTAAAGTAATTTAGAACTCCTTTGATATACCTACCTAACAGTGGCGTTGGGTTCCTACGAGTATAACACCATTCCTTTCGGCTTCACTTACCTTTTGAAGAATCCAAATCCCTACCTATTATGCAGTCTAGGGCTTACCTATGAAGGAGTACCAGTCTTCGCCATTGCTACCTAAGGTACTGCTGGTAGATAGACATTTTTTAAAGTATAAGGAGAAAACAATTTTGAGAGAAAAAAAAGAAACTTTTGAATCCGTTCTGAGAAATTATAAAAAATACCGAGCTACCGAGCTAAGGCTCCTCGATTTTACTAAATTAATTAAAGAGTGAACTGGTAGGTACTAGTAAAATATGTGGTACCTATTATATTTTAGTTTCGTTAAGTAAACAATGTTTTTGCGGCTTATAGGTACTATTACATTATTTCAAAACGAATAATAATAATTAATAGGGATGTTGCCTAGTGTGGAATATCACAGTTTTACAAATTAAATTTTAAAATTGTTGATTAAAGATACATAAGTCTGAAAGAAATAGGTATTTAGAGTGACGCGATTCAAAATATAAGCAAATAAAAAATATTGTCCATCCCTTTCTCGCAAACGATTCGTGACGTCACAACCTGCTACCGCCATACATTTTGAAATGACAAATGTATGGCGGTAGCAGGTTGTGACGTCACAGGCCGATATATCGCTCTCTTTCATATTGTAAATTTCAATGGTTTGTATCTACGTTATTTTTTCAGATATACATAAATAGGTTCTGGATTGTTTATTAACATGTTGTCTAACATCGAATAAACGAATAAAACTTTTTTCGGCAACATGCCTATTATCACGTAATATTAATAAGTTAAAAAAATAGTTTAGTTTAAAAACTACGAGTCTACGAGTAAAATTTCGTAGCCGCTACGCCTCGTAGCGTATCGTAGGTCTACGGTTAACCTCCACAATCTGCTTATTAATATGACTTTCATGATTAATCCTCATAAATTAATATCCCTGAAAGCTTTGTGGGCAGTAAAATAATTTTCCTCTAGATAACAGTAGGTATAATAAATAGGCTAATAGCTTTACGGCGTGACCGGAGGATTTGATACTTTATATGGTTAGGATAGGGTGTAGTTTTGAGTGTATCGTTAATTTGAGTAGTGACAAGCCCTGAGTGATACTGTCATAATAATTGCGCATCCGTTTCCGATTGGTTGACGGTTTTATATGGAGAAGCACCGCCCTAGGACACGCCCTTTCAGATGAGAGCGTTGCCTAGCAACGGATTTTGTTGACCACCTGTAGGTATTTAAAGAGGGAAACAAGTGTTTTATTTGAATTTTGCGTAAAAAGTGAACATTTCAAGATAAAAACCATTTTCCAATACAATTTTTATTGCTTTTTTATCACTAAACATCGACTTCTTACTTTAAACAGAGTTCTGTCTACGCTAGAAATAGTCAAAATTTATAAAAACAATTTGTATTTTTGTTTAGAACAAAACCAATTTGTATGTCCCGTCATGCTACTCGTACGCCTGTTCCTTCCTCATTCTTTTGTCAAAAATGACTTTCGCAAAACTCACAAATTACGTTTAAAAAGTAACCCCCTTACTACAAATAGTAAAAATATTTATACAGTAGATAAGCAATACAATGTTTTGTCCTTGTCTTATGCGTTGGAAGTCACTTGCCATACTTGCCTGTATAAATATATTTATTAGTAAGGAGGTATGTCGTTAATTATATTATACATAGTTTACGCATGGTTCCTACAATTCTAGTATTAGATAGCTAGTCTCTGATAAAACGAGTAATAAAAAGAGAATAAAGGTCAGCTCACACTTGAACTATCTTCAAGTGTGAGCTTGAAACAGTGATTGTGATGCGGCGCTGCGTTTTTTAAGATAGCGATTAAAAATTGAATTTTATTCACTACACAAAATTTACACGTTTAATTGCATCTTGTGTAATGAATAAAATTCAATTTTGAATCGCTATCTTAAAAATTCAGCGCTGTGTCGCGTCTCGTCGCATCTCGGTGTAAGCTGTTGGCGTAACGCCACTCTTGTAATAAAACGTGTATCTTCTTAGGTAGTTATAAAGTTCAATTTTGAATAGCTATATTAAAAACGCAGCGCCGCGTCGTGTCTCTTTTCAGTGTGACTGACCCTTAAAGCGACATATTGGCTATTCGCATTGAACATCCTGACTAATTTCTAACAATCACTACATGTTGTCACTACATCTAACAATCACAACAACAATCACAAAAATGTTTTAATAAGAGAAGATTAAAAATTACACCTACCACAACTAAGACATACACTCGGCTTACTATTTAGGTACTACTTACTAACTATAGGACCTAGGTAAGATCAAAATGGTGTGTTAAAAATCTATACCCAGGCAAAAAAGTTGTTAACATCCATGTACATTATGGATATGGTGTAGACCTACCATACCTATTAGCGTTGCCAAAATCTTTTGCTTGATTCCCAATAGAGCTCATGGATCGATCATAATTTTACAAACACCAATTTTATGTTTTGGAAAACCATTGCAAATGGAATACAAATAATAATAATAGGTATCTATGGACGCTTTCACAGACCACACCTCGTCAATCTGGTCCTGTATCTACTAATTAATATCAGTAGAACTTATACCTATCACAGGTACCAGATAACGGAAATATATTTTCTACTTTTATACTATACACATATTTAAGATTATTATTATACATATATTTTATACACATCCAAGTCCCAGAAATACATAAAAACTTTTTGTACCATCGTCTTCGGGAATTAAACCCGCGACCTCCGGCTTAAACTCAGACGTGCTAATCGTTGAGCCACAAATTAAATACCTACGTATTACAATATTATAATTTAAATCTCAGTCAATAAGTAGTTCGTTATTGCGATTGGTAACCAATTTCTAATATGAATAAGTAGCTAGTGAATGTTACATAAACTGTTTGTAAATATCAAGTCCATAGGCGTAGCTAGGGGGGGCAAGGGTGGGCAACGCCCACCCTAGAAACTTCTTTGCCCACCCTAGACCCTAGACAGTATTAATGAATTACTAACTTAAATAACCCCCAAAGACGGCTGCCCCCCCTAGACAAAATTCCTAGCTACGCCAATGATCAAGGCGCCATACAATTTACTGTCTCGGTTCTCCTAACACGCGTTCACAAAAATTGTTTATTGTAAAGGTAGCCTTCCGGTCTATGCGGCGACCGCGACGCGAGACCGCGACTCGCGACCGCGATCAGGAAACCAGCGAATCAGGGTCTCTAGTCAAGATGCATTCGATATTTTCGACGCCGAAGTTCAAAAATAAAAATGTCACTTAACGATGACTTATGTCCAATCCCATATATTTCTGATTTCGAAGTTCGCCATCGAAATTATCGAATGCATCTTGACTAGAGGCCCATGTTCTCGGGCCACCGGTCGCCGCGGGTCGCGGGGATTGTTTGCTCTGTATAAATTCATAATAAGCACTAGCTCCGCGACCCTATTTCGGTATCGGGTCGCGTTCTTCGTCGCGCGTCGCGTGCATCGGAAGGCTACCTTTAGATGTAAGTACTTTATGATTGAATTGTAACAAAAAAGTATCTATTAATATTTTATATAAAAGACGGGGGTTCAAAGATATTTGATTAAATATAATCGTATCACCCATCAAGTGTCATAATATTGCCCAGTTCGTCAACAATTTGGTTGTTACCAAAAATCAAACTCTAATTTAATTTGCATGACGAAGACTATTATAATAAGGATGCGGAATAAGGGTCCAAGACTACAGAACCCTAAAAGGCATGTATGAAACCTTGCCTTTATTAAAAAATACCTATTTGACGATATACACGATGGGGTGAAAAGAAAAAATATTTTTCATCGCCACTTCATAACAATAAGTACAATATCGACAAAGTCTCTCTCTCTTATTCTATCTTATCTCCACTGGAGAGACACTCCTAAAATATAAAATTATTATTTTATTATCGCAATTACGAAATTTACACACAATCTATAACTACACCAAATTTCATCCATTTATATTTATAATTACAGAAGTTAGAAAGGCTAACGGACAGACAGACAGACGGACGGAGTGAGTGAAACTATAAGCGTTCCTTGTAGTACCACAGATTATTAAATAGTTACTACGTTTGTAGTACTGAACCCTAAAGGCGCGCGTCCGTTGATCCGCGCCGGACGCACCGCACGGACGGTACGCACGGATATTAGTTCGCAATGTATGATTTTACCGATGCCGGCTTTCTATGCGGACGGTGCAGATAGTGAACGCACCTCTATGCAAAATCATACATAGCAAACTAAAATCCGTTGCGTGCCATGCGTGCGTTACGTCCGACGCAGGCCAATGGACGTGTACCTTAAAACGCACCATAAATATTCCAACGCTACCAGTACAGTCCGTTCCTATCACCTATGAGAGCGGAGGTAAAATAAAAAGAAAATAAAAATTTTGTCGGAAGAATATTTAGGCCCTCCCTACCAAATCTGCCGCTCTAGGCTCCAGCCTGGTCAGCCTACCCCTAAATCCGCCACTGCAAGTACGTCTTTAACATTATACCGTATGCCGCTGCTGACCCTACAGTTTTATTCTGTCAAATACAATCTCACATGTGTTGTTACTTTGTTTTCCGAAGCTTAAAGTGATTACAGTTATTATTATGGGATATGGGCGATCAAAACAAGGACGCACGACACAGTTCGTGACGGTGTAGCGTGTTGAAGGCACGGGTATCGATACTTTACTAATTTGTGCCTTATGTTGTAACCCATAAGGACCATATAAGCCGATCAATTTTATTTAACAGCTAGCCAGATGGCGCGGACCAAACCGTAACTAAACACAGTTATAATATTTGCCCTACTTATCGTTTACTTTCTCAGAAATAAAATTGCCTAAGTTTTGCAAATTTTGCAGGTGATTTTATAACGAACTTTATAGCAGTTCAGTAGCTACATTGGAACAAAAATATAACGTCTGAGTTCACTTCAATTAGCAAGTAGACTTAGAAATTAGGGAAGCCATAATATATTTGGTTTTATTTGCTACACTAGCCTAGCTTAAATATTGTGGGAATAGTGGAAGCCCCAAGGGAGAACTTCGACCGAGCGGGTGGTAGGCTTGGTCAGGCCGAATCCCACCGTAGTAGGTTTCAAACGTAACTTCATGTAACGTAATAACAAAGACAGCTATATTATGTTAAAATGTAAAATATACAGCTGCCTCTCACATTATCGCGCGCCCTAAACGATACCGTATAGCTTAAGGCATCGTTTCTCAACCTTTTTCATGGCGAAAAAGCCAAATTAAAAAGTCTTGCGACCCCATCACGATTTTTTCGACATTCTACACAAAATGTTCATTTTTCTAACGAATATTTTGTAAAGACCTACATATATGTACCTATATGTAGTTTGTGTTTATTATTTTTCAACAGACTGCGACCCCCTTTAAAAACAAACACGACCCCCCAAGGGTCGTGATTCGTGAACTCGCGACCCACCGGTTGAGAAACGATGGCTTAAGGATTATGCGCTGATTGATATACATATCATGAATCATGATTACTACTACTACTTAGTTCTTACATTAGTACATACGTGGAGAAAATATATAATAAAAAATATATAATTATTATAGAATTTCCAGCTGCTTTAAAATAATAGTTCTCTCTGTCTACGTAGTAAAATATACTTCTCGAATAAAAGTCGGATCGCAATAGAAACCTATTACCGCCATCCATGTACATTTGTAATACCTACTTACAACTTACAAGGTTTTCTATTCTCTATTGACCAATGACGCTTCTGCCGTGATCACAATGACCAATGACAGTAAGCTATTTTGACATAATTATTATGTATGCGTAATTTATTGACATTTTCTATCATCTTAACGCGAATTGACTATAGGTAAGTACTTGATGATGATATGTGTATATGTGTCGATTCGCGTGACAGTTTGAAGTATATCTTGTGAATCCTACTTAGGTATTTGTGTAGAACATTGAAATACTTACGAAATCTTCGAAATTTTACGTCGCTTCTTGCGCGATCCCAAAGCAATAAAGTCTGCACTTCAAATAGCCCTTAGGCTTAACCCTTTTTTTAACCCTTAGGTCAATTATCAATTCACACCGAAACGAAACGACACACAACACGGCGCTGCATTTCTAAGAGAGCTATTCAAAATTGAACTTATTCATTACATGAGAAAAAAGTTTCTTTGTAAGATTTCTAATGTCAAGTTGCACCGTGCTGCACAGTGTATGACTGTTGTCATATGAAAGTGATATGAAACGTGTATCTTTTTGTGTAGTCAATAAAGCTCAACTTTGAATAGCTATCTTTAAAAATGCAGCGCCGCGTCGCGTTTCATCTCGGTATGAACTGGCCCTAAGGATGTTTTAAAAATTATAATTTATTTCAATTTTAAAAAATACATAACCACATAAAATATATTCAGGCTTTGTGAATTTTCAAAACCATTCATAAAACTTAAATACTTACAGTTCTTTTGTTTATCAACAATTTATTATTTCAGATAGATCAGAGGTGGGTAACATTTAAGCTACAGAATAAAAATATTTGTACGAAACATGGTAAAAATTTTATTGATTTACTAAATGGTCATAAAGAACCAGCTTCTTTAATTTTTTGTTAAGGATTCTAATAAAAGTTTCCCACCGCTGCGCTACTCCTCGGTCGTAGTTGGCGCTTTCTGAAAGAATAAAATGAAGGTTTAAAAAAAACAGAATTTGACACAAAAAAGCCCTAAATAACATGTTTGCGTCTGAGCTTAATGTTTTTCGGCAAATCATTAACACCCAAAACATGATCAAAATGTAGCTCTACAAAGGTTTGTTTATTCTTTACCTTTTCCTTTTTCTTTACAGGTTTATTTAAATTGTTATCGTCATTTGAAATAAGAATTTCAGATTTTTCTGACTTATCTTTTTTCTTTTTCTTCTTAGGCATTTCATTTGTGTCGGAACTTTGAGTCGTTTCTGTTAGTTCTATGACTTCAGTTGCTACAAATTCATCACAATTCTTTCTCTTCTTCTTTTTATTTTTTGTCAAATCAATTGATTCGTTAACTTGGCTATCCTGGCTCTCATCTACAAATTCCATTTCTTTATTTTTTTTCTTTTTCTTTTTTGGCAAATCATTTGGTTCACAATCTGGAGTATTAACAAAATCATTGCTTTCATTAATTTCCTCATTAACTTTTTTCTTTTTCTTTGTTTTCAAATTGTTAGATTCATCTTGACATACAGATTCAAGATTACTGTCGTCTTCCTCAGCAACGTTTTTATTTCTCTTTTTCTTCTTTGATATTTTTGTGATAAAATCATTATTCATTTCACTGTCCTCTTCGTCGATATTTTGGTTCGTTTCTAATACATTAGCATTTTTTGCTTTATTTTTCTTATTTTTCTTTACCTTCCGTTGTTCTTCTTCAACTTGACTATTTACTGCGTCCTCTGCATCATTATTACCCTCTATATTCAATTCTTTAGTACTATTTTTGGTTGCTGCATTATCATTAACTTTGCTTCCTTGATTTCTATCTATGTCGCTCTGGTCTCTATCCAGTACCGCTAAGAAGAATCCAGTTGTAAAATCTGTTTCTGGCTTTGCATAAAGACACCTTGCACCCATAGTTCCGTACATCCCGGAACCAAAATTATTCCATTGGCCTTTGAGTAACTCTTTAACATCTTGCACTCTCCACCTGGCCCTTGATGTCTTAACAACATTAGTAACAACTCTTTCATTCTCCTCAGGATAAAGAGAACATGTACTATATACTATCCTCTTTGCTTTTGGAAAAGCATTCATAGCGTGTTTCAAAAATTTCTCCTGGAGTGAAGTTAACCTTGCCATTCTTGTATCTTGTACATAATTGTGGACACTGAACTGCATACCTAGAAAACGATATATTTCTGTCATAATGGTAATATGAATAAATTTTCAAGAATAGCTTCTGGTGGTAAATGAACGAATTTGTGTTTGAGCATATCTTGTCTATGCAATCAATAACTACTTGTTGGTGATTGATTTATGTAAGAATTACCTGATCCTGAGCAACTAGGGTCAAGAAGAATATATTCCACATCGTCATAGTCCCCACGTTTCAGTTCTAAAGCATCTTGGTGAAGTGTTTGTACACATTTGGATCCTGTTTTTTCTACAAAATCACATAGTGTTTCATATCTTTCCTTATTTCTTTCCACTGCATATATTTTTCCCTGAAACATAATTGTGTTATTTGTAATAATTTTATGTAACTTTATTAGCATTGGTAATTTTAAATCGGATAAAATATTACTATTGCTATTACAAATGCATATAATCTCATTCCATACTTTGTTTGTTATGAATTTTTCAGGGTTTTATAGTACATGGAACTGTTATAGTTTCGCTCTGTCATCCGTTTGTCTATTTGTCCGCCCTTATTAATTTCATTAAATTATATACAGGATGTCCCAGAAGTTGACGTCGTCCCTTCGAAGGCTGATAGACCAGCTCATGACTCACCAGAATATCGTAATATGACCTTAGTAAAAATTCTTTAGTTTTCGAGATATTGGCACTTTTTATAATTTCTTAAAAATTACACCTCATGACAGTTTTTAGACTGCCGCAACTACAATTTCCCGTATTGTGGGATACAAATTTGTGTTGCGGAATCCTGACCAGTTCTGCTATTGACCACGGTTATAAACAAAGCTAATAGAGTTTGAACTTTTTAGAAAAAAAGAAAACTTTTTCCTAATCGTGATTTCAAAAACTTTTTCTCCTAAATTTCACTATCCATACTGAACAAAAAATACACCACACTAACCTGGGTTGTTACTTTAAAAAGTTGCTAATTTTATATAGTTTTCTAAAGAAATTGTAGTTGCGGCAGTCTAAAAACTGACATGAGGTATAATTTTTAAGAAATTATAAAAAGTGCCAATATCTCGAAAACTAAAGAATTTTTACTAAGGTCATATTACGATATTCTGGTGAGTCATGAGCTGGTCTATCAGCCTTCGAAGGGACGACGTCGACTTCTGGGACATTCTGTATATAAATACATTAAATTTTGTATAGTTATAGATTGCCTAAAGATTTTACTTTTGGCATCATAAAATAATAATAATTTTATATTTAAGGTGAAATTTATAACTTGTAAAAAATGCCTATGAAGTTATAATATAATAAATCTATATGTTGATAGTTACAGAATCCTCATTACCCATTACTCCGACATGTCCTGAAAATATGCTCTCGGTTAGGTTATTCACAATACATTTGAATTCTACTGATGTGTGTATTGTAGAAACTTTTTGTCCTCGATTAATGTAGCATGAATGTAGTACTTTAGTTTTGTACATGTATAATATAACGTCATTCCTTACTTGATTTCTGATGTAGGCTGTAAGCTGGGTGGTCTTCATACCAGGCGCGGCGCACATGTCAAGAATTACGCTGTCTGCAGGTGGAGCCAAAAGATGCACCGCCAGAGCTGTTGCCTGGAAGTCATAAATATAATTCATAGGTCGTATTCGACTCAAGCAAATTCTATAGAAATATTATACAGGACATTTCGAAATAATATTTATTAATACACTCTAAACTTGTCTGAAGGGTAGTTAATAAATTTAAATATTGATTTTACAAAAACATTGCAATGACAAAGGAGTTTTCTATAATTTATTTTTGAAACACAGGTTTTTAGAGTAAAACGAATTGGTAATTAAATAGCATCATAAGACTGTTTTAATGTGCATTTATATCAATGTAGCGGCGCTAGCGGCCAAGTTTGGAGGTGACAAAGTTGAAATTTTAAAAGAGCACATAAAAATCTAAAAAATTACCAATTTTCAAAACTCCCACAAAACTTCCTGTGTAGAACTACCAAATGACTATATTATACCCAAATTTCAAAACCATACCTTGTCTTGTAATATAATCTTATTTTCATAGTATAATTCATGTTCATGAAATTTTGTGCCAGCAGAGAAGACAAATATAGTTTTCACATGGTAGTCTTGAGTGAAGTCATACTCCGTAAGACTCTGTATTTGTTGGAGGTAATCATCATAGGAGCCAGACGTACAGCGAATGAATTTATAACCTTCATCTTGGAAAGCTCTAATAGCATCGGATGTTGTCAGCAAGTTAGTGTTTATACGCACATAGCGTGGTCGGGTTACAACTGAAAACAATGATACTATCTATAGTATATTGTAGTTTTAAAAGAATTGATTTTAGTACATATTAATTTATATATGCAAATTGTTTTAGACATTTAGTTTAGACATTACTTGTTTATTAATTTCTGTCTATTTGGATGTTCTTTTTTATAAAACACCAATAAAAAATTAACTAATTAAAAAGATTACCTTCACAAATTATTCACAATGTGATAGACAGTAATTATACAAAAAACAAATGTTTAAGTACTTTTATTTTATAATTTCATAAACATACACAATATTACACACACCCATAAGAAACACTTTGATAAAAGAGAACTATAGTGAATTCTACAAGTAAAATAGCCAGTATGGTTAACCACATTAAAATCACTCCCAATTTCACCAACCCCTGTTAGCGTTAATTGTTTGTCTAAATATCATGTCTTCTCTTTCATTATTATTAAGAACGAGAGAGATAATGTGATTTTTAAACAACAATTAATTATAACAGGCATTGGTGAAATTAGCACTTAGCTTTTTAATTGAAACCTTGTCCTTTATCAAAAATACAAGTATTATAAATGCTTTTACATATTTATAGTTTCTTTATATAAAAGGTGACAAATAATTTAAATCATAATAATTATTATCATAATCATTAAGCATTTTTGGAGATGCAATTTACTACAAGAAATGAAGAAATTACAATATTCATCTTTTATTTTGAACTCAAACTATAAGACCTATTTTTACCAGACTATGGTGAAACCAAAAGGAAGGATAATGATTTTTTTAGTCTATGTATGTATGTTTGTTTCACCATAGTGCCCAAACCACTGAACATTTTAATAAATTAGGTGTCAATAGGTTCATGATAATAGCTATATAAATAAGTCAGATTATTTCATTAAACATTTTATTTATTAATACTGGAATGTTTGTATATTTTGTTTAATCTTGTTTTAAGTTTAAAGAACTCTTTTCAGACTCGGGTGGTATGTACTGATGTTGATCTACTTCTGTGCCCTCTTCGTCATATTCCTTTTCATGGTATGCTTTGTATGCATACATACATATTATAGCATTAACAATTACTACTGCTGCTATTACAGACCAAACTGTTCTCGCAAAAGTTTCTACTGGATAATAATCTGTTAAAAGATGCCGCACTCCAAAGAAAGCCACAAATGGTAGTGTGAACATTGCAACACTGTATAAAAATAAGGTCGCTAGGGCGTACGCGGCGAACTGCGTGTGCCTCGGAATAAGTGGACCGTCTTTATCAGCCATTGTTTATATAAATATATCGGTCAATTATATCTGAAAAAGAAAATTACCTTTAGTCTCCGTGTCATCTCCATTTTCACTAATATATTTTTCGAATTTATCTTTATAGGATAGTATAGTCTGTTCTGGTTTGCTTTTTCCCGGTAGTGACTTTTTGCCATACAAAAGCTCAGCAGTAAGAACTTTAGCCAACCACGGATCAAACCGAGTTTCAGCTTCTAATATTCCAGAACTCTCTAATATTTTGTCAATTTGGGTAGCATGTTTGATAGTTTCAGTAATGAGTGCGAAAAGCACATTGGTTCTCTGTAAATTGTTGATACATAAACTTATTTCCTTTTTCACAAGACAATGAATTACATTTCATTAAAAATATATAGTCAGTTATTTTTTTTTATATAACGTAATAATGTGATTAAATTAGAAGGAATTATTTTATGTTTAATAAATAAATAGCGTGAAAAGTTCAAATTCTATAACTTACAAAGTGTCGAAGTTTATCGTCATATAGTAGTGTTTTAACGCTTCCACCTTCTGTTGCGACTTTCTTGAAAATATTTGCAGCTATTTTATAATGTCGTGGAACTTTTATCGAATGATTGAACATTTTATGGTGTCCTTAACATTTTTTGTTTATAACCTTAAAATTTACAAATCGCGTCACGAGACAAACGTCACACTTTTACAAATTTGACAACGACATTTTTTTTTTGTTTAATTCGTCCCGAAATGGAACAGGCTAAGGTCTTAGATCATACTGCCTCGTCTGTCGTTTGAGGTATTTCTTTGTCTTATTTCTAAATCGTCAAGTCTAAAGTCTAGTCAAAGTCTTAGATCTTATACTACGGGATACGCCTTACATGAGCTTTCCCCTCTGCCGAGGTATAAGATTTTTGAATCTAATGCGTTCATAAAAACTATTTGCGTAATCGATTTTAATCATTATGTGCATCGGTATAGCATCGAAAGGACGTCCGAAATGCTCCGCTAAAAATGCCGATTTGTGCTCTTATGTCCTGTAAAAACAAGTCCAACACGTCGAATCTTAAAAAAGATGGAATAACCTTTCATTTATGAGTATTTTTTTATTTAATTATTGTATATTTCTATTTAAATGTAATTTCGTAAAAATCGACGATGTATCGAATAGCGGTGTACACGAGACCGATAATCGTAGAATATTCGATCGTACTCCCCACGAGACTATTGTTGTTAGATATAGAATTTTAGTCTTTATTTCCTATGCAATAGATTCGAATTTTACTATGGCACTTAATTCTCGAAACATGGCGGAACTTTTTTATTACTTTTTGAGTGACGTGACCATGAAGCATAGATACCAGGAGTCCGAACGGTATAGGCTTTTTAATAATAATTATGTACACAATAATAGGACCAGATCTTAGTTCTCTTTTCTGCCGCTAGGCGTGCGAGACCGACGAGTACCAAGTGTTGCCAATACTATTATACCAAGTGTTGCCAATACTATTATTTATTACAATTATTTTTAAATTACCGTTAGGCAATTACCGTGTTCTACGGTATCTATTTTTCGAGAACAGTTTCTAAGAATTTCCTAAAACTTTTATATAATAAGATTTCAATCTTTCCAGAGCTGTCAATAGCAACTTTAAACTTCCCGCGTAATTTCAAACGAGTGCATGTCGGACCGTCGCGCGCTCTACCGGCAAAAATCTGTCCCCGTAATTGAGACCATTATTTTAACATTACGTTCGGACTCCTTGTTATCTATACTTCGTGGACGTGACAATCACTAGAATAACGATGTCGATAAAAATTAATTTTTTTCTTGGTAAACTAATTTTATATTTTGTGATGTAAAAATATTGGATTGCTTTTACACTTTATACGACAGATCAAGCAAGGAGTATAAAGTGTGCATGTATGTGATGTTTATTATTTACCGTACCGCAACTTTGAAACTTGAAAGGCTGAACAGTTTATTTGGATGTTTGAAATATGGACTATGGGGTATCGTTATAAAATCAAGATGTTCCCAGCCAGAGGGACACAAGTTTTCCTTGTTTGAAGCGCAGTTCATTTTTAGGGTTCCGTAATACTTGAGGAACGCTTATAGTTTCGCTCTGTCCATCCGTCTGTCTGTCTGTCCGCGCTTCTACCGTTAGCCTAATTATGAATATAAACGGATGAAATTTGGTACAGTCATAGATCACAGATTAGTATTATGTAGCTAGATCATAGATTGTGTATAGATCTCGGATTTGGCATCATAAAATAATAATAATTTTAGTACCTGGGTGACTATTTATTGTAATATGGTGGGTGGTGTTTAAGGTGATAATCTACATAAACTTAAAAAGTAAAATGTGAACTGATAATTATTATTATTTACAATCGATTCCTGTGTAGATTAGGTGTTTAATCTCAAACATTAACTACATTTTTTTAAACTTGTCTAAAAACTATAAAAAATAAAAAAAATATAATTATATACTTGAACATATAAAAAAAACAAAAGTAAGGCACCGAGCAGGTTTTGAACCCGTAACACTCGTTTCTTGCCATTCGCGTCTTAACCCGCTGGACCAAACGGACAGTGGCCGGCAGGACGAAATTAGCGACCATATTCTGCGTGGAAAGAAAAACGCATTAACACACGAACACGCATTTTCCCAAACATAAGACTAATCTAGATCGATTGTTTACCCCCGAAAACCCCCATATACCAAATTTCAGCGAAATCGTTAAGAGCCGTTTCCAAGATCATGGTTATATACATATACATAAATATACAAGAATTGCTCGTTTAAACGTATAAGATATTCTAGGTGTGGGGATGAACTTTTTTTTATTTCTATCCCATCGTGTGGGGTATCGTTTAATAGGTATTTTAAAATAAAGGCAAGGTTTCATACATAACTTTTTTATAAAGTCAACCATTTTCGAGTAATCGGCCTCCAAATAGATTTTTAAGTTGGTCCCCCCTAGCATTTCTAAACTATAAGACTTAAAAACTTACAATTTTCTATGCTGATAGATTATGCTAATAACTCTCTAGGAAAAATATTTTGAACCAAATCAGACAGTAACTTTTGAAGTAATTTGACAAAATATTACTCGTTTATAGTTACGGAACCCTCCTTAGACGTGTCCTGATATATTCTTGATTAGGTTAGGTTATTTTTTCTTTGATGTTTGCAAAAAGGAGAGTTGTATGTTTAGTGTTCATAATAATATCTACGTATGTGAGTATTAGCGTATGTATGTGCGTATATGCAGTCTATAGTATACGTAGAAGCTATGGCGGTTTTAAAAAGCTTCACATAGATAAGTGGTAAATACAGCCTATAGGTACGCGTTAAGTTTGCAGTGAGTCATCAGTGCAAATGTCTAGAAAGCAATGACGCTTAGCTCGTGTTCACTTTTGACAATAAAGGTAAGCCAGTTTAACATTTGTAATTTGTACTGACGACTCATTGCAAACTTAACGTGAATAGACTGTATTTACTACTTATGTATGTGAAGTTTTCTATTGCTGCCATAACTTTTACGTGTAATATAATATAATATGTATATCGGAATTATTCGGAATGGTTTTATTTCAACAAAATACATTATTTTCAAATAACGAAGATGTGACCAATACAAATTCATATCGACAATATATCGATATAATTTGTATTGGTAACATCACTTAACATGTCAGTGTATTAGTGCGTACGCTACACTGTTATATTAGCGCGAGTCTTATTTGTGTGAAATAAATAAGCTAGTGTTGCAGTTTTATAAATGTGTGAGTTTGTAACGATTACAATATTTTTGTGAATGTATAATTTTGTTTTCATTGTGGGAGTTACCCTCCCCGCACCAAAATTGGCAGAAAGTTTTGTTTGAAAATTTCCTCGCGTGCCTTATCTTGTAGTATATAATCTAAGGTCAAAGTCGAAATAAGTAGTGAGGGTAGTCAATTAGTCAAGTCAGTCGATTCAGTAAAGTGGTAGACGCTTTACTGAAACTTCCTAGGGAAACCCAATTTAGCACGCATTTTGTAGAATGTATCACTTTTCCACACTAATGCACCTCAAGGAATAATTAATGGTTAATATTCCACTACTATAACACATTAAAAACCGAATTAACACGAATTTAGAAAAATAATACAGAAACACAACATTGCTGATTGACTTTCCCGGCAAAACTCTCTTGACAACGACATTGCAATAACAACACCAATAGCGTGTTCCACACGGCACTTATTTTGCCCAAAACGCTACGATAATTTCTACCACAAAATGGTGTTTCTTTAACGAAATAACGTTATTATTGAAAATTTCGAAAATGTCGTTTTTAGATATTTTTGTGACTAGTGGAACAACTGACAGCTGATCACAGCTGATTTTGAAAACGTCAAAAAGTGCTAATTTTAACCCAAGTAGGGAGCTAGGTAAAAATTAGCGAAATGTTGTGATCATTCTTAGCATGAAGCATAGATACCAGATACCAGGAGTCCGAACGGTATAGGCTTTTTAATAATAATTATGTACACAATAATAGGACCAGATCTTAGTTCTCTTTTCTGCCGCTAGGCGTGCGAGACCGACGAGTACCGAGTGTTGCCAATACTATTATACCGAGTGTTGCCAATACTATTATTTATTACAATTATTTTTAAATTACCGTTAGGCAATTACCGTGTTCTACGGTATCTATTTTTCGAGAACAGTTTCTAAGAATTTCCTAAAACTTTTATATAATAAGATTTCAATCTTTCCAGAGCTGTCAATAGCAACTTTAAACTTCCCGCGTAATTTCAAACGAGTGCATGTCGGACCGTCGCGCGCTCTACCAGGGTGTCGCAACTTCCTATCGTAAGTATTGGCGTTCGAATTCCAAAACTATACCTGACTATCGTCTGTGCAAATCACATACCTTGCTCGCTCTTTTATCGTGTGTACTCTTTCACACATCGCCTGTGATTGGTTAAACAGAAATAGAGGATTAATTTTAAATTTCAAACTACGAAATTCTATTCTATTAATTTGAAAAATTATTTTCAACTTTTACAAATTTGTTAACTCATGTTTTGTTATTTGCAAAAAACTGTAATTTTTTGTGAAGTGACCTCGAAATCATATTTATAATGATGAAACAGTGATTTATATAAAATAGGTTCATGTATATAACCACTATATAAACATGCTTATCGGTGAGTATTTGTATAAAATTTTACCATATTTTAACTTCTCGTTTTATTGAAAAGAGACATTTAAAGATTATATTTGTTTGACGACCTCTGTGGCTCAGCAGTTCAGCGCTTTGGTGCTCAAGCCGGGGGTCGCAGGTTCGAATCCTGCCGAAGGAACAAAAAGTTTTTCTGTGTTCCTGGGTCATGGATGTGTACCTATATATGTGTATAATATAACAAAAATCTTAAATATACTTAAGTATAGTATTAACATAGTATTACATAATTAATATACTTCCTGTTTTCTGGTACCTACCTGTAACACAAGTTATTATTATTTGTTCCAATAAATTAATTTTATTGTGTAGTGATTTTAATATGCATGCTAAGATTTAAGATAATAAAGTTTCTCTATTAATAATATAAGATTCGAATGTTTATTAAGGCACGCAATATTGTTTAAAACAAAGTCACCTTAATAATAATTATGTAGGTACTTTTTTTCTAATACTATTGTTCAGTTTTACTGCATACTTTTTATATTTAGTTTAACCTTTGTTAGTATTGCGAATAAGAAGAAATAAGTAAAATGTAATATAAATTCATAATTTGCAGGTATTCGATTCCAATTTCAAAGGCACGCAATAATAAATAAGACAACATGAAAATATTTCAAGATTCTCATTCGTATAAAATGTACCTATCTATTTTGCACCAAAGGATAACCGCTGAAGTTAATCAGGCTATGTCGTATATTTATGTGGTAATCTGAAATATTTTGGTTACCAACTTTTAGCCCTCGTATCCACGAGAGTTTTTTTGTAGTTGCGAGTCGTGACGCGACAGGAAAAACTGCACTGTATATAGAACTCTGCACTTAATCTACAATAAAGCTGAAAATTGAAGTGTCAAGTGTACACGATTTTCAGCTGTGTCGTATTAGTGCAAAGTTCTATTTATAGTGTAGTTTATTAGTCGTGAATCTCGTGATCACATAAAACGCTCGTGGGAATGTAGGCTTACTTTTGTATATTTTTAATGCAATAAAAACGATCGAATTAGAGGAATTGTTTTGTTGTTTATTGTTTTATTTACCTTTTTAACCTAATAATTGGGTCCTAAAAATAAAATTGAAAACAATAACCTACGTATAGTTTTTTTTAAATTTTTTTTTCATTGTAGGCTTGAATCTTTTGCACTTTAGAAGATATAAATACGTAAAAAAGCTACGGTATAATTTTGAATTTCGAAATTATTATTTTTTATTCGGAGTGCCACCTCTTAATACGTAGTATAGCTTTACATTCTCTTTGCGCTCTACCGGCAAAAATCTGTCCCCGTAATTGAGACCATTATTTTAACATTACGTTCGGACTCCTTGTTATCTACAATACGGCCGATGTATCTTGGCGAGTGTGAACTTCGCGCAGAAGGTCGCGCAATAACTGTTTCTAAGTGTTTTCGTATTTATTTTATTTGTACTAATTGGTCAACTGTATTAGGGAAATTGTATTAGTACATAGGTATATAAAAATAATACAATAACCAAAGATTTCAACTCAAGATAGGCTATCACGTACATTTAGCCGAAAAAATTTTCATACAAGAAAAAATTACGCCATCTATGTAAAATCAACGGAACTTCGATGTTCCTTTGATTTTACGATTTTACCATTCCGATGGAACAGTCGCTAGTCGTATGATATAACTTTGTAAGGGCGTACAACGCATACATTTTTTTTAAATACATATCTTGACTAAAGAAATGTTAATAAAATTGTCCGGCGTATTTAATATAAGTTTAGCTCGCATTAATACTGGAATTACTAAAATATTAGCAACAATAAATCAATAAGGCTTACAAACAAATATAAATTTTACAGGTACGTAATGTAATTTAAATATTTCATATTTCTTATTACATTACTCTCATTATCATAAAGCATAGACGAGGCGTGTTGAGGCAAAAAGTGTCCACACTTAAACTGCCCCACTTTTGGGGTTTTTTGGGGCAGTCGAGGTTTCATATTTTGTCATCTTGACATTTCGACATTTGCTTTCCGCAGATTTTTCAGTCCACATTTATTTGAATAAATCTTCTGAAATCAAGATGGCGTAACTTTTTCTTATACCTACATTATTTGTCAAATGTATGCCAAAGATCAGGAACGCACTTTTAACTCCTCTGGTGATTAGTACCCATAGCTGACGATAATTACATACTAGAATATTATACAGATATTATATCGGTGTAATAGATTAGTGCAATGGCTATTATGGTGTATGGATACTAGATATTTTAACCTAAGCAAGATATTTTAAAGGATTTTACAAGAAAACCAATTTTTTTCTTCTATACGGCGTATGGACCTAGACCAGACAACAAATTTGTTTTTACACATGTGCCGTAGCTCCAGCGGCGCCACAGAAGGGGCGGAGCCGTAGGAGCTGTGACGTTTCACAGCCAGCGCTGCAGCAAAAATTACATACAAATCCTAGCGCAACAGCACTTAATATTCCTTTATTACCTAGATAAATAAAACAAGACTCATTAAAAACAAAACTAATTATATTAAGTACCATAAAAAGAATATTGAATTATAATTTATAAAAACTTATACATAATCTAATTCAGTTTGAAAGTAATAATCTACATCTACACTAATATTATAAAGAGGAAAACTTTGTTTGTATGTTTGTTTGTTTGTAATGAATAGGCTCAAAAAGTACTGGACCGATTTCAAAAATTTTTTCACCTTTCGAAAGCTACATTATCCACGAGGAACATAGGCTAAATTTTATTTTGGAAAAAATAGGGTTCCGTAAGATATTTGGGTTTTTCGGACACAAGGTGTAAAAATCAACCAGAAAAGTTACTTAATAATTTTTAATTTTTTTTGGACTATATTTAAACGCATTTATTTTACTCATGCTATTAATCCTTATCAAAATAAATTATTTCATCACTAAGTACAGTTTATGTAGATAATAATATATTTTGATCTTTGAATTATTCAAATTGGATGTTTGGTTTTGAAGGTATGGCGAAATTAAAATATTACGATTTCTGCTGCACGGCCCGTTGCGAAGTGGGTGTCACCAAGGCGCGAGCGGGAGGGGAGTTTAGATCTATGAGTAACTTTTTTGTTAGGCTCATTTCGTTGTTCTCGAATAAGGCGAGTCCAAATCTCTTAGCGCTCTGGATTATTGGGAAATCTGTAATTTAAATACTATAAATTTCTGCGATGTTTACAACAAATGTTCACTAAATTAGACAAAAGAATAAAATAATAAACTAAGTATGCCAAAGTACTCTATTTTGTGTAACTATTATACACTGTTTCTCTTGAAACGGATTAAAAAATAATAATATCGGTATAAAGGTGCTTCCAGTAACATAGTAATATTTCAGAAATATTACTTTTTTTTCTCCAAAAGTGCATAATAATAAATCGGCTGACCCCTGAACATTGTAGGTGGTTGTTTAGGAGTAGAATAGACAGTAGGTGCAGGTTATAGGTGATCTACATCTAGTAGATGTAGCTTTACAGGTTTTTAGTGGGGTAACTACTGTTTACCTACCAACCTATCACCTACCAACTATAGGTATGTAGTAGGTCTAGATGTAGGTTGTAGGTGTAGGGTATGACTTATGGGTGTAGCAACCTACGCTTACAACCTTCAAGTGTAGTTCTCCCGTAGAAGGAAAATTCTCCCGAGCATTTTTTATTCAATTTCATAATTCACCGAACAACGTCTGTCAGGCCAGATAGTAAATAATATTTTTAAATATAATATGTAAAAATCAAATAAATAGTACAGTCAATCAGGGTAACTTTGAATCATCATCGACATATTTTTTAAACAAACTTTTACTATGTTAAGAATTAGTCAAAAGAGTTTAGTTAATCTGTGCTCTCAGGTTGGTTTTCATGCTATAAAGTTATAAAACGTCTTTAAAAATGACTAATTATATTAAAAACTGGCAATTTTGTCGTGTGTCAAAGTTACCACCTAACTTGGGTAACTTTGACACAGACTAACTTTTAATTATTTTACAGCTTCAGGATAACATTAGTTTATGTTTTTATCAAATATTGATGTAGTGGGGTCATAGACAAGTCAAAAAAACCATAAAGTTATTACATTGCATTATGTTTTTATATAGGGTAACACACCCAATTGCTAGCACTGTACCTAATTATCAGCCCCCCGAACAAATAGTAGAATTATAAGCTTCTCTGTAATTAATTTTTGTTTCCAGTTAATAAAAACAAAACTTTAATGTTTCTGGAATCTACTGCCAGTGACACCATACTTTAAACTATAAAGTATTTTCCTCTGTAATAATCGAGGTTATAATTGGACCCTTTTTTTAAAGTGCTGATAATTGGTACTCTCACCCTACCTTGATAGCAGCAAAGTTAACGAGATTTTTTTTAAAAGTTTTGCACTGATTTTTACCCATTATGTTGCGCGCGGTTAAAAACAAAAGTTTTTGATATTATCTTCTTTTGACAGCTGCTTTTTTTTTAGATTTCGTTTACGAAGTATGTTACGTACACGAATTGTTATTAAATTTTAAGCGCCAATTGTTTCCCACATAAAACAATAGAAAATAATTTTGTGAACAAACTGTCAAAGTTACCCTCGTGATTCAAAGTTACCCTGAATGACCGTAAGCCTTAGTTTCATTTTATTTAAATTAATCAAAAATGTGAATACTGACGGGTAAGGTTAGGTTTGGTTAGGTACTGAAATAAAAAAAACTGAATCTCTTATTTATGTAATTTACAATAATAAAAATGACGTCCCTACAAAGTTACCTTTTCACTGTTGCGCATACAATAACCAGTGTTATATTTCATAGTTGGCCGCCATTTTTTGAATATTTATTTAAAATTCCATAAGTATTTTAATTGTAACAAAAAATATTGTGATAATTACCTGTGATAAGATATCCCGTCTATATTTTTTACACGTTTGTCATAGTTTTTACAGCCTTTAATTAAGCAACTACTCGGCATTTATGAATTATATGCGGACTGGATAAACTGCATATATAGCAAATGTAGAAATGGTAAGATCACAAGTGCCAAACCTCAACTGTCAAAATGGCCCCAAAATTTAAAAATTGGGGCCATTTTTTTGGAGACACTTTTTGCCTCAACATGCCTCGTCTATAATATACGTCTATGACAATAACAGTTTTCTTCACGAGTTGTACATGCGCTAAAGTTCGCAGAGCCTATGTTCAGACCCGTCAAGATACAGCGGCCGTAGTGTATACTTCGTGATAGTGGCGCTAAAGAAACAGAATGTGAATGAAAATAACGAAATATTCGTTCTGACCGTGCTAGTGGAACGCTAGGCAAATGAACAGTCTTTTGTTTTGTCTATGATTCACAGAGTATCGGTCAAGTCTGCAAGTTGCAAACTTGCAACGCCATACTCACTGTCTAGCCCAAGTCTAGCCGTAGTTATATACCTACTCAAAGGTCTAGCCTGAAAATCCAAATTCGCGGCTCTGAAACGGACTAATTGTAGAAGAAATTATGTAAAAATTATTACTGACACTAACGACAGTAACATGACGGCTAATAATACCGGTGTTTGATTTGCAGTCTGGACGATGAGGGCGTCCTGATCATCAAGCCTGAAAATCCAGCATTAGTACTTACTGCCATTATAATTTATGCATAAAGCTACGTTCCCAGGAACATTTTTTGTGGTCGGGACAGAAAAAAAACTACGCTGTAAATAGAACTGCGCGTTAATACAATAGGGCTGAATACCATGTACATTTGTCTATTTCTAGTTGAGCTCTATTGTATTAGCGCAGGTCGCAGAGTTATATTTACAGTGTAGTTTTTTTTGTCCTGTCTACAAAAAAGTGTTCGTGGGAATATGGGCTAATAGTCCGCGTCAATTTTACAACAAAATAGTCAGGCTGTTGGAACTTGGATTTACAGGAGGTCAGGCCTCTATAGACGAGACACGCGTTTACCACGCCCGCGCCAGTTTAGTTGGATGCTCTAAGCACGTACAATAGCAGTCGCGTTGTGATTTTTGTGGTCATCAAAATGCACCCTAACCATGCCCTAACCATCAGAATAAAGATGAGATAGCTGATAGAACCTCCGCGAGTATAATAATAAGACGTGTTCTGTGGATAGAACCAAAATGCCAGAGGCCAACCGCCAAGGGCCAAATGCCAATAGTCAATAGTCATAAGTAGGGATGCTCGATGTTGCAAAAACATCGATGTTGGCATCGATAATGACATCGATAGCTTATCATCGATGTTCGATGTTAATCGAGCTCTAAACATCGATGTCAGGCAACATCGATGTTTTTTTGCAAACGTCTTCACGGCCGTCCGTCATCAATACATCTATACTACTAATATTATAAATGGGAAAGTGTGTTTGTCCGTCTTTCACGCCAAAACTACTGAACCGATTTAAATGAGGTACAAAGGACATAGGCTAGTTTTTATCGCAGGGTACGGGTACAGGGTACGGTTCCTGTGGGATACTTTATTTACAGTTTGACGTAAAAACTACTAGGCCGATTATCATGAAATTTGGCACAGATATAAAGTGGACAACGGGAAAGGAAATAAGGTACTTACTTTTTATCGCGGAGAAATGTACGGTTCCCATTGGATACTTTATTTACGGTTTCATGTAAAAATTACTATACCGATTATCATGAAATTTGGCACAGATATAAATTAGAACATGGAGAAAGACATAAGCTACTTTTTATCGCGGGACATATAAGGTTCCCGTGGGTTATTGTCTCCGATGGCGTTGATATCATAATAGTGGTTAAATATTTTACCGCAAGTTTTTTAAACTGGGTTTCCGATTATGTGTGTCCGTGACATCGATGTTAAGATGTTTTGAATAATGCAATATCGATGTTAAAACATCGATGTTTTATCGTCTAACATCGATGATCATCGAAAATCGATGATCATCGAGCATCCCTAAGTCATAGACAATTCATTCAATTGCCCAAATTATTGCACGTAATCTTTACTATTTACAATTACAAAAATATTTCAATAAAATAGAATTCAATAAAGTTACGAAACTACAAATGTAAGCTGTTATTAGAAAATTAAAATAAAACTGTTCTCTGTTATTAAACTGTTGTGTACAGTGACAGTTTTAGTTCGAATGGCGATTTACCCCATCAAAATACCAGGAAATGCAGTGATTCAACATCGCGGCTTCACGTAATCGATGATGTTTATTGAATTTATTTGCAGGGTGCAATAATGCTTCTAATAGTGTATGTTGAACTTTCTCAAATAATGATTTAACATGATCTTAATCACAATATTTACATAGAGTGTCAAAAAACTCAAAACAATGGTTCCTGCTCCAAGCTGTCCCAATACATGGGACTATTGGACGGCCACGCCGTCCGACAATGTGGAGCTGACATGCCTGATGCCCAATTCCATATATCTTCCACTCACTGTGAGTTGGGATTCAACACTACAGTATGTGAAAGAGGTTAGTATCAGTTCATACTTGATCAGGCTGTGAGTCATCCATCAAGATGTTGATTGTTTTGCTCGAGAGAACTGGGTCAATCTATTGTGTAACATACCAACAGATAAGGGGTTTGTCTAAAAGAAACTATGAACTGTTTATTGAGACTTCACAGTGAAACAAACATAAGAGCTAGAAATATTATTTGTGTGTAAAAGGACATCATCAGCTGTGTAAAAATATATGTGAAATGTATAAAACATATTTTGAGATTCAAGATTATTCTTAAAAGCTTTTAGTGATTCTTTTATTTATTTTAGAAATGTAAGAGTGCCCCCTACAAGAACTCTCAGTCTGCAGAAAAAAGACATATTGTGTTAAGAATTGCTTTTAAAAATATTTATTTTTTTACTTTAAACTTCTGTTCTTGTTATGATGATTTGATAAATTTTTTTTAGGAACTATGGGACCTAGCAGCAAAACTACCTCTATTTGGGATGCTACATGAAATGTCAGGATATGTATTTCAATTTATAAATTCATTGGCTGTACCAGAGGAAGTTGATGATGAGAATAAGCGGGTGCGAGATATTAGACCAGTGTTTGGGGTGCTGATAGTAATCGAGAGATCCATTGAAAGGCCAGGAGAGCATTTACTAAACAACCAAATTAGTCATTTAATTGGAAAAGGTCAGTTTTTTGTAGTTGAATAAAATAAAGCGATTTAAATTAGGTTTTAGGTAATTTAGTCAGCAGTAAGCTGGTATCAAGAAGATAAACAGAGGTTATGGCTAGTAAAACTTTTAATAAAATATATGAAACAATTTATCAAGTCCCTTTTTTGTTTCACTTCTTATATTTTATTTTAGATTGTGTTTCAAAATATTATTATTATTTTTATGTTTTTCAGGTTTAAATGAATTTGATAGTTTGCGAAGTTCAGAGGTGAATGACTTTCGCCTGAGGATGAGATATTTAGCAGAGGAGAGTTTGATAAAGCGCATGCAGAGCACTAGACTGGAGAAACTACGTTACCACTGCCCACCGAGACTTGCCGATCGTCCCACTGTACCCAAGACACTTATTAGTCATCTAAATAATAATAATAATTTTATATTAAATACTAAAGTTCCAAATACCGAGGTAAATATTTATTTAAAATTGTTAAACATTGAATTATTTATTTCATCTCTAAAGATTTTTCTTCATTGGTAAATTCTTCTTCACTCTCCAACTCATGTTCATTCTCTTCTTCCTCTTCAATCCTTTCTTTCAGCAAATTGTTTGCTTCCATTCTAAAAAAAGTAATTAAAAAAAGCAAAATTAGATAATAAGGGCACATATACTGACCATCCAGCCTGTTAATCTAGCGCCACTGCTTATAACCATAAATAGTGTCAATTCTTTTAAATTTTTGCCTACAAGTCTGCTTTAAGTTATGTGAAAAATTTTGAACTGAGTTATGCGGCTGACCGCCTCAAGGTCTTTTGCTGGGAGGACGGCCTTAAGACCACGGCTAAGGATTTGCAGGCTGGACCATCACTATGGGCCTATAGGTTGCTGTTAAACTAAAATATTGATTTAGGGCTTGTTTCACAATCTACTGATAAGTGTCCGATAGCTTATTTGCTGTTTTTGTCTCTGTCGCTTGATATAAAGTAAGCATTGACAAAACTTCCGAATAAGCTATCCAACACCTAATAAAATATCGTAAAACAGGCCCTAAGTGTCTGCCTTTGTAATAACTCATTAATAACATTTGATTGATACCTACTTTTATTACAATGCTAAGTTTATCTCAGGTACATATTACAATCTATTGATTGCTATGTAAATTTTACCTTTCTTCTGGTGTAACTGTACCCTTATTGATTCGCTTTAGTCGAGGGAGGGCAGCGAGGATCTCTACCCTCAACTCTCCGTCCTCCTCGACTTCAGCATCATCATCTCCCATGGCACCCATGATTGGGCAACCTTTCAATATTATTGTATCTAGGCCTTCCAAAACCTAAAAAATATTATTTTGATGGATTATTTATCGAGTACAAAAGGTTTATCATTGATTGATTGAGTAAATTCAAATAAAACTTTGCTACTAAATCTTGATACAAAAAGCTTCATTTAACAAAATTATAGTTACAATAAAATTGTTAGTTACCCTTAATTTCTTGATTTGTTTAAGTGTCATCACTTTGCAGTCACGAAGGTTTACATACTGAAGTTTTTTTAAATCAGGCTCAAAACCATTCAGTAGTCTTATAGGATTTTCTCTTACATGCAGTATTCTTAAATTGACTAATTTTCCAATGCCTTCAAGGCTTCTTATTTTATTTCCAGCCAAGTATAGGCTATCTAAGTTTACGAAATCTAAATTATAGAGATCACTGATGAAGTTGTAACGAAAATCTAATACTCTTATTGTCTCCATTCTTTTGTCAAATTCAATTTTTTCTATTTTATTATAACCGACTTCCAAAGTGCAAAGTTCAGGTTGATATACATTATTTACTGTTGTTATTTCATTATTATTTAATATCATAACTTGCATATACTTCATTGGCTTCAATGCAGCTGATTTTAGTAAATTTTTATCAGCATGTATGAGTACAAGATATGGTAGTTTTGTAATAACTTGTAAATTGTCTAAGGTTAGAAAGTTTTCAGAAACATCCACATACAAAAGATGTTTGAATGTACATATTGCTGATATATCAGTCAATTTCATTCCTGTGCATTTAGCTTTCAAATAAGTGTATCTACAAACACAATATAATAAGTTAATTTATGTACTGGACTAATACCTATAGCAACAAACAAGACAGGTCTTTACAGACTGAATGAATTTTGAATCCAAAGTTAAGTGCTTAATAAGGAACTATTAGCTATAACTTTAGATATAACTTATGTCAGTGCCTCTATACTAATCCCGGGACTAGGTTGACATGATCTATTATGCCATAAATATAATACCCATCTCCTTCAGCCGTTTTTCCAAGTAAACTGAGGCGCACACTGATTTCAGAACCATGCAACTTTCGCTCTGGATTCTCCAATTTAACACTTTCCACCGAAATATCACTTTCCTCTTCCTTTAACATCTCCTCAGTATTCTTTTCATCATCCTCTTCTATAATTGGATCAGCAACAATATTATCATCAATCCTGTGAAGATTAATATTTGATTTCAACATAATGGAATAACAAAAATTACATTCAAATAGAATGACAAGTTTTATAATGACAAGAACTGACAACATCTTTTTTTTTTATTATTATGCCTATTTGTCACTTACCATTAACAAAAATTTGTCCTGTTTTATGAGTATATTACTTTTTTCCAGTTCACATTCTCATCGAACGTGCATGTGAATATAACGCCGCAGCAGCACATCGAGACTATATTACGAAAGAAGGCTAACTCACTGAATATGCGCGGAGAAAACCCTCGCAACTATGTTCTCAAAGTTTGCGGCAGAGAGGAATATTTGCTTGGTGATCATCCGCTAATACAGTACCTGTATATCCAGGAGATATTGGCGAAGGATCTAGTCCCGCAAGTCATGACTGTCAGCATGGATAAACTATCACGTGAGTCCAACTATTGTTTATACTCTTGTAAATGTTAAAGTTTGTGCCAATATATTGATGGAAGGGTGGGTGGATGTTTGTGACTCTTTCACGCAGAAACTACTGAACGGATTTTGATGAAATTTGGTATGGTAGTAGTTTAGGCTCTGGATTAAAACATAGGCTACTTTTTATCCCGAAAAAGTACAGTGTTCTTGTGGAAGACTGTATTTACGCGAGCGGACTCGCGGGCAAAAGCTAGTGGTCTTATATTCACAGTACTATTATTAAAATTAAAATTACCAAAAGTGAATCTTTATCTATACTTTTATATTATAAATGTGAAAGTGTGTGTGTCTGTTACCTCTTCATGCTTTAACCGCTGAATCGAATTTTATGAAATTTGGTATAAACATACTTTGGGTTTGGGGTGTGGGAAAGGACATAGGATATTTTTTATTCTGAAAAAGTTGTGTTTCCGTGGGATAATGTATTTACGCGGGCGGAGCCGCGCGCAAAAGCTAGTTAGAAATAAATACAGTATGTTTTCTCTTAGCAGATTATCAAGTTTTTAGCTTGTCCTTTTCTGTTCTTCACTGAACTATATCAAAAACTTTAATGTATAGTGCGATTCAAATGAGAATAGGATCGAGTCGGCGCCATGTTATGACGTCATAGCTGTCAATTTTACCCAATTAGGTACCCAATTAGGTAGGGTGGGCAAAAAAAGTTTTTCTTCTTTTATTATAATTTATTTACAAATTTGAGTGAAAAAAAATGTAATCTGAATCTAGCTCTTCAATTTTTCATCATCATCTCTGTATTACTGTCTGAGTAGTCATCGTCGTCTATGTAACACAGCACCTCGTTTACTCATTTTCGAGCAAAATGAGTATGACAATAACAAAATCAATACAATTTTGGCAAGTTGCATTGCACCAACAATGAAAACAAAATGTTAATTTATGATTTTAAAAACGAATTATGAATATGTATTATTATAATTAAATGTTTAGATAATTTAACGTTATTATTTAAATTCGATGTAAGACTATTATTCCTCTTCTTTTATTTATGGCAATTGCGGTTGCAAAGGTTTTGCACCATTCTTCTAGTGTCGAGTATATAAAGAAATATTTCAACTATTATTATTGGCAAATAAGTTTTTCTGCTAACCATACTTTTCAAGCGACATTTGACAGATAGAGGTCATTGACGTTCCTATTCTCATTTGAATCGCATTAGCCTTTCCATTACCTAAGTACTGCATATGGGTATGGTCGCCAAAAATTGTACTTATAACATTCATGACATCGTAACACACGTTACATACATGACCGAATGTTACGTACATGACCATTATAAAGCTTAGTCCATAATAATATAATCCGTCGTCGCCAAATTTCATTCATATCGGCTTAAGTAGTTTTTGCGCGAAAGAATAACAAACCTCAAACTCAAGCCCCCCCGCCCCCCCCCCCCCCCGCCCCCCTCTAGACCCGCTCTAGACCCCCTCTAGATCCTCTCATGACCCCCCTCCAGAGCTCCCTCTTGACCCCTTCCTGACTACCCTCTAGACCCCCTCAAGACCAATGGGTCCTGGATGGATGGATGCTCCTGACTCTCCTCTAGATACCCCTCTCCTGACCCCTCTAGATCCCTTCTAACCCTCTCCCCCTCTCTAGCCTATGTAGCCTATGTCTTTTCTGATAGTATGTTCTTACCCTCTTCCAAATTTCATCAAAATCGGTTTTGACGTAGTCCTATATAAACTTTCAACCTTTATTTAGACCCCCTTCAACGCGAAAAAAGTCGTGATGAAAGGTAGCCTATGTCCTTTCTGAGGGTCTGTTCTAACCCTGTTCCAAATTTCATCAAAACCGGTTATGTGGTTTAGGCGTGAAAGCGTAACAGATAGACATACAGAGTGACTTTCGTATATTTTATAATATTAGTAAGGATTTATCATCACCGATTTTTATTATCATTATTATTTTAAATATCACTTAAACCTTAAAAAAACTACCACCTGGCCCAACACATTGGCCAGGTTCAGTCAAACAAACTGCCGGCCGGCGCCGCGCAGTTTGAGTTTGTTCATTATTAACATACAAAAATACTTCTTATTGAACATTTTAGTAGGTATATAATTATATTTTCAAGTGTAGTCTCCGCCTTAGAACTGGTCATGACTGTAACGTTACACATTTCGTTACACATTGTAACATTCATGACGTAAAAAAGCGTGCGACATAACCTAAAATCCAAATATCACTTCATTCCAATCAACTACAGATTAGGACGTATATTTACCGTATTCAGTAATAATGAATCTTTTAAACCTTGTTAACAAAAAAACACAATAAGCCGTACTTACCTTTGAATCAAACACTCAATAGACAATATTTTTTAGCGACAAATCTTCAAGTGCACACAAATCTTAATTTTACTTACGCAAACAAGTATGGCCGATGTTTCTTTCTGAATGTTAGCATTTCGCTCGACAGGTATGCCATATGAGAATAGCAAAAACTGCCAAATTACTCAAAGAACATAAAGAAACACACGTTATATTCATGACGTTACACACTCATAAAAAAAGTGGACACATTTTTGAAATCGACTGAAATGGTGACTAAAGCGATATTTTTTATAAATTCGTTTAGGAAACGTAGAAAAAGTATCATAAAGCGTAATAACAATTTAAAAATACGAGAAACAAATTCAGTTTTGGAAATGTTATCAATTTTTCATACAAAAGCAGCAGTTGGACAAAAAAATTTTATATGGGAGTAAAACCAGTACTTATAGAAAAATTATATTTAAAAAATAAATGTTTAGGCATACTGCATTTCGTGGACATTTAATCTACACATAAGAAGCTCGTTATTTAGAACAATGTACAAGAACTCAAATTTATCAAAAAAGTATCAAATTATTAAACAAATAAAATTGGGACAAACGAAAAATAATATTTGTACAATTTTTGCCGACCATACCCATATATTTAAAAGTATTGTGTCCTAAAAAATAGTTTCTTATTTTTTAACTGGTAACAAAATGACAATGTTTTCCTTTTATGACAGTTACCAGTGAAACTCAAAACTACCTATTACCTGAGAGAAGAAGACTTACATCGGAACAGTCAAATACAATTAGAAAGAAGAAAAATAATGAATCATCATGGAATATAGAAAATAATTATTCATGTACAGTTCGGACTGTGGGTGGACTAAACGTAGATCCAGGAAGACTGGTTGAGGTAAGTATTTGTATACAGAGTAAGTTTTTAGTGGACATGACGTGATAGATGACATCTGAAACTGCAATTAGTAGCGCAGAGTGTTCGGAGAGTCTACAGTTTGATTTTGATGAAAAATTAGGGGGCGTCCACAAATTGCGTGAGACGTTTTTGAGGATGTTTTTATCTTACGTAATTTATAGACCCCCTTTCCCTCTACCTATTAAAAATATTTACTATTATTCTTGTTTTTTTATCTGTCAAGTGACTTCTCCTATGTCTCAGACAAAGACAACTTCATTGAATAGCTTATCCATTGTGTAAATATTTTTTTTAGTAAAGGGGTAAAACTGCATCATAAGATATTTTAAAATCATCCCAAAAATAATATTTCAAGGAATCAAACCTTTTGATTATAAAAATATATGCTGCATTTGTACAATGTCATACAAAAGTGGGCGCATTAAAAACCGAATCCAATATAGAAATACAAACTTTTATGGAATTACTTTAAGGTTATTGTTCATAGAATTATTATCTTTAGGGGGTTAAATAATTTATTTTATTTTTAGGTGGTCTGCCAAGCCGGTATCTATCACGGTGGTAAATCATTGTGTGAGCCACAAAAAACTAAAGTAACGACCGTGTCTAAAGAAGGCGAGGCGCAGTGGGACGAGGAATTAACGTTTCCCATCAAAGTTTGTAATGTACCGAGAATGGCGCGCCTCTGTTTTGTTATATACGAAATATCTAAAGCCAAAAACAAGAGAAGAGGGAAGGATAGCAAGGTAGGTTTTACAAACAAAGCGTATTATGTAGAGTGTAGATATACGCGAGATGCACAAACAAATATTTTGCCAATGAGGGCTTTGAAATTGAATTTGCCAATGAATTCGCCGCCAGAGGCGCTGGTGTAGCGTAACGTCCCCAAAATATCAAATTACATTGTTTTTGTGGTCGGTAGTTTGTTACCGAATGAGAGCTAAATATTTTGACATACGTGACATTAATTATGGAAAATACGAGTTACGGCTCAATGTCTGTCATTTAAAAGTGGAGCTATGAAAAAGATACATCTTCGAATCATCAAGATCTTTCGAAAACTTATGTCCTTACTTTTTCCCGAACAAAACGGGACTGCGCAACACTGCAGCATGCTTATATTTTTAGTCGGTTTTAGGTTATTATAAATTATCACGTGCGTAAAAAGTAATAATTACAAACGTTGACAGCTATGCGTCACTACAGTGGCGCCCACTGTCGAGCACGAAAATGGTGGCCCTCATCGTTGACGTAATATTAAATGATTACTGCCGTTAAACTTCTTTAAAATGTTTAAAATTCGCATCTTTGTTCATATCCATCACTCTACATCTAGGAATAAATAAGCTTATAAAAATATAAAACTACTTGTACGGATATTTCTCATATTTCTCGTTCTTGCAGGACGCCATTAACCGCCTAGCGTGGGCTAACACCATGATATTCGACTACAAGGAGCAGCTACGTACAGACGGCGTTACCCTGTTCATGTGGACGCACGTCGCGGACGGCACGCAGGGTGATGATTTTTTACTACATCCGCTAGGAACGGTTGTTTCTAATCCCAATTCCGACGAGTGTGCGGCGCTACAAGTGCGATTCTCAAAGTGAGTAGATAAAAAAAAAAAACAATACAATAGGCATGTTGCCTAATTTTTTTTATCGTCTATTTGATGTTAGACAATATGTTTATAAACAATCCAGAACCCATTTTCGTCTATCTTAAAAAATAACGAAGATACAAACAATTTAAATTTACATTAAGAAAGAGAGCGATATATCGGCATGTGACGTCACAAGTTGTCATTAAAAAATGTATGGCGCTAGCAGCTTGTGACGTAACAAATCGTTTTGCAAGAAAGAGACAGGCAATATTTATATTTGCTTATAATTTTTAATCGCGTCAACCTAAATACCTATTTCTTTTAGATTTATGTTTATCTACTCAAAAATTTTAAAACTTAATATGTAATATTGTGTTATTCTAACTAGGAAACACCCCTATGATAATAATAGACAAATAAATATCAAGAAGTACATTATAAAGTTTTTTATAGTTTCTTCAGATCTAAAATATAACTATTAAAATTTTTATATTATTTTAATATACACGTTCACTTTTACGGAACTGTTACTTATACCAACCATAATATATATTTTGTTGCCAACTATTGTTACTTACCACTAGAGCAAATAAACGAATTGAATTGAATATATTTATGTGCTTAAAATATAAAGCTGATTCAGACGTAAACCTAGCTAGGTTTGAAACCACTGCGTTCTTAAACCTACATGGTTTTTTTGATAGTGCATAATATAATATTGTACTTTGTTTTAAACCAATAAAAAAAAAAAAAAACTGCCAACTAATATATTAAAACATAAAAGCTTTGAGATTGATATGGTGCGTACGGTACGTAGCATTGCGTACACGCGTACACCTTCTATATGCGAATCAAGATGTTAGTCACTATTATAGTTACTAGTAATAGTATAGTTATATTAATGTCCCATATGACATTACTGGTTACATAATTACATATAATTACAGGAATATCTATGATATGATAAATTTTATATTTATTTTCATCTTATTACAGCTACGACTGCCAATACCCAATCCTGTTTCCAAACCAAGAGCTGGTTAAAGCGTACGGCGAACAATTAGAGAACGGTACTTCGGACGCCATGTCGCGACTCAGCGAGGACTTCGAGAAACTCTGCGTTACCGCCGAAAAGGATCCCATGTATGAAATGCACGAGCAGGAGAAGAAAGATATTTGGGCTTCCAGGTGCGTTAATCAAATACTACTAATATTATAAATGTGAAAGTTTGTGAGGATGGATGAATGGATGTTTATTTTTGTTACTCTTTCACGCAAAAACTACTGAACAGATTTCTATGAATTTTAGTATGGTAGTAGTTTAAGCTCTGGATTAAAACATAGGCTACTTTTAATCCCGAAAAAGTACAGTGTTTCTTTTGGATACTGTATTTACAGTATAAGCATAAATAAGACAAAATCTTGTAAATTCTTTTAACTATTCACTTGTAGTTCTCTGACCTACAACAACTAGGATACTATAATGTATTATTATTTATTTACCCAGAGAGTTCTTCCGTACGCGCGCACCCCACCTACTACCCAAACTACTGTCTTGCGTGGAGTGGACGGAGCGCGCGGACGCGGCGCGCGTGGCCCGCACGCTCGCACTGTGGCCGCGCCTGCGCGTCGAGGCGGCGCTCGAGCTCCTGGACTATGCGTACGCCGACGCCGCCGTAAGGAGCTTCGCGGTCGACTGTCTGGCTACCATCAGGTATGTTACAAACTACAATGGAGAATGTTCACTAATTTTAAAGCTTTTTCTGTAGTCCCCGTGGAAAAATAAAAAATAGTGGTGAAAGAATTTGATACGTCGATTAGTTTCCAAGACATTTAACTTTAAAGTGGCCTATACGGTAACTTGCGACTAAGCGGTGCGTAGTACGGCACGAACTCCTGGTTGTATGGCCGAGGTGTAGTGTGACGTCACGTGAGCGTGTTAGCGGGATTCGATAGTTTTCGGTAATTTTAACGCGTGTAAAATCAAAAGTACTTAATGTTTTTGGGTAAAACAAAAACTAGTGTATCTGTGTACGTAAAAGCTTTACTGTAACAAAGTTTCAAGTGATTTTACATACCTAGTAACATTCTCTATTGTGCTTGTAATAGACGTTAACGACATAAATAGTTTATCTTAATTATAATCTTAGGTAGGAAAAGGAATTTTTTATAACTTTACTTGCTTTCTTATTTATTAATAGAGACAAAGTTATTTCGGTTGTCATTTTACAGACTGAGAAGAAAAATCAAAGTTTATGTGTAGTGTACCACGCTATGCGAATCTACCCTGCCAAGAGAATGACAAGTAATTACATTTTGCTAATATGTAATTTTCGTTCCAGCGACGAGGACCTCCTCCTATACCTGCTGCAGTTGGTCCAGGCGCTGAAGCACGAGTCGTACCTCATGTGCGACCTCTCGGTGTTCCTGCTGCAGCGCGCCTTCAACAACATGACCATCGGCCACTACCTGTTCTGGCACCTCAGGTAATTTACACTCTAAGTTATCTTATACGTTAAACGAGACAATCTTGTATTTGTCACCGTAAAATTATAAAAACTGTTAGATTGTAATATAACTAGAGAAAATGTAAAATGTTCTACCTATAATTTAACACATTATTTTTCGTCAGATTATAAACATATACTTAGTAATTAATCTTTCGACATATTTTTACTATCTCGTTAGTTATTTTACAATCTAACGGCTTTTACAATTTTACGGTTACAATATATACTAGGTGCAATTAGATGTCATCTGGAAACTATCAGAAGTGAATATACTCATCATTGAAACTTTCACATATTCATTTCTGAAAGTTTCCAGACGGTTCCAATTGCACCATGTATATAATCGGTGTCTCGAAAATGGCTACAAGTATTACTATGAAATTTAGTATGCAGGGAGGTTTGGGCGAGAAAAATCGATCTAGCTAGATCTTATCTCTGGGAAACTGCACATTTTTAAGCTATATATGTTTTTTCTTTCGTCGTGCAATTTGTCTGCACTGTCTGATTGGTAGTTTGGTTTGCATCTTTAACTTTGTTCGGAAATTCGGAATGTGATGGGTTCTAATCTCGGTCAGATAAATATTTGTGTAAGTAATTCTTTTTTTATTTTTATTTATCAGAAATTTGCTCGACAAAGCTTGGTTACCCGGATACTTACTGTTATCAAAGGTAAAGTAAAATGGCTAAAGCTGAGGCTATTAGAAAAATTAAAAACCTAAACTAACATTCAGGGGTTCGCAACATTTGAATCAAATTGAAAAAAAAAAAACGGTTTTGAATCAAACCGCAACCTTTGAATCAAATTGAAAAAAAAAAAAAAACGCCTTCAACGCTCTGTCATTAACTTTAATAACAGAGCCTTTAGCCAAGTTGTAATAACATTTTGTCTCAGGTCAGAGATGCACGTGCCGTCGGTGTCGGTGCGCTTCGGGCTGGTGCTGGAGGCGTACTGCCGCGGCTGCCAGGACCACATCAACAGCCTCATGCGCCAGATCACGTGTCTGGACAAGCTTAAGTGTGAGTAAATACTAAAAATTCGTTTTCTGTTTAGTCTGAAACTAATGAATGGATCGAGCTAAGTATTTAGCAGAGGGTGAAAACCTTTTATACACATTTTTTAGGTGAAAATATTAATTGTTATTTTTCCAGGGGCGAGTCAGTGCGTGCGCAAGAAGAAGGAGATATCGAAAGCGCGCGCGGCGCTGCAGCATCACCTACAGGAGCAGCACTGTGTCGAGACGCTGCGAGACTTCGCCTCCCCCCTCATACCCAGCCTGCTCTGCAAACGGATTAAGTGAGTTAAGGCTGGGACTGGGACCATATTATGGTCTGGAACCGGAAGGCCGAAGAAAGTTCAAAGTACTGAAAATATAGTTGAAGTCAAATGTCTATATGAAATCTGACAATTCGATTTTCATATATTGTATTAGTCTAGAGCAAGGAATTTGTAAGTATTATATACAACAGGAAAGAGTACTTCAAACTTTATTTTCTTTTAATTCAATCAAAAATGATCTTTACTACTCAGACTTAAAGCTTATCACGTGCGCAATAAAAAAACCGGTCCCGGTGAGATAGCTATAAGTTATCCCTGTGTCTCGTTCTAACAAGTAACCTAGTGTAGCCAGTTTATATCTTTCCTTAAATTTTAGGTTTGGTAGATTTTATGTGCGATATAGTGTATAAGAAAGAAATACTAATAAACTCGGTTAAATATTATGTTATTCATAATCTGAGAGAGAAATGTAAAATAAAAATCACTAGTTATTTAGAACCTACCTACTAACCGATAATTAGAAATTTGTTATTTATTTTTTGATTATTTGCATTTTGGTAGAGTAAAATGGAAGAAATGAAAATAGAATAGTTGCAACACAAAACGCCGTGTATTTCCCTTGGAACATTCTAAATGTTCGGGTGACAATATGATTTAATAAGTAATGTAGGACATTTATATTATTTTACCCACCTTCATGATATTGTGAAGATGAAACCATTGTATGTTTGTATGTTATTGATAATTTCTGAAACCTAACAGATTTGAAAAATTATTTCACTGGTAGAAAAAAATCTTAATCCCTGAGTGCTTATTATGTGCGCATAGTTACGTGAGAACCTCGCGGGCGGGCGGGCGGGCGACATCAGACAGACAGAGTTATAATATTGGTAGGTTTATCTGTATAGGATGACTTATAATATAATAATAACATTTATGGACACTTCGCACCACATCAATCTTGTCCAGTGGTAAGTTCTCGAAGAACTTGTGTTTAATTTTATAAGCTTTTATTTAGTTTCACCTGCCCCGTTATCGGTCTGCAATTGATTCTTGCAAGTTAAATTTGATCCACTTTCCGGTTTCCGATTGAGTTGAAATTTTGCACGAATATGTAAACCGCATGACAATGCAATATTATGATGACATGGAGCTGATCTGATGATGGAGCTGGAAGGTGGCCACAGGAATTCCAAAATAAAACCACATAGTCCCATCGAATTTGAGCTCGTTTAGTTTGTCTTGACAAGTACTTTGATACTATATGGTAACCAGGATCTGATGATGGAACTGGAAGGTGGCCATAGGAACTCCGTAATTAAACGACGCAACCCCATCAAGTTTTGTCTCGTTTAATTCGTCTTGACGAGTACTTTGATACTATATGGTAACCAGGGAGCTAGAATATGGCCATAGGAACTCTGTAATTAAACGACGATGGGGTTCCATCGAGTTTGGGCTCGTATGATTCGTCTTGACGAGTATCTTGGTTGGCGTGAATATGCAATCAAATGAAAGGGCTTGCTGTGAATAACTCGAAAATCCAACATGGCGGAACATCCAAGATAGCCGCCAAGTCATTTTTAATGCACTCCTACAATATGGGTATCAAATGAAAGGGCTTGCTGAGAATAACATGAAAATCTAACATGATGGAACATCCAAGATGGCCGGCAAGTTATTTTTAATGCACTCCTACAATATGGGTATCAAATGAAAGGGATTGCTGAAAAAAACTCGAAAATCCACATGACGGAACGTCCAAGATGGCCGACAGTCAATTTTAATGTAATCCTACAATATGGGTATCAAATGAACGGGCTTGCTGAGAATAACATGAAAATCCAACATGATGGAACATCCAAGATGGCCGGCAAGTTATTTTAATGCACTCCTACAATATGGGTGTCAAATGAAAGGGATTGCTGAGAAAAACTCGAAAATCCAACATGTCGGAACGTCCAAGATGGCCGACAGTCAATTTTAATGTAATCCTACAATATGGGTATCAAATGAAAGGGCTTGCTGAGAATAACTCGAAAATCCAACATGATGGAACATCCAAGATGGCCGACAAGTTATTTTTAATGCACTCCTATAATATGGGTATCAAATGAAAGGGATTGCTGAGAAAAACCCAAAAATCCAACATGATGGAACATCCAAGATGGCCGACAGTCAATTTGAATGCAATCCTACAAAATGGGTATCAAATGAAAGGGCTTGCTGAGAATAACTCGAAAATCCAACATGGCGGAACACCCAATATGGCCGACACGTTATTTTTAAAGCACTCGTACAATATGGGTATCAAATGAAAGTATGGTGTGTTGGGGTTTTTTGAGGTCCTTACTGAATAGAGTAAAATCTCTAGGAGGTCTCCTGAAGAGCTTGACTGTACTAAATTAACCGGCAAACGACCTTGCAATAATGATGCGTTAAATGAGATCAACAGACTGAGAAACCTATCTAGCGATAACTTAAAAGTAAAAAATAAATTAAAAGTAAAAAAAAAAACTTTTTTAAAAAACAATATTTTATTTGAATGCGCTAAAAGGAATAAAATATTTTTTCCTTTAAAACTTTTACTATCAACTTACAACGTAATAACACAATTTATATGATATAAAAGCTTGTCGAGAATCAAACAAATCAAAGAAGTAAATCAAGTAACTTGATCTGATAGATTTATGAGACAATTTATTTGATTCTCGACAAGCTTTTATAACATATAAATTGTGTAATTACGTTATAAGTTGATAGTAAAAGTTTTAAAAGAAAAAATGGCGGAATTCGAACCAGCGACCGGCTTGATTACCAACATGCTCAACCACTAAGCCAATGAGGTCGTCAAACTTTTAATTAGTGCAAAATATACTTTACCACGTGGTAGTGCATGAGCACTACCACAACAATTACAAACTTTCCCAAAGGAACTTTTTTATTTAATCCACCTCAACTTAACATTGGGTAGCGAATTAAATAATAATAAAAAACAACGGGTTGCACTTCGGGAGTGCCGGTAGAAGTGAAAAATTTCAAAAGTGGGGCCATTTAACTAGACACTTTTCTCCTTAGTGTTTTCACTATAGGTACGTCATATTTCAAAATGGCCCCAAAATTTTCAAAAGTGGGGCCATTTAACTGGAGACACTTTTTTCTTCATAGTGTTTTCACCATACGTCAAATTTCAAAATGGCCCCAAAAATCTCAAAAGTGGGGCCATTTAACTGGAGACACTTCTGTTCTCCATGGTGTTCACCATACGTAAAAAATTCAAAACGGCCCCAAAAATCTCAAAAGTGGGGCCATTTAACTGGAGACACTTCTGCTTTCCATGGTGTTTTCACCATACGTCAAATTTCAAAATGGCCCCAAAAATCTCAAAAGTGGGGCCATTTAACTGTAGACACTTCTTTTCTCTTAGATACTGATTCCACCGTACGTCAACTTTCAAAATGGCCCCAAAAATCTCAAAAGTCGAGCCATTTAACTGGAGACCATTTTCGTGGGGGGGACAATTGGAGGTAAAGGCCAATGTAAGGGTAAATGTGATGGGGATGATTGGCGGTCAAGGTCAAGGCCAAAGGTCAATAAACTCGCGTAAACCAAGACAGCAAACAATTGCAAGTTGCATTTTATGACTTTTCAATCAGATTCACGTGTCCTGCTCGAGTTTAACAGTTTTTACCCATTCCAAGAAAAATGCACAGTGCCGCTAAAGGAATTTTCACTTATAATAAATGCTCTAAAAAGTTTATTTGGGTAAGATGTTTGTTATCATGAGCATTATCACGTGGTAAAGTGTTTTACACTAGTTAAAAGTCACTCTATAATATACGTTTCAGCAACTTGTATTATCATTTATGACGTATTATTATTTTTAAACAAAAGATTAAACAGACTTCCAAAGTAAAAATACACAAAAAAGTATGAAATAAAACTTATTTTCTAAATAATTCCCCTTTTAAATTTGGCTATTTCTCTACTTAATCTTCTTAATTTTGAAGTCGATACCAGACCAAACGATATTCGACAATATTTTATAGAACTCACGTTCATATTTGCCGGTACCGTGGTGGTGGCTTAAAGTTCATATTAAGAAGATTAGGTAGAGAAATACCCAAATTTAAAAGGGAAATTATTTAGAAAATAAGTTTTATTTCATACTTTTTTGTGTATTTTTACTTTGGAAGTCGGTTTAATTTTTTGTTTAAAAATAATAATTTCACCCGTTTTAGTTATATTATATTTTGTTAAGTTGTTATTAATACGTCTTAAGAACGTCTAAAATAAACGATCGAATGTATAATTGAATACGCGCCAAGCTTCCGTTAGGTATTGTTGTTAAGGTGATGATGATGATTACTGTAAGTTACAAAGTGGCATATGCTTGCAGTTCTTTAAACAATGCTGAAATTTCCAAACGCGTATCTTTAAAGACTGAGGAGTTCTGTTCAGTGCTTTTGGATCTAGGGTATACCCTAGATACAAAAATAAGATGTTGAAACCAAGGGATACCTTGGTTTCAACATCTTATTTTTAGGAGCATATGCTCCTAAAACTAAGATGTTGAAACCAACCGAGGCATATGCTTGCAGTTCTTTAAACAATGCCGAAATTTCCAAATGGATATCTTTAAAGACTGAGGAGTTCTGTTCAGTGCTTTTGGATCCAGGGTATACCTTGGAGCAAAATATTACTTTATGATAGCATGTGCTTGAACTTCTTTAGAAAAAGTTGAAATCACCATATGTTTCCAAACTTCAACTAATTTGTCCCCAAATTAAAAATATTATTGTCACCCTTGTTAAAAAGAGACGGAGCGGTTTGTATTGTATCTCCCTCTCGGCACAGATTTGATGCCGAGAGCTCTTTCCAGTTGTATATAATACTTACAAATTCCTTGGTCTAGAGTTGTTGGTTGGTTGGTGCTATTAACTTTCTCCGGACAATATAATCCCAGCCTCAGAGTAAAAGCCGTCAACGCACTTCAACGCAATTTTGTTACCTCTGATAAATTATCTGAGTTCCATGAACGGAAGTAATTGCTCACTACAATGCCAGAGTTTAAACTAGACACTTGTTTGCAGTATACTATAAAAACTAGCTGTTGCCCGCGGCTCCGCCCGCGTAAATATGGTATCCTTCGGAACCCTGTATTTTTTCGGGATAAAAAGTAGCCTATGTTTTAATCAAGAGCCTAAACTACTACCATACCAAATTTCATCAAAATCCGTTCAGTAGTTTTTGCGTGAAGGAGTAACAAACATCCATCCATACGTCCTCACAAACTTTCATATTTATAATATTAGTAGGATAATTCCGTCGTCTGTATAACGAAATGTCCTTCCGGATTGTTGATGCTACTTTATTTTTTCAGGCCGGAGCGGTGTCGAGTAATGGATAGCAAGATGCGACCTCTACTGCTGGAATTCGAGAACGTAGACCCCACCGGCTCGGACATCCGCATTATACTGAAGATCGGTGATGATCTGCGTCAGGACATGTTCACGCTGCAGATGCTCAGGATCATGGACCGCCTGTGGAAGAACGCCGGATATGACTTTAGGTAGGTGTAAGAGAGAAATATAATCACACACGCACGCACGTACACACATACGCACTCCCAAGCGTGTACACGCATGGACGCTCGTACTGCAAACTGTGAACATAAGGCTGCTGCTTCGAATTTTGCGGGTAGCGGGGTTGTTTTTTTATCGAAGTTCAGTATAGTGACGTAAATAATAATAAGAATAAGTATGCGACGCGCACGCAGCGCCCAAATCGCTCAATCTCTCACACGCGCCACTCAGACGACGAGGAACGCGCACGCCTGTGCGGTCAGCCTTAATATTATGTTGTTATTTTATGCATAGACTGAATCCGTACAACTGTATATCGATGGAGTACGCGGTCGGCATGATCGAGGTGGTGGACGACGCGGAGACCGTCGCCAACATACAGAAACAGAGCGCGCTCTTCAACGCCGCGTCTACTATATCTAAAGCCAACTTGTTCCGTAAGTTTGTCATGTTACGTTATAAAACGTTTTATAAGTAAGTAACAACTTGGAAAAATTGTCTTCTCAATTACTAAAAAGTTCACTGAACTTGGAAGAACTGTTTACTCAATTATTAAACTCAGAAAAACTACCGCACGCAGGCCAGTACATGTTGTTCAGAGGTTGAAATGTGTACGGGTAACAAACAGCATGCATGCTATAAATTATCGCTATTACATTGTAAATAAGCATATGATTTCAAATATATTTTCCACACACGATCTAGCTAGTCTTAGGAAAGCTAATTCAATAGTATCAATAATATAACAAAAAATGTTGTTTCCAAGTTTGGTTAGGACAATGCAGGCTGATCACCTGATTGTCTGACAAGAAAGATGCATGGATCGCATCAAATGGGCATGTAAAAAGTCGAACCTGCGCCTGATCTCTCGCCAGTCGTGTCGGTTATCCGTCCCGTTGGGTTATGAGAGTAAAGGAGGAGAGAGTGCTCTCATGTACTGCGTACACACTTGGGCAACATAAAATAACTCCTATATAACTGGCCTGGTTTTAATGAAACCGGCCACCGTCACCAAAATCGGTGTGGGGAGTTATCCTCTATCTATATATTATACTAGCTTTTGCCCGCGACTTCATCCGCGTGGAACAGATACTTTGGGACATCGCTAAAATTTACCCGCGACTTCATTTAGGTACGTACTACGTAGAAGGAGAAGCACTTCCACTTCACAACTGCCCGCCGCGCGCCGTACGTATTATAATTGCGCGTTTGATTATTTTATTACTGCGATATATTCTAAAATACCCATTGAAATCAAATGATGTAAACGGCAAATTTCTTCTATATTAAATGCTTGAAATTAATAAAGTATTTACTTAGATAAGGATTAATATCATCTATATGAAAACACCTTCACAAATAATGCTTACTTTTAGACCAAATTTGGTACGCAAAAAAAGGCTATTGTGAGCCAACCTTAAAAGATAGACATATACAGTCGCGGACTTTTTGTAAAACTTTTAAAGGGCAACAATTCTGTCATACATAATTTTAGCGAAACTAACCGTTTCCGTAGCGTACGCAGCGAAAGCTCTCAAAAGGAAAAAGAAAACCCCGATTTTGTAACATTCTTGATTGGTGCTCCGCTCGTATTGAGCTTAGCGTGATGTTATAATATAGCCTAAAGCCTTCCTCGATAAATGGACTATCCATTATAAAAATAGTTTTTCAATTCATACCAGTAGTTCCTGAGATTAGCGCGTTCAAACAAACAAACAAACAAACTCTTCAGCTTTATAATATTAGTATAGATAAAAGGCAAAGCTGATTGACTGATGTATCAACGCACAGGCCAAACCCTTAAGGCTAGAAATTTGAAATTTCGCACACGTATTCATATATGACGTAGGCAAGTATTTTTAAGTAGTAAGGAAATATTTTTCAAAATTCAACCCCCATGGGGCTAAAATAGGGGATAAAAGTTTAAAACCTAATTTCACGCGGGCGAAGCCGCGGGCAGTTAATGCTAGTTTATTAATGTAATAATCATGTATTTCGTACAGAATGGCTGCGTAAACAGAATCCCGGCGAGGACGCGTTCAATAAAGCAGTGGAGGAGTTCACGATGAGCTGCGCGGGCTACTGCGTTGCCACCTACGTGCTGGGTATCGCCGACCGTCACCCCGACAACATCATGGTCAAGAAGACCGGCCAGGTGTGTATACAGGGTTAACACAGTTAACCAAAACCTTATGTGATGAGTGATGACGCTGAGAGAGAGTGAGACGTAGATGTAGCTCTCTCGTTTTTCACCTTTCATCGGCTAACTTCCTTAAGGCAGGGACAATATTATGATGAGGGAATCCGGCAGGCCTGGGAGTAACAACACTGAAAATAGAACTTATAGTACATTTGTTTTACAGCTGTTCCACATAGACTTCGGCCACTTCCTCGGTCACTTCAAGCAGAAGTACGGGTTTAAGCGCGAGCGCGTGCCGTTCGTGTTGACCCACGACTTCATACACGTCATCAACAAGGGCCAGCGCGGCGGCGTCAGCGAGCAGCTCGACTTCAAGATCTTCCGCGAGCTGTGCGAGACGGTCAGTACATATAGCCTAAGAGCTACTAGGAAATTTAGAGCAGGTACTTCTCCTATTGTATCTCAACATGAGCTTTCAGGACCAGGGCCGGATTTAGGGGAGGGTAACTGGGGCTACAGCCCGGGGCCTCCACAAAAAAAGATGCCTCCGCAGTAGACTTCGGCAAGAATGCTCGATTATGAGAAAGCACAAGACGCAAATCTGTCTCCGAAGCATCCGCCTTTATCCCAGTGGTCGACCAAATATGTATCAGATGTTTGTTTAATAATGAAATAATCTTTATTTGGTTTCCAATTTAATTTGAAAATTTTATTTGGAAAATAATTTGGGACCAGGGGGCCTCGACTCCACTGTTGCCCGAGGCCTCCAGACCTCTAAATCCGGCACTGTGCAGGACTGGCTGGTCAGAAGCATGGGCTCAGTCAATATACAAATTTTTAAAAAGCAATTTTTAAATCCCAAAAAATATGTTTGAGGCAATTTGAAGTTTTGATATAGTGTTAGTTTAATGTTTAAGGAGTTGGGGAAAAATAGAGCCATGTCATTTAAGCGGGGATTTAACTTTTATGTTCCAGTGTAAAAGTGAATTGGAAATATGCTAGCTATCAGTTCATGATTTTCTGACATCTATCGGTCATTTATGAAAAAAAAATGAAAAAAGGTACTGAATGCTCTTTACTTTTTATTGCAGCAGCATTACGAAGAGCTGCGATGTGATTGGTTAAATCTCGAAGATTTTACATTAATGACATTTAAAATTATTAAATTTTATATTAAAAACTCCCCAATTTATAATTCCCTGCAGGCTTAGCATGGTGATCCATAGAAAAACATATAAATAAGAAATAATCTATCCAAAACAGTTCATTGCAAAATAGTTCTTAATCCATGATAACAAGGTCGTCAATAGAAGTCAACATTTCTAAACAGCCATATTTTTAAAATGGTTGCCGGGAAAACATCTGTCAAAAACGGAACAAATATTCAAGAATATGACTCAACGCAAAGAAACTATTTGTCTAGGACCGCCATGATGTGTAGTGGTTGACATTATTGTGGGTCTTTTTGACATTAAATTAAGAAAACGTTTCTACTTTAGCTGTCAAAAGAGGTCATTTTGTGAGCTCATGCTCGGGAAGAAAAGAAATGTTCTTTCTGATCACGACGATACATCGACCTTGCTACTTTATAATAAGGCTCCGAACTATTTTGCTCCGAACGGTATTAATGTTTCTTCAATCTATCATATTTTCTATTCTTCGGTGTTTCTACTATGTGCATGCTAAGCCTGCTGGTCAGCCTATACAAAGATACATACAATTTCGTACACATCAATGGATATATAAACTTAAGAATTAAGATAGATGCTGCGTCTATCTCAATACCTTTTAACGCGAAATACCGTTTATTGGTATCGTTTCTTTCGTAATTCTTAATTAACATAAATCTATTACCGCAGGCGTTCAAGATACTCCGCAAGCACGGCCACCTGATACTGTCTCTGTTCTCCATGATGATCTCCACCGGCCTGCCCGAGCTCAGCTCCGAGAAGGACTTGCAGTATCTCAGGGAGACTTTGGTAAATACATTAGTATACTTACATTAAAATCTCTAAACTCTATTGTCACTATATTGAAATTGACGATAGGTTAAGATAGGTAACCCATTTACGCTTCTTACAAGCACGGGTGTGTAACTCAAAGTGCTTGTGTATTAACGCCATTTTATATTTTTCTCTACCACTATGACTGTTCGTAACTGTTTTCACCCCTGTTCCACACGCAACTGTCATCTGTCAAAAACTGTTAAAAACGCTAAGAATGATCACGCCATTTTGCATATTTTTACCCAGCTCCCTACTTGGGTTAAAATTAGCACTTTTTGACGTTTTCAACATCAGTTGTGATCAGCTATCAGTTGTTTCAATAGTCACAAAAATTGCTAAAAACGACATTCGAAATTTTCAATAATAACGTTATTTCGCTAAAGAAACACCATTTTGTGGTAAAAATTATCGTAGCGTTCTGGGCAAAAGTAGTGCCGTCTGGAACACGCTACTAGATTCTACATTAGGAAACATAATACATTTAGAATCTACTTACCAGTGGCGAAGGCTGGTTCTCCTTCATAGGGAAGCCGTAGCCTGTATAATAGATAGGGATTTGGATGAAGGTCTTCAAAAGGTAAGCGGTAAGGGAAGCCGATAGGAATGGAGTTATAGGAACCACAAGCCACTGCTACTTACCACAATTGAGACGAATATAATGATATTTACAATACAAAATATAATATACTACACAACTTCAACAACAAAGCTATATTTTAGGTACAGTACACTAAAACAAGAAACGAAGTAATAATTTATCAAAAAAACTAACGAATTTATGTACGCATTACAATTATGTACGCATGAACAAAACAACGAAATATGAAATGCAGTCTACTGCCTAATTTCACAGAATACTTAGTAGTACAGGTACAGAAGACTCACTCCGAAAAGTCATTTAAAGAAATAGGGACTACTGTAGTTTTGTGAACAAATTGCTTTCCAAATAAAACTATGCTAGGTGTTAATAGTACTTTAAGGGCCGATTTTTCAATCGTCACCTGAGGAATAAACATGTGACTGTAGAATAGGAGTTAGTAAATGAAATACTTGTATATTACTGTAAAGCAGACCCGCTCTGGTCGGCGGTCGGTAAAGGAATGATAGTGCCAGCGGGTGCGTGGGGAGTCCCACCACTCGCTCAGCCCCTACCACTCCAACACCTATACCACGCCCCATAAGTGTGCGTGCTATTTATTTATTATTATAAATGTCAATACACTACAGTGACTTTCACAGATAATTCATACAAAATCTGTCGAAGTCACATATTTATTCCTCATGTGACGATAAAAAAATCCCACTTACGTTTTCGATACCTTCACGGGAAGTGAGACAGGCCTGATATTACACAAAGCACGCTGCCTTACTATTACTCTAGGTATTATTCTCAACAAGTGACTTTTCAAATCGATCTATGATTCAATCCAATCCATAAAATAATGCAACAAACCAATCTCGCGCATAAGTCGCTCACTGTTCGCGTGTGAGTCCATTACTGATTGGCCCACTCGAGTCGGCCGCCGCACATTACATTTTCGATACGTAGGTAGTCGAAAATGTAAGTACGGTAAGTACGGGGAGCGGGACAGGCCTACTAATTCCAAAAGTGGCGAAAATAATTTTAAAAGACGAAAATTACTAATGTTTAGAATTTCCAACCAATGAGAGACCAAAAGCCGTCAATGACGGGTTCCCGAATGCAATATTTCGACCGATAAAACTATAATAAAAATATTTTTCCACTCATTTCTAAAACGTAATAACAGCTAGTAGGCCTGGCCTACCTACAGTTTGAATTCAACCTTATATCCAAGGACATAAGAACTATTAAAGAATGACTAGTTTTTTCCTGGGGCTCCGCCTGCCTAAATATAGTATCGGTAATCCCACAAAACTGTACTTTTTGGGATAAAAATAGCTTATCCTTTTAATCCAGAGCCTAAACTACTACCATACCAAATTTTATCGAAATCCGTTCAGTAGTTTTTGCGTAGAGTAACAAACATAGCTCTGATATCGGGTTACGATTTTCGTAATTTAAACCTTATTATGTTCAGCTAAGACGGCCCATTATTTAAATTTCATCTATATTTCTAAGAAATAAGGTTTTTTATAGAATATTTTAGGCTCCTAAAAGCCCGTCTTGATTGGGTTTTGTGTCTATATGACTTTAATATATTTTGTGTTAAAGTTGCGGCGTTCGTGGCATAGATGACGCTCGAACGCCCTACATCGCGCTAATGCGTGTGCGAAATGAAAGGCATGTATAAGTCATTGTATATTAATACAAGTTTTGAACTATACTGTCATAATTATTCAACTGTATATTACATAAAAGGTAACCCGGCGTGAATTGGTTTCTTTATAAATTATACACCTCGCCACTGAAGTGCGCGCTGATACAACTTTTTTGTATTTTTTAAATTGAATTGCGAAGGCTGAATGAAAAAAGAAACTATAATTAATGTAATATTATTCAACAGGTAATGGACTTATCTGAGGAGAAAGCGATGGAGCACTTTCGTCTCAAATTTATTGAGGCGGTGAAGAACTCATGGACCGCGTCCTTCAACTGGGCGCTCCACAACTTCGACAAGAACAACTGACAGTGACCAAGCCGGCGGCTGCGAAGACAGCCGTCCAAACACACGCCGCAGACCCTGTAAGCCGAAGTGGATTGCGGTTAATTCAGAAACATGGCGTACGTACCTAATGCTTTCTCGCTCATACGCAACGTGTCTGAGCGAGCAAGCGTGAAGTCTAGCGTCGCAAATGACGGTATAATGAAGGCTTTTCCACGCGTTAACAATAAAATGTTTTAGAAGAGTTACACACTTCGCTTTCAGCGTATCTTCCAAAAGCTAGGTTGATCAATTACATTCGAAACTTGAAAGTTGGTGCCTCGTTGTTTACATGTATAAGTAACATTAATTAGCGTATTTTAGTGCTAAAAAGTAAATAACTTTGTACCATTAATATGTAATTGAAATGTAAGCAAAATGCGTGTGCGTGTACGCACAGCTTGCGTGCAGTGCGTACAAGGTATAGCGTGAAGTAGCAAAATGTGACAGTGACCTTTTTTGTTAAATTCCTCATTGGTTTAATATCGAAATGTATAATGTTATGCTCATTACAATCAATATGTAAAAGTATTTATCATATTATAGGGAATATTACAAAATTATACACATATACTTATTCAACATGTTTATTCACATTTATATTTATTAGAAAATTATAATAATGTATATCCATGCAATACATATAAAATCTTAAAAATAATATAGGAACAAGATAGTTTTAGGGCATCGGTTACAGATTCTAAAACTTAATTTATACATTGCTATAACTATTGTAATAATATAGCCTCACATATTAGATGGGCAAATAGCTTAAACTTAGGAGTAATTTCGTTACTAGGTCACTGAACGAGCTAGATAGTGAATGGAAGGTTTGCGCTGTCGAGTATTCATCATCATCGTTGAATAGGAGGCGCGCGCGGCGGGCGACGGCTGTGATATTGGGGCGCGACCATATTCTGTCACTTGCTTTGTTTCATATTAAAATTTTTGTTCAACTATACAGAGGGTCTAGTCAAGATGCATTCGATAATTTCGACGGCGAACTTCGAAATCAAAAATGTATGGGATTTGACATAAATCATCGTTATGTGACATGTCGCTTATGATGCAATACGTCAAATACCACACATTTTGTTTCCGAAGTTCGCCGTCGAAATTATCGAATGCATCTTGACTAGAGGCCCTGGGGTCAGACTAACGCAAAAACGATCGCCATCGTGATCAAGGTTTCCGTTAGTGTGACATCGGTACAAAAATATGTTTCGTTGTACTTTTGACGAGCCTAGAAATGAATTTTTGGAAGACTGATTGTATAATAAGTCTAGGCTCTAGGTAATGTGGAGAGATTGACAACTCGGGCTTACAGATATAATCGAAAACTTGTATTTCTTCTTAATCATCATCATAATATATATTATTACGAGAAGCGAAAACTTTGCATTCCGTTTTACGAAAATTATACTAACGGAGGAGTATGAAAAGGAGTATAAGAAAAACATACAGACATTTTTATTTTTATTGGAAATATCCTGCTCTTATTTAGTATATTTTTTAATTTCTTAAATATATCCTTATAAACTATTAATAAAAGACAAAAACACTATTTTTGGCCGCGTTAATTGTTTATAACTTTGAAATTATGTATGTGCTCATTTGAACGTTTAGCACAGTTTTCTAGACGCCATTCCGAATGCAATGAGGTATACACAGTAATTGTAGAACCAATATCTTAATTTGACACGGAAATCACTTTGTAAAGAGTAATACTTTCATATGCATTTAGTGAGAAGCTGTCAATTGAAAATTACAAATAGACAATTCAATTTTATTTATTTGTACGTATGTTGTATGTATGTCGTACGTATTAAGTAAGCCCGCGTTGTCAGTTTGTGGTGTGATTAGCTTTTAGTGAATACTCGTTTTATTTATAAGGAGTTTTGGTGTATAAATTGTAGGGGATGAAGCCGCCGTCGCGCCCTCTATATTAGGTAAATGCTCTCATATAGGCTAACCAGTGTGTCGGATAATTCTCTAGGATGTAGCAGTATTATATTGTAAGGATGCTTAAGGCCTGTTGCACAATATACTGTGTGCTGTGTGCGATTTTTGTCACTACTCGCTGTGTAGAAGTTAACTACAATAGGCTTGTTGAGTAAAAAAATATTTTTCATCTATTCAATGCTAGGCAACATGATAATAAACAATTTAAAACCCAATTTTATAAATGTTAAAAGTTAACGAAGATACAATTTAAATTTACAATAAGAAAGAGCGATATATCGGCCTGCGACGTCACGCCGTGCTATCGCCATACAATAGGCAATCGAACTAATTTTTTTTATTGCATAAATGAATAGTACTCTTAAATATGAGTAACTTCTCAGAAGAAACCGTATATCAAAAGTCAATATTTTCAAAGGTACAGCGATTTGTATAAAAAATTTCGCGAGCCTCCTAAAAACGCTCCATACTAAAGTCGACCTAAAAATGACGTCACTTGTATATGAAGTAGTATATGAAGTATATGGCCGCAGGAATATATTTGTAAATATCTCCGATATTTGTGCGTTTAAGTTCATACTTACCGTAATGAATGTTTTTGTATATGATGTGAGTAAATTAATGATGTAGGTTTTGTTTACCAATTTCGCAAAAAAAAAAAAATTTTTTTTGGTATAAAGACACGCGAAATTTTGTATACAAATCGCTGTACCTTTGAAAATATTGACTTTTGATATACGGTTTCTTTTGAGAAGTTACTCATATTTAAGAGTACTATTCATTAATGCAATAAAAAAAATCAGTCCGCTTGCCTATTATTGTCTTTAAACAATGTATGGCGGTAGCACGGCGTGACGTCACAAATCGTTTTGCGAGACAGAGATGGGCAATAATTTTATTTACTTATAATTCTTTATCGCGTCAACATAAATTATGTATCGGCGATTCAACAATTTAAAAATTTAATTTGTATGAATGTGATATTCGACATTATGACACAACCCTATTTGTATGGCGTCGAATTAGTTACCATTGTCTGCCACTAGGGGCGTTGTTTCGGTGCTATACAAATTGTAGTTAACTTCTCCACGGCGAGTAATAAAAACTCGCACTCAGCACCCCGATAAGTGTCAGTTTATTTCCATGTTTTGTCTCTGTCCCTCGATGTAAGCAGCGACAAAAGTACCGAATAAACTATCTGACATGTGACGAAATTGTGAAACAGGCCATTAGTGAATCATATTGTTACTTCGGGCTACCTCATGGTGGCGTGTACTGTACCAAATGCACGTATTGAAGGAAGATAATAATCATGGTTAGTTTATCCTACTATAGTCATTAACGGCCCGTTTCAATAACCTATCTATCTATAACTATTTGTTATAACGTAATTTATAAAAACAAGTTATATCACAGCACAGAATTCAAAACATGCAGAATGAGTGTTCGATCACATTTGTATGCAGCGCACTGTGTCCAAAACCATAGCGAAATACCGCCCCGCCCGCACTTTTTATTCTTCACTCTTTACACTTACAAAACAAATCGCGTTGTTATATTACGACAATTAGGTATTCAATAAAAATTAATTGAAAAAAAGTTGGGTAAAATATTCCGTTATTCTGTGGCAACATATTATGTGTGGATAACCATTCCAATTTGGAGTGGTTGTGACGGCCTCACTTTCAAGCGCGTTCACGGCTTCTGGATGATTTCTGTATTCTGTGTATAACAGTTACACAGATAGATAGGATATTGAAACGGGACGTAAAACAGTGTCTCGCCGCGTATTAGGTACATACTAAAAACCAGGAGAGAGACTAATAATTTATGTAAACAATGATCATCTGTCAAATTATCGGATTGCCATTTAGCGTGTGATACATGAACTGTCAACTCTATATATTATACTGTATTATCTATGCTGTCAACGGCTCGTCGCAATTTTTAAGTAAATTAGATGTGGTTATCTTTTAACAAATCAAACTTTGTCTATGACAAAGTGACGATACTTTTTATGGACTGAACTCGTCTATAGCTCTTTTTTAACTACGCAACGGAATGCGGTCTTCATCAAAAGACGCATTGATTTTAAATGACAGGAAAGAATGAAAAATAGAAATGAAACGAAATTAAATTAAAAATGAAAATATACTTACTTTATTATTGTGCACAATCAGTTTAATTATAATATAGTTTCTAATAAATGGCAAAAGTAGGTAGATAATGGTTCGTAAAGTTTTGATATCCTATTTTCATGCATTTATACAAAAAGACTTACGGCCTTGTGGGCATATTTAAAGACTACAATATATTATTATTATGTAATACTAATGCACTATATTATTCAAAACTTGTGAATGTCATGACTCATTCTGTCATTAATAACCTAATTGATGTTTTGTTAATTATTACAAACAATTTGATCATAATATTAATTTCACTATTTGTCACGCAAAGAATGTTAGGGTCAGTTCATAGCGAGACGCGACGCGATGATGCTTGAAGATGCTGTAATTATATTATTATGCACTATAAAGGTGCGCGTCCATTGGCCCGCGCTGGACGCACGGCACGCAACGGATTTTAGTTTGCAATGTATGATTTTACCGATGCCGGCTTTCGATGCGGGCCAATGGACGCGCACCTTTAACATAACAGCCTCCGTGGTCTAGTGGTTAGAGCCTGGCTCTCGACTCGGAGGTCTTGGGTTCGATTCCCGAATTGGAACAACAAAAAATGGTTGGTTTGGTTAGGACAATGCAGGCTGATCACCTGATTGTCTGATAAGAAAGATGATCCATGCGTCGGATGGTCATGTAAAAAGTCGGCCCTGCGCCTGATCTCGCTAGTCGTGTCGGTTATCCGTCCCACTGGGTTATGAGAATAAAGGAAGAGAGAGTGCTCTTGTGTATTGCGTAAACACTTGGGTACTATAAAATTACTTCTTTTCATTGAAACCGCCACTGTTATCGGTGTGGGGAGCTATTTTTAATATGCACTTCAAGCAGTGCAGCGTTGCGCGACGCTGCACGCAATTTAGATTTTGTATCGCTATTTAAATATTGCGCGCCGCGTCGCCTCCGTCTCTTTTTGATCTGACCCTAACATTGTTTGCTAAAATGTAATTTACGTTACGTATTGAGTAGATTCTTTACATATGAATCTTAGTTCCTACCAAATAAATAACACTGCATTTAACAGTAATACAATCAAACAGTGTAAAATCATTTTTTTTATTATGAATTCCTTCAATACAGTGCTAAAAGTACACGCAACCGTCAGTGCAATGTAAATACAGTTCTTATTTATGTAAAAAATGGACGCTTTTAGTCTTTTAATTACATATTCTACGATAGCGTAAGATATTATGATTGGGTGATTTGATATTCCATAATAATCTTGTTAAATGTCTTCCAACATGGTGGCGAGCATGTTGGCGAACGAGTTCTGATAGAAATGTATGTTTCACCAAATATTACTGAATGATTGTAACGAATGTTGTGAAGTATATTAAGGTATAAATATAATGTAAGCCATATTGCTAAGGCTGAGAATAGAATGGGCGGGAAAGTTTGCGATGTTCCAAATTTAAAAAAGTGAATCGATTTTTTTAATCGAATAAAGTTGGCTTAGATTTTATAAGCGATCGCAAATCGTCTTGCCGCATCGAATTTGTAACCTAAGGCATACTAATGTTAAGATTCATTATACATCTCAAGTCTACAATAGTTCCTTTGTCATGTGTCATTTATTATCATACGAAATGTAAAAATATTCATTTAAATGTTGTAAAATATGTACGAAATAATAATTTGCTATCTCAAATATGATTTTTTTGAATAAACAATTACATAATTAGAACCACTTTTTGATTAATTGAAATACGCATTCCTGATAGTTTAACATAACAAAAGTAATTCTAACGTAAACAAAGAGAATAATATAAGCCTATAATGATGCCAATTAAAGTGTCACTTACTGTGCAGAAATGGAATACAAGCAAAGGACACGTTAATTTGGTCGAATTTTACCTTTTTGCTTACGTTTAGATTACATTGGATCTGATCTGAATTATCTCCGCTAGATGCTAGCGGCTATAAAATACAACTTTTTGTTTTCAAAATATAGTAAAAAAGCATCAGATAGTTTATTAGCTATATTTATATAAATAAATAAAATAATGATAAAATGATACTGAAACCTTTAAATATTGTTTGATCTTTAGATTACATCGAGATCATCTTTAGGTATATGCAATAAAATATTTAATATACCTACCAAGCCAAAGTGAAAAAAATATGCCATCAGACGGTATAAACTCCAGTATAAAGAATATTCTTTGTTATTAGATAAGATAATAAAGACAAATCTTTGTTTCTGTAGTACCTCATATTTGTAAAAACGAATCCATTATAATACCGTCCCCATTTATTTATCATCTTAGGTTAATACTTAATACACGTGCGTTTATATTTTAAATGAAGGTAGCTAATGTTCGAACCTCTAAATATACAACCTGTCTCGCCTAGTGTAGCGTAGCGCAGTATCAGTCAACGACGCGTGCACGGTTCCCGCCCGCGCCTTTTATTATTTTTTTAAATAAAAACAGCCAAAGAAATTTAGTGCCGTGTGTGATTGTGAAAAGTGGAAACCATGACGGCGGGTTCCGAGGAGCATGAACCTCTGGTTTCTGCGTCGGTTGATAACCAACGTGTCGCGTACAATAATTCACCTGAAGTAAGTAATTTCACAATATAATGAAATGATATGCCGGTTATCCGTTTATGGTGATTTCAACAAATATGTAAAATACATACAGGCATACACGCGTGTAGGTTCACGCGTCCAACTTAATTAAATTAATATTATGCTTATTGCTTAGACTACAGTTCATTTTACCTCGCAGTTTTTAGGAGAGTGATCTTTATATCGTCGACATAAGGATCTTGTCAGAGGTATAATAAATCTGAACGGGCTGTTCTTTAGTACCTACTGTTTTCCATTGATATTCAACAACTAAGTACTATTGTCATCCTAAATAATTTTAAATAAATTTTTGTAGTTTAAATACTTTTAAAGCTGTGTTGAAAATGGAAAATAAACTCTTCAAATCACAATAAGAGTATACAGTCTATTAGGTACCTACGAAAACTTTCGCGCTTAATAAACCGGTTAGAACTTAGAAATAATGTTATGCAGCTTATTATTTTTCTACAAAGATTCCTCTTTGTTTTTTGATTGAGAACACTGAACACAGAATAAACATCGAGTTGTTTAAAAAAAATGTACATTATCCTATCGATAAGTTTATAAAGCATTGAAGAATACTTAAAGTAAGAAATTCACAGTACCTACATCAAGACCGGCAAAACGTGTCGCCAAAAATCCTGTATCTACCTAGATGATCTACTATTTATTATCTGACTACGGCGATGCCACAAGGAAGGCCTAATGATTTTGGCAGTCAGTCTATAGGCCGAATACTGGAACGTTAGTTAAATTAAGTGACGCTCATATCACATGCTGTCCTTGTCATTTCGGCTAGTAAAGACAGTGACAGCCTGTGAATAGGAGCTGGGCTCTTAATTTTGATTAACGTTTTAGTATTCGGACGTATTAGTATGCTTGTAATTTGTATGTTATGTTTGTTCCAGTACCTAAACTACTGATCCGATTTTGAATAATGAGGTTGTGTTTATGTAGTCGGGTCGTAGTTTTTATAAAAAAAATATACATTCTTAGTTATTTAGTAACTGCAGGGTAGATACTAAGTAACTGCATAAAGTCAGTTCCAATAAAATATTGTTTGTTCCTATTATTAGCTTTCTCACTTCATCTTTATTCAAATCTTACTCATGGACCAAGGCCGACAAAACCATCCAATCAGTTGCCTAATAAAAACATCCAAACTAGTTTTGATAGACACGTTCTAGCCACGGGCCCACACAGTTCGTATGCTCTATCATTATTTCTAATGTTTTTGGCCATTTTGTTTTGGGATTTTTTATTGTAGCTTTATTATTTGTTGAAGGTACTTACGGCTAATTAATAAATGTATTAAAAGTTTTTATTTTTGTATGACGATTTATGATACTTAGGTATCTACTTTAAATCCTACTAATATTATAAATGTGAAAGTTTGTGAGGATGTATGGATGTAGGGCACTTTAACAAAAAGCATGCGGAACTGGCGCTTTCAATGAGTAGGAATCAACTAAGAGTCCTTACGAGAACCCTAACTGGACACTGCAAGCGCTATAAACACCTCAACAAAATAGTTAGTGACACAACGACTTGCAGATTTATCGATGAGAAAGACGTTCTCACCCCTTCACATTCTCTCAACCGTCCAGCACTTCAACAGAACAGACAAGTACATTGGGCAGCACGAATAGGTACTCCACCACAGAGGAAATTCGTAGCACGGTAGCATCAGCACCAACCATATCGTTCAGTTCATGAGCAGCATAGGCATGGAGCAGGTACTATAACGCGAAGGAGTCACAATAGATCCACTTGGGTCGCAGTGACATCAGAGCTCGATTTTGATCTGCTTTCCACAGAGGAAAAAAAATCATCCTAATTATTAGAGAACCAACCAAATCCTACTAATATTATAAATGTGAAAGTTTGTGAGGATGGACGGATGGATGGATGTATGTAGACATCCTACGCCTACAATATTTCCACCTAATACCTAATATAATTTTATTCTTGCTCGTAACTACTATACCCGGCGTTTTTCGGGATTGCCCTTTTGGTGACATATCAAACATCATTTAAAAAGTGAACTCATTGACAACCATTTCATTGCTGTCGATTCTAGTTCTTTTTGTATGGATTTTGGACCATGTTTGTACAGTGTATACTATACACATAAAATTCACACTTACCCTGTAACAATACCATGACCAGTTATCACTGTTGTAAGCAAAGGTTGTAAGCATTCAATTCTAAATACTTCGGACAATTTATTAATTTGGCATGTTTGGCGTGTAATTCAATAAGACTAGCTCCGCCTGCATTAATATAGTATCGGGTATCCCGTGGGAATATTGTACTTTTCCGAGATAAAAAGTAGTCTACGTTTTAATCCAGAGCCTAAACTATTACCATACCAAATTTCATCGAAATCCTTAAGGTAGTTTTTGCGTGAAAGAGGAACAAACATCCATCCATACATCCTCACAAACTTTTACATTTATAATATTAGTAAGATATAAATAAAACGAATATTTGTATGTAAATAAATGAATTTGTTATATATATGTATGATGAACATGTAACATTTTTAAGCAGGATTTGACATCGTTGCATCTAAAGTTCATTCGCGTCTTGACAGTTGACATTTACCTCAACTAATATGGTCTTGTATTCAAGAATCAAGGAATTGTAAAATACAACTAGATAACGTAAGGGTAAGCTCTAAGCGAGACGAATACGAGAGAACTTTATCGATATTACCTATACCTACCAATTTTACGACTAAGGTACGAGTGATACGACGTATTCTCCACTTTTTTTCAACAAAGTTGAAATGCGACCAAAGGTGTTGAAATGCCTTAGATTTTTTTCTTTTCTTTACGGATTAACCGTAAGACCATCCATATAATAAACATATACAAACTTAATTATTATTCAAGTAAATTAAGAGCGTCGGCCGTCGACGAAAACCAACAATAACAATTTTGTAGTGCTTTAGTCAGAAAGAGGGTATGCCAGAACTCTATTACACTTTCCAAGTTCATTCAAGTCCCAACTGCCCAGTTCGCTTCTTATATCCTCGCTCCGAATACACTGCCTAGATAATACCTAAAATTATAATGTGCTTCTAGATCCCATCATCTAGAGTTACCAGATGAAGAAATCAAAAGTCCGGAGAAAAGGCCTGATTTCCATGGAAAAGTCCTGAGATTTTCTACAGCTTGAGAATTTTCTCTCAAAAACGTATGATTGATTATCTTGCGCACGCGTTTTACGCGACTTTTTTGATTTTAACTGCAATTTTTAGTTTGTTTCACTTTGATAAATAAGTATTGATTTTAACTGCAATTGTTACTAAAAGAAAATTATTTTTAGTAGTTTAATAAGAGAGATCTTTAAAATGTAACCTGTGTTTTATTGAAAATCCTGAGCTATCACTAGATTTGCTAAATCCGGCCGGAATCCTGAGAAGAGTCGAAAAATCCTGAAATCTCAGGACAAATCCTGAGATATGGTAACCCTACCATCATCCCAACCCTGTTATACCAAACGACGCGAAGGCAATATTTAGGCTAGCGGCTAGCCTATTCAAAGGATAGGCTAGCCGCTAGCCAAAAGGGGATAATTCTATTCTTCTTAGACATACGTGCAACTAATTGTGTCCAATTCGATACAATCGTCCGCTTCCTGTGCCGAAACGTTTGATGTCTCTCTTACAATGTATAGATCTATTCATCCAATCTTAGTTTAATCGCACCGGTCCGACCTACTTGTTAGATTTGATTTTACTTTTAAGTCCTGTAATCTATAATACTTCTATAAATATTATAAAAAGGAAATATTTTATTGATTGTATATTTGCATTAAACAGGCTCCGAGAGTATATAATCCGAAAGAAAGTATATCCGAAAGGACCAACACAGATATATAGTAGACCACGGGGAAGGATATAGGCTACTTTCCATCACGGTGAAATGTAGAGTTCCCACAGGATTTCCTTTTGCGCGAACGAAGGCGCGGAGAACATCTAGAAATTAAAGTCTTAGGTATAGTGGAGTGTAAGTTATTGATCATTCCATGCCTCAGATTAAAGAAAATTTTTGTTTACTTGCTAGATTCGAATCTGCAACCACTGTAGGACTGGTAGAGGCTGGCAGTGGCATTAGCATATAGTTTTTAATTATATTTAAATAGAATGGGAATAAATAATAATCAATACATCGAGTATCTACCCTAATAGTGAAAATAGATTATTTACTCACTCGATGGGATAATATTACGAAAATATATTTTTAACAACATAAACTATTATTCGTGTTATAATCTGTTCGGCTTCCAAAAGTTAAAAGGCTTTGCGGTTGGCGATATACTTACTGTAATAGTATAGGTATTAGTATTACAGCCGCCGTAACACAATACACCAAATACCAATCGATACCTCTAATTCCTGAAGGTAATGTTACGTAAATACGATACATTGGTTGCCCTCAATAATATTAACAGCGGGCCTAGCAGAAACATTTGATAGCGGCGTAAACGAATAAATTCTAGCATTATCGAATGGGAATTGTATGAAAAACTGTCAAAATCTTGAAAGCACTCATAGAAATTTCATTCGAGAGCGTTGCGTCATATTACGTTTACGCCGCTGTCAAATATTCCTACTAGGCCCCCAGAGTCCTGTGTAAAACTTTTGAATGGATAGATCTCTACTACAAGACTACAACTCGTCGTCGAAAATGGAGGTCATCGAGAACAAGCATTGGACCAGGACCACTGTAGATCGCTAGGGGTCCAAAAGTTTGATATGAAACGGTTTTCTTATTCCTTATGACCTTTTCTTACTCACAATCTCTCAATCTTTACACATTTTGGTCAATAAAAAAAATCTGCCAGGCTTAGAACCGCCAGTCCGGCGGTTTTATATCAAACTTTTAGGCCCCTAGCGATCTGCAGTTGTCCAATGTTTGTTCTCGATGACCTCCTTTTTCGACGTCGAGCTCTAGCTCTACACTTTATTTGTAGAGAGTAGTTTCGAACCTAAAGATAGCCTTCCGATATATGCGACTTTTTATATTTTAAGACAATTATACTTATACTTTATTTACGACGTAAACAGATTTAGTTAGTTTGACTTGTCTGTATATGTGTATGTCCGTGTCATCGTAGCTCCCAAACGGATGAACCGGTTTTGATCTAATTCTTTTTGCTTGAAAGCTGATATAATCGAGAGTTCTTAGTTATAATTCAACATCATCAGCTCGCTTAAACTTGACAATCCGAGGGTTACTTAATATTTTTAAATGTTGTTTATCTAGTAATCTAGTAATCTTAACAACAGCCTCCGTGGTCCAGTGGTTTAGAGCTTGGCTCTCGACTCGGAGGTCGTGGGTTCGATTCCCGCATTGTAAAAAAATGTTGTTTCCAAGTTTGGTTAGGACAATGGAGGCTGATCACCTGATTGTCTGACGAGAAAGATGATCCGTGCGTCGGATGGGCATGTAAAAAGTCGAACCTGAGCCCGATCTCTCGCCAGTCGTGTCGGTAATCCGTCCCACTGGGTTAAGAGAGTAAAGGAAGAGAGAGTGCTCTTGTGTACTGCGCACACACTTATAAAATAACTCCTGCGTAACTGGCTTGGTTTCAATGAAATCGGCCACCGTCACCGAAATCGGTGTGGGGGCTATTATTAGTAATCTTAAACCTGTATCTATTATACATTAATTTGCTAATTAAAAAGTCACTAAACCCATATACCTTTCCTAGAATGGCAGCTCACCTCGTGAGAGCCCGCGGGGCAGCACGGGAGAGGTCACAGTGTCTATCTCCGGCCCGCGCAACTACGGCTCTATTGGGGGTGTGGAGAAGGTCACCTACACCTGGGCAGACATCAACGCCTTCGCCACCGAGTCCCGGTCCAGGAACAGAAGGGTCTGGCAGTTCTGGAAGAGCTCCACCAATGGAATGTTCCAGCAGAGGAAACAGCTGCTCAAGAGTGGTTAGTTACTAGTATCGGTTATTGTCTGTAGTTTATGTATTCAACAGCGCTTTTGATTGGATACTATCGACAAGAAACCTCAGAAACTTGTTGATAACTACTTATTGATTACGAGGTGTAGTCGTTGGAGATTTTGATAGCTGTTTAAAAAGTGATGATTTTCCGTGGGTACGATTAGTTTACATCTAATTCCAAATTTAATACCGACCTGTTAATATACGGCCGAATACTGGATCTATAGCTAAATTAAGTGACGCTCAAATCACATGCTGTCCTTGTCGTTTCGGCTAGCACTTAACAGAGACGGCCGACAGCCTGTGAATAGGAGGGCTCTTAATTTTGATTAGCTTTTCAGTATTTGACCATTAGGGCAGCAATTGGCAATACCTATTTCCTACCTTTTATTAACCAAAAGCATTTTCACGTGTAGGTATACCTATGATATTTTATAAGCTCACTCAGCCGCAAGTTTCTTTCTTAGATTTGAAATAAAATATAAGATTTCGTATTTATAAACTAAAATCTAAATCTAGCGTTATTAACAGTAAAGCTTATTCATAATTCAAACCGTAATTTAGTAAACAAACAGACGATAAAATGTAATTTAATGATTTATAATCTGCAACCACGCTAGACGCTAAGTACTCTTGTGGATAATATCGCATATTATCGACTATCCGACGATTTATCTTATTCGCAGATTCCTTGTCGCTCTTTAATAGAGCTATTTATTATCTGATATGATTTATGACTAACAGAAGTCTTTACAAACTATTGTTTGCATTTGTTGCGTTTTCATGAATCATAGGTGATTAAATCTATAACTTTTAAACTTTAAACTTAAAGGATTTAATTAACAATAAACGGTATGCACTAGAACCTAGGTAGTCGATTAAATTATAGTGTTTAAATAACTTAGTTAAAGAATAATTTACGTGTTTATATTACTACTAGCTTTTGCCCGCGACTTCGTCCGCGTGAAACATTTACTTTGGGATATCGCTAAAATTTACCCGCGACTTCATTTACTTAGAAGGAGAAACGCTTCCACCTTACGACTGCCCGCCCGCGCCGTGCGCCGTACATAATTGCGCGCTGGACTATTTTATTACTGCGATATCTTCTAAAATACTCATTGAAATCAAATGATGTAAACTGCAAATTTCTTCTAGATTAAATGCTTGTAATGAATAACGTATTTACTTGGATAAGGATTCATATCATCTTTATGAAAACACCCTCACAAATAATGCTTAATTTTAGAACAAATTTGGTTAGCATAAAAAGATTATTGTGAGCCAACCTTAAAAGATAGACATATACCGTCGCGGACTTTTTTTTAGAACTTTTAAAGGGGAACAATTCTGTCATACATCATTTAAGCGAAACTTTAACCGTTTCCGCAGCGTACGCAGCGAAAGCTCTCAAAAGGGGGAAAAAAACCCTGATTTTGAAACATTCTTGATTGGTGCTCCGCTCGTATTGAACTTATCATGATGCTATATAGCCTAAAGCCTTCCTCGATAAATGGACTATCTAACACAAAAAGAATTTTTCAATTCGAACCAGTAGTTCCTGAGATTAGCGCGTTCAAACAAACAAACAAACAAACAAACAAACAAACTCTTCAGCTTTATAATATTAGTATAGATAAATAATAATTTTAAAATAAAAGAGATACACAATCACATAGTAGCAGTTCATTTACGACAGAAGATTGAAACGAAGGAACACCACATCACAACCCTGAAAGCACGGCCATGAAAATCGCGTGAGTCGCGCAATAGACACGCCCCTTTTCTAGAACGTACCCGGGAGCCATGGACCATAGTGACGCCCTTCTGGAATATTTTGTTTTGTAAATTATAATAGTTATCTCTAAGTTGTGGGCTCAGATCAAATTAAAAAGTGAAGTCAGAGCTTTGTAAGACAAAAACACAAACAAAAAATACGCTTGTAGATACGCACTACCGAGTACCGTTACGTAAAAAACCGCACACATACGCGACAGTTTGCCTTTCAAGTTACAAGGTAAGGCGTAGTTTCATTACATGTGTGTGCGTGACACTGTGACACACGGCGAAGCGTAGTCTAGACCGGCGCAGCCTCACTGTGTGGTTCGCAGAAATCTGTCTTAATTTTTCTATTTAATCTGAGGTTTAAGGTATGAATAGCTGTGTCATGTATGTTTTGAAAATAAACCATTCTCATTCCAATTGTAGATCTAGTTTAGCTCTAAAATGGCCCGTTTCAATAACCTATCTACAAATAACTATCCATACTAATATTATAAATGGGAAAGTGTTTGTCCGTCTTTCACGCCAAAACTACTGAACCAATTTAAATGAAATTTGGTACACAGATAGTCTAGAGCCAGAGAAAGGACATAGGTTACTTTTTATCGAGGGGAAAATGTACGGTTCCCGTGGGATACTTTATTTAAAGTTTCACGTAAAAACTACTATACCGATTAACATGAAATTTGGCACAGATATAAAGTAGACGACGGGAAAGGACATAGGCCACTTTTTATCGCGGGACATCCCGCGGGTTACTGTACTTACGCGGGCAGAGCCGCGGGCATCAGCTATACAGATAAATAAAAATGAAGTGTCTGTTTGTAACTTCAAATTAACAGCTTTTCACATAATGCATCTGAAAGTATATTCGGTACTTACAATAAAATACCATTTTTTATTTATTTTTGTCTGTCCGTCTGTCTGTCTGTCTGTCTGTCTGTCTGTCTGTCGGTCTGTCTGTCTGTTTGTTCCGGCTAATCTCTGAAACTTTTTGGACCGATTTTCACGGGACTGTCACTAGCAAATAGCTGATGCTATTTTTTACCCGACTGCGCGACGCAAAGGAGTGGTAATGTGTTTATCAGCCTATGTATGTATGTATGTATGTATGTATGTATGTTCCTTTGAAGCACTATACAGACCAAACGCCTGGGCCGATTTTTAGGGGCCCCATACATGGTCCGGTCTACCTTCAGTTCGGCCTGAACGGATGCAAAATCGTATCGTGTGTGTGCAATTTCGAGATCGCATCAGGCGGCCGTACGGACTGAAGCGATTCGTTCCAGTGTTGCCAGCTCTTTTTTTGTGAAACTACTAAACTCGTATCGATTTCTACTAAAACTACTAAAAAACTACTAGGGATCCTCTTCTTTCGCATAATTTTATTTGTCATAATTTCATTTCGCATACCTCACTTGGCATAATTGTACTACGCATAATAATACTTTGGCATAATGGTTTCTTGGCATACTACATCATTAGGCATAAATATCATTTAGACTAATATTGTTTGTCCTAATTTAACGAGGCATAACTCGTAAGGCATAATTTTTCTTGTCATAATAATACTTTGGCATAATTGTTTTTCGGCATAAACTTGTTAGGCATATTTTTTGTCATAATAAATTCAAGGCATTCTGTCACAAGGCACAAATATGCATAAAATGGAACGACATAATGAAAACACGGTTAAGGTAATTAAACGCATATTTATGAAACATTAAAAACAGGTATTACACTCTTAGTGTAACATGTGTAACTCACTCAAACTCAAACTCAATTTTTTTATTTCCATGTAGGTTATAATATAACACTTATAGAATTGTCCTACATGATGCCTACCACCGGTTCGGAAACTAGCCCGGTGAGAAGAACCGGCGTAAGTAACAGTAGGTTAAGTTGCGGCGGGGTGGCCCTTGGGCCACCCGTAAGCCGCTAACATGTTTAAAATAATTAGCACGGCATGATAGCAGTTCGTGTTTTTTGTCCGTGTTTAATTTCGTAATCAGTCGAAAATTACAATTATAATTATTATTTCGTCTTAACTCGCACGCCCAGTAGAATTTGTCATTCATTAGTGTGTGAAAAAAAAAAATGCTACAAAGATGTATGCGTAAATATAATAGTATGCTTAAATATCATTATGCGTAAATATATTTATGCTTTTTAATATTATGCATAAAATATTATTCTTAATGAATATTATGCGTAAAAAAATATATGCCTTACAATAAGTATGCCTAACAATTATTATGCTTTTAGTGATTATGCGAAAAAAAATTATGCTAAGAAAGTTATGACAAATGAATATTATGCGAAACTACTATTAGGTCAAATGAAATTATGCTAAGTAAAATTATGACATATGATTTTATGCGAAAAAATAGGGAACCAAACTACTAAAGAGGCTACTTAACTAAGGAATTCCTGAAGCCCCCCAAAAACCACTGCATTTTAGGTTTTATTATATTAAATTTTTTTCATTAATTGAATTTGATTATAAATTTTACCATTAAATTAAAATATACTAGGAAATATTACGTATTTAGTAGCTATTTTGCATATCATTACTGTCTGGCTCTTTCCTACTTAAACACTACTATAGCTCTACCAGAATCTGATGGCATTTTAAAAAAAATAAAAAATGTGATTTTCATATGGCAATGTCAAGTATGACCCGTCAAATCAAAGTACGTGATCTGTCAACCGCTGCTAAAATTTTGTGATTATGTTCTTGGAATTTGTTGTTTTTGTGAAAATATCCAAAAAGGCAATTCGATCTCAAGCGAGAAATATTGTTTTCTATGTCTATAGTAAAATACAGAAAGAAGAAGGTGTAAATCGAACTCAATCTTATAATTTAAAGTTCGTGGTAGAGTTGACCGGTAAGTTAGAGTGAGTTGTTTTGATACTTTTAGTTTTTTTATATTTTCTTAGGTAATTATTGTGACTTCTTTAAATGTGTTTCCAGTACTACTATAAGGTGAATCGTAGCTGATGGCACATCGAATGATGGTTTGTTTTCCATGCCTGGTAAAAGGAGGAGAGGAGGAAAAAAGAGAATCAACATAAGACAGTTTCGATTTATAGTTGATTAGGAATAAAGTAAACGAGTTCTATACAGTTCGGAAGGAAATTCCAACATTAAATAAACTGTTGCCAATTTAATTGTATGTTATTCGTAATAAATAAGTATATAAAGTAATTCACGATTGATTTATTTTTCATGAAATATCATTATCATTACATAGTATAAAACAAAGTCCCTTTTTTGTCTGTCCCTATGTATGCTTAAATCTTTAAAACTACGCAACGGATTTTGATGCCGTTTTTTTGACAGATAGAGTGATTTAACGGGAAGGTTTTTAGGTATATAACATGCATAACATAGTAGAGGTACACAGATAATTTTAGAGGTTTCTAAAGTCCTTAAAATCACATATTTTGCGCTTACATTGAAAATGCTGGCTGAACACTACGAGATAGATCAAAATTATGTACTACAGTTTTATTCATCTTAAAAAAGCCTACTAAAACTACTATCTCTTAGGGATAACCCACACGAATATTTTGAACTGCAGCACAGAATACATAATAGTAACTGCAGTTCTTAATTCTTATGGAATATCCAGAGGTGGTTTGTCAGTTTTGTTGGAATGTCAAATAACTTTACTTACTACATAGTACATAGTATAAAACAAGTCGCTTTATCTGTCTGTCCCTATGTAGGTATAGTATGTATATTGTAGGTATGCTTAGATCTTAAAATCTACGCAGCGGATTTTGATGCGAGTTTTTAAAATAATAGTATTTTAAGTATTTAGTCTTTAAGATATAAGATTAAGGTAAAAATTATATTCAAGTGCGATAAATATAATATTATGTAAGTATATTATCTAATGGTCGCGCATGTCGTGTCGAGGTGATAGGGTCCCATTTTTAACAATTTGCATTGGGCAAACCTAAAAACATTTTCAATATTGTATCAGAAGTATATTGCTGTAAGTAGGTAGAGAGTTATTCGCCGAAGTAGTTTTTTCTCCAAGAACACTATTCCACGCAGGCGAAGCCGCGGGCAAAAGCTAGTTTTCTATATTATACACAGAACATTCTTCATACAGTCTTATTATAATTATTCATGTTCAATAATACTAAAGACAAAATTAAAAATTAACCAGTATCAAGATCGTTTAATCCTATTTCCCCAGTATTGCACACTACAAAATTTTATTTCCCTATTTGCCATGAGATTCTGGTACACCTATAATAACTAAATTTCTACCAAGGAGGGAATAAAATACTCAATTTAGTAAAATTTTGTAAAATAACTAAGTTGGCAACATTATTTCTGGCCTGACCGATCGGCCTGAACGCGCGGCCTGTCCTGACCGTGTGTGGACAAATCGCTTCAGTTCTTGCCCGACCCGCTGCCGTGCGGGCGTGTATCTTGTACAAGCGTTGTATGAGTTTTCGCGGTGTTTAAATACAAAATTGATAAACACGACCGTAGCGCGCGGCAAACCAGAATGGACTGATGCGACTGTTCCGTGTGTGGGCACGAATCAGATCAGGCCGAACTGACGTAAATTGGATTGGATGCGATTTTTTCCGTGTGTGTGCTCGAATCCGTTCAGGCCGAACTGACGTCAGTTCCAGCTGAAACGATCGGCCTCTCGTCTGGGGGGGCCTTTATGATTGACACGTCAATCGATTCCTCTTAGTCCGGCAAGTGCAATAACTAAAGAATTCAAAGGACAGGCCCTACCGATGACAAAAACGTGTCCAATTTATCAGCTGATTATGAGCAAAAAATGGCTGCCGAACTAGAGTTGCAATTATGGGTATCGACAGTATCGATATTTTAAATTTTCATAAGTTTTACAATAACTTACATGTATACTTAAATAAAAAACTTATTTTACTAATGACATTGTACATTTAACTACTTTTATTAATCGATAATATCTTTTAACGGACATCCAAAAAAGTATTCGATGCTGACGATATATTTAGGTATACATTCTATTTGTTCTAACTGGACCACTTTCAAAAAAGTTTTTGTAATATCTTTATTAATCATGTAAGACTTAGCTTTATTTACCATGGGACAGAAGTGCCATTTCTTTATTGAAGTCAACACGCTTAAGTATAATTATTAGTTAAGGATCTTTTTTAGTTAAAAGATCCTTAAATATTTATTTGTATACGAGCTGAGCCAACTGTATAAATTGGTTTATGACATGAAATTATGCTTTTTTTATTCTTAATTTATGCATACGTAAGTAAAAAAACTTATTTTACTAATGACATTGTACATTTTACTACTTTTATTAATCGATAATATCTTTTAACCGACATCCTGAGTATTCGATGCTGATTGCTGAGGATAGTTTTATTCTATTTGTTCTAACTGGACCATTTTTTTTAAAAAAATGTAATACCTTTATTAATCAAGTAAGACTTAACTTTATTTACCATGGGAAAGAAGTGCCATTTCTTTATTGAAGTCAACACGTTTATTTTTTATTATTTAAGGATACTTTAACTCTTAGGTCCTTAGAGGTTATAATATTATGGTTAAATATTTATTTTCATACGAGCTGAGCCAACTGTATAAATTGGTATATGAAATGAAATGGTGCTTTTTTTATTCTTTATTTAGGGACTTTTGATGTACAGCGTAAGTCAGTCCCATCGTAACCTAATCTTATACATAATGACAAGATGCTTTATTTGGTGAAAATATGGTTACAATTAATAGGTGTTACATTTTTACAGCATGGCAAATAATTAGTCCTTGTGGCATCGACAGATGGAACTAAAAACTTTTTGAACTATCTAAGGTGGAATAGAAATAAAAGACAAAGGAATATATCCACTTATATTAAAATGAATAAGTCTATCCATTTCTAAATAAAATTAAGTTTGTTCAAAAACTGGCTATGCTATTCTCTTGACTGGGTCCGGGGATTAATATTTTCTTCTCTAGCTTTCAACCATAATTTGCTTATTGTATCACTTTTCGGAAACCTATAAAAAACAAGTTTTATTAGTTTTATCATTTGTCAAATAATTTTGGTCACAACAATATTATTAAAAGCTATTAAACTTATATTTTTAAAACCACATCGAATACATTCAGATTGCTTTTTGAGACATAACACAAATGTAATTATTATGTTTTTATCGATGTAATTATTATTTGTACCTTTATCGATAACTATTACAAACGGTAGGTACAACACTTTTCAATTACGTAAATAAATCTAATGACTTAAAATGCAATTTAAAGGACTGTTCTAATGAAATTTAAGTGGATATGAATATAATAAATGAAAAAATCAAATTGCAACGCAATTATTTCATGAAATGTTTATAGTATTGCATAAAACCGGCTACTAACCTGCGTAAATACAATAGGGTATTTTCCAAGTTTTTGAAAAGTATGTCAAATTGTTCCTAATACCAAAATACATTACCAGTTTGAACCATTCTTTGTGAATTTCTTTCTTTTTCTTGCAAATTAGCTTAAAAGTTTAAATTAATATTATAGGCGCGAAAACGCTACAATGAGCTGTCATGACGTCACATTCTTGTAACATTGTAACTGTCAAGTGTCAAGTGTCAAATTACACTGAAAATGCCAAATCCCAGAATACCTACTATTTACGTTTTTAAATAAATGTTTTAAGCCTATTAAAAATGCCTTATAAATGGTGCGTAGTGCCAAAATGCACTAATACATCTATTAAAACACCGGGGAAAATCTTTGTGACCCTACCAAAGAACACTGAAATGCAGAAAAAGTGGCTATTACTCGCTGACGCATGACGTAAATGATTCGATGCTGGCTAATCTTTATGGAAATCGGGAAGACGAAGAATAAAAGAAGAAGAAGTACAAGAATATGACGTCAAATTCCAATCTCGTGCGTTTTCAGTCACGTGGTCAAACGTGAAAAATTCATAATTTTATTTTTGATATTTTATAAAAATCATACATATTTTTGTGTAAGAAGTTGGTTAAATTGGTTTACATTAATGTTTAGCGATAAAATATCAACAATCTGATGTATATTTTCATCATAGGATAATACCCTATTGAGGTTGATTTATACTCTTTAATGCATTGCACCTTGCAATATAACGTTTAGGCATGTTAATTATCACTTTCACAACATTCAAATAAAATTTTAAAGATTAAGTCTTTATAATCTCTTGGAAATTCTTAAATAAACAAAACATAAACAACCTTTTGACAGGAGACCTACCACAGTTAATTGACAGTTAATGAGCAAATAATGGCGGATCGTTCCACATTTCGTTAATTGTCAAAGTTTTGAAGTCTAATGTTTCTAAAATGAGCAAAAACAAAAATATTGCTGTTTCTTCTAACATGAAAATTATTGCATTAGATAAAAAGAGACCAAATGATATTTCACCGTCTGTCTCATATTTCCATCATATTTATATAAGCGCTAATGTATAGAACTGTAAGGGCCCCTCCATGTATATACCTCAATGGGCAAGTGTCACTAAAGACATGACGTTAGTGAAAATTCAATATGGCGACTACTGGACGCCATATTGTGAAAATGAAAAAAATGAAAGTCAACAAACTATATCAAGTGGGGTATCGTTGAATAGGTATTTAAAAATCATTGTTAGTTTTCTCTCAACATTTTTCGTTTCGACTGACCGTTTAGGATCTATATCGATTTAAAGTTGCGTAACAACCATTCTCACATTCCAGTGCAATTGTGATGTAGTACTGATGCTGGTAGGAAATCCAGTCTGGTAAATAGCTAGATAGGTACTCATAACTAAAAAGTATAAAATATAAAATAATAATTTAAAAAATTTAAAAACCCGACTGCGTAAAAAGTGAACCAAACTAAGTAGGTACATAATTAAAACTGAAAAGAAAAAAACAAGCACTTAGATATCCGGTGGTCTAGAATTCTATAATATATTATTGAATAAATACTATTGGAACATAACAACTGAACAGTCGGGATCCATTATTCGACAGCCAATCAAATTTTTCAATGGATCCTGACTGTTTAGTTGTTATGTTGTTTAGTTGTTATGTTCCAATAGTATTAATTCAATAATATATTATAGAATTCTAGACCACCGGATATCTAAGTGCTTGTTTTTTTCTTTTCAGTTTTAATTATGTACCTACTTAGTTTGGTTCACTTTTTACGCAGTCGGGTTTTTAATTTTTTTTTTTTTTATTAGCTTTTATTTAAGGGTTCCGTTTATAAAAACAGGGTTCCGCTTCCGTCAGTTCTGCGCAAACGAAGTTGCGGGCAACAGCTAGTCTGTAATAAACGTCACTAACGGCCGAATACTGAAACCTTTGAGTATATTTATTAACTAAAACGATAGTTCAAGTCATATGCTGTTCCTGTCATTTCGGCTAGCAGAGACAGCGAGAGCCTGCGAATTATTGATTAACGTTTCAATTATCGGCCATTAGTATGATACCAAATTATCATCCAAAACATAAATCTATACTTAACCTATCGACGATCAAGCAATACTTTACTTCTTATGTGGTTTCAACAGGAAACTAGGTAGACTAAGTTGCAATGACCTTAATGTCTATCAATATCGTAGTTTTTTTTTTTATGAAATATGGGGGCAAACGAGCAAACGGGTCACCTGATGGAAAGCAACTTCCGTTGCCCATGGACACTCGCAGCATCAGAAGAGCTGCAAGTGCGTTGCCGGCCTTTTAAGAGGAAATAGGGTAATAGGGGAGGGTAGGGAAGGGAATAGGGTAGGGGATTGGGCCTCCGGTAAACTCACTCACTCGGCGAAACACAGCGCAAACGCTGTTTCACGCCGGTTTTCTGTGAGCCCGTGGTATTTCTCCGGTCGAGCCGGCCCATTCGTGCCGAAGCATGGCTCTACCACTATATTTAATATTTACACCACAATATCTCATAGCCAGTCGTTATATGAATAGAGATGTATATTTTATGTACACTTCGGTAATGAGAATTACCTAGGTATGTCCTTTCCAAGCCGGTTCCCAAATCCTAGCGTTACTTGGGTTAATGATCTTAAAATTATAGACATTGACCAATGGCTATAAGAACATTATTTTTATCTCTGTTTTAATAGTTGCGATTTGTTTTATCGGTTCTGCAAAACCCTACAAAACGAAAAACCGGCCAAGTGCGACTCGAACTGGTGCACGAAGGGTTCCAATTCAATTCATTTAATCTGGGGGCACGGCAGTGCCCCCGCCAAGTCGAGCGCGAAGCAAACACTGCCGTACCATCGTTTACTGGAACCATTTCGCCGCATTTTCAGGCCCCTATTTGAGAACCTCTGGATAAGACCAGAACTAGTTAATGTTGTGTGACTTGGCCGTTGAAGGGTACACAAGGGTACAAAAGGGGCTCCATGACACCATTGCTCCAATACGTGTGTTGTACAATCAACAACAGCCTAAAATAAGAACTAGCGTCCAATTACCAATACCAGTATGGGCTATTATCTCGCTTAACAAACATAGGTAGTTACAAATGTAAACAAAATTGACTTGTACCCCATAAAGTATAAAGAATGTTCAACGGCCAAGTCACTCAACATTAACTATAATAATAAAGAAACCGCAGTAAGGAACCTTAGACTTGGCACGATTTTGTCTAGATTTCATTACTTTTTAGAGATAAACAAGCAGCTCCATCGAGACTTGGCTAGTTTTTTACAGAATGTTTTTGGTGGGATTGCTTTTACATATTCCATACGACGTACCATTATCTAATAAAAACGGCAAAAAATCAAATCACGTTTGCTAGCCCCCAGAAATATTAATTTTATTTTGTTTTTAGTACCTATTTGTTGTTATAGCGGCAACAGTAATACATAATCCCACTAAAACATTTTCATGTAAAGCGATGCCAAGACGATACCATATAACTCACACTGTCAAAAAGCTATTAGATCTCATGCGAAACCAAGCTTCTGACTCTACCAGACTCCTAACTCTACACAGCTTAACTCTACAAGCCTAACTCCGCAAACTCTATACTTTAGTCAAATTATGTGGCCTGGCCATTTCGATACATTCGCTTAGGCGTAAGGTAAAAAAATTACGGACTGTTTTTCTGTTATACTATTCTTGTACGAACGAAATGGCCAAGCCACATAATTTGACTAAAGTATAGAGTTTGCGGAGTTAGGTTTCTATGACATCCGGAAGTATCCTATAATTTTGTTGATCATCAGTGAGTCAGTGACGAAATCAGAGGTTTTTAGATATCAATAAAATCTAAATTATTAGACCTATATAATTAAAACTTTACATGTTTCATTAGTCCGCTACTGGGAACATACCCTAAAAATTTTGTGTATCTGGTATAATCCAAACCCAAGTTATGAGGGTTCAAAATATCGACGAAACGCTTCGAGAAAAGGTAGTCTGGTAGTGCCCTTGCGCTTCGCTTAGCTCGTCTTGGCGGGGCACTACCGTGCTCCCAGATTTGTGAAAATTTAAACTGTCTACTAGCTAGTACGGTTCATGATATGAGTCTTATTAATAGGGTCCCGTTTCACCCTTTGGCCTTTATGTACGGAAACCTAAAATCAGAACCCTTATCATTACGGAATAACACCGGCAAAGAAACAGATTGTCTGTGGGGACTGTGGGCCTAGCAAGAACATTAATTAAACATAAAATTCGAATGAGAATTGTATGTAAAGCTTTAAGCTATCAAAATAATGACAGCGCCCATACAAATTTCATTCGATAACGTTACGTTTACGCCGCTGTCAAATGTTCCTGCTAGACCTCCTGATAGTAAGCAGTTAGGTAATTCTGCTTATGTTATATTGGTACGTACACGTAGGGACCTCCTCAGGTATTGTTTACGTTCTGACCCTTCTATGACGTAATCAGTTTTTTTCGGATTTTTTCCAAACCCGTCAAATTCTAAATCACCCCTCTTTACAGTAAACGGCGCAGCGTACCCCGGCGAGCTGCTAGCCATCATGGGCTCCTCTGGCGCGGGGAAGACCACTCTCCTCAACACCCTCACCTTCCGTCCTCCGAGTGGCGTGGTGGCCAGCGGTACTCGGGCTCTGAACGGCCAACCCGCCACCCCGGAGGCCCTGGCGGCGCTGTCGGCGTACGTCCAGCAGCAAGATCTATTCATAGGCACACTCACTGTGAAGGAGCATTTGATATTCCAGGTATGGACAAACTATTCATTAAATTTTTGACTAGGCTTTTAGGCAGACTTGTTAATTTGCTAAGTACTTATTAGGCATTCAATATTTGAATGTTAATGTGATCACTTTATATGTGTTAGTTCTACTAACTTTTGGCATGTATTTAAACTTGCGACAAAACAATTAAATTTTGGATGTGAAAATACCCAATATTGAATACTAAATTACTAAGTTGGCGAAATAATGTAAGGAACAAAAAAATTACAAATCTGGTGACTAAATAATACCATTGAATTTTCCAAACTGGCAGACAGTTTATATTTTAGCGAACAAATAACCATCTAGGCGACAATTTGTGAGTACACATTTAATTTAAGAATAGGCACAGATATTTTCCCTGATGTAGGTAACTCAAAAACCATACAAGCAGCAAAACAAGAGCACACAAAAAAAACATAAAGGAGCGTACAAAATTTCCAATTTTTAATTTTTCTCGGTTTTAGGGGGGTGTAGATTATTGTGTAGATTTTTGTGTAGAATTTTGAAATTTAAAAATGACGGATATTTATTTTTCGTAAAATTGATATGGGTGTCGTTTACCAGGTTTTTGGGAGTGCTGGATACGAAAATGACATTCGTTTTGAAATTCCAATATGGCGCACATACTTAATTTTATAAAAATAATATGGGTGTCCTTTTATTGGTTTCCAGGGTTGATTACAAAAAAATCATCCATTTCAAATTTCCTTAGTAACCCCGCAACCTCATATTTTCGTCATGATGGGAGAAAAAGAAATTTGAAAATCCTGAATTTTCCAATATTTGTATAGCTTTATACATTCCTAGTATCTCAATGTAGAGCATTTACTTCTTTTTATATAAAATTGATTCTATCTCGGAAACGGTGCATCCTATTGAAAAAATAATGAAAATTTCGTCCCCCTTAGGAACCCCGCAACATCATATTTTCTTCATGATGGGAGAAAAAAAATTCGAAAATCCTGAATTTTCCAAATTCCTATAGCTAAAAACATCCGTCGTATCTCAATGTACAGCATTTACCTCTTTTTTTTATAAAATTGATTCTATCTCGGAAACGGTGCATCCTATTGAAAAAATAATGAAAATTTCGTCCCCCTTAGGAATCCTGCAACATCATATTTTCTTCATAATGGGAAAAAATTTTTCGAAAATCCTGAATATTCCAACATTCCTATAGCTATAAACATCCGTCGTATCTCAATGTACAGCATTTACTTCTTTTTTTATAAAATTGATTCTATCTCGGAAATGGTGCATCCTATTGAAAAAAATAATGAAAATTTCGTCCCCCTTAGGAACCCCGCAACATCATATTTCTTCATGATGGGAGAAAAAAAATTTCGAAAATCCTGAATTTTCCAACATTCCTATAAACATCCGTCGTATCTCAATGTACAGCATTTACTTCTTTTTTTTATAAAATTGATTCTATCTCGGAAACGGTGCATCCTATTGAAAAAATAATGAAAATTTCGTCCCCCTTAGGAACCCCGCAACATCATATTTTCTTCATGATGGGAAAAAAAATTTCGAAAATCCTGAATTTTCCAACATCCTATAGCTATAAACATCCGTCGTATCTCAATGTACAGCATTTACTTCTTTTTTTATAAAATTGATTCTATCTCGGAAACGGTGCATCCTATTGAAAAAAAATAATGAAAATTTCGTCCCCCTTAGGAACCCCGCAACATCATATTTTCTTCATGATGGGAGAAAAAAAAAATCGAAAATCCTGAATTTTCCAACATTCCTATAAACATCCGTCGTATCTCAATGTACAGCATTTACTTCTTTTTTTTATAAAATTGATTCTAACTCGGAAACGGTGCATCCTATTGAAAAAATAATGAAAATTTCATCTCCTTTAAGAAACCCGCAACATCATATTTTCTTCATGATGGGAGAAAAAAAAAATTCCAACATTTCTATAGATTACAACCCTCGTATCTCAGTACAGCATTGCCATATTTTTTTTTCTATAGTCGCTTCTATCTCAGAAACGGTGCATCCTTATATTAATAACGCCTAGACAGATAGTTTCATTCAAACGCGTCGTCTAAAGTGAGGCAAAAAACAGATTAATGTGGGCGTGAGCTTTACACGCTAAACGTTTCGACGACACGCACACAAACAAAGCATTTATTAGCAAACTACACCAGTCTGGAAGAGTTTCAAGTGCTTCACCTACGAGTATGTCGCGCGCACACGGTTTTTTGGCGTTATAATTCTATGGGTGCATCCTACTGCAAAAATAATGAAAATTTCCTCCCCCTTATTAACCTAGAAATCGCAAATTTTCTTCATGAATGGTATAAAAATTCATAAATCCTGAATTTGAAAATTTTCTTTATATAGCTGGTACCTTGAACTACATAACACACTGTAATAATAATCATCAATCCTAATTAGCATCCCCAAGATCTTTTAATTTAGTATTCATATTCATTTTACGAAGATTGAATATTCTCCATTTTGGAAAATGAAATTGGAAGACAATTTTGTAATCAGAACCCCCAGAAACCTGGAAAAGGACAACTTTATTAATATTAATGACAAAAATTTACGCCATTGTGGAATTTCAAAACAGATTTTATTTTCATACTAGCTAATGCCCGCAACTTCGTTTGCGCAGAACTAACGAAAGCAGAACCCTATTTTTTTTAATCGGAACCCTAAAATAAAAGTATATATAGTATGTTAGACCTTATAACATAAGCTATCTGCTAGTGAAAGTCTCATGAAAATCGTTCCAGCCGTTTCATAGATTAGCCGGAACAAACAGACAGACAGACCGACAGACAGACAGACAGACGGACAGACAAAAATTAAAAAAAAATGTATTTTATTATAAGTACCGAATATACTTTCAGATTCATTTTGTGAAAAGCTGTTAATTTGAAGTTACAAACAGACACTTCAATTTTATTTATCTGTATAGATATAGATTATTCTGCACCCCCAGAAACCTAGAAAATGACACACATGCCAAAGAAAAACTTACTCCAACAGTATCCAAAAATAGGATTTTACGTAGTTTACGTAGTAGTAGTAGTAGTAATGGCTGCTAAAAAGTCAATTTGCTGACGTAGTCAGCAAATTGACTTTTTAGCAGCCATTAATTTATCAACCAAATCTGGTTTTATAGCTGCTTATATGGTATAATGGTCACAAACTCGGAAATTAAGTCACCAACTTATAAATGTCGGTGCTAATTTGGATTAAATTTCGCCTCTTTTTATCTGCCGACTTTTGAATTTTTTGTCACCCGAGTGTTTTCGCCAGTTGAGTAATTTAGTCGCCAACATATTAACTCGCTGCCAAATTCAATAATACAGTATGCTCACATGCAGCCGCCAACTTATTTTTTGTTCGCTCGATTAATTATATCCCCTAACTTTTTAAGGTAGACATTTTTTGCTAATAATAATCGTTAAATCGTCGCAAAAAATAGACCTTAAATATCGTAAGAACTTAATCTATACTCTTCACTGAAGTTAAGACTCGTTTTATTAAGATCAAGCTCTTGTTTTGCATTAATCTTATTCGCAACTTGCAGGTAGAATAAGGGTCAGTGCATACCGTGACGTGACGCGGCGCTCACATTTTAAAGTGATAAATGGCGACACAAAATCTACGGCGTAGTCGTGCTACGCATTATCAACACCTACTGTAATAGGTGTTGATAATATTATGCATATGCATATTATTACAGCATCTTCAAGCACCGTCACGTCGCGTCTGACCTGCTCGCTTGTGAACTGGTCCTATCCCTTTCTGACATATTCCCCTCAAGTACATTTTATCATTTCTAAACCAAAGATTGCCTATCGATTAATTGTGAATTGCATTGCGTATGACGCGGAAAACATCTACTTAGTACCTATTCTAATTTCTAACTAAAATTAAACGCGGGTTGAACATAAAATAGTGCACAGTAGGTACACAAGGAAAACCTTAAAAACATGGGCAGTTGAGAAATAAGTACTTACTACATTTTATGGCATTCAATTTTCAGATTTTACCCTCAAACTTACTTAGTAGGTAGTTAGGTAGTACTTCAAATAGTGCGAAGTTAATAACATTAAAAAAACGTTACATATTCCTATGTAATCTATACGAAGTATAAAGTATAAACAGATAGCTGTGTCACCACGTATGTAACGTATCGGGATGTTGGACTTTGGAGACACGTCACACGTATAATGAAACACATTCACAGAAAAATATTCGAGACACATTTAAATACACAAGAACTCGTTTGAGGCATAACATTATCGTGATAGCGAAATTGGGACTGAAGAATGAGCATAGCTGAGATAAAATTATACGATAAATAATCTTTTTAGGCAACCTATTGCTAGTTTTAAACTTAAAATTTTAAGATATTAAGTTTAAAACTAGCAATAGGTTTTGTCCGCGGCTCCGCTCGCGGAAATAAAGTATCCCGTGGGAAAACTGTACAATTTGGGGATAAAAAGTAGCCTGTTTTAATCTACACCCTAAACTCGTACCATGCCAGATTTAATCAAAATCTGTTCAGTAGTTTTTGCCTGAATCCATTCATCCTTACTAACATTCATAGTAGGATATGATTAAACTAACAGAATATACAGTTTAATACAGCTCAAGACCTATACCTACCTACCACATAGCTGATAGCCTACACACTAATATGAGATTTAACATTTCTTGGAAAGTTTTGAATTCTTGAATAGGACGTATGCTTTTTGAAACAAGTCCGATACTTAAAAACTTTATACGATACTTTCAGGAAGAATGGTTTAACATTCAACCTCTTTTACAGGCATTAGTTCGAATGGACCGTCACATACCGTACGCGCAGAGGATGCGAAGGGTGCAGGAGGTCATCTCTGAGGTAAGACATTGGACACATAGTAGTATGAATAATATAGAAATAGGGATTGAGTGGAATTGTGGATGGCCGACTTTCGCCATCCACAAATTTATCGAAATCAAAACTGAAATTAATAACGTATTTAGATACCTACGTCTATCTTCAATCTTAGATTCTCAAACAAAAATTGTCGTAAATTGACGTGAAGTTAATCCTAGGATCGTTGAAATGTATTGAAATCTTGATTTTAATATTAATATTTGACATGTCTATAAAAGTAAAATTAAAAATTTTAAAAAACCCCCCGACACAAAAAATAAACTCTAAAAAATAATAAATAATATTTTAAACCTATTATAACTATATTATCACATATAATATTAAGTAAGTTGAAATAATTTTATTTTCCAATCGTCGCCTCGTCGGGGGACCGCTAAAGTTTATAAAGTATTTTTACAACAACAGCTAATTAATTATTACGAATTACATTTAAGTAGGTATGAGCAAATTTTTTTCGGAGTAAATTCTTTTGTTCATTCTGCGACTACACGTGTTTTTTTCACATAGCGGTCCCCCGACGAGACGACGATTGGAAAATAAAATTATTTCAACTTACTTAATATTATATGTGATAATATAGTTATAATAGGTTTAAAATATTATTTATTATTTTTTAGAGTTTATTTTTTGTGTCGGGGGGTTTTTAAAATTTTTAATTTTACTTTTATTTTATCCTTTTTAAAGTATTTTTTTTCATTATTATTTTTTACTTTCAACGTCATTGAAGTAACATGGTACCAAATTTCGAATCGATAGGACATGTGGACGACCCCTCATCAACTAATAAAGAAAAGATGATCTTCAAACGGCTAATCAGGTCATGGTTACCTTACCATGTTCTTTAAATATCGTTGAAACAACACGGTACCAAATTTCGAATCGATCGGACATAAGAAAGTTAGTCAGATCCCCTCATCAACTAGAAAAGAGCTGATCATCTTCAAACGGCTGATCTTCCCACCACCAATTTTCTCATCAAATGAAGCTACGAACACTGTCGATTAAGTCATCAATATTATCTTTCAGTGCGCTTTCATTTGAGACCTTACTCGAGTATATTTGCAAATTCGGATTTTCTTCCCCGCTTTCACCCCCCACAACTTTTAAACGGCTCAACCGATTTTCATCAAACATGTCTAAGAACACTCGCATGTAAGTCACCTTTAATATAAAAGAAACTAAATTGAAATCGCTTCATCCGTTCGGGAGCTATGATGCCACAGACAGACAGACAGACACACCCACAGACAGACAGACAGACACGTCAAACTTATAACACCCCTCTTTTTGCGTCGGGGGTTAAAAATGAGATTTATATTGATTATTAATTTCGGGCGTATGTGTGTGGCAGCAACTATAGGTGCGAAGTTCCACGTCTCGACTCTCGAGTCAAGTGAGTAGTGACCACTTGGTCCCCAAGCACCATAAAGCTCATAAGTAAGCCTAGGCCTCAGTATCGAAGGGTGTCTCCGCATCAAAGAGAAACCCTAGCCTGTAGATGTAAGAACAGTTGCAGAATTATTTAAAACCTATAGGTACAGTTACACATGCTAGTTAGTAGCATGCTTTTTAGTATGCTCATTAGCATGCTTGTTTCGAGCATGCTCTGCACTTGTCTACATTTGCTAGATATAAGCATGCTAGTGAGCAAATTGTGCACGCGCACCTGCTGCTAACGACTGATCGATACTACCATGCTCAATAAGCAAACCTGTTCACACACGCTATAAGCACGCCCCCTTCCACCCGCGCTGCAGGTAGCATGCTCAATAATCGCACGACCGTCGATTTTTGAGCATGCTCGAAACTAGCATGCTCATTATTAGCAATGTTTCAATACACATGCTACTAATGAGCATTTGCTCAAAAGTAGCATGCTTTCGTGCTACTAACTAGCATGTGTAACTGTACCTTTAGTAGCACGAAAGCATGCTACTTTTGAGCAAATGCTCATTAGTAGCATGTGTATTGAAACATTGCTAATAATGAGCATGCTAGTTTCGAGCATGCTCAAAAATCGACGGTCGTGCGATTATTGAGCATGCTACCTGCAGCGCGGGTGGAAGGGGGCGTGCTTATAGCGTGTGTGAACAGGTTTGCTTATTGAGCATGGTAGTATCCAGGGGGGTGAAACTCTCATACATGCACAAATTAACAGAGAACAGAGACATCTAAAAATGACGATCCGGTACTAACAGTTTGAAAGTTTTCGGATAGTCACAACAGATGCCACTAAGCGACTTCTACATCGCGCTATCGCTAACACAAGGCGTATTTATAAGGGCTCGCGAACATGTTACTATGCAGCAACCATATCCCACTATTAAAGAGGAACTTGGTCGTTGTTGTGTCTACGACTTTCGATAAAACTTAATTTCTGTCCATAATTCAGTTCAATAAAAACTATCAGGCGGTACTACTTCCATCTAGCGGGTTTGATAGTAACTAAAACGGTACAACGCCATCTAAAAACGACATTCCGAAACTTTTGCAAGACTCAGTTTCAATTTTAGAGTTGCGCATCTATACTAATATATATCTGTATTATCTATGGTAGTATCGATCAGTCGTTAGCAGCAGGTGCGCGTGCACAATTTGCTCACTAGCATGCTTATATCTAGCAAATGTAGACAAGTGCAGAGCATGCTCGAAACAAGCATGCTAATGAGCATACTAAAAAGCATGCTACTAACTAGCATGTGTAACTGTACCTTATCTTAAGAAATTTTGTATCTCGAACAACAAAAAATAGTCGGGTCCATAAATAAGTGAAGTAGGTATTCATGATTTATATTCTAGAAGTCAATGTTGGGAGGTTACGAAGTTTCAAACTGAACTGTGATAGTATCTTAATTCTTAATTAAACGTGAATCCAGTATGAATCATGTTATATATGTCACCGTAAAATTGTAAAAATCGTTAGATTGTAATATAACTAACGAGATTGTAAAAATATGTCGAAAGATTCATAACTATATATTTATAATCTAACGAAAAATAATGTGTTAAATTATAGGCAGCATACTCGCTTCCGATTTCCGAAGTCTATCAACATACTGAACTTGATTTTTGTAATACAAAAAATAGTATTCAAATACTTCCTACTCCTCCTACAATCTTCTGATTAATTTCGGGGTCCCAAGACAGATTTAGCTTGCTCCTGGGGTACCCCTAAGATCATAACAATGGGTTTTTGTGGTTGGTTACCACTGTCGATCCTGGCTACACAGGAGTTGTGGTGGGTAAGTGTGGTGGGCCAATTGCCCGATTAAAATGAATACAGAAAATAGCTGCTTATGTAGAAAGTCAAGTTTGCCATGTACCACATAAAATATAATATTATGTCGTTGTTAAAATAATTGTCTTCCAAGTAGTATCTAGTTAAGTTACGTGTTGCTAACGAGTTAACTGCCATGTTGTATTCGGTTTCTTGGAAATATAATTACAAATTATAATGTGTCCGCCATATAAATACACTATGTTAAAGGTTTACCAGATGTGTATGTTAAGATTTGAGTGATATTAAACGCAATCTTGGGTAGATGCTATGCAGGGCATCGGTATTAGACCATAGACGTACTATATATTATAGACGAGGCATGTTGAGGAAAAAGGCTCCATTTAAATGGCCCCACTTTTGAAATTTTTGGGGCCATTTTGAAATTCGAAGTATGGTGAAAACAAGATGCCTGACATTAATTGTAGTATGGTGAAACCAAGATGGCGTTATTTTTTATTGTACGAAGATTTGTTGTGTCAATGTACGTCGTAACCTATCTTGAGTTTAGAAATCTCTGTATTAGACAGTTTTATTAATTTAATTGATAAGGTTTCATATATTTAATAAAATAGGGATTTTTACATACGGGCATACCTAATAGAATTAGGTATGTTTTAAATCATTATTATCTTTACTAAACTTTGTAATAAACTTCACGAGCACAAAGCCTCCGCCGAAAGCATTCAAAAGGTCATTGTCCGAAAACTTTCCATTGTATAATTTCGAAAAATTATTCTGTATAAAATAATAATAATTATCATATTCTATTCGACATCGTGATGTAATTTGGAATAGCGATACCTACATCATCGTTTCTCAACCGGGCGGTCGCGACCCTTGGGTCGAGTTTGTTTTTAAAGAGGGTCTATTGAAAAATAACAAAATAAACAAATACAAACTATACATACCTTACAAGAGATTCGGTTTTTCGAACGAATTCTGCATCGAACGTCGAAATAATCGTTCGAACGTTCGAACCAGTGAAGGCTAATATAACGTATAGCTGATAAAAGTAGTGCGCTATGTGCATGTTATTATAATTTTATAATGACGATTTTATAATGGGATCGCAATACTTTTTACTTAACTTTTTGGCTTTTTCGTGGGTCGCGAGTCGCGACATAAAAATGGTTGAGAAACGAGGACCTACATAATATATCGTCAGGAAGTCCACAGTGGAGTTAATGAGCGTGAGAAAATAGGAAATGGGGAATATTTTGATAAGTTTTGACTGTTTGTTTATATGTTAATATTAGTACTTATTAGTTAATATTTAAAGCAAATAAGACTTCCTTTGAATATGATTATTATAACAATGGCTAATGACATTATTGCCTACTTTACACAGGGAATGATTTGTAACCTTCAACCAAGTATTTTTCAATACCTAAAGGTAGCCTAAGTCATAGGATACTCATCCCAACTTACCTGTCCGGTAGTTGTGGTATAGTATACGGGTATGCGACCCCGGCTTCCCTAGCTATTACTGTCCTATCCCTTGCTCTCCTGGGCGGTAATATCCTACATTTCCTTTTTCCCACTCTAACTTACCAATCTTCCTTTCCACACCACCTATCCTTCCCTTTCCCTATTCTTACTCTCTCCTCCAATCCGTGGGAACGCAATGGATAATCATAAAAATAATTCAATTATCCAAAATGGCGGCGATGAGGTTCGCCAACCATCACGTCTCGTTCTCGTGGAGCCGAAAAGTGGCCCACGGGGAACCGCTTCGCTACGTTGAATGTAATAGGAGGAATTAGGAATACATGGTAAGAATTAAAGTGGACAAAGCGAAACAAGAATGTAAGGATCGTAGCAAGTGGAAAGAAGTTGTCTCTGCCTACTCCTACGGGAAAGAGGCGTGATTATATCTCAATCTGTTTAGCTCGAAAGTTTACTTGAATTGTTAAGCTTGAAAGTCTACTTGAATTTAACGACTCTGATTTGAATTTTATCACGATATTATAATATCTGTTTGGGTGTTATGAAGCTCGCGGCTCGCCTTATAATAACCTTGATATTTGTTATATTATAATGATTCACAAATAACACGTAATAACAATCACAAACTAAGTAAATTACCATATTTTTTTATTGATTTCTAGTAAGATACACAAATCTAAAAATTGGGATCTAAAAGAGTAAAGACACTGTTTTCTAATTGAAATCAATATTTAAATTGGCCTGTGAGTGGCCTTTGACACTTACTACCTCAGGGCGGGTTTAAATGACCACAAGAATCAGAACTTTCATTCATATCAAATTGAGCATTATAGACAAGGCGACAACTAGCCCACGCTTCTATTTTTTGTATATATTCTAACCACTACTTGTATGGAAACCGCTACAGAAAGTAGCAATCAAACTTTTGAATTGCGATGTATTTTCACACAAGTTCTGTTTCAGCTTGCCCTATCAAAGTGTCAGAACACGGTGATCGGTATCCCGGGACGGCTGAAGGGTATCTCCGGGGGGGAGATGAAGAGGCTGTCGTTCGCCAGCGAGGTGCTCACAGACCCCCCGCTCATGTTCTGTGATGAACCTACCTCGGGTCTTGACTCGTTTATGGCGCAGAACGTTGTCCAGGTAAATTGAAAATTGCAAAGAATGTCATAAGGTAATGTAAAAAATTCAAAGAATAAAAGTCATAGCTACTTTCGATGAAATGAACCAAAAATCATCTTACTGGAACTTTCCACTTCACACTTTACTTTAAAACACACACTTACTTTTAAAAATCTAGACTACAGGCTCTTGGGCTCAAGTTTACAAATAACATTAAATTGCTCAAGTGAAAAATCGATCGCCATTTCATCGTATCCAACGCCTTTCATAAGCATACAATCTTCAGGTACTAAGCAGCTTGGCGAAGAAAGGCAAGACAGTTATATGTACGATCCACCAGCCGTCATCCGAGCTGTACGCGATGTTCGACAAGCTGCTCATCATGGCTGATGGACGCGTCGCCTTCTTAGGTTCACCCAACCAAGCCACAGAGTTCTTTAAGGAGTAAGTTCTTACCATAGCTGGGCATTAACTCGTTAATCCGTTAATCGTTAATTAACGAAGTTAACATTTTGATTAACGGATTAACTTTTAAGTTAACTTTTAAAAATGTTAACGGACACGTTAACTTCCGTTAATATGAAGAGAAGTCCGTTAATCGTTAATCCAATGCCTACTATTTACCGCAAGGCACCGCGGCGCGTCGCGAAAAATAGGTTCAGTAGCGTGTCAAGCCAAGTTCAAGTAACAGAACTGACGAGCAGCACCGTGTGAAATATTACACGAACCATTTGGAGCCTCTTTTGACCTCTCATAACTCAAAAACTATTTCACATAAACGTGTTAAATTTGGCTCATATATTGAGATTTGCGAGATACATATTATGTGCTCCAAATTTCATAAGCACATCTCAAATCGTTATTTAGATATTAACGTCCAAAAATCGACATTTTTATCACTGACTGATCTATAATCAAAACTCTAACCCAGTTCCAGATGACCTAGAAAGTTCAAATTTGGCATACAGATAGGTAATTAGGTAATACAAAGGAATAAATCAGAAACTGGTAAATTCTTATCATTTCAATTACAATTTTTCACTTAATTGATTCTATTAGGAACACTTAACTTTTGTATTAATTTTGTTATAAATAAGTACCTACTAATAATTTGTGTACAAAAAGTAATGATATCCTATCAAAAACATAAATGTGAAGTGAGAGCTAAGTTCAATAATATGATATAACTAGCTTTTGCCCGCGACTACGTCCGCGTGGAACAGTTACTTTGGGATATCGCTAAAATTTACCCGCGACTTCATTTACGTAGAAGGAGAAGCGCTTCCACCTCACGACTGCCCGCCCGCGCCACACGCCGTACCTACATTGTTATGCGCGCTTATTTTATTACTGCGATATCTTCTAAAATACTCATTGAAATCAAATGATGTAAACGGCAAATTTCTTCTAGATTAAATGCTTGTAATGAATAACGTATTTACTTGGATAAGGATTAATATTGTTACGTGTTAGGCTCGCAGGATTTGGAGATAAAGCCTGCTGACTCCTTTAAAGACTTTATTCACTAGCACTTAGTCCAACATTAAGCACTAGGTCCAAACACGAAGCACTAAGTCCAAACACTAAGCACTAACGGTGTCCTTAATCGTAGCCAAGTCGTGGGTTTCACTCACGGTATCATCACATCACTAGTATTCACATCGTTATCGCCTGTTTCGCTGTTCAACTCGAACTCCCGATCACTAGTTTTCACTTGTATCGCCCGTATCGCTTCGATGGAAGCTCAAAGTGAACTCGACTCGCTCGCATTCTTCCGACGTATTTATACCGGTCGATACGAGTCCCAGACGTCTCCAGAAGGTTCCCGAGTCGCTTGACCGAGTTGGATTTATTCCGGAAGATTCGCACAGTAGCGCCATCTAGTACTGAGTAGACGGTTTCACGTTGTCCCTGTTCACACCAAGTGGTTTCATTAGTTGACGCTAGATGGCGCTATTCTCTGTGTTCGTAACAATATCATCTTTATGAAAACACCTTCACAAATAATGTTTACTTTTAGAACAAATTTGGTTACCATAAAAAGGTTATAGTGAACCAACCTTAAAAGATAAACATATACTGTCGCGGACTTTTTTGTAGAACTTTTAAAGGGGAACAATTCTGTCATACATCATTTTAGCGAAACTTTAACCGTTTCCGCAGCGTACGCAGCGAAAGCTCTCAAAAGGAAAAAAAACCGATTTTGTAACATTCTTGATTGGTGCTTCGTTCGTATTGAATTTATCGTGATGTTATATAGCCTAAAGCCTTCCTCGACAAGTGGACTATCCAACACAAAAATAATTTTTCAATTCGTACCAGTATTCCTGAGAGTAGCGCGTTCAAACAAACAAACAAACAAACTATTCAACTTTATAATATTAGTATATATATATATATATATATATATATATATATATATATATATATATATATATATATATATATATATATATATATATATATATGCCTTGGTTGTTGATTTCAATGAAAAAAGAAGTGAGATCTAAATGGGTGCTAAGTTCAATGGTCAGTCCTGAAATTTATTTATAACAATACCCAATCCCCTACCCTATACCCTATTCCCTTCCCTACCCTCCCCTATTACCCTATTCCCTCTTAAAAGGCCGGCAACGCACTTGCAGCTCTTCTGATGCTGCGAGTGTCCATGGGCGACGGAAGTTGCTTTCCATCAGGTGACCCGTTTGCTCGTTTGCCCCCATAATATTTCATAAAAAAATATATATATATATATATATAAACTATCATTTCTTCTCATAACTTAGGTTTATATGTTGTAGCCTAAGGTCTGACTTGGCTAGTTTTCATATAAGAATTATAATATTATAGCCTTCGGAAGTTCTAAACCTGTTACTTGTCGGTTCTTATTTTATTATTCCGAAAATTTGGCTTGCTGGTAGAAACTAGCCATCGAACATAATAATTCGTATATGAGAACTAGCCAAGTTAGACCTTAGTCTACAATATATTACCTAAGTTATGAGAAGAAATTATATTTTATGTTGTTATAAATAAATTTCAGGACTGACCATTGAACTTGGCACCCATTTAGATCTCACTTCTTTTGTGGTTGAAGTCAACAACCAAGGCATATTATATCATATTATTGAACTTGGCTCTCATTTCACATTTATGTTTTTGATAGGATAAATTACTATCAGTGATAATTTGCGTGTTGATAAAGAAGAGTGCAGTGTAATTTAGTTAGATAGAAAAAGTGTACTGTGCAGTGTAGTAATTAAAACCATATCATGGAAAACATGGAATCGGATTCCACCGGTCCTGATGAGAATCCATGGCCACATTTGACTTCAACATGTTAATGTTCATGAAGGGGAATATGCACCTTATGCCCGACGATTAAATTACAAGTATTTTGTTTTGTTCCTAACCTGTTAACTTCCAGAACCTAAACCAACAGGTTTTATAAATTCACTCACTAACGCAACGATATAAAAATGCAATTTTACACATATTAACGGATTAACGATTAACGTTAACTTGCGTTAATTCTTCCGAAATGTAACGCTTTAACGTTTAACGAAGCTAACTTTTTTTGTAGCGGATTAACGATTAACGAAGTTAACTATTTGATTAACGGTGCCCAGCTATGGTTCTTACTAACAAAAAGTCACAATTTCTTCAAAATTACGCAAGCCTAAAACTAAGTAATAATTATAAAGAATGAAGAAGAAGAAATAAAATTAATTATGGATGATGGAAGTTGACGAATCTTTCAATCGAATCAATTAAACTTGAGTTACAGGTATTCCACCAATATTGCCTGAAACAAATACCTGCATGCCATTTTGATATTAGTTGTGCCAACTCTACTGATTACCTGGAGATTATAACAAAATCCCGATTTATATATAGGTTAGGAGCAGCCTGTCCGGCGAACTACAATCCAGCAGACCACTACATCCAACTGCTAGCTGGTGTATCGGGTCGAGAGGAATCAACCAGACATACCATAGATACGGTCTGCACAGCCTTCGCTAAATCTGAGATGGGAAGCAAGATTGCCGTTGAAGCGGAGAACGCCATGTTCGCTGAAGTAAGTTACATTCATTCCACTCATACAACACCCACTTTACAATGTTTTGGAGTTGTATATAGATAAAAATCCCCTAAACGACTAGCCTTTTTATTTTGAACTGCCTTTATTGTTAAGGACTATGAACTATAAATCTGTAAAAGTTTTAATAATAATATCTGTCATGGGATACTCATCCCAATTTACCTGTCCAGTAGATGTGGTATAATGTACGGGTATGAGAGGGGTCTCATAGCCGGGGGGCTTCCCTAGCTATTACTGTCCTATCTCTTGCCCTCCTGGGCAGTAATATCCTACATTTCCTATTTCTCTTTCTAACTTACCAATATTCCTTTCCACACCACCTACTGTTCCTTTTCCCTATTCCAACCCTCTCCACCAATCCGTGGGAACGCAATGGATAATTATCTAAAGCCCATTTAAAGTCAAACTGAAGTATATTCTTAAATCCACCTAGCGTAAGATCACATCAGGCTGGGCGGACGCAGCGTGGTCAAGTGCGACTCCCCGCGCGCGCCACTCCCCATACAAGGCGTCATGGTGCGCGCAGTTCAGAGCAGTACTGTGGCGCTCCTGGCTCTCCGTCACCAAGGAGCCCATGCTCATTAAAGTGCGCTTCCTGCAGACTATCGTTAGTATTGTTTTATGATAATATGTTTGACTGACTTCATTAGCTAGTCCTAAAAATCGCAATTTTGGCAGGATTCGAGACAGTATAAACACTTGCCTATTTGGATAAAAAAAAAATTACATTTGCCATAGCGGAGGTTTTTACAGTTGTACATATTTAAATAAAACAGAATGGTTTATTCAAAAACATGGGCTGGAAATGACTACAATATTTATTTTTTTGGAAACCACAAAACATATTATATTCGAGGAGAGTAACAGTACAATAAATAAATCTTTCGAATAGTAGATCTACTGTCGGTTAATCTATTTCCAAGAAAAATCACTAATCAAGCCTATTCCCAGATGGTATCGATCCTGATCGGCGTGGTGTACTTCGGGCAACACCTGGACCAGGACGGCGTCATGAACATCAACGGTGCCATCTTCATGTTCCTCACCAACATGACCTTCCAGAACATTTTTGCTGTTATCAACGTGAGTCTAAATGTCTTTAGTAGAATCTAGATCTAGGATAACTAGGATATATTGTAACTTACAATTTTTGACCAAAAAACATTAATTATTTTAATAAACGACTTCCAAAAAGAAGGCGGTTTTAATGTGTTGTTTCTTATGCTATTTATCATTACTGATTAACTGATTTAAGGCTATGACCATAATCTCTACGTGTACTTATTACTTACTCTTCTCGATTATTTTCTCGAAGCAGAAATGATAATATCCTCTTTCAGGTATTCTGTTCCGAGCTGCCTATATTCATACGAGAACATCACTCTGGGATGTATAGAGCTGACGTGTACTTCCTGTCCAAGACCCTGGCAGAAGCGCCTGTGTTCGCGACCATACCACTCGTGTTCACCACCATAGCCTACTTCATGATCGGCATGAATCCTACTCCGGCTAGGTTCTTCATTGCCTCGGGTTTAGCAGCCTTGATCACCAATGTTGCTACGTCGTTTGGTGAGCTTAGAATTTTTATTGTTGTACGAGACAATAATATACTTACCTCCATCCTAATAAAATGTTTACACAATGGATAAGCTATACAATGTTTTGTCCTTCTGTGTCAAGCGAACTTTCCTACGTATAAGACAAGGACAAAACATTGTTAGCTTATCCACTGTGTATATATTTGTATTAGTAATATTTTTTTAATAATACATCTATGTGTTAATAATATTATAATGTGTATGTTTGCTAAAAAAGTTCAAGTAAGTAAGTAAGTAAAATATATACTTAGGCTATTTTTATTTTTATTTATTTTAGTACATAATAATTAATTTATTGTAAATGGCGCTGACTGAAATATTTGCATTTGAAAAATATTTTGATGTTTATTACCCTTATGTGAGATACCCTCATCCTCTGAAATATTTTTTGCTTTGCTGTTTACAAATTCACGTTAATTTTTGGAGTTTACTCCATATATTAAGAAACGATTTGAGTTATAAGTCCCGGTACGGAAATTTTATGAGGAGTAAAATCAAGTGAACACGGAAAGTTGCGGCGTTACGTAGAAAGAGACAAACATATATATCGGTAGGTTTGAACGTGCAAAAGAATGAGATGAAATAATGTATTTCATCCAAAGATTTCAACTCAAGATAGGCTATCACGTACATTTAGCCGAAAAAAATTTCATACAAGAAAAAATTACGCCATCTATGTAAAATCAACGGAACTTCGATGTTCCTTTGATTTTACGATTTTACCATTCCGATGGAACAGTCGCTAGTCGTATGATATAACTTTGTAAGGGCGTACAACGCATACATTTTTTTTAAATACATATCTTGACTAAAGAAATGTTAATAAAATTGTCCGGCGTATTTAATATAAGTTTAGCTCGCATTAATACTGGAATTACTAAAATATTAGCAACAATAAATCAATAAGGCTTACAAACAAATATAAATTTTACAGGTACGTAATGTAATTAATTATCGCCAACAAACTGTTTCGCAGTTTGGCGATTTTTATAGTTATATTTATATTGTGTAAAATACTTGTGAATAAATTAAAAAAAAAAAAAAAAATTAAATATTTCATATTTCTTATTACATTACTCTCATTATCATAAAGCATAGACGAGGCGTGTTGAGGCAAAAAGTGTCCACACTTAAACTGCCCCACTTTTGGGGTTTTTTGGGGCAGTCGAGGTTTCATATTTTGTCATCTTGACATTTCGACATTTGCTTTCCGCAGATTTTTCAGTCCACATTTATTTGAATAAATCTTCTGAAATCAAGATGGCGTAACTTTTTCTTATACCTACATTATTTGTCAAATGTATGCCAAAGATCAGGAACGCACTTTTAACTCCTCTGGTGATTAGTACCCATAGATGACGATAATTACATACTAGAATATTATACAGATATTATATCGGTGTAATAGATTAGTGCAATGGCTATTATGGTGTATGGATACTAGATATTTTAACCTAAGCAAGATATTTTAAAGGATTTTACAAGAAAACCAATTTTTTTCTTCTATACGGCGTATGGACCTAGACCAGACAACAAATTTGTTTTTACACATGTGCCGTAGCTCCAGCGGCGCCACAGAAGGGGCGGAGCCGTAGGAGCTGTGACGTTTCACAGCCAGCGCTGCAGCAAAAATTACATACAAATCCTAGCGCAACAGCACTTAATATTCCTTTATTACCTAGATAAATAAAACAAGACTCATTAAAAACAAAACTAATTATATTAAGTACCATAAAAAGAATATTGAATTATAATTTATAAAAACTTATACATAATCTAATTCAGTTTGAAAGTAATAATCTACATCTACACTAATATTATAAAGAGGAAAGCTTTGTTTGTATGTTTGTTTGTTTGTAATGAATAGGCTCAAAAAGTACTGGACCGATTTCAAAAATTTTTTCACCTTTCGAAAGCTACATTATCCACGAGGAACATAGGCTAAATTTTATTTTGGAAAAAATAGGGTTCCGTAAGATATTTGGGTTTTTCGGACACAAGGTGTAAAAATCAACCAGAAAAGTTACTTATTTTGCGTACGCTGCCTATACTATAAAAGATAGAACCATAAAATGTTCTAATTAATTGTAGATCTTATAAATATCTACAAAAAAGTCCGTGACACACTATACCTATCTATGTCAAGTGAGGCATAACAACCATTTTTTTATTTAGAAATCTTGAAATTTTTTTGGACTATATTTAAACGCATTTATTTTACTCATGCTATTAATCCTTATCAAAATAAATTATTTCATCACTAAGTACAGTTTATGTAGATAATATTTGGTCTTTGAATTATTCAAATTGGATGTTTGGTTTTGAAGTTATGGCGAAATTAAAATATTACGATTTCTGCTGCACGGCCCGTTGTGAAGTGGGCGTCACCATGGGGTGTTTAGATCTATGAGTAACTTTTTTGTTAGGCTCATTTCGTTGTTCTTGAATAAAGCGAGTCCAAATCTCTTTGCGCTCTGGATTATTGGGAAATCTGTAATTTAAATACTATAAATTTCTGCGATGTTTACAACAAATGTTCACTAAATTAGACAAAAGAAAAAATAATAAACTAAGTATGCCAAAGTACTCTATTTTGTGTAACTATTATACACTGTTTCTCTTGAAACAGATTAAAAAATCACTCGGTATAAAGGTGCTTCCAGTAACATAGTAATATTTCAGAAATATTACTTTTTTTTCTCCAAAAGTGCATAATGTTAAATCGACTGGCCCCTGAACATTGTAGGTGGTTGTTTAGGAGTAGAATAGACAGTAGGTGCAGGTTATAGGTGATCTACATCTAGTAGATGTAGCTTGTAGGTTTTTAGTGGGGTAACTACTGTTTACCTACCAACCTATCACCTACCAACTATAGGTATGTAGTAGGTCTAGATGTAGGTTGTAGGTGTAGGGTATGACTTATGGGTGTAGCAACCTACGCTTACAACCTTCAAGTGTAGTTCTCCCGTAGAAAGAAAATTCTCCCGAGCATTTTTTATTCAATTTCATAATTCACAGAACAACGTCTGTCAGGCCAGATAGTAAATAATATTTTTAAATATAATATGTAAAAATCAAATAAATAGTAAGCCTTAGTTTCATTTTATTTAAATTAATCAAAAATGTGAATACTGACGGGTAAGGTTAGGTTTGGTTAGGTACTGAAATAAAAAAAAACTAAATCTCTTATTTCTGTAATTTACAATAATAAAAATGACGTCCCTACAAAGTTACCTTTTCACTGTTGCGCATACAATAACCAGTGTTATATTTCATAGTTGGCCGCCATTTTTTGAATATTTATTTAAAATTCCATAAGTATTTTAATTGTAACAAAAAATATTGTGTTAATTACCTGTGATAAGATATCCCGTCTATCTTTTTTACACGTTTGTCATAGTTTTTACAGCCTTTAATTACGCAACTACTCGGCATTTTATGAATTATATGCGGACTGGATAAACTGCATATATAGCAAATGTAGAAATGGTAAGATCACAAGTGCCAAACCTCAACTGTCAAATTGGCCCCAAAATTTAAAAATTGGGGCCATTTTTTTGGAGACACTTTTTGCCTCAACATGCCTCGTCTATAATATACGTCTATGATTTCATCTCATTCTTTTGCACAAATAGCGTATTACGACCCATTTCTATTTTTAAATTTAAATCATACTTATGTTCGAATTTGTTCATTCAGTCCTGAAACCAACTCTTTATTACCGTCAGCTTTATTACTATTATTATTATTACTATTATTTTGTAACATACTTTATGCAATACGCTTTTATTAAAGTAATATAAATAATCCGAATAATTACAGATATGTTTGTTTCTCTTATCATTTTAGAAGATACGTTCATTTACCCTCTTTTTCTATTCGATATAATATAATACTATCATAATTAACGTTCATAAGTATTAAAAACTCCAGTCGTGCGTCGGAGCTGACACACACAACTTTTTTTTACGAATGACTTAACTTTAAAGGTACTGATTAATTTAAAACCTAACGTAACACCATTAAAAATCTCGAATGTTTGTTTTGTCATAATTGGTACAATTTTTATGGAAATGTAGGCATGGTCGTTAAAAACCGGTTAGCCCTTCGCCCCTGTGTCCCAAACGTGTCGAAACCGCGGTCCGGTGACCCTGTCATTAATTTCGAGTTTTTTTACATTCTTTCTATCGAACAGCCGGTTCTAGTAAACCTATTCTCGATGAGTCGATATCAGTATAAAACGAGATAAGTAAGCATCAGGCGCTTACCAGAAGGTCGATTCTGCTTAAATAAATCTTATAAGAATAGAATTTCGATGCAGTCAGATATATTAAAACAGCAAAATGGTATTCTCATAAACGACAAGCAAATGTTTCACAAGTTTTATCGGTCCAAACTCCAAAAATCAGTTTATGATATCAAGATGATCATACAATTCATTGAAAGTAAATTAAAAGTCTAAGTTAATACGAAATTTTGATGTTAAAATGGTCCAAAAATTTGGTCATTTTACATCACAAAATTTCATAGTTTCCTACTAGGAATAAAAAACAAAAACTTTTAAACATTATTTCAACTATCATGAAAGCCTATATAAAGTAAATAATATAATAATGTTAATTAAATTGTCGTCATCATGCAGTATGCACTAATTGCTTGATTCTTATGAATCATTATGATTATAACTCATCGCTTATCATCATCATCATCGTAATATTATAAGGCATAAGATATCTCAAATTTATGCTTTTTAGAATCTCGTCCATATCTCGTCATATTATGTGGGTAATTTGAGGTTTGCGTGGACTGCGGTCGGACAATGTTTCAGTGGCGAGAACACTGAACCTCCTAGAATGTACCGTAGTATCATGTTTACGGAATAGATACTAGATACTACTAACTACTATAATATAATGTATCTTCTTTAAATATTTTTAAGAACTCTACCTGAATCATAAGCAAAGCTGCCGTCCTCAAACTAAAAGGCGGCTAAATGACAAAAAGAGTTTTTGAGGTAGAGCAAAAGAACACGGGATTATTTTGAAATTGATGCTAGTGATTTTCTATAAACAATAATTGTTAATGTTGTCGTAACTCATAAGACATTAATGACAACGTTAACAATTATTGTTATTACAATCATGAGAACGGCAGATAGGCTGATCATTCGTCTTGTTGTGTTTCTGCACTGACACAAAAGGCTTTTGGACGAGTCGGACGCACGTCCTGCGTTAGGCTGGGACTGTATGGTTTGGAATCCGTACAGGGAACTTTCAGAGAACTGAAAATTTAACTCTGCGGTAATACAATAGAGTTGAAAATGGTAATCTCGAGTGTCGAGCTGTCAAATATGACATTGACATCTGACCCGACACTTGTGTGTTCGATTTTCAACTGTATTGTTTTAATCCAGAATTCTATTTTCAATGCTCTGAATTTTCAGGATTTTCAACGATCATGTGATCTAATGATGATGATTTTGTACAGGCTACCTGATATCGTGCGCAAGTAGCAGCGTCAGCATGGCAGCCTCGGTCGGCCCGCCCATCATCATACCCTTCATGCTGTTCGGAGGGTTCTTCCTCAACTCCGGGTGAGTACAACCGGCACCGTAGAAAATTAATGTAAAGGCGTTTGACACTTGAAAACCAACCATAAGAATCTGAAATCGAAACTGGGAAGTCCGTATCTTAAATCAGTTCTATCCATTCCTCTTTTGGTGGTTGTAGATTCATGTAAAAGACTTTCTTTTTATATGTTTCTTATATCTAAACAAATCAGACTACAAAGTGGATCTTCTTCTAAATTCTAGCAATTGTAATCCTTGGTTGAAGACTTGCATAATAATGTAGATGCTGTATTAATTGTAGCACTATGTAGATTCTATAATCTTATCTTCATCAATATATTATATCTTCATCAAATCCTACTACTTTTTTAAATGTGAAAGTTTGTGAGGATGGATGGATGGATGTTTGTTACTTTTTCATGCAATAACTTCTGAACGGATTTTGATGAAATTTGATATAGTAGTAGTTTAGGGTCTGAATTAAAACATAGGCTGCTATTTATCCTAAAAAAGTACAGTGTTTCCGTGGGTTACTGTATTTTCGCGGGCGGAAATCGCGCAGTAGCTAGCTATTAATAATACTGTCATACTTTCCAGGTCCATCCCGCCCTACCTGAGCTGGATCCAGTACCTCTCGTGGTTCCGGTACGGCAACGAGGCTCTGCTGATCAACCAGTGGGCCGGCGTGGACAGCATCGCCTGCACGCGGGAGAACTTCACCTGCCCGGCCAGCGGGAAGGTCGTGCTGGAGACGCTCAGCTTCTCCGAGGTGATGATGATTAATGTGTAATTCAGTTTAACTTGTAGATCGTAAGTTTGTGTCCGCATTTTCAATAGCGTATCCGCGATTTAGTTTTTATCCGCAATTTCAATATAATCATAATTTAATTTGTCCAAAATTACCCCGTTCTGTTCCCTTGGGAATGAATATTCAAAAAAAAAAAACAGTAGCGGTAGGCAATTAAATAGGTTTAGACTGAAAGTGGTTCCCTATGGAAGTAATTTTAGAAAATGCTCCCTTAGCATAATTTTGTATTGCTCAGTAAAATTCGCCCCACTTGTTGTGCTCCATGACAAAATACAAAATTTCAATTGTTTGATTTTCTGAAAGCAAACATAGTAGTTTTGTAAGTAATTATTTACGATAATCTATATATATAAAAGAAAGTCGTGTTAGTTACACCATTTATAACTCAAGAACGGCTGAACCGATTTGGCTGAAAATTGGTAGGGAGGTATCTTAGAACCAGGAAAAGGACATAGGATACTATTTATCGCGGGAAAATGTACGGTTCCCGTGGAATACTGTATTTACGCTTTTACGTTAAAACTACTTAACCGATCATCATGAAATTTGGCACAGATATAAAGTAGACTACGAGGAAGAACATAGGTTACTGTTTATTGCATAAAAATGTACGGTTCCCGTGGAATACTGTATTTACGCTTTTACGTAACTAATATATATAAAAGAAAGTCGTGTTAGTTACACCATTTATAACTCAAGAACGGCTGAACCGATTTGGCTGAAAATTGGTAGGGAGGTATCTTAGAACCAGGAAAAGGACATAGGATACTATTTATCGCGGGAAAATGTACGGTTCCCGTGGAATACTGTATTTACGCTTTTACGTTAAAACTACTTAACCGATCATCATGAAATTTGGCACAGATATAAAGTAGACTACGAGGAAGAACATAGGTTACTGTTTATTGCATAAAAATGTACGGTTCCCGTGGAATACTGTATTTACGCTTTTACGTAACTACTTACCCGATCATCATGAAATTTGCTATAGATACAAAGTAGACCACGAAGAAGGACATATGCTACTTTTTATTGCAAGAAAATGTACGGTTCCCGTGGAATATTGTATTTACGCTTTTACGTAAAAACTACTTAACCGATCATCATGAAATTTTGCACAGATATAAAGTAGAGCACAGGAAAGGACATAGGCTACTTTTTATTGCAGAAAATGCACAGTTCCCGTGGAATACTGTATTTACGCTTTTACGTAAAAACTACTTAACCGATCATCATGAAATTTGGCACAGATATAAAGTAGACTACGAGAAAGTACATAGGTAACTCTTTATTGCATAAAAATGTACGGTTCCCGTGGAATATTGTATTTACGCTTTTACGTAAAAACTACTTAACCGATCATCATGAAATTTTGCACAGATATAAAGTAGTGCACGGAAAAGGACATAGGCTACTTTTTATTGCAGAAAATGTACGGTTCCCGTGGAATACTGTATTTACGCTTTTACGTAAAAAATACTTAACCGATCATCATGAAATTTGGCACAGATATAAAGTAGACTACGAGGAAGTACATAGGTAACTCCTTATTGCATTAAAATGTACGGTTCCCGTGGAATACTGTATTTACGTTTTAACGTAACTACTTACCCGATCATCATGAAATTTGCTATAGATACAAAGTAGACCACGAGGAAGGACATAGGCTACTTTTTATTGCAAGAAAATATACGGTTCCCGTGGAATATTGTATTTACGCTTTTACGTAAAAACTACTCAACCGACCATCACGAAATTTAGCACAGATATAAAGTAGAGCACGGGAAAGGACATAGGCTACTTTTTATTGCAGAAAATGTACGGTTCCCGTGGAATACTGTATTTACGCTTTTACGTAAAAACTACTTAACCGATCATCATGAAATTTGGCACAGATATAAAGTAGACTACGAGAAAGTACATAGGTAACTCTTTATTGCATAAAAATGTACGGTTCCCGTGGAATATTGTATTTACGCTTTTACGTAAAAACTACTTAACCGATCATCATGAAATTTTGCACAGATATAAAGTAGTGCACGGAAAAGGACATAGGCTACTTTTTATTGCAGAAAATGTACGGTTCCCGTGGAATACTGTATTTACGCTTTTACGTAAAAAATACTTAACCGATCATCATGAAATTTGGCACAGATATAAAGTAGACTACGAGGAAGTACATAGGTAACTCCTTATTGCATTAAAATGTACGGTTCCCGTGGAATACTGTATTTACGTTTTAACGTAACTACTTACCCGATCATCATGAAATTTGCTATAGATACAAAGTAGACCACGAGGAAGGACATAGGCTACTTTTTATTGCAAGAAAATATACGGTTCCCGTGGAATATTGTATTTACGCTTTTACGTAAAAACTACTCAACCGACCATCACGAAATTTAGCACAGATATAAAGTAGAGCACGGGAAAGGACATAGGCTACTTTTTATTGCAGAAAATGTACGGTTCCCGTGGAATACTGTATTTACGCTTTTACGTAAAAACTACTTAACAGATTATCATGAAATTTGGCACAGATATAAAGTAGACTACGAGGAAGTACACAGGTAACTCTTTATTGCATTAAAATGTACGGTTCCCGTGGAATACTGTATTTACGTTTTTACGTAACTACTTACCCGATCACCATGAAATTTACTATAGATACAAAGTAGACCACGGAAAAGGACATAGGCTACTTTTTATTGCAGAAAATGTACGGTTCCCGTGGAATACTGTATTTACGCTTTAACGTAAAATCTACTTAACCGATCATCATGAAATTTGGCACAGATATAAAGTAGACCACTGGGAAGGACATAGGCTACTTTTTATCGCGGGAAATGTACGGTTCCTGTGGACAACTGTATTAACGCTTTTACGTAAAACTACTTAACCGATCATCATGAAAATTGGCACAGACATAGAGTAGACTACGAGGAAGAGCATAGGCTACTATTTATCGCAGAAAAATATGTTTGGGGATTTAGTGAATAGGAGATTTAGGGATTTACAAATAATGTGATTTACGCGACGATACTCAAAGGAAAATTCGAAGGTGAGGAAGTTCTCATTCCGAAGATCCCGATGATCCCTACCGAATACCGATATGCCGTTTGAGTTCAAACGACTTCAATTTCCGATCCGTCTTGCATTCGCCATGACCATTAATAAGTCACAAGGCCAATCCTTGAAAGTTTGTGGTCTGAATCTACAAAATCCATGTTTTTCACCTGGTCAATTATATGTGGCATATTCACGGATCGGAAGACAATCTGCGTTATTTATTCTTGCGCCTGATAATAAAACGAAAAATGTCGTCTATTACGAGATGCTTTACTGAAGATTGCAACCCATGCACCAAAATACATGGCCCATTTTAACAATCATTAAAATAATTGATTTCTTTTTAATTATATCTATTATCCTAATGAAAAATTGCACTTAATGAAATCCAAAATCTGCTCATTTATTGCCTCTAAGGTAGAACAAAGTTTGCCGGGTCAGCTAGTTAGTAATAAATATCACGGTAACATGTGAATAAAATTTTAATTGGTATCCACTAGATCCTAATGCGAGTATTATGTGTTCTGTGTCCTAATGTCTTTATAATCGACAGTTATAAACGACCTAAGATTTACGACAATATTTGAACCACCACTAAAGGGCCCCACTCACTAACAGTCCGCCTGCAGTCTCTGGTCCTATCCGGCGGCCTGCCGTCCTAGGTCAATAGCGCAACAACACTAAAGCGATTTTTGCTTGCCGGCAATGCCCTGCTGCCACTTTTGAGGCTATACACTAGCAATTGGGAGTCGGCAGTTTTCCACCGTAGGATCGCCCGCCGGTAATAGTATGACATCGGATTGAGCGTCCACACATTAGAGATGTGTAGGTACTGTGAGTAATGTATTACGCGTAATATAGCACGACCGCGTACTGAAGCAGTACGCATTATCCGACAAAATTTAGCATGACGTATGACATCAAATATGGCATGCCCCGGCGGCCGGTTATTCCGGTATGCTCTACGATCGGCGCGGCCTGCCTTGTTCTGATAGTACTCGGGTGTCCGTCGGATAATATTGGTAAGGTTCGAATACAAGTAACGAGGAGTAAAATATACCTAATTACCTACATGCCTGTTGCCAAAAATGCCATGTTTCAGGCTAAAATTACCTCGCATCAGTTGAAAAATAAAGTGTAATATTGCCAGTCCTAAGCCTGGAAACTCTTTTTGTAATTTTCTAGTATATCATAATCAGGGTTAAGTATGAAGGGAAATCAACTTTGTCAAAAATAAAGACATTATAATAATAATAAAAGGCCTACCTATTACACAGAACATTCAGTACAATCACAGGTATACGACATATGTAATAGCAGGCCGTTCGTATAGCGCGTCATGTCAGGTCATGTTTAGTGTTCTGCGTACTGATAGCATGCCATATGACGCGAAGCGGAATGTCATGCTATATAGCATTACACTACAGGGTACTGTTTTGAGCATGTCTACCACACATCGGCCGGACGACTACCCGCTAGTGTGTGTTCATTCGCCCTCAAGGCCATAGACTGTCCGGCCGATATCTGTCGGCGCAGATCGGAATCGTCAAGCAGCCACACACTATCATTCGTATTAGTCGTCAGTCCGAAACCTTAAACGGAACTGTTAGTGTGTGGGCTATTGCGATTAACTGACAGATATATATCGTCCGGCAAACTGTTAGTGAGTAGGGCCCTTTAGTAAAGAAGCAGAATGTAACATGCAATAAGATTCTCGTTTGTAAATGTTACCTATACTATACGAGTTATACGAAATATAATTTATATTGACATGTTGCGTTTTGTAGCAGACATAATTTATGTTACAATAAGGCCTAGCGGTTACTAGCGCAGATCTGGGTTCAAGTTAATCCTGGGTTAAATGTCATGTTATCTCTCTCATTATTCATATTTATGAAAGAGAGGGATATTTTAACCCAAGGTTAACTCAGATCTGCGCAAGTGGGCCTTAAGGTCTCAATATATTACAGAAATGAGATCTGCCGTAATCTGCCGTTTTGCCATTTACTTTATAAATACAATGTAATAACTTTACTTAACCCACACAAATACTTATTATTAGAAACAGTAGGTAGTCAATTCAAATGCAATACATATTTCACAACACATGATATTATATTAGTACTTATTAAGTTGCATGTTTTTATTTTTTATTTACTTTACGGGTCGCAAGACATGCGGCATACGGAAGTACAACAATTATATTAAATATTTTTTTAAATATCTGAAATCAGGTAGCTACTTTTTAATGCGACAGTTGACGAACTCTATTCCTCGCGAATTTTCGTAATAAAATGCTGTACATTTCAACAGCGGTTGGCGCTTCGGCGGTCTAGCCGGAGGTCACGGGATCAAATCCCGCCGAGGGAACAAATAAGTTTTAATGTTCCTGTCCTGGGTCATGTTGTGTATTAAATATGCTTGCCGTTGCCTAGTCCCTGTAACACAAGTTCTTCGGGTACTTAGCAGTTAGCACGGGGCCAGGTTGACGTGGTGTGAAACGTCCATGATATTATATAGTTAGCGGGTTAGTTCGCGAAACAACTTTGAACGAAATTGTTTAAAATTTTCGAAAAAACTTAAAAAAAAAAGTTCTTTCTCAAAACTTTCCCAAACCCAAAGAATGATTTTGAGGTGAAAATATATTTTGTATAACATAATATTTACATGCGGTAACCGCGGCATTTTTGATAGCTAGTTGATACTTAGTTAATAGGTCTCTACTGCGTCTGCGCTTAATGCTTGTTGCCAATTAAAATTCCTTACAAAGATTTAATCATGATTATGATTCATGATGATATAAAAGCTTATGAGACTAAAAACTGATTGTAGTAGGAATTTGGTTCTGAAATCTTCGTCCCTTTAAAATTAAAACCGGCCAAGCGCGAGTCGTACTCTTCGTTTTATTCTTCGGGGACGGAATCCTAAAAACAGTATATCGTTAACATTAAATTCTGTAGACAAAACTTAAGTAGGTAGTAGGTACCTTTGAGTTACGTTTCATTACATACGACTAAGCAGAAAAAACATCGCAATTCACAATCATTCTATACTTTGGCGAGACGACCAGTTACTTCGTCACATTACCATGTCAAAAGTTACATTCTACCTTTTTTTTAACCGTAAACTTTTTAAAATTTCCAGAACGACTTCACAATGGACATCGTGAACATGATCCTACTTTTCATCGGGTTCCGCCTGCTGGCCTACATCGCGCTAGTGCTGCGCGTGCGCCGCGCCAAGGGTTAAGATGTAGGGATGTTTGTGTGATGTTCGTTAGGCTGGGACTATATGATCCGGAATCCGGAAGGCTGGAGCTCTCTGTGCTAATAAGTACTATAGAGCTGAAAATCGAACACACAAAGTGTCGAGTCAAATGTCAATGTATGACTTGTCATGACATTGACACTTCGATTTTTAACTCTATTGTATTAGCGCAGAGTTTTATTTTCACTACGCTGAATTTTCCCGGTCCGCTGGATTCCGGATCATATTAAGGGCCAAGTTACACTCATACAATTTGCAGAATCATTTTGGACTATTCAACGAAGTAAAGTATCCTTTAAACTGCCTAGCGATCAATTAGCGAAATAACGGTGATTAAGTGTGGTTTTATTAAAACGCTTCCTGCAAATCATTTGAGTGTAATTGAGGAATTAAATGATATGATACTTATCTGTGCATAAATATCGTAAATGCACTTCGGTATAAATTAATTTTATCAGATCTATTAAAGGTGCTGCACGCTACCTCGTATGAGGTAAGTGAATAAATTAAGGACGTGCACACACTGAGCGACTAGTTGTAATAGTCCAGACCCCTCATGAATCCTTGCTTAGAGGAAACGTTACTAATAATCTTGATGGACGATGGTACATCTTTTTGATTTTTTAAATTTTAATGAATTTATTTATGTTATAAAATATTAATATTATATTGTGTGTGAAAGAATTGTGCATAATTTTTAATCTACACACTTTTTAATAAAATGAAAAAATACTATTGTATAGTTTTTGATATTTTAACTTAATACTATTTATAATGCTAATATGATACTGATCTAAAATAAACAAATAAATGTATGTAATGATTTGATTTTAATAGTTATATAATATTAAACGAGTATATGCAGTTACTGTTTATTTTAAATTGTATTTTCTAAACATTTCCTGTAAAAATATTCTGTATCATAATTTTCATTCTTTGCACGAATGAATTTTAATATTATGGCACCGCGCGCCGTATAGAATTCCAATGAAATTGAAATTTAAAAAAGGTTAAAAATTTTAATCGTATCTCTTTAATACTCTTATCATATTATGTTAAATATTTAAAATAATTAATTAAGTCTTACAAATAATTACATAAGAAGTCTATATACCTACTTAGCAAGGACATTTTGAAATAGGTAGTTATTTAAATATTTTATATAAAAAGTGCTGAGAGACGTTCTAAACTACTTTACTATTTTCTTATGTTCGGACGCGGCGGCAAACGCCTCTTGTGTAACTGCCCTTATTTATTCTGATGCTTGCGGCCTCAACTGATTATGAATTATTATTAATGATCGTGTAAGTATCTATAGACAAGTAATAAATAAATAATTTCGCACTCGATAATTGTTTTATTTTTTGGACTTTCATCGACAAGTAAGTCATATACTCGTACCTAGCACCAGGCTATCTATTTAGTAAAACTAAGCTCTTAAACTTTAAAATATATTACAGTCATAACTCATAAGCCTGCGCGCTTAGCATGGCCACCAAAGAAATGCGTTTTGTCTACACAAGAATAGACATAGTGGCAGATTGTAAGGACAATATGACAGCTTTCATGTATCAGTCTGTCATTTTGTCTATTCTTCCGTAGAAAGAAACCATTTCTACGACGCGACGCGGGCTGGTGCTTACCGGACTTATGCCTGGATGCTCCATACCTATATATAAAACATCAAATAATATGTTGAATCGTCTGTTTCCTTTCGTAGGTAGTAGGTACACCACTCAAACATACGCACGAACACAATCAGGGAATATATTGTCCGGAATCCATAAAGCCGGGGAAAATTCAGAGCGCTGATAATAATAGATGGGCTAATACAATAGAGCTGAAAATCGAACACACGACTGTCGAGTCAAATGTCAATGTATATAACAGCTCGACACTCGAAACTTCGATTTTCAACTCCACTGTGCCATAGCGTAGAGCTCCATTTTCAGTGCTCTGAATTTTCCCGGGCCCGCCGGATTCCGGACCATATAGTCCCAGCCGTAGACGTACCATTGATTGGTGCCTACACAGCCTTAGACACATTTACCATGGTCGTATTAAAAAATCTAAACATAGGCTGTTTTGCATCTAAAATATTTAACCTATACATTTTACCCCCTTAGTCCTTACTAATAAAATATTTATACAGTAGATAAGCAATACAATGTTTTGTCCTTGTTTTATGCGTTGGAAATGTCGCTTGACAGACAAGAACAAAACATTGTATTGCTTATCTACTGGATAAATATTTTTATTAGTAAGGGGTTAAGGGTCCACCACATATTACGTCACAGCGGATGGGGTAGGGGAGGTCATACTAAACGTGACAGTACGTGTTAAATACAGGTACAGGAATACTAAAAAGCATGACATAGGGGGGTGGGGGTTCAAAAAGTCGAAATTTTGCGTGACGTAATATATGGATGGACCCTTAACCCCGATACTAAGTATAGACTATTTTACATCAATAGATGATGATAATAATGCCTTCTCTTGAATATCTATCGTGTAGTTCAGTGGTCCTCAACCTTTTTTTTACGCGGGCCACAAACCCGTTGTACTCCTGGTGTCGCGGGCCGCAACCAAAATTTTTAGGGGCAAAAAAATACGTTGTTTAAATTTAACGATTTATTAAAAAAAAAATACAAGGTAGTTAAAAGAGTGAAACTAAACATTTAAGATGAGATGACGACAAACTAAAATAACATAACAAATAATATGTATTATAATAATAATGTTCACTCAGTGTTAAATATTAAAGTTTAAAAGTTATTGAGTGTTTGTTATTATCTATAATTCATAACAATGTCAGGAGTAAGCTAAGCTTATACGTACATACGTTATGAAAAAATAGATTGTTTCAAGATGAGTGGGAAATTGAATATTTTGTTGTGCCGATCAAAAACAGTGCGGCTTTCTATGTCATGAAACTATACATTGAAGTAATATACCTCGTAATTTTTCCACCAGACATAAATCGTTTAACGATATTTCTTCCTGGGTCATCTGTATGAAATGAGAAATAATTGTATGCGGTGGCGGTGCGGTGCAATTTACTATTCTTCAATTTTCTAATTAAAATGTTTCATAGTTAGAATACAATATACATAGCAAACAGACGATCTAAATTGATTTGGGGCTCGGGCCGAACCACGACCTAGGTGCGCTCCGAACCAATTTCGATCGTCTGTTTGTAATCGGGCACGACGGACGTTCTCTCATCATATCTATGAAGTTTAACGTACCCAAAGGGCAAAAATGGGGCCGTATTACTAAGACTTCGCTGTCTATCTGCCCCCGCCACCAGGCTGTATTTCAAGAACCACTTTAGCTAGAAAGCTGATATTTTTATATGTCACTTAATTCTTATGCCGCTGTAACAACATAATATCATATCTAAAAAACAAGATAAAACAAATATTATAAGGAGAAGCCCTTTTTATGACAACAAAACGCGATTTTTTGTCCTTTCTTTGGTAATGGCAATACTTTAAATATTCACAAGATACTAGATTGATTTCTACTCCAATAGGTATATAATTCAAAATAAAAATTAATATAAAAGGGGTTTTCATAGAAAAAACAATTTTTGTCTATTTTTTTCCTAAAATGGTATGGAACCATTCGTGCGCAAGTCCACTCGTACTTGACAGATTTTTAAGTTACAGATTTCACACGGGCCGCAGATAAAAGCCCGGCGGGCCACATGCGGCCCGCTGGCCGCGGGTTGGGGATAGCGGGTGTAGTTGAATGTCATAACTCAAAGCGAATGAACCGGAAGCTAAGAATTTGGATACCTATAACACAGCGCCCGTGACGCCCGATAGATTTAATCCACTTAAATCATAAATTGCTTCTATTGCCTACTCGTGATCGGTCTACTGATACCATGGAGGAATCATACTACTGATACGTACGAATAACTACATGCCTACTAGGTGTTTTGTTGTTGTGAGAATGCCGTATGTGCTTGGGCAACCATACGACATTTACAAACCCAACTGTCCCAAGCACTATCTACAGTATTTCAAGAGTGGTTACTTCGCTCGGAGAATACTGTATAAATCATCCATTAACGGATGCAAAGGCCTGAGTTACTAGGTGTTTTAGGGTTCCGAAGTTCACGTCTGGGAAGATATGTCTGTCCTCGGCTTGCCTTGCATGCAGTTAGTGCTAGAAAGAAAACTTTCCATCGATATCGGCTTGTGAAATATTCAAATTTAAAGCGCATTTTTTGTTGAAATAGAGCTTCCCCCGTCTAAAAACTAAACGGCTGGTTTGAAGAATCCGAAAAAGTTTAAGATGGTAGTGCGATGTGTCTAGGAGTAGACACTTGGAGATGTGACTTAGTGATAGTGAGGCCACATTGTTCAGGGTTAATAAAAACGTCAAGTCGATTCGGGACCCAATTTATTAATAATTCAAAATACATAATTATTATGAACATATATAAAACGAAACAGGTGCGCAAAATACACAAAATGCTGACCTAAGAAGTTACTTTCGGCGTCACGTAAATTGGTTTAATTATCGATTTATTTTCAATATTTATATATATATATATATATATATATATATATATATATATATATATATATATATATATATATATATAAAAGTGGGTCAAACCGAGTAGATATCCCAAGCAATTCTCCCATATACAACTGACAAGACCCGCAACGAAAGAAGGAACGAGGCAACCCCGGGAAGCCGTATGCTGTTTTTTTTTTCAAAAGTGAGCCCAGGAGCTGTCCAAAGCCAAGTTTACCGATCTCCTATCCAATCCAACATTACTCAAGAAAATGAGCACATAGTTCACGGTCTTTTTTTATCTTAGATAAGCAGTTTATTTTTATATAATTTTTGTTTATAGTTTATTTTATTAACTATATTAATTATTAGTCATCGTTCACAGTTAAGTTTTACCAACATATGACAAGAAGCCAGGATGCAGGGACCTCCACAGATATTACGACCGTGTCCTTGGGAAATCTGCAGCAATGCTCCCACTGTTCCCGATATTTTAAAAGCCAGCGAGGTTTGAACATTCATGTAGGCAAATGCCACAAACAGCTTCCCACCCTCATTCCACTAATAACCACTTCACTTCCGAACCCCATCTATCAAACCAGTTTCTGGCAAAAAATATCCAAATTTAAACGTTTTGTACCAGTACTAAAACGGATCCCTAGGGGTGCCAGGGTGACCGTAGCCCAGAAGCTTGCCGAGACAATACGCCACACAGTGCTGGAAAACTCGAGGCAAGCCTGGGAAAATCTACTCACCTTTCCCTACCGATTTCTGCATGTCACTAGGGATCCGCTCAACAATGCCTCCCTCACTTCAAGAATAAAAAAGAACTGTGTTTCGGACATTGACCTCAACCCAAATTTTTCTTTGCATTCCTCGGCCAAATTTAACCTCGTGAAATCTGTAGAAAAAAAAATAAGTGAGGGAGACATTAAGGGTGCAGCGCGGCTCCTGTTTTCCAATGACACGGTCGCCCCCGACTGCCCAGAGACCCTCATCGCCCTGCAAAACAAACATCCGTCACAATCCAACCCTTTCACAGCTTCCGATGACGCCCTACCACCACTACAAACGTCGGCAGATAAAGTACGCGGAGCCATCATGTCCTTTCTTCCGGGTTCAGCTGGCGGCCTTGACGGTCTCACCCCTCAGCATCTGAAGGACCTCACCAGCGGTTGCTGCGGGGAGGCCGGCGAGAAGCTCCTGAATGAACTCACGAATCTGTGCAACCTGATGCTACGTGGAGGGGTCGCATCAGATATCGTGGACATTCTATATGGAGCTAACCTCTGCGCTTTGAAGAAGAGAGATGGTGGCATTCGTCCGATTGCTGTCGGCTCCACATACCGGCGCCTTACAGCCAAACTAGCCTGCAAATCGATCACTTCCCTCGCGTCGTACTTCCAGCCGAAACAGCTCGGTTTTGCCTGCAAAGGGGGCTGTGAGGCCGCCGTTCACTCTTTCAGAACAGCTATTCACAATCAAGGCGATGATGTGTTTCTGAAGGTCGACGTCAAAAACGCCTTTAACTCAGTTGAGCGAGGCGCCATGTTGGCCCAAATAAAATCCAAAGCCCCTGCCATTCTACCATTCATACTCCAGTGTTACAACGACCCCACCAAACTCATTTACAAAGATCACCTCATCTCATCCGAAGTGGGCTGCCAACAGGGCGACCCTCTCGGTCCAGCAATTTTCAGCCTTGCCATACACCCGGTCATCGAGCTTCTAAATTCAAAATTTAATGTTTGGTATTTAGATGACGGGACCATTGGAAGCGATGCACCCACGGTACTATCCGACTTCCAGACTCTGATTCGCGAGTTCCAAAAAATAGGTCTGGAGCTAAACCTAGGAAAGTGCGAACTTTTTGTGCCAGACAGTTGTGAGGCTAGAAACGCGATTATATCCAGCTTTAAAGAAATAGCTCCACAACTGTCTGTCATCGATAAGGATTCGCTCTTCCTTTTGGGCTCGCCTATTTTAGACGAATCTCTCCCAGAATTCATAAATAATAAACTACAAAATTTTAGTGAAACTTTAGACCGCCTCCTCCAAATTAACTGTCACCATGGCCTTCAGCCCTTCACCCTAATCCGTTATTGCGTTTTCGTACCAAAATTTACGTATGTGTTGCGGTGTTGTCAACTGTGGAAGTTCCCTCAACTTCTCAAACAGTTGGATGATACCATAAGACATACGCTCTCCACGATTTTGAATATTAGTTTTGATGACCGCTCATGGACTCAGGCAACGCTTCCAGTAAGGTTCGGTGGCCTGGGTGTTCGAAAACCTTCCGACATATCACTCCCGGCCTACTTGTCCTCAGTCCACGCCAACCATAGACTCATCTTCAAAATACTAGAGCACCAATCCTACTCCATTATAGTTCCCTTTCTGGACGAGGCCAAGGACGTCTGGAGCGCAACTAGTGCTTGTAGCGAATTGCCTGACAACGTTTTTTCCCAAAGGCTCTGGGACGAGCCACTCTGCAGACTGGTACGGAATAATCTCCTTAATACGTCCTCCAGTCCTGTGGAGCAGGCTCGCCTCTTAGCAGCGGAAAAGTGGGAGTCGGGCCTTTGGCTACAAGCGTTGCCGTCACCCAATACGGGCACATTGCTGGATCGAACCGCTTTCCGAATAGCCACTTCCCTGCGTCTTGGCACCTCCCACGTCGTCCCCCACCGCTGCGTTTGTGGTGCAAACGTGGACAGACTCGGACACCACGGTCTGTCCTGTCAGCGAAGCGCGGGCCGCATCTCCCGACATCACTGCCTGAACGACCTCATCCGTCGGGCTCTTGTCACCGCCGGAGTACCAGCTGTGCTGGAACCCTCTGGCTTGGCGCGCGACGATGGCAAGAGACCAGACGGTATGACCCTGGTCCCTTGGAGAGTGGGACGGGCTCTTGTATGGGACGCTACTTGCGTCGATACACTTGCTCCGTCCCATGTCCAGGGCACCTCGAGCACTGCAGGTGCGGCCGCCAATCAGGCGGAGAACTTCAAGCGGCGCAAATATGAGAACCTTAGTGGGGATCTCATATTTGAACCGTTTGGGGTTGAAACCCTAGGTTCATGGGGTCCGGGTGCGCACAAACTTTTCAGAGAGATTTCCAAAAAACTAATTGAGGCCACCCGAGACCCCAGAGCCGGCACCTATCTGGCCCAAAGAGTGAGTATCGCAATCCAGCGGGGAAACTCTTTGAGCCTTCTAGGTACTCTGCCTGGTGGGGACGACCTGGGAGATTTCTTTTTATTGTAGCTTTTTAAGTTTTTCTAGTTTTAATATTTTTTAAGTAGTTAGCAGCTATTAGATATAATACCATAATTGTTATTTTGTTGAATAAAATTTAAAAATTATCTAGTAGGTATCTACTACGTCGATTAGAGTAATAAGATTACAAAACAGAGATGTTAAGAATATGATATTTTAGATCGACATGGATACGGAATATAGAAATAAAATAACATCGGTTTCGTGTCGGATAATTTCGGTTACGGGAAGGCTAGCCGCACACGTGCAATATTATTGACAGAATAAAATTGTCAATACTAGTCAACAGATACAAAAAAAACGGCAATATGGCCCGCACACAAGGAATATAATTGTCAATATAGGAATTATTGACAATAATATTGCACGTGTGCGGCTAGCCATATTAAGTTATTACGAGTCGTGAAATGCAAATACTTAATTTACAAGTTTATGTAATAATTTGGCCTAAAAGGTTGGTCGGTTTGGTCGGCAATTTAAAAACATATAACAAGTATTTTTATGCTCCGCCTATATTCGAGATAATCGAAGCTTTTATATCGGATTTTTTCGCGATGTTAAAACTTAGAATTTTTAAGTTGGTAAAAAAGTCGTTTGTCTTCTTGTTTTCCGTAATTGTTGTATATGGCGAGTGGCGTATAGATTGTTCATTAAAATTAATTGCTGCGCTAACAACATCTAATATTGCACAATATTGAAATACATGGCGTTATCCGTAGGAGATGAAGCTGTTATTTAAACATCAGTGTTTTATAGCCTGTAATGACGTAACTCAGATACTAATATAAATATAAATACTTGTGTTTTTTAAGTGTCAGTAAAAAAGGTTCTGTAGCACAATGCAATGTTTAAGCATTTAGCTGCTCAGTCTGCTCTTAAACAGTTTGCTCCTACCACAAAGTTCCTAGTCAAATGGCAGTGACTAGTCCGACTAAGATAATGCGACTTAAATAGTCATTAACGTAGACCCATTCGAAAAAAAAACAGTTTGCTGTTAAATTGGGGTCGTTGTCATTTTGGGAGATTACTTCCTTGTTACTTCCTTTTATTACAGCGTATAAAATATCTATTTCCCCTCAATTCTCAAACATAATCGGTGTATTAGGTACCACGTGGAAGCCACCGTTGATGACCTGTTACTACTAACCTAAAATCTATCATTCTACTTTGGTCGTTATTGTTTAAAGCGATAAAAGCGAGGTTGCCGTGTACTATTTGCTCTGATGGTTCTCGTGTGGAACGGTACGAAGCCACAAAAGTCCTGTCACATTGTGGTCTACAATAATCGTTATTGGGAGTGTCAGTGGATTCCGGGTTCAGATTATGAATTCAGGACTAAATACTATTTGGAAAACTTTGTTTTTTATTTAAAAAAAACTATCCAGCCAGGTTATGATCTCCAAACACACGACCTAAATGTTATTCATGTGCTGAGCGGTAAACCCTTCTAGGTTTACTTGTTGGTGAAGGCAAGTCCGGCATAATAATATTGTGACAGACCTAGTTACGGGCATTAGGGCTCTTGCAATGCATTATGTCCTTCCACAAAACACTACTTTAGGTCACCATATTTTACCTATATTTTTTAGGCAAGAGATTAGAAAAGCGTTTTTCTTAAAGCTATTCTATAAGACATAATCTAAATTTCACCAAAATGTTGCTTGTAGTTTGAGGATGAACCAATTTAATGAGTACCTACCTTTAAGTTGATCAATTCTGGACAAAATGCTCGCTTCAAGGTCAACCTGGTAATAAAAAGCGGCGTCATCCAACCAACTTTCATATAATTCTATTAATATATTATGCTAAACGCCTTATCAATAGGCCCGAAGTTATTCAATTTGATAATAATAATAACAATTGGAAATAATAATCACTATATATAAGGTTTGGTAAAATCAATTACGGATACTTCGGGCATTATTATTATCTATTGCTTATGTAAAAGCGTTTAAGCAGAAAAATAACTGTTATACTTACTCGAAAAAAAAAAATTTCTATAAATGGGCGAGTTTACGTTTTGCGGAGAGTCACCCATATAATATGAGATGATTTTTTACTTTGAGTATGACCAAATTTTTTCGCCTAAACGTCTACATTTACACAAGCAGTGAATCATGTGCCCGAAGTATCCGTAATTGATTTTCGGAGACGTTATAATCTACACTAATATTATAAAGAGGAAAACTTTGTTTGTATGTTTGTTTGTTTGTTTGGTTGTAATGAATAGGCTCAAAAAGTACTGGACCGATTTCAAAAATTCTTTCACCATTCGAAAGCTACATTATCCACGAGTAACATAGGCTAAATTTTATTTTGGAAAAAATAGGGTTCCGTAAGATATTTGGGGTTTTCGGACACAAGGTGTAAAAAATCAACCAAAAAAGTTACTTATTTTGCGTACGCCGCCTAAACTATAAAACATAGAACCATAAAATGTTCTTATTAATTGTAGATCTTATAAATATCTACAAAAAAGTCCGCGACACACTATACTTATCTATGTCGAGTGAGGCACAACAACATTTTTTTTATTTAGAAATCTTGATTTTTTTTTTGACTACATTTAAACGCGTTTATTTTACTCATGCTATTAATCCTTATCAAAATAAATTATTTTATCACTAAGTATAGTTTATGTAGATAATATTTGGTCTTTGAATGATTAAAATTGGACGTTTGGTTTTGAAGTTATGGCGAAATTAAAATATTACGATTTCTGCTCCACGGCCCGTTGCGAAGTAGGCGTCACCAAGGCGGGGGTGTGCGTGCGGGAGGGGAGTTTAGATATATGAGGTAGGATGAGTATCAGTATTGTACCCATATATTATACAGATATATACATTGTACCCGTGCGAAGCCGGGGCGGGTCGCTAGTATAGTCTATATTCACACTTTAAAACCATACATTTTTCTTGATTTTATACATACACAAGATTGTGCTCAAATCAAAATATCTACCACATATTTTATGATAACAAGGAAAACGCATTGAACCCACACAACGATCAACATAGCTACACTTTTACCTGAATTTCTACATCCAGTTGTTTTATCAGAGATTTGTCGTCACAGATAAATGAATTCATTGACCTTAGGACTAGTTGGGGCCCTTCTCAAATTCGAGAATTTTATCTTAAAAGGTGTATAAATTTACTACGAAACTTGTTATTGAATTTCGGCTAGTTTAAGTGTTTTTAGTATGGTTGAAATTGCAATGTCAAGCAGTTTGTTGTTTAGGAAAATAATTTGAATAATATCCACGATGCATCCGCTAATAATGTGGGAGTATGATGTATGAAGACGGCCAAGGTAAACGGGTTTATGGGCAGATCACACAGACCACAGTATCATGGCAAACTGAGAGGTGTTAACATACCTAAGTATGTTTTGTAGCTGATTATAATGTTATCCCGACATCTTCCAATTGATTCATAACAATTTGTACCTGCCTTACCTATGTTACTTATTTATTATTTAACTAGCTTCTGCCCGCGGCTCCGCTCGTGTAAATAAAGTATACCATGTGAACGCTGTACTTTTACGGAATAAAAAGTAGCCTATGTTTTAATCCAGAGCCTAAACTACTACCATACTAAATTTTGCCAAAATCCGTTCAGTAGTTTTTTGTGTGAAAGGGTAACATGCATCCATTCATTCATCCATCCTCACAAACTTTCACATCTATAATAGTAATAGAATTTAATTGTCATAATTCCACTTAAAAATGAAATGAAATGTTTTGCTGTAAACAGTAAACACCGTGCACCGTGACGCGTCTAGATTTAAAAAAGTATGTATAAGGCTAGCCATTCACGTAAGGTTTTACCTGACAGGTTTGCCTGTACAGTTATGAGGTAAGGCTGATCCAATACTGTATGGAATATTGGAAACCTGCACAGTTGTGCAACATTCAACTCAACTATACAAGCAAATCAGTTGTCTTGGATGAATGGATTTTTTTACTCTATAACTACTGAATGGATTTTGATGAAATTTAGTCTGGTAGTAGTTTAAGTCTATTTGTTCATAGTTAAGACAGAACAACGTCTGTTAGGTCAACTAGTTTTATATAAGACTAGCCACACACGTTTAGCTGCTCACGAGTCGTGGCATCTCAACAATCTCAACGTGACATTATTTTGTTTAGCGAGAGCGACCGGTCGCGGAAGCTTGTGGTTTGTCTGCGCCGAGCCAATAGCCGTAAGGCTGCGTTCACACCAGTGGCGTAGCGTAGTAACCTCCCCCCCCGGCCCCGCGGGGGCGGCCCGCCCCGGGCGGCACTTTTAAGGGGGTGGCAAAACCTAAGTAAGAGGGCGGCAAAACCTAAGTAAGGGGGCGGCAAAATTGACGTCCGCTCCGGGCGGCAGACACCCACGCTACGCCACTGGTTCACACCAAACTGACTGTCAGCCGCCGAAAGTGAGCGAGCGTTACGCAGTTTATGGTATTTCCATACATATTCACCTTTCCGTTCACCCCTAACCGACAATACGTTATTACGCTATGCGTAGACGTTGACATTTGGCGGCCGATTTGTCAGTATAGTGTAAACGTATAATACCGTTTATTTTCACGTTTAGACTATGTCCAGAAACTGCGTATTCTTACGCACGCAAGGTCTACGCACGTAGTCGAGGTACTAGGGCCCCATACATTGCGTCCAGAAGCTACGTGCGTATTATTTTAGCTATGCGCGTATCGTACAAAATTGACCTATTAAACCGCTTTGGTTGATTCAGGCACGGATCCAGCTCTCAAACGAAGATGTGGCCCGAAAATTTTGATTATATTATTTCCTTCATAACATGGTTATTAGAATATATAAAAAGAATTTTATTATTTTCTTTATAATATTATGTTAATTAAAAGCTAACGCGCGGAGTGAGTGAGAAAGTTTTTCGCTTATTTAGCAAAAAAATTATTTTATGTTTGGTAAAAAAATAAGCTTTCAATATAGGTACCTTAAACAAATTAACATCAACTAAGATTATAAATTAATTAAATAAAAAATATATGCATATATAGTAAAGAAACATACACAAATTATAGATTATATAACATCGGCAGGAGTAATTCCTATCGGTTCAAACAAAGTATTATTTTTTCTTAAATCTGTTGGTTAGTAAATAAAAAAGGGCCGAAAATTTATGGAGAGGTAACAAATTTTGCGTTTTCTTCAATCTACCTGACTAAAGGTCCACTTAACACTAAATCCACTACTATAAATATGTATTTTAACAATAATATAAGTAAGACCAGCAGGTAAAAAGCACCAGGTAAGACTCAAAAGGCTAACAATACCAATACTACTACCCACTGAACCTATTTTGATTATAAATTAATAGACCTTGAAAGTATACACTCACAAGGCTGTTGGGGTTGTGGGTATGCCCATACCACACGTATAGGTGCTCCGCCCCTGACTCAATAGATGCAGCAAATTTTACGCAGCTACCTCGAGTACGCGCGAGACACAAAGTGAAAGAAAAATGTTTTTCTCGCTCCGATTGTATGATTCAAAGTGAGACAGAAGTATTCAGTTCATTCGTTACACAACATTCAGATCGGTTGACACTGTTGGCATTTTACTTTACAGAGTGTTCCGAAATTTTGTGCTGTCAATGTTTTGTCAAAACCAATTATTTCTGAAGACACTTTATATTAAAACCTTCAACACACAATTGATATCGATTTGAAATAGTCAAAAGTGTCATCCCCTGTATTTTGGAGTGCAATGAAGGCGTAGTAAGATCGAGTTGCCAAGTTTCAAAAAATATTTCTCCCTAAAACAAATAGTACGGTTCCCGTGGATTTTACCTAGCATGCGAAGACTCTCAAATATAATTATTAAAGTACTTATGCCATATCGAAACTTCATAAAGTTACATAATACGATAAAATATATAGGTACTTACCGTTAAAAATCAAAAAAGTTATATTATATTATATTATTTTCTAAATAAGTCCTCTTTTAAATTCGACTTAAATTTTAACGATTTCTCTACTCAATCTTCTTAATTTTGAAGTCGATACCAGCCCAAACAATATCGCATATATTATTTTATAGAACTCACATTCAAATTTGTTGGTACCGACTTCAAAATTAAGAAGATTGAGTAGAGAAATTGTTTAAATTTTAGTCGAATAAAAAGGGGGAATTATTTAGAAAATAAGTTTTATTTCATACTTTTTTGGGTATTTTTACTTTGGAAGTCGATTTAATTTTCTATTTAAAAATAATAATTTCGCCCTTTGTAGTGATATATTTTGTTAAATTATTATTAATATATTATCTTAAAACCTTTAAAATAAACTATCGAATGTATAATTATTGAATACGCGCTAAGATTCCATTAAGTATTGTAAATAAGATGATGATGATGATTATTGTAAGTTAGTTGCATATGCTTGTAGTTCTTTGAACAATGCCGAAATTTCGAAACGCGTATCTTTTAAGACTGAGGAGTTCTGTTCAGTGCTTTTGAATTCAGGATATACATTGGTGAAAAATCTTATTTTTAGTAGCACATGCTTATGTTACTTCAGGAAAAGTCTAAATCATTATATGTGTCCATACAAATTTCGAGGAGTCCCTCGATTCCACATTGATCCTATCATCATGTCACCGCTTTTTTCAAAACGGGACCAACTTGAAATTATACCCTTTACATCAAAAAAAGAATTTTGAAAATCGGTCCAGAGACGGCGGGATTATGGTATAACATACAAACAAAAATAAAAATATATATATATGTTGCCGAACGTATAGCCGCCTCTTTTTTTGGAAGTCGGTTAAAAAAATAGTGTGCTGTATATTACTTATCGACAAGCAGTTTAATTGCATATTTAAATAACACAAGCATAAGATTCTTAGCCCCTTCAGATACTTTTCTCCCTAAATTTAGGGAAAAAGTCCCAAGTTGGCATTACAGATAGACCGGCAGAAATTTTGTTGTGATAAGATAAGAATCTCTACGTGCGTAGGTTTACGCAGGCTTACGCAGTTTCTGGACATAGTCTTACACTGGGGCTCACAGTGAGCCTGCTGACATTTGGCGGCCGACATCGACAGTAAGTTTGGTGTGCACGCAGCCTAAGACTTTTTACAGGAAAACCTAATAATATATGTAAATGGAAGCGTGCTATAGCAATTTCAATATTTAATATCGAATTCAAGCGGCATGTTTTAAATAATATAATTAACATAAGAGTAACCCGAGATGTAAGATATTTAAGTAACATTTTATAATAAATTACTATAAAATTGCTATTATACTTATTTATTGTTTGATTAATATTTAAGGAAAACCTGTTTGATTAAGATAAATGTAAGTGTCAGGAGACGTTCGTAATAATTCAGATATCTGCTTCCTTTTTTCATATAACTGAGGATATTATGTATGTTTGTTACAATTATATGCCTAAACGACGGAACGGATTTTAATGAAATTCAGCTTATAGATAGGTATAAGATAAATATTATTATTAATAACTAGCTGTTGCCCGTGGCTCCGACCGCGTAAAAACAGTATCCTAAGGGAACACTGTACATTTTACTGATAAAAAGTAGCCTATGTTTTAATCCAGAGCTCAAGCTACTACCATACCAAATTTCATCAAAATCCGTTCAGTAGTTTTTGCGTGAAAGAGTAACAAACATCCATCCATACATCCATGTATTCATCCATCCTCACAAACTTTCACATTTATATAACATTAGTAGGATAGGACATACACCTTCTTTTATTAGCTCTTATCCTGGAGAAGTGTGCGGCTCCAGATTTTATTTTTGCAAAAACAATGTCGCGGCAAAATGTATGTTAAAGATGTCTAGACAATAATAATTACGATATACGCGCGCATCTATGATTTTCGTGATTAATGTTTCCAAGTGCCGAATTCAGGTAAGGTGAACCTTTTCATAGTGCACACAGCACAATTGCACAATAGGCATGTTGACGAAAAAAATTTTTTTCGTCTATTTAATGTTAGAAAACATGTTAATAAACAATCCAGAACCCATTTTTGTATATCTGAAAAAATAACGTAGATACAAACCATTGAAATTTACAACATGGAAGAGAGCGATATATCGGCCTGTGACGTCACAACCTGCTACCGCCATACATTTGTCATTACATAAAAAAATAAGTTAAAAACTATTACCCGACTACGTAATAAAAAGGGGGTCTAAAAATGCTAAAACAAGAAAATAATTTAGATAGAAATCCAGAAATGCATAGGTCATATAGGCATAGGCATAGGCAAAAAATGGTCATGCTAGAGCCGTGGTCGCACCCACTAATGGCAATTGGCATCTAAACTGCAGTTTACACCAAGACGCTAAGGCCTAGAGAAGTTTCAGACAGACGGGTGCGATTTGACATCGACTGTACTGAACCATAAAAAGTGGGTGCGACCACGGCTCTAGCTTGACCATGTTTGTACCTAAGCATTTCTGGATTTCTATCTAAATTATTTTCTTGTTTTAGCATTTTTAGACCCCCTTTCTATTACGTAGTCGGGTTATAGTTTTTAACTTATTTTTTTATTTCGTATTTTTCCGTTTCCCAATCGAACATGTTTTTGGAATAATAATATGAATAAGTATAACGCGTTTCAAATGAGAATAGGAACGTCAATGACCTTTTTCTGACAAATATCACTTGTAAAGTGCGATTTTCAGAAAAACTTATGTGCATATAAATATTAATAGTCTTGCATCGATTTTAAATAACAACGTTAAATAATAATCAATTATCTAAACATACATTTAACTATCATAACAGTCTAAATTAGAAACAATATGGCGCCGACCCGATCCTGTTCTCATTTGAATCGCACTATACCTATTACCTATTCAAATCACTTACCCCCTTACTAATAAACGCTGTATAAGCCTTGAATAGTTATACAGTGTTTTGTCTCCTTCTATCGAATTAAAAATGCCACTTGTATGATGTGACCAAAACACTGTATTCAAAGCTTATAAAGCGTTTATTAGTGAGGGGGTTAGTGTAAGTACCTAATTAAAAATAATTACCTTCTTGAGCGCGAAGCGAGCCAATTTTTAAGAATGATAATAATAATTTAATATTTATAAAATAAAATATATTTTATGAAAGTAAACTAATATGTATAATATAAAAATTAAAAATTATATATTTATATAGTCTTATATTACGTAATGTTCGAAAATTGGACAACTGGGATTGTAGGACGTACGACCGCATTTTCAACGTTTATTTTGAGATGTTTGTGCAAGTACGCCATAAATAGGTATTATGTATACATATTTGTGATGTCCTTGCCAAGACCTTTCTTTTGATACCAAACACGTGATGATTATCTCGGTTTAATTTTTTTAGATGTTAGAATTTGAGGTTAACTTTTCGAAATACAAAATTAAAAAAAAAATTATATAGCCTATGTTACCTGCGGCATCATTGCGAATCTATTGACACCTCATTTATTAAAATCGGACCGGTAGTTTAGACGCTACGAGGGAACAAACATACATACATACATAGACTGCCAAAATCATTACCCTTCCTTTTGGCTTCGCCGTAGTCGGGTAAAAATGTATGGCGGTAGCAGATCGTGACGTCACGAATTTTGAAAAGAAAAAACGTTTTGCGAGAAAGGGATGGACAATATTTTTTATTTGCTTATATTTTTATTCCCGTCACTCTAAATACCTATTTCTTTCAGATTTATGAATTTATAATCAACAATTTTAAAACTTAATTTGTAAAACTGTGATATTTCACACTAGGCAACATCCCTATTCACAAAAATGGTTTTATGGCCTGGGGCATAAGTCGAGATGACTTCTTTAATTACTATCACGAAGTTCGTAAATAAATAGCCTAACCAAGAGCATGTCAGGACATGTCTAAGGAGGGTACCGTAACTATAAACGCGTAATAATATGTTTTTTCAAATAACTTCAAAAGTTACCCTTCGATTTGGTTCAAAGTATTTTCCTAAAGAGTTTGTTTAAGTTTCTAAGTGTTATAGTTTAGAAATGCCAGCGGGGGACTAATTTATAAATCACTTTGGATTCCGATTACTCGAAAATGGTTGACTTTAAAAAAGTATTGTATGAAACCTTGCCTTTATTTTAAATGACCTATTCAATGATACCCTACAGATTGGGGTAATTTTTTTTATCCCCACTTCACAATCTGAGAGCTCTACACTATCTATGACTATACCAAATTTCATTCATTTATATTCATAATTACCGACGCTAAAAGCGCGGACAGACAGATAGAAGGACGGATAGAACGAAACTATAAGGGTTCCTCAAATATTGAGTTGTGACATGTCCATACTATAGTCACATGACCAAAGTTTGTCTTTTCGTCTTATAACCCAACAACGTTTTTAGATAAAGATATATTATGAAACCTATTTGAGACCGAAAAATAATACATGTTTTATTTAATTAAGCTTTTTGTAAAGAAGTAAGTAGGTAAAAAGTTTAAAACTAAGCCTATGCGAGTTAATCCTTAGAAAACTATTTATAAAATTGATTAATATTACGCCTAATTAAAATAATGAATGTCCAAATGAGCCAAGGGTTTATTATCTATGCCCGTTCGTCTCTTTCTACAATAGCTATCTCTGTCCTGCGCCGTTCATAGCTTTTCTAGTTAGTCGGCGCCAGATCTAAAGACCGAGTGCGTACAAAATGCTACGTGTTTTTGTATTCCTAGTAAATTAGTTTTTTTTTAATTATGGTGTGGCCAAAATTGAGTGAAAGTGAGTCGGGATCAATGCGTAAGGAGTCCACTGGGTCGAGCAACTCGGATTATTCAGAAAATAATGTAAGTTTTGTTAGTTTTTCATGAAAATTGTTTTGTGTGATTTGATATTGAACACTGAAAGGTTACAATTTTAATATTTTATTTACAACTGTTAGAAAACAAGTATTATTACTTATTTAATTCATAAGAAGTTCTTAGACCAATTTCTATTTTATCTAACTCTCTTACCGGTCTGTTTTTATTCGAGTAATTAGAGGAAGATTTTGTAGTTTTTCTAAAATATTTTTTCCGATTTTTTGAGGGTGTTTTGAGAAAAGGTTAGGTTCGTATTAATAAGCAGTTAAAATATTACGTTCATTGATAACATTTAGTTTCATGTTTTCTTTTAAAATGAATATGCCAAAAAAAGAGAAAAATATAACCGCCTCCCTTTTGGAAGTCGGTTAAAAATAGAATTAACTACATAGGAGTACTTTTCGTCTAGATGTAACTTATCATTTAAGGGTTCCGTAGTAACTACCAGGAACCTTTATAGTTTCGCACTGTCTGTCCGTCCGTCTGTGTGTCCTCCCTTGTCGCTCTCTTCGGTAATCATGAATATAAATTTATGAAATATTGTAGTTTTAGATTGCATAAAGATGGATAATAGACTTTATTTTTTGTGTCATAAAATAAATAATTATTATTTGATATTATAGGGGTGGCTAGTGGCTACATACATGTAAAGAGGGTTTTTTTAATTTATTGTAATTTGTATCCCATCGTGTGTGGATCATCGAATAGGTCTCTTCAATTATAGAGTTCCGTAATAACTAATACTCTTATAGATTTGCTCTGTCCGTTCGTCGGTCTGTCTGTCTGTCTGTCTGTCCACACTTCTAGCTTTTGTAATTATGAATATAAATTTGTGAAATTTGGTATAGTTAAATACTGTGTACATAGTTCTGTTTTGGCATCATAAAATAAGGTAAATAACCTAACTAACCTAACCCAAAACTACATAAACATTATTTTACGCTGGGTATTTTTGAGGTTGACATGTTTTTTATATATATTGGAATGAAGTTCCTTATTTTTTTTTTACATTTTTTTTTGTCTTCCGCCACCTGTTTTATAATGAAAATATGCAATAAAAAAATTTCATTTCTCATACTCGGAAAGTAGTGTTGTTTTGATCTGATTATTGGGTGGAAAACGCTACTTTCCTTTCATAGGGAGGGAAAAACTCATACAAATTCATTGCGGCCCTCGGGCCGGAAATAATATAAGCCTGTGTGAATTTAGCACAAACTTCTTTGAGCAGAATAAGCCGCGAGCGGCAAGTTCCATATTTAAAAATTATAAAGTCAACACAAATTGCCGGGATACTAAATTACTAATATATTATTATCAATAAATAGTTTAGATAAACAACTAGTTTTATTTTCCTCATATTCTAAATGAAAAGTAGAGTGTATGCCACGGGTAAAAGAATGAATTCCTACTCGGACTATAGTCTAACTACCTCGGGAATTGATTCTTTTCAACCCTAGGCTAACAATCCATCAATTTCAGGATGCAGTGATTATGATGCTTTTTCAAAAAGTCCCGCGTGTTCCGCGACCGCGACCCATCTCTATATGGCCCGAGGTTAAGAAACGATGGTTTAACACATTATTTTTCGTTAGATTGTATAGTAAAAAATATCTTTCGATATACATATTTCAATCAATCTCGTTAGTTATATTACAATCTTACGGTTTTTACAATTTTACAGTGACAAATAGACCTAATGACTAGTGTACCTAATAATTACTAGGAAACAACAAAAATAGTCTGTCCTAGAAATAATATAAGGGGTCATCCATAAATAACGTCACACGTTAAGGGGGAGGGAGGGGGTCGACAAAGTGTGACATTGTGTGACAAGGGAGTGGGAGGGGGAGTCCTAAATTTTGTGACGTCACATTTCAAAATCTATTATATTATCTAAGTGTTAAAATACGAACTATAAACTATTACTTTACGAAAACCTCAAAAACGTATATATGCCAGTTATAAAGTTCAAAGTCCATGGATTGAATATTATTAAGTTTGTATATTTAATTTAGAGATAATTCTATTAATATTATTTTTTTGTTTTGCTAATTTCTTTAATTAATATAGTCAATAGTTTTTGTTAATTTCTTTAGTTAACATAGTCAATCGTTATTTGTTTCGTTAATTTCTTTAATTAATATAATTAATCGTTTTTTGTTTTGTTAATTATTTCATTTGATGTTAATTTTATTATAAATAATTTAAATGGAAATAAAACTGATTTCGGAACCGATATTTTTATTCAATAATTTCTAAATGTATATTTGCAAAATATGTGACGTCACACTAGGGAGGGGGGGGGGGTCTCACACATGTGACCAACTGTGACAAGGTAGGGGTAAAAAAATCGTGAAATTCGTGTGACGTTATTTATGGATGGCCCCTTATTAATGAGGGGTGCAATGGCGGCTAGGTTCGAGTATTATAATTTTGATCTTTAAAAATACTTTGTATAAAAAACAGCGACATTTAAAATGTTGAAATAGATTTATGATGTTCATGTCAATAATTCAATATTATAGGCAGCTGAGTACATTATAATATTTTATGTTAGATCAAGAGTGTTTGTCTACGGTGATTATTGTTTTGTACTTAAGTAGATGTTGCCTGCGACTTCGTTTGCGCAAAAGTCAATTACGCAAAAACCGTACATTTTTCTGTGATAAAAAGTCCTTCCCCGCGGTCTACTCTACATCTGTGCCAAATTTTATCAAAATCGGTCCAGTGGTTTCGGAGCCTATTCGATGCAAACAAACGAACTTTTCCTCTTTATTATATTAGTATAGATGATGTTTGATCAAAAGTGCGGTTTATCTACGTTGATTATTGTTTTATATTATACTTTACAATAAGTTAAAAATACGAAATACTATTATAAATATGAAAGTTTGTGAGGATATATGGATGGATGTTTGTTACTCCTTCACGCAAAAACTACTGAACGGATTTTAAAGAAATTTGGTATGGCAGTAGTTAAGGCTGTGGATTAAAATATAGGCTACTTTTTATCCCAAAAAAAATACAGTGTTTCCGAGGGATACTATATTTACGCGGATGGAGCCGCGGGCCACAGCTAGTACCAAACATTTGACATTGAAAAATATGTAATATAATATAATATAATATCTATGAACGCTTCACACCACGTCAATCTGGCCCCGTGCTAAGTATCCGAAGAACTTGTGTTACGGGTACCAGATAACGGAAGTATATTTAATACTTTTATACTATACAATATATATTTAAGATTTTTATTATATTATTAATTATTATACACATATTTAAGATTTTTATTATACTATACACATATTTAATACACATCCATGACCCAGGAACACAGAAAAACTTTTTGTTCCTTCGAACCTGCAACCTCCGGCTTGGGCACCAAAGCGCTGAGTCACTGAGCCACAGAGGTCGTCTTAATAAAACATTAAGAAATCGAAGACAGACGTTTTCAGACAAAAAATACGCACTACATACATAAAACCACCTTGTATGGTAAGGCGTAGTTTCGTTACATGTGTATGCGTGCTACTGTGTAATTACACGGCGAGGTGTAGTTTAGGTCGGCCTCATTTTGTGCTTCGCAGATCGCTTCAATCTTTTATTTGGTATAAGGTACCTAGTATTACTTAAAAAAAATTACTACTATCCTACTGCTATTATAAATGTGAAAGTTTATGAGGATGGATGGATGGATGGATATTTGTTTCACGCACTCTTTCACGCAAAAACTACTGAACGGATTTTGACGAAATTTTCTATGGTTGTAGTTTGAGCTCTGCTACTTTTTACCCCAAATAAGATCATTGTTCCCGTGGCATACTATATTTACGCGAGCGGAACCGCGGGGAAAGGCTAGTTATTAAGATTGCCATATAAGTTTAAATTTCTGAAAGCTTGACGTTTGGTATTGTGGGATAGTGGTGGCAAGCCCCAAAGGGAGATCTTCGACCGAGCGAGGTGGTATGCCCGGTCAGGCCGAAGCCCACTTGTATACATTTCAGCTGTCGTACATATAGTTCCAAACTTCAGAAACTTCGATAGTGCGATTGAGGACTGTGCGCTGATTAGTCCGCCACAGTATATTTATTTTATTTTCATGGGATACTCATCCCAACTTACCTGTCCGGTAGTTGTGGTATACTATACGGGTATGCGACCCCGGCTTCCCTAGCTATTACTGTCCTATCCCTTGCCCTCCTGGGCGGTAATATCCTACATTCCCTATTTTCCACTCTAACTTACCACTTCCTTTCCACACCACCTATCCTTCCCTTTCCCTATTCCTACCCTCTCCACCAATCCGTGGAAACGCAATGGATAATCAAAAATAATTTAATTATCCAAAATGGCGGCGATGTGGTTCGCCACCCATCACGTCTCGTTTCTCGCGGAGGCGAAAAGCGGACCATGGAGAGACGCTTGGCTACGTTGAATGTAAGAGGAGGAATGGATGGTAAGAATGAAAGTGGACGAAGCGAAAGAAGTATGTAAGGATCGTAGCAAGTGGAAAGAAGTGGTCTCTGCCTACCCCTACGGGAAAAAGGCGTGATTATATGTATGTATGTATGTATGTATGTATGTATGTATGTATATTTATATTATAGTGCCTGACGTTGTACAGAATACAAACGAATAGGTACGTCGTCGTGGTAGGTATAGTAAATGGTTTAACCTTTGTATACTCGCATTTGAGAAACAAAAGTGACTTTGTGGATTGTGGGTTTGTGATTAAGTAATCATCGTAATATTCTGACGAACATAACAATGAGGGCTCATTATATTATCGTTTATTAATTGATAAGCTGTCTGCGTTGCATTCTTGTAGCGTTCTTCAAATATGTAAGTATTAGCCCGGCCACAGACGTTCTTAATTGGCATGTATTTAAACTTGCGACAAAACAATTAAATTTTGGATGTGAAAATACCCAATATTGAATACTAAATTACCAAGTTGGCGAATGAATGTAAGGAACAAAAAATTACTAATCTGGTGACTAAATAATACCACTGAATTTTCCAAACTGGCAGACAGATTATGTTTTAGCGACTAAATAACCATCTTGGCGACAATTTGTGAGCACACATTTAATTTAAGAATAGGCACATATATTTTCCCTGATGTAGGTAACTGAAAAAACATACAAGCAGCGAAACGAGCGCACACAAAAAAAAACATAAAGGAGCGTACAAAATTCCCAATTTTAAATTTTTCTCGGTTTTTATTAGGGGGGTGTAGATTATTGTGTAGATTAATTTTGAAATTTAAAAATGGCGGATATTATTTTTCGTAAAATTGATATGGGTGTCGTTTACCAGGTTTTTGGGAGTGCTGGATACAAAAATGACATTTATTTTGAAATTCCAATATGGCGGACATACTTAATTTCATAAAAATAATATGGGTGTCCTTTTATTGGTTTCTGGGGGTGCTGATTACAAAAAAGTCATCCATTTTAAATTTCCTTAGTAACCCAACAACCTCATATTTTCTTCATGATGGTAGAAAAAGAAATTTGAAAATCCTGAATTTTCCAACATTTCTATAGCTTTATACAATTCTAGTATCTCAATGTAGAGCATTTACTATGTTTTTATAAAGTTGATTCTATCTCGGAAACGGTGCATCCTATTGAAAAAATAATGAAAATTTCGTCCCCCTTATGAACCCCGCAACATCATATTTTCTTCATGATGGGAGAAAAAAAAATCCGAAAATCCTGAATTTTCCAACATTTCTATAGCTATAAACATCCGTCGTATCTCAATGTACAGCATTTACTTCTTTTTTTATAAAATTGATTATATCTTGGAAACGGTGCATCCTATTGAAAAAATAAGGAAAATTTCGTCCCCCTTAGAAACCCCGCAACATCATATTTTCTTCATGATGGGAGAAAAATTTTTTCGAAAATCCTTAATTTTCCAACATTTCTATAGATTTATACATCCATCGTATCTCAATGTACAGCATTACTTCTTTTTTTATAAAATTGATTCTATCTCGGAAACGGTGCATCCTATTGAAAAAATAAAGAAAATTTCGTCCCCCTTAGAATCTCCGCAACATCATCTTTTCTTCACGATAGGAGAATTTTTTTTTCGAAAATCCTGAATTTTCCAACATTTCTATAGATTTATATATCCGTCGTATCTCAATTCTCAATGTACAGCATTTACTTCTTTTTTTGTAAAATTGATTCTATCTCGGAAACGGTGCATCCTATTGAAAAAATAATGAAAATTCCGCCCCCCTTAGGAACCTCGCAATGGGAGAAAAAAGAAATCGAATATCTTGAATTTTCCAACATTTCTATAGATTGATACACCCCTCGTATCTCAGTACAGCATTGTTATATTTTTTTCTATAGTCGCTTCTATCTCAGAAACGGTGCATCCTACTGCAAAAATAATGAAAATTTGCTCCCCCTTATTAACCTAGAAATCGCATATTTTCTTCATGAATGGCAGAAAAATTCATGAATCCTGAATTTTGAAAAATTTCTATACATAGCTGGTACCTTGAACTACATAACATACTGTAATAATAATCATCAATCCTAATTAGCATCCCCAAGATCTTTTAATTTAGTATTCATATTCATTTTCCGAAGATTAAATATTCTGCATTTTGGAAAATGAAATTGGAAGACAATTTTGTAATCAGAACCCCCAAAAACCTGAAAAAGGACAACCTTATTAATTTTAATAACAAAAATTTACGCCATTGTGGAATTTCAAAACAGATTTTATTTTCATATTATTCTGCACCCCCAGAAACCTAGAAAATGACACCCATGACAAAGAAAAACATACTCCAACAGTATCCAAAAATAGGATTTTCCGTAGCCTGCAATTTGAATTTTTAGCAGCCATTAATTTATCAACCAAATCTGGTTTTATAGCTTATATGGTATAATGGTCACCAACTCGGAAATTAAGTCACCAACTTATAAATGTCGGTGCTAATTTGGATTAAATTTCGCCTCTTTTTATCTGCTGACTTTAGAATTTTTTGTCACCCGAGTGTTTTCGCCAGTTTAGTAATTTAGTCGCCAATATATTAATTCGCTGCCAAATTCAGTAATACAGTATGCTCACGTGCAGCCGCCAACTTATTTTTTGTTCGCTCGATTAATTATATCCCTTCTTAATTTGTCATTCTTTAAGAATGTCAAATTCAGGTCAATGGCAAAGTTTCCTTAAATAAAACACGCATAGCCCACATACGTGCCTTATATTTCAGATTCTTAAATTCCAGTTCGAACTATAAGAATGTCAAATTAAGAACGTCTGTGTCCAGGCTCAGCATGTATGTAAAATGGTGTCTGAATATTGTCTATGGATTAAGATTCTTAAATTCAGGAAGGAATTCAGCACGTCTGTGGCCAGGCTAAGATGTGGCCCGCGACTTCGTACGCGCAAAAAGAAATCGCGCAGGAACCGTACATATTACCGCTATAAAAATTACCTAACTTATTTGTAAATCCAGAGCCTAAACTACTGCCATACCAAATTTTATCAAAATCCGTTCTGTATAATTATTGCGTAAAAGAGTAACAAACGTCCTTATTTCCATACGTATAAACTTTCGCGTTTATAATAATACTAGCTTTTGCCCACGGCTCCGCCCGTGTAAATGGAATACTGTACTATTTCGGGATAAAAAGAAGCCTATGTGGTTGTATTATTGATCGAATACTATGTGTTAATACGGAGCTTAAATTACTACCAAACCAAAATTTCATTAATACGTTTAGTAGTATTTGCGTGAAAGAGTAACAAACATCCATCCTTTCATCTATCTATCCATTCATCCATCCATCCTCACCAACTTTCACATTTATAATAGCAGTATGAAGTAAGGATAAGCTTAGCAAAATATGTAGTAAAATGTAATCCCACCAAAAACATTTTCATGTAAAGTGAGCCAAGACGAAACCATAATTATTATGACTCGCACTGTCAAAAAGTTATCAGATCTCATAAAAAAACTTCTGGCTCTACACGCTAACTACAAGGCTAACTTCCCAAACTCTACACGTTAGTCAAAATATAATACGGCCTGGCCATTTCGCTACATTCGCTTTGGCGTTAGTGGAAAAATTTACATTCTGACTGTTTTTCTGCTATACTATTATTCTTGTAGTAACGAAACGGCCAAGCCACATAACTTGATTAACTACGTAGCTGTTCATCTGTTCCTGTTTCTTTAATCTGTTAATATAAATCGGGAAAAGTATGTTGATAAATACAACATACTTTTCTCTCTATGTCATACTTACCTACAATCTACAGTCTACACGCTACACACTGCCCCATATCTCATGTTTTATTGGTTTTGTCATGTGTGTTAATGTAAAGTCCGTAATATTTTTACGTTCCACAAAGTGTAGCATCATTATTTATCGTAACGAACTTAGCTTCTGAATTAGTTTATTTTATACTAGATACTACTATAGATGTTGTGTAGAAAAGGAAATCTTGCGGTAACCGTACATTTGCCGCGATAAAAAGTAGCCTATGTCCTTCACTGTGGTCTTATCTATATCTGTATCAAATTTCATCAAAATCGGTCCTGTAGTGTCGGAGTCTATTCAATGCAAACAAACAAACAAACTTTTCCTCTTTATTATATTAAGTATTTAGAGTCCCGAACTCCCGAATTATTAATATTAATTTAAATAAAAACTAAATATGCAATCAAGCGAACCTACAAACACAGAGTGACTACAAATATTTGACAGTCAAGCTCAAGTGACAAATTTAACAGACCTAGGTTAAAGTTAATCCTGGATTAAATATTATGTTATCTCTCTCGTTCTTCGTATTTATGAAAGAGAAGGCCCAGGGTTAAGTTTAACCCAGATCTGCGCAAGTTGGCCTTAGTTCTTATGTATTTTTCCCGCAAACGTTCAAATATCTCTCACCGAACTTCTACTATTATTTCAATACCAAAATTAGCCAAATCGATCTAGCCGTTGTCGAGTTTTAGCGGGACATTGGAATTGCAATCCAATTTTATTATAAGGTTATACTTCCTCCTTCCTTGTAACACAGGAAAATGAGCAGACATATCGTACAATGGTAAATGGTTTTCGCATCATCTCTCGACAAAACACAACGCAAGCCTAGTAATCTACGCTTGCACGCTTGAACACCATACAAATGCGTTTTGTCTATACAAGGACACAAGACATACTGACAGTTACATGGACATCAGTTTTCCTTTATCGATCTGTCATTTTAACTATTATTTCGTAGAAACAGACAATTTCTATTGTGGTTATGCTAGGCGTGCTGTTCGTTTTAAGGCGTGGTGCCTTCAGCCAAATCATTCGTAGCATCTCAAGCATCTTAGTCTTACGGTAAAAATAATCATTTCATTTTACAGACGTACATAATATAGACGAGACATGTTGAGGCAAAAAATGTCCCCACTTAAATGGCCACATTTTTGGAGTTTTTGGAGGCATTTTGACATTTTGAGGTATGGTGAAATCAAGATGGTTGACATTTGAAGAATGGCGAAAACCAAGATGGCGTAACTTTTTCTTGTACAGTCTGACAAGGATCTTTTGGCACGTGGACAAAATCAGAACTAACATCGCCGTCTTGTAAAATGTCACTTTTAGTATGGGATATAATTAATCGAGCGAACAAACAATAAGTTGGCGGCTGCACGTGAGCATACTGTATTACTGAATTTGGCAGCGAATTTATATGTTGGTGACTAAATTACTAAACTGGCGAAAACACTCGGGTGACAAAAAATTCAAAAGCCGGCAGATAAAAAGAGGCGAAATTTAATCCAAATTAGCACCGACATTTATAATATGTTGGTGACTTAATTTCCGAGTTGGTGACCATTATACCATATAAGCAGCTATAAAACCAGATTTGGTTGATAAATTAATGGCTGCTAAAAATTCAATTTGCAGACTACGGAAAATCCTATTTTTGGATACTGTTGGAGTATGTTCTTCTTTGGCATGGGTGTCATTTTCTAGGTTTCTGGGGGTGCAGAATAATATGAAAATAAAATCTGTTTTGAAATTCCACAATGGCGTAAATTTTTGTTATTAAAATTAATAAGGTTGTCCTTTTCCAGGTTTCTGGGGGTTCTGATTACAAAATTTCCAAAATGGAGAATATTCATACATACATACATATAATCACGCCTCTTTCCCATAGAGGTAGGCTGAGACCGCCTCTTTCCCGTAGGGGTAGGCAGTGACCACTTCTTTCCACTTGCTACGATCCTCACATACATGTTTCGCTTCGCTCACTTTCATTCTTACCATCCATTCCTCCTCTTACATTCAACGTAGCGAAGTGGCTCTCCATGGGCCACTTTTCGCCTCCGCGAGAACGAGACGTGATGGGTGGCGAACCACATCGCCGCCATTTTGGATAATTAAATTATTTTTATGATTATCCATTGCGTTCTCACGGATTGGTGGAGAGGGTAAATATGCGATTTCTAGGTTAATAAGGGGTAGGAAATTTTCATTATTTTTGCAGTAAGATGCCGGTGCATTTAGTGTTTCTGAGATAGAAGCGACTATAGAAAAAAATATGGCAATGCTGTACTGAGAAACGAGAGGTGTATCAATCTATATAAAGGTTGGAAAATTCAAGATTTTCGAAAAAAAATTTCTCCCATCATGAAGAAAATATTATGTTGCGTGGTTCCTAAGGGGGGCGAAATTTTCATTATTTTTTCAATGGGATGCACCGTTTCCGAGATAGAATCAATTTTATAAAAAAAGAAGTAAATGCTGTACATTGAGATACGACGGATGTATAAATCTATAGGGAATGTTGGAAAATTCAGGATTTTCGATTTTTTTTGTCTCCCATCATGAAGAAAATATGATGTTGCGGGATTCCTAAGGGGGACGAAATTTTCATTATTTTTTCAGTAGGATGCACCGTTTCCGAGATAGAATCAATTTTATAAAAAAAGAAGTAAATGCTGTACATTGAGATACGACGGATGTATAAATCTAAAGAAATGTTGGAAAATTCAGGATTTTCAAAAAAAATTCTCCCATCGTGAAGAAAATATGATGTTGCGAGGCTTCTAAGGGGGACGAAATTTTCATTATTTTTTCAATAGGAGGCACCGTTTCCGAGATAGAATCAATTTTATATAAAAAAAATGTAAATGCTGTACATTGAGATACGACGGTTGTATCAATCTATATAAATGTTGGAAAATTCAGGATTTTCGAATTTTTTTTCTCCCATCAATGAAGAAAATATGATGTTGCGGAGTTCCTAAGGGGGAGGTAATTTTCATTATTTTTCATGTAGGATGCACCATTCCTGAGATAGAAGCGATTATAGAAAAAGATATATATGGCAATGATCTACTTTGAGATATGAACGATGTATAAAGCTATAGAAATTTTGAAAAATTTAGGATTTTCAAATTTCTTTTTCTTCCATCATGAAGGAAATTTAAAATGGGTTATCCATTTTTTGTAATTAGCACCCCCAGAAACCAACAAAAGGACATCCATATTATTTTTATAAAATTAAGTATGTCCGCCATATTGGAATTTCAAAACGAATGTCATTTTCGCATCCAGCACCCCCAAAAATCTGGTAAATTGACACCTATATCGATTTGACGAAAAATTAATATCCGCCATTTTTAAATTTCAAAATGAATCTACACAATATCTACACCCCTTAAACCGAGAAATATTAAAAATTGGGAATTTTGTACGCCCCTTTATGGTTTTTTTATGTACGCTCGTTTCGCTGCTTGTATGTTTTTTGAGTTACCTATATCAGGGAAAATATATGTGCCTAATCTTAAATTAAATGTGTACACTCAAATTGTCACCAAGATGGTTATTTGTTCGCTAAAATAATATCTGTCTGCCAGTTTGGAATATTCAGTGGTATTATTTAGTCACCAGATTAGTAATTTTTTGTTCCTTACATTCTTTCGCCAACTTGGTAATTTAGTATTCAATATTGGGTATTTTCACATCCAAAATTGAATTGTTTTGTCGCAAGTTTAAATACATGCCTTTTAGTATTATGTATTGTTTTGTAGTTGCGACACTTACCTTTTGGCACGTGGATAAAATCAATACTAAATCGCCGTCTTGTAAAATTTCACTTTTAGTAATAAATATTGTTCTTATTTGCGACACTCACGCCCCCATCCAAGTGCCAAAAGATCCTTGTCCGACTGTATGAAAATTTGTTTTGTCAAATGTTCGTCATAGCCTATCTTTAGTTTTGAAATCTTTGTTTCGCATACTATTGTGTAAAATTTAGGCGTGCGTATGTTAGTGAGTGTAGTGTGTCTATTTGTTATGTAAGGCGAGCATTATAGGTCGCGCGCTAAATCTGAGCGGTCTGCGGTGTACGGTGTAACCCGATACCCACGGCCTTTACTTACACTTTCAAATAACTCTAGGTATACCTGCGGTTTTGTCTGTAGCGCCATACAGTATTTGGGTATAAAAATAAACAAAAGTCAAAAATCATTCACTAAAAACACATCACATTTTAGGCGCCATCACGCCATGTTGGAAGTTGAATTGTTCAAAATCAACTACAGATATTTTGTGCCTATGATCTTCTGCTTATTGTAAAGACATTTAGGCAGAAAATGATTTAAATAAATTTACTATGTACATAAAATTACAGTATCTACGCTCTTTCCAGCGCTGTTAAGGTCATTGATGATTGATCTCAATATTTGCAAAAAACATCACACATATTTTAAGCAAAGTATCTGCTTCTTTAAATCAGCTGTTCCTGTAAGGTATAGTAGATTATTATTAGCCTAGGGTTGAAAAGAATCAATTCCCGAGGTAGTTAGACTATAGTCCGAGTAGGAATTCATTCTTTTACCCGTGGCATACACTCTACTTTTCATTTAGAATATATGGAAAATAAACCTAAATTCAATTCAAATCTTAGCACAAAAGTCCGTCACAAATACATACTAGTACATAACAGATTTTAGTATCTCGCTAATTTGTGTTGACTTTTTAATTTTTAAATATGGAACTTGCCGCTCGCCGCGTAATAGGCAAGTGGACTGATTTTTTTTTATTGCATAAATGTAATTTGTATAAAAAAAATTTTATACAAATCACTATAGGTACCTACCTTAGAAAATATTGACTTTTGATCACAGTTCTACAATATACATACATACATACTTATATTGCCAAAACCCTTCCTTTTGCCGTAGTCGGGTAATGAAATAGGCATATGCAGTATTGATAGAGGATGAAATCTAAGTATAGTAATCTTAAAATGCTACTTTCTACTATACTATTCTACTAATATTATAAACTAGCTTTTGCCCGCGACTTCGTCCGCGTGGAACAATACTTTGGCATATCGCTGAAATTTACCCGCGACTTTATTTAAGACTAACGAAAGCGGAATCCTATTTTTTTAAACGGAACCCTAAAATAAAAGTAGCCTATGTTAGACCCTATAACATCAGCTATCTGCTAGTGAAAGTCCCGTGAAAATCGGTCCAGCCATTTCAGAGATTAGTCGGAACAAACAGACAGACAGACCGACTGACAGACAGACAGACGGACAGACAAAAATTAAAAAAAATGTATTTTATTGTAAGTACCGAATATACTTTCAGATTCATTATGTAAAAAGCTGTTAATTTGAAGTTACAAACAGACACTTAAATTGTATTTAACTGTATAGATGTATAGATATTATAATGTATTATATTTTAAGATATTATCAATTTGATGTTTATAAAATAACTAAACTATTTAACTAAACTAAACTAAACTAAACTAAACTAAACTAAACATTAACCCGCAGCGCACCCCGCCTTGGTGACGCCCACTTCGCAACGGGCCGTGCAGCAGAAATCGTAATATTTTAATTTCGCCATAACTTCAAAACCAAACGTCCAATTTTAGTCATTCAAAGACCAAATATTATGTACAAAAACTGTACTTAGTGATGAAATAATTTATTTTGATAAGGATTAATAGCATGAGTAAAATAAACGCGTTTAAATGTAGTCCAAAAAAAATTCAAGATTTCTAAATAAAAAAATGGTTGTTCTGCCTCACTCGACATAGATAGGTATAGTGTGTCGCGGACTTTTTTGTCGATATTTATAGGATCTACAATTAATTAGAACATTTTATGGTTCTATCTTTTATAGTTAAGGCAGCGTACGCAAAATAAGTAACTTTTCTGGTTGATTTTTTACACCTTGTGTCCGAAAAACCCAAATATCTTACGGAACCCTATTTTTTTCCAAAATAAAATTTAGCCTATGTTACTCGTGGATAATGTAGCTTTCGAATGGTGAAAGAATTTTTGAAATCGGTCCAGTACTTTTTGAGCCTATTCATTACAAACAAACAAACAAACAAACATACAAACAAAGTTTTCCTCTTTATAATATTAGTGTAGATATGAAAGTTTGTGAGGATGTATAGATGGATGTTTGTTCCTCTTTCACGCGAAAACTACTGAACGGATACTGATGAAATTCGGTATGGTAGTAATTTGGGCCCTGGATTAAAACATAGGCTACTTTTTATCCCGAAAAGTACAGTGTTCCCGAGGGACATTATGTTTAAGCTTTGCAAGTAATTAAATTTTTATAAAAACAAAGATCATTATTTTTCCAAAAATGTACATAGGTATGGAACCTACCTAAAATTATATATCGAAAATTGGTTTATACAATCAAATTTTTTGTCTGTCTGTTTGTTCCAACATAAAGCGCCCTACACACGTAACACGTAAAGTTCAGACGGCCCATCGGGCTGCGTTCCAAACTGTGATCGGTGCGATTTGGTCCGCGAATCAAAATGTCTCCGCGGTTAGAATAGTAGTAATCTATATTTCTATACTAATATCTATACTAATATTATAAATACCTATTCCACGATACCCCACACGATGGGGTAGAGTGAAAAAATATTTTTCATCCCCACTTCACATGTATGGAGAGCCACCCCTAAAATATAAAATTATTATTTTTTTATGATCCCGAAACTGCACCAAATTTTATCAATTTATTTTCATAATTACAGGAGCTAGAGGCGCGGACAGACAGACAGACAGACGGACAGAGCGAAACTATAAAGGTTCCTTAAGTATTACGGAACCCTAAAAAAAGGGTTCCATTTATTCTCGTTCTGAGCAAACAATGTTGTAAGCAACGCCTAGTTTCATCTACATCTACACTAATATTATAAAGAGGAAAACTTTGTTTGTTTGTTTGTTTGTTTGTAATGAATAGGCTCAAAAAGTACTGGACCGATTTCAAAAATTCTTTCACCATTCGAAAGCTACATTATCCACGAGTAACATAGGCTAAATTTTATTTTGGAAAAAAATAGGGTTCCGTAAGATATTTGTGTTTTTCGGACACAAGGTGTAAAAAATCAACCAGAAAAGTTACTTATTTTGCGTACGCTGCCTAAACTATAAAAGATAGAACCATATAATGTTCTAATTAATAGGGAATATGCACGTATTTTTTTATTTATTTATATAGATCTATCTTGTTTGGTAAACCGTATGGTAAAATCAGTTTTTTGATATCATTAAAAATAACGAAGATATGAACGTTTAAAGTGGTCTATTAGACAGAGAGATCCGACGTGTATCGTGACGTCACATAACACGACTTTCATAGAAAGTTCATACTAAATTTCGTTTTGCTAGAAAGAGATAGATTACAAACTTTGACCGCTCATATCTTGCTCATTTATCAACAGATATTGAAAATGTTCTCGCCATTTTCTTTATTTTTCTGACTAGTATCATATTATTATATTTTAAGCTATTTTTATATTTTATGCATATTCCCTATTGTAGATCTTATAAATATCTACAAAAAAGTCCGCGACACACTATACCTATCCGAGTAAGGCACAACAACCATTTTTTTATTTAGAAATCTTGAATTTTTTTTAAACTAGGTACATTTAAACGCGTTTATTTTACGCATGTATTAATCCTTATCAAAATAAATTATTTCATCACTAAGTACAGTTTATGTAGATAATATTTGGTCTTTGAATGATTAAAATTGGACGTTTGGTTTTGAAGTTATGGCGAAATTAAAATATTACGATTTCTGCTGCACGGCCCGTTGCGAAGTGGGTGACATTCTGTAGTATTAGTATCAATATTGTACCCGTGCGAAGCCGGGGCGGGTCGCTAGTTATAATATAAGATTTTATCAGCTTAAACTATTCATACCTACTTAATTCAACACATTATTCAGATAAGTGTATAATTGTGTTGTTGAAATATTTTTGAATGTCAACTGGAAATTATTAGAACATAGGGTTTTTTTATTGGTTGCTAAATATAATAACGAGAATAGCAGACGATTATTGTTTTTATGTGTAAAATATTTAACTTATTAGGAAAAAATAATTCTTTAAAACGAGTCTTACTTATTGAATAAATCTAATAGTAAATAACAGTTATGATGAGTGAAGAAAATTATATTTTTTAAATAAATTAATGCGAAAAAGTATAATAAAAAGTAGCCTATGTCTTTTCCCGTGGCTTATTCTATATCTGTGCCAAATTTCATCAAAATCGGTCCAGTAGTTACAGAGCCTATACGATGCAAACAAACAAACAAACAAACCTATTCTCTTTATTATATTAGTAAGTATAGACAATATTCTGGAACTCAAAGAAATATGATTTCACACGAAAAAAAACCAGAGACGAATCCTGAATATATAAAATAATTAGTTTTTTAAGGTAATAAAACCAGACTAGCAAAGTGTAAAGCAGCAAGTATAATTTTTTTTAATCTATTACTATTTTATTCAAATTAAACAAAAATGAAATTCTTGTGAAATTTTTTTGAAAGATTTTGGCCGAATTGTTATTATATATTATTATTTTACAATAATTATCTCAAAACAAGCTTTTATGTTTTGCGAACGAGATCAACTTTTTTTGTGTACGCAATCACAGAATAAATAATAGTACAAGTAGGCAACGCAATTAAAAATTAATACTAATTTGACTTAGGTATCTTTTTTAATCTATGCAAATAATGATTATTTAGTCAAAAATGTATTTATTTTTATATTTTTCTTATAATATTATGGTTACCTATATAGAATTTTTTCTTTGAAGTTGTTTTCCGACCAGAGTGGACATAAAAATAAAATAAAAACGGATTTCCATCTTAAAAACTAAAATATGCAAAACGCACAAAAAGTTTTTCTGTTCACTCTTCTTCTTCTTAACTTATAAGTCGCTGCCAACTGCTAGCCCATGATGTAGGTAAGACGGTGATGACCGATGATGATGATGATTATTGGCATATGCTTAAAGTACTTTGCTTGAGGTAGTTAAAAAAAGTCGAAATCTTAAAGTGTTTAGGTACTTAATTTCTTATGGATCCCTTGGGTGTCATGGTAATGAATAATGATGATGACGGTGGTAATGATGATGAGTGTCTGTGGATATACTTGAAGTAACTTAAGCAAAAGAAAATGTTAAACCCGTATCTTTTAAGACTGAGGAGTTCCTGTATACCTGAGTGAGGGTATACCTTCACACAGATCTTCCGATTTGGTAGTATCTGCTTGAACTACTCCAAAAAGATTCAAAATCACGATATATATGTCTGTATAAATTTTGAAGGGTTCTCTCGATTCGTCATGGATCCCATCATCAGGTCTACTATTTGGTGACAACGTGGTCAACTTCGAAGTAAACCCTTTACAAAAAAGTCTTCAAAATTGATTCATAGGTGGCGGAGCAATCGCATAACATATATACAAAAATAACGTAACCAAGAGCATGTTAGGAGTTAGGACATATCAAAGGAGGGTTCCGTAACTAACAATGCCTTATAGTACTGTAACATTCCAACCTCTATTTTAAAAACGATTGACAAAACGATTGAAAAAAAACCTGAGACAATATTTATTGTAAATTTTATGATCTACAACTACCTATTAGATTATATTTAAATCATTACACGCAGGAATCGAAGCAATCACGAAAAAACATTTTTTTACATTTGACGCAGACGCCAGATACGAGATTATATTATGAGACTTTTGAGGGTATATTTAGAACGCCAAAATTAAGGTATACGAGTTTCCAGTTTGTAAGCTCTTATAATATAAGTTTTACGTTAATTTTATTGAACTATTATGTTTTTTTTGCTACAAAATATCAAAGCAGTAACCGGCACTACATTTTATCTATGTTAATAATACACTTAACGATTTAATATATGATTAATAGTTTTATAAAATGAAACGTTAAAAATAAGATAATAATATTTTTTCAATATGAATATTATTAAGCATTTTCCTTTAAATCCTTTAAAATTTATATTAATTAGGTTGTTGCCACACTTAGCTACTCTACAATGTACATGATGCTACGATTATTATTATAATTGATCATTATGTAGATTGCCATTATCCGTAATTTAATATATTAATTGGTGCTATCAGAGGCTTATGCAACACTGAATAATATTAATCCTATACCGAACATCTAATCTTAATTTAAAATTATGTACGTAAAAAAATTAACGCAAATAAGCGCAACGTAGTGTGTCGTTACGTCGTCACGCTACGTGCTACGTGTCATAACACTGGTGCTACGTGTTGTAACGCTACGTGCTACGTGTCATAACGCTGGTGCTACGTGTGGTAACGCTACGTGCTACGTGTCATAACGCTGGTGCTACGTGTGGTAACGCTACGTGCTACGTGTCATAACGCTGGTGCTTCGTGTCGTAACGCTACGTGCTACGTGTCATAACGCTGGTGCTACGTGTCGTAATGCTATTTGCTACGTGTCATAACGCTGGTGCTTCGTGTCGTAACGCTACGTGCTACGTGTCATAACGCTGGTGCTACGTGTCGTAATGCTACGTGCTACGTGTCATAACGCTGATGCTACGTGTCGTAATGCTATTTGCTACGTGTCATAACGCTGGTGCTACGTGTCGTAACGCTACGTGCTACGTGTCATAACGCTGGTGCTACGTGTCGTAATGCTATGTGCTACGTGTCATAACGCTGGTGCTATGTGTCGTAACGCTACGTGCTACGTGTCATAACGCTGGTGCTACGTGTCGTAATGCTATGTGCTACGTGTCATAACGCTGGTGCTACGTGTCGTAACGCTACGTGCTACGTGTCATAACGCTGGTGCTACGTGTCGTAATGCTATGTGCTACGTGTCATAACGCTGGTGCTTCGTGTCGTAATGCTACGTGCTACGTGTCATAACACTGGTGCTACGTGTCGTAATGCTACGTGCTACGTGTCATAACGCTGGTGCTACGTGTCGTAACGCTACGTGCTACGTGTCATAACGCTGGTGCTACGTGTCGTAATGCTATGTGCTACGTGTCATAACGCTGGTGCTACGTGTCGTAACGCTACGTGCTACGTGTCATAACGCTGGTGCTACGTGTCGTAATGCTATGTGCTACGTGTCATAACGCTGGTGCTACGTGTCGTAACGCTACGTGCTACGTGTCATAACGCTGGTGCTACGTGTCGTAATGCTATGTGCTACGTGTCATGACGCTGGTGCTACGTGTCGTAATGCTATGTGCTACGTGTCGTAACGCTACGTGCTACGTTACAACACGCTACGACACGTAGCATTTAACGTTATCACACGTGGTACGTAGGTAGTGTTATGACACGTAGCACGTAGCTTTACGACACGTAGCACGTAGCATTTTGAGATGTAGCGCTACGTTGCGCTGCATGCAGCTTAATTTCACTCAAAAATCATAGTCCTTACTTTATTGAAAATATAATATTTAAAATTCTCGTTTAACCAAACTCCGACACGAGCTGACTGATTCAAAATTATGAAATCTGTGTATAATATATTTCATATTAGTACATAGTTAGTATTCATCATCATCATCATAATCAGCCTATCGCCGTCCACTGCTGAACGTAGGCCTCCCCCAATGAGCGCCAACCATCCCGATCTTGGGCAGCCCTCATCCATCCGCTGCCAGCCACCTTCTTTAAATCGTCGGTCCATCGTGCCGCAGGACGTCCTACACTACGTTTGCTTAAGCGTGGTCTCCACTCTAATACTTGTCTGCTCCATCGATTGTCTGTCCGTCTGCAGACATGGCCGGCCCACTTCCACTTCAGCGTGCTAATTCGTTGAGCAATGTCGGTGACTTTAGTTCTCTGGCGAATAACGTCGTTACGTATTTTATCCACCAGAGATACCCTTAACATTGCTCTTTCCATCGCACGCTGAGCAACTTTAAACTTATGAACCAAGCCTACGGTGAGTGTCCACGTTTCGGCTCCGTATGTCATTACCGGTAGAACGCATTGATCAAAGACCCTAGTCTTAAGGGATTGTGGGATCGACGATTCAAAGATGTTAGTATTAGAGTAAAATTATACAAAGGTAGTTTCTTTTTGTCCTCAGGAGCTGTCATCAAACATACTATACGTAGACAGCGGGCTGACATGGCCAAAGGGGGATCCCGTCCATGGGGAGCTGGAGGAAGTGCTCGGCAGCACTCCCTCGTCCAGACCCTGCTCGCTGGTGTGGAGGGATGTCACTGTGCACATCAAGCTGAAGGATGGGAAGCTTAAACGCCTGGTTAATAGCGGTAAGTAAACGGACAAGTAAAACTTCGGATATGTGCAGTTGTCAGAGATTTCCAATATTTTTCTTGTGTTTACCTTGACTAGGGGTCGTCCATTAATCACGCGATGCCTAAAGGGGGAGGGGGGGGGGGTCCGAAAAAAAAATCACCAAGTATCACCAAGGGGAGGAGGGGGTATAAGGAGACATCACGTGTATTAATTTTCGAATCTAGTCTATGCATACCGAAATTATTATCGGTTGTAGATTCGTAGTGTTGTTTATACTTACAAAACAAATGACTCGTATAGTTTTAAATTGATTAAATTATTCGATTAAATTGTTTTTTAAGTTAAAATTCTTTAAACATCACCTGCTTACTATGTAAAAAAATACACGTGATCTTAGGTGGGGGAGGGGGGGGGGTATTATAAAACCTCACCACGTATCACCAGGGGGAGGGGAGAGGTCTGAAAAGTTGTTAAAAACATCACGTGATTAATGGACGGCCCCCTATAGTCTATACCAGGCATGACCAATGTGCGCCCGTGCGGGTCAGCTTCCGCATGCGGCCCGCGGGCCCTTGCCATGCGGCTCCAGAGCTAATTTTGCGGTAGACTCTGTAATCGATGGATCGCCTTTTTAAAATCGTCGTGTACACCTGCGCTTATGACAATATTTTGTAATGTTTGAAAAACATTGATTTTAGGTGTTTGTGGAGGAATTGTATATGTGCCTTAGGGTTTACTAAAATCAAAAAAAAACACTCATTCTTGAACAGGTCGGTTATACCTGGTCTATACTGTTGTTGACTTGTAGAATTTTGTTGTAACGTAGTTTAATGACATTTTAACATGATAAATGTTTACAAACTACGCTTTTGTTGCAGTCAGTGGCATAGCCAAGCCGGGCACGCTGATCGCACTAATGGGACCGAGGTAAATATTATGCTTTCTTCTACTTTTGTCTCACCAATATCAGCCTTTTACCGTTCTCTACGGAACGAATGCCTCTCCCATTAACGCCAAGTATGTGATTTTCAAAAGTACAATAAAAACATTATTTTTTGCAGTGGAGCTGGTAAAACTACGCTCATGTCATCTTTAGCCCACAGAACCCCAGGTAAAATATTTCTTGATTAGTTTTTTGTCACATTTTTATCGAAATAAAGCCTCGTCCAGACTACTCGCGAAGTCGGCCGAAGTTGGCCGAATAATACAGTGTGGGCACGCATTTCGCTTCGCCTTTTCGTACTTCGGCTTACTTCGCGGAGCACTTCCTCCGCCTACTTCGCAAGTAGTCTGGACGAGGTGTAAGACTGGGACTCCCGAAATCCGGAACGCCGTGCCGGTGATAATTCAGAGCAGTACAATTGTAATTTGTAACCCTGAACTAATACAATAGAGTTGAAAATCGACCAGATGAGTGTCGAGACAAATATCAATGTTATATTATATGACAGCTCGACACTCGACACTTCCATTTTCAACTCTAATATAGTAGCGCAGAGTTTTATCTTCAATACTCTGAATTCTCCCGGATCCGACGGATTTCGGATCATATAGCCCCAGCCTAATACCTACGTTAGAACTGTACATTTTTACTTTTATTCAGCGGGGACGATAGTGGACGGCGACATCGCGATGAACGGCATGAAGGTGGGGGGGTTTATGCACCGGGAGAGCGGCTACATGCACCAGGACGACCTGTTCGTCGAGAACCTCACCGTCATAGAGCACCTCAGTATCATGGTGAGTGTTTTATACATTCTTGTCCTGTGTCCACTCTACAGAAAGGGTCCAACGGCACGCGTGTGATACGCGCGTCAATGGACGCCGTAAGACGCCCGGCCGCTAGTGTCTCCACTCGAACGTAAGCGAAATAGTGGAAGCCCCCAAACATGAACGTAAAAAAAGGCGGACACCGCTTCAGTAATAATAATAGTGAAGCAATCAAAGTAAGACGGCCGTATCGAAGCGACACGTGCCGCACGCACACATTCACAGCAAAGTAAGACGATCGGCCGCCAGAACGCCAATGGCAATTATCCGCAAATCTCACACAAACGTAAGTCGCCGCCATTGTTGGGCTTCACTCAATGCTTAGCTCACCTTCCGTCCACCTTTTTTTTACGTCCATGTCCCCAAAGGGAGATCTCCGACCGAGAGGGTGGTATGCTCTGTCAGGCCGAAGCCCACTGAGCATTTTGGTATATGTAGCGCCGTACTGAAATATCTTCGATAGCGCAATTCAGGACTGTGCGCTGATTGGTCGCGGCACTAACTTTGCGCCAATTATGACAATTGCAATTATTCGACGGGGGTCTGATTTGACCGGTCCACGCGCTAGAGTCAAAGAATATATATTACTAACGTACTAGAGTCGAGCTATCTTGGCTATTCTGATTTAATCTGAACGCACGATACATTAATTTTATGTCACTTTAAAAGTATGTTAATATTTGAAGAATTGAGGAAAAAGATCCCATAATTTATTACTTTATTAAACTACTAAATGTTGCCCGCGACATCGTGCGTGCAAAAGTTAATTTCGCAGAAACCATACATTTTCTGCAATAAAAAGTAGCCTATGTCCTTCCCCTTGGTCTCTCTACATCTATGCCAAATTTCATAATAACGGGTCAGTAGTTTCGGAGCCTATTCAATGCAAACAAACAAATAAACTTTTCCTCTTTATTACATTAATATAGTTACAAGGAGAATTTTACAGAAATTTATAAATCATTATTATATACATACTTATATAGACAATAGACAATTTTATTTCTTTCAGTAGTTTCGCTACGTCGCGTCGTTTTGCTACGACCTACGAGTCACGACGCTACCGTTTTCTCGTAACCAAACTTACTCGTAACAAACATTATGCTAAACTTGCAACTTTATTTTTATCGGCCATATTTAACTAATGGAAACTTTTGGAATGAATTGATATAACTAAGTAATGATCAATTTTATAAAGTGAAAGGCAATAATAAAAACAAAAAATACTTACCTACAAATGCCTTGAAAATAAATATAGTGCATTCGAAGATATAAATAACTAACCTAACCTAACCTAAACACAAAAAAACTGAATCTCTCGTTGATATTAATAGATAAGTACTTTTTGTTGTTTTACCTAGTATTGCATTTCAATAATTTTTCTTTTTAGACAGAACCCGTCGGCATTTTTTTACTTCTTCATTTGTTTAGTATCTTTTAATTTACATACTTCAGCACTGATTCGGATTCGATTGTAATCGTATAATATGACAAACAGGTTCGGCGGCATACGCTTTTAATGGATTTAAATGGAGGGTTCTAAAACATCTAAAAACTGACCGGTATTTTAAGTGGTGAAATTAACATAACATATTATAAAATAGTTTTAGGGTTCTGTGTTCAAACTACATGCTATAAAATCATTCATGGTTATTCTTCTATAAATTATACTTTATTAGGAATCCGTGCCCAAAGGGCTTTCGCTAAGGCTCAGATGACTGCCCATCCGTCTGACTGTATGTTTGTCAGGCTGTACCTCATGAGTGGTGATAGCTAGACAGTAAACGTTTTCTCAGACGACGTAAGTATATACCTGTTGCCGCTTTTACAAGGAATACTAAAAAGTAAAAACAGGCAAAAAATAAATATTTAGAATAAGAAAGCAATAGGTAGTTAGACACTTGAAATATAGACAGAATATTTAGTTGCATGTTGATTTTAAAAATAAAGCTATTTATTTTTAAAATTAACATTTTATTAATTATCAAAATAAAAAAATAATTAAAGTGATATTTTGCCGTTTATGCTCGGTATTAATACTAGTACTCGATACTAATATTAATAGTACTAATAGTTGTAGAGATAATAAAGGGAACCCTACGTGCGGGAGTCTGTCACGCACTTGGCTGGTTTCATTGAATTGTTTTTTTCTAAAACAATTTAAATAATAATTAATACTTTTTAATAAATGCAAAATACGAATATTTATTTGGCATTGTTAAAATATGTATTTATAAAAACATAGCTAGTTAAACTACTTCTGATTGAAAGTTTATGTAATGAAGAATGTTCACTAATTTTGAATTTTAGCTTAATGTATTCTCTGTCAAAAATAAAAAAATAGATGTGAAAGAATTATTTTGATACGTCAATTAATTTCCAAGTTATAGAATTTAAAGTGAGCTCGCGCGGGGCAACGAATTTACGCGAACTTTGAATGATTGTAAAATTTAAACTACTAGGTATTTTTAAATAAAACAAAAACTAGTGTATTTGTATATATAAAAGCTTTACTGTAACGAATTTTCAAGTGATTTTACATACCTATGAACATACCTCATTGTAGAATTAAAAATTATAATAAAACATAATTTCTATTATACCAAAATTCTCGTGAAAACCGTACATTTTGCCGCGATAAAAAGAAGTTCCCCATGGTCTACTCTATATATGTGCCAAATTTCATCAAAATCGGTCCAGTAGCATTCAATGCAGACAAACATACGAACAATAAAATCTTTCTTTATAATATTATTGTAGATCACGGAAAATAATCATGATTGAAAATAAACTATGTATATGTATTTAAATGCTAATATAATATAACGACATATTAAATTATAAATTATATATTAATCCATTCGTAATTCGTATAATAAAAGCAAGTAATTAATTCCCTAAAACATAAGAAACCAATTACCTGTCAGAACTGTTAATCAACTATGACAGCGTTCATTTTAGGGTCCTTTTTGTATTTACAGTTGGTTCAGTATAATTGATTGTGGTTGAAAATTTTTAGTTTATTTTTACAATATTTGTCTTGATAGGTAAAATCTTATACTGAGATTAGTGATTTCGTAGGAAATTAAAATCAACTAAGTAAAATTTGGCATTGATATCTAGTATCTATACAAATAAATAAAATTTACAGCTTTTCACTAAATGCATATAAGATTATATAATGTGGTACTTACAATAAAAAATCAATATAGATTTTTTTTCCTGTCCGTCTGTCTGTTTGTTCAGGTTAATCTCTGAAACGGCTGGACCGATTTTCACGGGACTTTCACTGGCAGATATACCTAGCTGATGTTTTAGGGATTAACTGAGGCCATTTTTATATTAGGATTCCGTAAAAAAATAGGATTCTATTTTGTTTATTTCATTTTCTAATTTTAATTTTGAATTGCAATTTAAACTAAATCAAAATGATAATATACAATTTTAAATGAAAAACTTATTAGCTAAATGAATATTGCAGTAAAACTTTATCAAAAAAGTTTGTGTAATATTCATCTCGACTTCATCTGTTATTACCTACTACTAGTACTACTACTAGTTAGTACTAGTGGATGGATGGATGGATGTCGATGATCCCTTTCACGCAAAACTACTGAACGGACTTTGATGAAATTTGGTATGGTAGTAGCTTGAGCTCTGGATTAAAACATAGGTCACTGCTTATCCCAAAAAAGTACAGTATTCCCGTGGGATACTGTTTTTATGAGGGCGGGCAACAGCTAGTCTTCTAATAAGTGACGGGTAGCTTATTCGGAAGTATTGTCGCTGCTTATTTCACATCGAGCGACACTAGACAGAGAAAAAACATCCAAATAAGCTATTTCAAACTTATCAGTATATTGTGAAACAGGCCCTTAATCTTATTTTAACAATATGCAATCGGACTATTTTTTTTTTGATTGCATAAATGAATAATACTCTTAAATATAAGTAACTTCTCAGAAGAAACCGTATATCAAAAGTCAATATTTCAAAGGTACAGGGATTTGAAAAAAAAATTACGCGAGCCTCCTAAAAACGCTCCATACTAAAGTCGACCTACAAATGACGTCACTTGTAGGTTATAAGTAGTATATGAAGTATATGGCCGCCGGAATATATTTGTATCTAAATATCTCCCATATTTAGATACATCTCCCATATTTAGATATATTTAAGCGTTTAAGTTCATACTTACCATAATGAATGTTTTTATGATGTGAGTAAACTAATGATGTAGGTTTTGTTTACCAATTTCGCAAAAAAAAAAAATTATTTTGGTACTTTTTAAGTGTATTTAATTAGTAAACTATATATAAAATAATATATTTTTTTACATTTATTAAGTAGTAATGCCTCTATATTTCTGAATATTATATCAACGAAACTACATATTTCAAATGTAGTCCGATCCCCTATTGGCGAATAAATTATTCAACAATTAACTTTAATATTCTCCTTCCTAAGACGTATTGTTTTTCCTCAATCCGTGTCGAATTCATGTTATTACAATGAGATGATATAAATAAAGATTTTATTGTTTTAAATTAAATATAAATATTCATAAAAATGATGTACTTACTCCAATATGATGTTGTCGATACTTCGACGATGAGATCTTTATCTTAATAGATTAGATATAGATCTTGTTTTCGGTGTTCACTAATCGTTTACAATCTATTAGCTTTGATGATGGCCGAGATATCGGAGATAAGCTTTAGATGATTATATAAGAATGATGTTCAATGGGCAATCGAATGTAATTAAGATATACATAGACGCATATAATATTATAGACGAGGCATATTGAGGCAAAAAGTGTCTCCAGGAAAATGGCCCCACTTTTGATATTTTTGGGGCGATTTTGACGTTTTATGCCGCGTCCGCACGTTTGCCACTTGCCGCAAACTCCAAACCTCCACAAACGCTTGACTTGGGAATCAAACGTCGCCATCCGCACGCTTGCGAGTGAGTTACGGCGTTGCCATTTGGCAACTTTGGTTGCCATTTTGGCAACATTTGACCCTTCGTGGCAACCAAATGGCAACCAGGCTCGAATGGCAACTATTTGGCAACTTTTAGACTTGTCGCGCGATCATAAGTAAAAAAATATCTTTCGCAGAACTGAACGCATCGAATTAAACAAAATCAAAATCTTGAACACATTTTTATTCCCAAATGAAAACTATTCATAATTAGTAGATAAACAAATTGTACCCTTATTTTTACAACCAAAAGGTCTTTTAAGTGAAACTAGAGATAAAAGTAATTTTAAGAAAACTCTAAAACAAAAATTGAAGAAAGTGTGTGTCTGTGAGCAGTGTGTAGTGCAGTGCAAAGGAAGTTTTTTTTTCCGTGGTTTTCTAATAATAAATAATAATAAGCAATAAACAGTACCTAATCAAATCAAATCAATATGTATAAATATTTTTATATTAACAAAATAAAAACGAAAATCTAAGATTCACAAAAATTGGATGTTATTGGTTTTACCCCGTTTTGCAAAAATCTAATTCTCATCAGATCTTGACGTTCTGACTGTTCTGAGGTCATTAGGAAGCTTCCCTGACTACTCCCGCGAGAATGTCACCATGTATGTGTGTGTATGTATGTATGTGTGTGTGTGTGTGTGTGTATGTAAACTTATTATAACTTTTGAACGGTTTAACCGATTCCATTGCGGCTAGAGCCTTGGCCAAACTTAAATTTTGAATACAATTTGGACCGATTCGGACCAATAGATTTCAGTAAATTCTTCAGTCAGACAATTCTTTCAAAGGACATAAAAACTGCATCGATTGCAATCGCGTGAAAATTGGTTGATTCATTCCAAAGTTATGACAATTTAAAAAAATAGTGTTTTATTAAAAGAGATGTTCAAGAAATGTATGAGCCCTGGGCCAGCCCTACATACAGTTTATGTAAATATAGCTACATAATATAGTAACCGTTTCCTATTATTTATTTTATTTAATTTCACTTCGTTTCCATGTACATTTAAATTAACTTCGTCAAGGAGAGCAACACAAAGTAAAATAAAACATGGCGGATCAGATCAGAAATAACTAAAGAATGTCATTTTGTCAATGACATGACTTTTCACAAAGAAAGACGTATGACATTCAAGACGACGTCTCTTCGTAAAACTGTCTACTACGTCAAAAGTCAAGTCAAAACAACTGTCATGACCGCCCTAAAAATAGTGTTCTCGCAATAAAAAACAATTCAAATAATCATTTTTGTACGCATGTACCCTTCTTCAATTTTTTTTTTCGTATTTTTATGATATTCCCATATTTTTTTCCTATTTACCAGAGGAGTGACTTTTCAAAACGGCTTATTTCGGGTTCCCAATTTTACTTATTTTTTTTAATGCCAATCGGGACTTTGTGTACACTCACATCGTATGACGTGAAGTATCCGGTTCGAAAGTACTTAAATCTCGAAGAAAACTGGCCATAGAAAATGCTTTCCGCAACAAAATAGCTTAATTCACGTTAATTCTCGGACCTACTAATTATGTTATGAGTTTTTTTCAAAATGGCTCATTTCTAGAACATTTTGTAGGGAAATTTTGTTAATACGTATCAAAAAGGCTTATTTCTAATCTGGTATCACAGGTTATTTTGGAGGGTTGAAACTTGAAAGATTGCTTTAGTATCTGGAAGTGGATCCGCAAATATATTTTTAAACATTGGCAACACTTTACATTTGACTACGGCCAATCAAAAAAATATTAAACGTCTCAGCCGAACAAGAAAATCGTAAGTAGTTTTCAGCAATGTATGAACGGCTCTCGTTTGAATTATTGTAATATAATCCTACTAGATACCTATTTCTTAACAATTAAATTTATTATTGCTTCAGGTTCATTGATAAGGATCCTTTGGGTTTAGAATTCAGGATTCCATGTCGGCACAAAGAGGGCAGTAAATATAAATGTAGTTCTTTCACTACGCGCCAAGTTCTAAAAAACCGTAGTGCGTTTTATGCTAACATGTCCAAAATTGATCAGGATACCTATCTTTGTAGATTATTACATTCGTATGAACCACAGGACAAAACCAAACCATCAAATAATATGAGAAAGAGAACTGTAAGCTGCAGTGCTGTTAGGAGTGCCAAAACAAAATGGCTTATTTCTTAGGTGTGCTGAAACAAAACATCTTATTTCTTGGAGTTTGCAACTAAATGGTTTATTTCCTTAAATCATATGATAATAACTCATAATTTAGAGTATTAAAAAAATATATACACTGTGAAACGATCTATTAACCTACCTAGAATATGTACATAAAAGTTTGTTACTAAAAATGTTCATGTATGAAAAGTTTTCGTATTTTTCTTGTTCCTGAAAAAAATGATTATACAGAAATAAGCCATTTTGAAAAGTCACTCCTCCTATGTAGTGTACATAGAACTGGCCCAAAATCAAACATCTCTTTTCATCAGACTTTTGAAAATTTTTAGAATCACTTTTAGAAAAAGAACTTTTAGAAGCGCTTAGCGGGAAGTTGCACGGATAGCTTTTAGGTCAACTGTTTTCCTAATTTTTTTGACAGTTTTTTTTTTCTAATGGCAACCTTTGGTTTGAGATGGCAACATTTGACCCTAAAAATGGCAACCTGGGATGAGTAGGCTCTGGCAACACTGGACTGAGTTAGTGTGTTCTGAACAGGCAAGCATGACGGACGTTGAGCTCGTATCGGCTATATTTGCTTTGAGTTATTTTATTGTAAAAACAACAGCCTCCGTGGTCTTGTGATTAGAGCTTGGCTCTCGACTCGGAGGTCGAAGGTTCGATTCCCGCACTGGGATTATGAGAGTAAAAGATAGTGTGCTTTTTTGTACTGCGCACACACTTGGGCACTATAAAAATACTCCTGCGTAACTGGCCTGGTTTCAATAAAATCAGCCACCGTCACCGAAATCGGTGTGAGGAGTTATTATTATTATTATTGTAAAAAAATACATTAATAAAAACAAACAAAAAAAACGGCAAAGAAGATGGTGGATTAAGTTACAAATTAACCGTATAATGGCTTATTCAATAATGTACTTAGCCACGCATCTGCTACTTTTTTCTCATAATAATAATAATATCTATGGACGTTTCACACCACGTCAATCTGGTCGCGTGGTAAGTTCTCGAAGAACTTGTGTTACGGGTACCAGATAACAGAAATATATTTAATACTTTTAAATTATACATGTCAACGTAAAATTGTAAAAACCGTTAGATTGTAAAATAACTAACGACATTGTAAAATATGTCGAAATATTTATAACTATATATTTATAATCTTACGAAAAATAATGTGTTATATTATAGGCAGAATATTCGCGTCCAAAGTCTATCGGCATTTTACAATTTCACTAGTTTTATTACAATCTAACGGTTTTTACAATTTTACGGTGACATATACATATTTAAGATTTTTATTGTAATTTGTATCTATCGGCATTTTACAATTTCACTAGTTTTATTACAATCTAACGGTTTTTACAATTTTACGGTGACATATACATATTTAATATTTTTATTGTATCTAAGTGTATTACTCTATATACACTTAGATTTTGATTTCACGGATCGAATTGTTTTTCTATCCGTGAAAACCTATTAATGGCTTTCTGTAATCTTATACTGACTCTTTTTATAATTTATATAAACTGTTGGTTTTCCAAAATAAATAAATAAATAGATATAATAATTATGCTTGTTTTTCGGGTCAAATGCATGGTTCAGCCTGATAACATTCGAGAAAAAACAAGATGTCTTATTTGACCAATCACCACTCATTTTGTGCGAGCGTAGGCACGTCCGCCCGTCTCCAGTACACAAACCAGACTGAGCGCGCGCAAACGTGTGGATGCATCGCAATTCGCAAGCGCTTGCGGCAAATTCCCTTTGATTTGTGTCAAAAAACCGACACTCGATCGGAACGGCTGCAAGCGCTTGCAAACCTTTTTTTTTTTTTTTTTTTGATATCGCAGGGGAAAGGTCGTTACGCCTTCCCCGGGAGGGGTATCCCGGGGATATGTGGGACTCCCGACGCGACTCGCCGGTTTACCCACTAAAACTGAACCTGCGGATTGCCATCAGCCGCTATAATGGGAAGTGTCCCGGATCTGTCTAACACAGGACACCCCCCGCGACCGGCCGGTCTACCTCTATAGGGACCGGACTTCCACCACAATTAGGGGCCACTCCGACAACCTGGAGTGTCCCCCTCGGCGCCGGGACTAGCCAAGCCGGGGAGGTTCCCATCCTCTCCCGGAGCCCCGGTTGGACAGGAGACTATTGGAGGAGGTTCGCATAGCGACGCCTCCTCGCTCCCGTCCTACGCCGGCGGAGCGGAACAGAGGATGGATCGTTCTCTCTGTCCCGCTCCGCGGCCTCTTTCTGCGAAATGACGGCTTCGCAGAAAGAGACCGCCGCCTGCCAGGCCTCATCGCTCTCGAGCATGCAGCGCACCACACTCGAGAGCGAGAGGTCCCGCCCAAGCACTGCCACGAGATCGTGGCGCTGCACGGCCCATCGGTCGCACACCTCAAGGGTGTGCTGGGCCGTGTCCTCCGCAGCGCCACAATGGTGGCAGGCTGGCGTAGGCTCCCTCCTGGAAGCGCTTGCAAACCTACACAAACCAAGGCAAACGCTCTATCCGCACGTTTGAATTTGTGAGAGCTTGTCGAGGTTTGGCAAACGTGCGGACGCGGCATGAAGTATGAAGAAAACAAGATGGCTGATATTTGAAGTAGGTATTACTAAAAACCAATATGGCGTAACTTTTTATTGTATGAAGATTTGTTCTGTCAAATGTACGTTGTACTTAGGCTTGTAGCCTGTCTTGAGTTTTGAAATCTTTGAAGATATATCAAAACGAATACTTATACCTACACCTGCTGTTCTTCTCACATAATACTACATCTTTAATCTTTGAGTAATATAATAAATAGCAACCTGTTTGCTCAAGTCTGGCGAACGAAAGTTGAACCTAAAGCTTTATCAAACTTTTCACATGGCAGCTCTATACGAACTTCAAAGCCAGGTTTTAACTTTTTTCGTGAAAGAGTAAAAAATGTTTATTTCACATTTTATTTATCATGTTAGTATAATATAATGAATTAATTATCAAGCAACACATCTGGGTCTTTTTTTATTTATTTTTCATTACAGGATTTCGAATGTTACCACAGTTCTTCTCGCCGGGTTAGTTCCCGAACTGGTGGTAGCCATCAAGAAGGGACATTTCCTTAAACGTTGCTTTGTAACCTATATGGAAATAATACTTTTTTGATTGAGTTAGACTATTTAAATTTGGCGCCATTGTCAGGTTCAACTCTAGTTTGCCAGACTAGGTGAAAAACACTGCATCGCGGGGTGGCAGATTTCCGTACAAGGAACCTCTAATTAAACGATTTTGTTATATTATATTGCTTAATATTTCAAGTAAAACTATTAGCTCGTATATTTTCAATTTTCGGATTAAAAGTGTCAAATAACGACACGAAAAGCCAGTGGCCTGTTATAAAGCCAGGCTTGTACTTAATAACGCTAAACCGTAAACACATTGATAGAGTTTGGTTAAATTAGATTAAAGATTTGTTTTGTTTAATAGACCGAAAGTAATGAAAAAAAAAATTACGAGTTATTTAGTGTTTGTCTAATAATTAATCCTTTGCAAACTTAATAAATACGAGTAGTAAATTTAGTTTTAGTAAGTGTCCTTTTTAGTTTTACTAAATTCATCAGAGAGTCAAGACCATTCATGTGAATAAGATTAGTTGCCAACTCGTAAATAGGCTAGACTGAGCAAGAGCGTGAACCTAAGCCTTCATAGTTCATACATCGAGGAGAGCACTAATTTATAACGTCAAAGTTCGCTACATTATGATGGACACTGTATTCAAATTGTTCTGTTTAGGCCAGACTTCGGATGGACAAACGCACAACCTCAACGGCACGGAAGCGGAGGATCAACCAACTCCTGCGCCAACTATCCCTGTATGGCACTCGACACACGCGCATCGGCGGACTGGACGGCACCAAGACTCTGTCGGGAGGCGAGAGGAAACGACTGTCTTTTGCGACTGAGGTGAGTTCAAAATGACATTTAATTCTGCAATCAAATTAATGCAATGCCAGGGAAGTCGTAAGGAAAAACAGCAATGATTAAGCCACTATTTCACCTAATTTCTTTAAACATGCTTAACAAAAACTTTTCTACTAACTTTTCTCTCATTTCATGTTAGAACGGGACAGATAGAACGGAAACCGTAGCACAGCGTTAAACGTCATTTTAATAAGTTGGTGAAATTGGGGCTACAGCTAGATGTAATTCCTAGTAGAACACAAATTGCAACCTCCTTTAAACTTCTCCAATTACTTTATAGCTCTTAACAAATCCGGGTCTCCTGTTTTGTGACGAGCCAACCACAGGCCTGGACTCGTCGTCCGCGCAAAAGCTGATAATGCTCCTCCGAGCCAATGCCGTCCAGGGCAAGACAGTGATATGCACCATCCACCAGCCGTCCTCGGAGCTGATGGCCATGTTTGACAAGCTGGTGCTGCTGGCAGAAGGAAGAGTAGCTTACGCGGGAGATTCAGATGGAGCGTTACAGTTTTTCGAAAGGTGAGATAGAATTTTTGTATTGTAATATTATAAGAGAACAATAGAAAACGCGATTTATTACAAGAATAGAGTGTGGGACACGGAATTTTGTAACTAGATCCTAGGTGAATTTCATGGTCAAATATAGAAACAAATGTAATAGACACCCGTGTTACAAATTGCAAGGCACTATAGTGAATGCGTGCGACTATTTTTACACTTCCGACAAGTGGTATAACCTCAGGGTCCTATATACACTGTCCCATCTCAAGGATTAAACTCGCTTCTGAAATTCTTTCTGAAACTAATTTCTATTTTTAAATCTAGGCTGAGAGTACTAGAAATACATAATATTATACAGTTGCATTAGATCGATTAGAAGATCTAGGGTAATGGCTGACCCTAATAGAACTTCCTGAGTCCAGTCTGTGGAACCCAAGGTCTTGGCTAACTACTGACTAGAGTTGTACTACAATGTTGTTACCAATTAGGGCTTGATTTGATTGCTTGTTGTTACAAATTATTCCATATGGACCTATTTATGTGTACATAGATTATGTTGTCGTGAAGATCTAGTCAACATATTATAAACCCCTATCTTATATTATGAGAACTATTTATCATACATCAGGAAAAAGAAGTACGTTCATATATTTTCCTTTTAGCTTAGGATACCACTGTCCAGTGACGTACAATCCAACAGACTACTTCATGAAGGTGCTAGCCTTGACACCCGGCTCAGAATTGGCTTCCAGACACGCGATCAAAAGCGTCTGCGATAGGTTCGCCGTGAGTGACGCTGCTAAAGAGCTGGACATGGAAATACATCTAGAATTCCACTTAATGGACCATGAGGATGAGGTGAGGATGAAGATGAATTTAGAAAAATAAATTTGACTAAAGTAACAAACCCAGACTGATTTAAGACAAAAAACATGTAAGTGTTGTTGTTGAACAATGACTAGAAGTAATAAATTAATTTCTTGCAGGAATCAAAGCGGCTAAAGAAGAACAACTACCAGCCTCCATTCTTTTTTACTAAACTAGTTTGGCTAATCTATAGATATCTATTGATTGTAGTAAGGGATCCACGGATACAAACTGTTAGGATATTCCAGAAATTGGTAAGTATTTTTGGACCAAAAGGACGCTTACACAGCAGTTCCCGCATAGCTGCTGAACTAGGATTTCTGTAACTTTTTTTAAAGTTAATTATTAGTTACCATTACATATTTTTGGTAGTGAATGATGCTCTAACAGACTCCGTGGTCTAGTGGTTAGAACATTGGCTCTCGACTTGGAGGTCGTGGGTTCGATTCCCTCATTGGAAGAACAAAAAAATGTTGTTTCCAAGTTTGGTTAGGACAATGCAGGCTGATCATCTGATTGTCTGACAAGAAAGATGATCTATGCGTCTGAACTCTGATGGGCATGAAAAAAGTCGGACCTGCGCCTCATCTCTCGTCAGTGTCGGTTATCCGTCCCAATGGATTACGAGAGTAAAGGAACAAAGAGTGCTCTTGTGTACTACCCACACACTTGGGCACTATAAAATTACTCCTGCGTAACTGGCCTGGTTTCAATGAAACCGGCCACCGTCACCGAAATCGGTGGGGAGTTATTATTAGTGAATGATGCTAACCTTCCAATTATTTCAGGCTATAGCAACAACAGCGGGACTGTGTTTCATAGGCTCAATCAGGATGACGCAAGCGGGTATCCAAGATGTACAGGGCGCTATATTCGTGATAGTCGCCGAGAATACTTTTATTCCCATGTACTCCGTGCTTCACATGTTCCCGGAGGAGTTTCCCATGCTACAGCGGGAGCTCAGCGCGGGGTTGTACACCGCGCCGGTGTATTACATCGCGAGGATGATCGCTCTTGTAAGTATAGAATACTTCCCATATACTCCGCGCTTCACATGTTCCCGGAGGAGTTTCCCATGCTACAGCAGGAACTAGCTTTAAAGTTATAGTAATGTATATAATATGTATATTAGCTATAAAATTATATTTTTTATCAATTTGTTAATTCTTTTAAGTGGTTTCTGATTGATCTATGTTAATTATTATTACAAATTCAAATATTTTTACGTGATGAATGCATGCTGAATGGCAAAACGCACGTGTGCCATAGTCACGTTTCAGCTGTTTTTAAATCCACATTCTGGATAATTATTATGTGTTAACTCGTGCCATTAGTGTGTCTTATTAAAAAAAAGTCAGTCTAAAAAAAACCTGTTTGTTCTTTGTATAAACTTAATGGAAGGGTAAAATGATCTTAGCAGTATGTGTATGTATATCGCCTCTTTACAAGAATAACGTGGTATTTTTAAAACCACAACTTTACAGGAAAGCAATTTCAAACAATTAAGTGTTGATAAATTTTAAAATATTGATAATTTTACTATAAAAAAAAAAAAAATTGTTGCAGCAATTCATATTCTTTCTAAAAATAAGAAAAAGAAAGCCCAGTTCAATCTGAAATAAGTAAAAAAAGTGGTTTAAAAAAAAACAGAAACACATGTCACGTTATTAATGAAAATATGACACAAAATGCTTGTTACATATTGATATATCACATTTAAGGTGTTAAATATAGGTGGAAGCCTGTGTGACAAGTTAAATAAAACACTCTTTCAAAATAAAGATATTGTATTTTAAAAATACAAATTTACCAAAACAATGGCTTACCTAAAATTAGTTTAAGGCACAATAATTAATAAGAGATCACAATCAATCATATGGTACTAAGTACTCGCTTTAATTAAAATTAAAGAAAACTAAAAGTGTACTCCCATACAAACAAAACAAAAAAAAAATTAAATGGTCTGTGTTTTAAAGTTTAGTTAAATCGTGTCATTTATCCAGTGAAGTCGCAGTTTTGAATTTTGCTCTGAACATTTTGAATTTTAATGTGACAAAGATTTTTGTTGTTATTGTGGTTAATAAACACCTAAGAACCCCTAAGGATTCATAAAAATGCCTTTATCACCAAGTCAGATAGCGCAGGCAGTAGCTTTAGTGGAACAGGGGATGACTCATCGTGAAGTGGCTACTGTCCTAAACGTGGCGCGTTCCCCGATGCAATATGCACTAAAACGATATCAATAGACTGGCCGCTACACCCGAAGACCAGGTAGTGGTGGTGTACGATGCACATCAGCTCGTGACGACCGCTTATTGTGTTAGAGATTTTAAGAAATCGCTTCCTGACCGCAGTCGAGATCCGTCAGCGGCTTCAAATCACCAGATAATAAATTTGTAGAACTAAGTGCAAAAAAAAGACAGTTATCACACCTTTTGTACTTGGCCAAGTTTCCTTGCCGGTGAGTTTATGTCTACGCTATTCGCAATAAACGTCCATTGTTTTTCTATTGCACCCAAGCTCCAGTAGTCATTTAAAATTATCTGTCGTTGCTCCTCTGTAAATTTGGAGCCGCATTTAAATTTACATTTCTCTGTACAAGAAGGTTTCAATTCACGACTTTGTATTTTTTTATTTTATTTTGGTAGATTGATAAGGCTTTCCACTTGTGGCGGACCAATCAGCGCACGGTCCTGAATTGCGCTATCGAAGTTTCGGAAGTTCGGAAGTATATATACGACAACTGAAATGACTACAAGTGGGGCTTCGGCCTGACCGATCATAGCACTTCGCTCGGTCGGAGATCTCCCTTTGGGGCTTGCCACCACATTCCCACATTGGTGACCCTCGACAGAACACGCCTCCTTCATCATCATCACTCCCCACCCCTCCGCACCACGCCAGCCAGCTTCAGCCTCTTCAGGTACCTCGACCACCAGTCGCAACGCAGCGCGGCCAGGTCGAATCCTCATAGGCTTCAACGGGCAGTCTCACTACACGGATCGGTCAGCAAGCAGAGCATGAAGCACCTCTCCTGGTTCAGCACATGTAGCTACTACGGCCAGTAAGGGGTTTAAAAAATGAAATTATACATAACATAACATAACTAGAACAAATAATACCAGTACAAGTAAAAAAAAAACCTTCTGTTGATGACTGCAAGTTCGAGCTTTTAACATTTTTATTCTCAGCTTGTGTTGAAATATTTATCTGAGCATTTGAATCACTTAATTGTACACTTAAATTAATTTTAACACCTGTAGCTAATTGATCTAACTTCCTAGATCGCGATTCCATCTGAAAAATTTCGTAAATGTTGTTTTATTTTAGCATGTATAATGTAACATTTTAGCATAATTATAAGATCAAACTAACAGTTTTCCAAAATAATGATAATAAATAAAATAACCCATAGTATTTTAAAACGTTTTATCAACAACATTGTTACAATCAAATATATCACAAAGAAAACTTGTAACTTTTTCATAAATAATGTGACAAAATCAACTATCCTATTCCCAATACACACGAGTTTTACAAGAAAAACGAGTTAAATAACTATATCACACTATAAAAGTTAAATTAAATACAAACTAGAAACATACCTTTGCACTAAAAACGTGGTATACTCATGATGTCACGTTTTTCGCGAAAAGCGGGAGCACTTCACACGACGCGTGTGCGTGGCAAACTATTGTGTCGCGATGTCGAAGTCGAGCGCCACACCGAAAGAGACAACGTGTTAACGCTACTTGCCACAGTCGTGTCGTCTCTTTCACTCATAACTTCTCGAACATTCACTTAAAAATTGCCACGTTTTTATAGAAAATAAAACTTGACATCGCGATTTTGAATATCAAATAATAAAAAAATCGTTTTTCATAAGATGTCACGTTGTTCTTGTAAAGAGGCGAATTATGTATTTACTATCGAACAATTTGCTCGCCAGGCATAAGATGAAAATGGCGTAACAGCGCCGTTGAATCGTGTTTGTGCAATTGTGCACGCACACATAACTTAGGCCTTTTCATCCGTTAATGGATGATTTATACAGTATTTTTCGAGCGAAGTAACCACTTGAAATACTGTAGACAGGTACCTACAGGCGGTTAAATGGCGTATTGTTGCGGCATTCTCACAACACAGTCAGCCTAGTCCAGAGGAATGACTGGTCAATACGTCTGGGGCCAACCATGACGGGGCAAACCAACTGGGGCACACATACACTTGTAATAATACGCAGTTCATCCACGTCTGCAGTCGTTGCGGTCACTTTCTTTGTTTTTAAATAATTTGAGGCGTCCTAGTTTAAAAAAAAAATGTTTAGTAACTGTCCGAGCATGAAATTTGCCGATATTGTGTGTTTGTTAGCGCCTAAACTACTGGCCCGATTTTAAAGAAAGAGATGTCAAAGGATTCGTAATAATGGCCCGAGTAACATAGCCTATATATTTTGCATAGTTTGGTTATAGTTTTAATTTTTGATTATTGTAAATTAACTATCAATCAGCAGTCTCATTTCAGTCATTTTTTTTTTTGAAAATAATAATTTTCCAATTAGTAAAAGGTGGCCCACGAGAGTTTCTTACGCCGGTTCTTCTCGCCGGACTAGTTTCTGAACCGGTGGTAGGCTTCATGTAGGACAGTTCTAGGGTTTAGAAGGGTTTATATAACTTAAGTTTATAGAAATAAAGATTTTTTGAGTTCGTGAGTTGATATACACTAACGACCCGTTTTAATAACCTATCTACCAATAACTGTTTGTTAAAAACGTCAAATTGAATGTCGACGTTTTTAACAAATAGTTATTGGTAGAATATAGATGGGTTATTGAGACGGGCCGTTAGTTGATAGAGATTTACTTAACATTGTAATTTGTAAGTAGTAATAACGGTAAGGCCTTGGATAAGCGATGACAATTTATTTAGCAGACTATACAATATATATTGTTACCACAGAACCCTAAAATTCTTGTTTTCTTCTTTTTAAAACATTCATATGACATTTTACTTTGTCATCGTGTAATTTGAATATTTTATTTGCGCATAATTGAAAAACATGTTTCCATACTGACCCAATGATCCATTAACTTATATTATCTCGTCTAAGCTTTCATGATAAGATCAATGGAAATTTTATAGCTTCTATAAATGTGGTTGACACTTTGAAGTAGCTAACCGTATCTAACTATCTACTAGCTCTTACGCATCTGGACCTTTAGTCAAAATGCAATCGATAATTTCGACGACGAACTTTGAAATCAAAAATGTATGGGATTTGACATAAGTCATCGATAAGTGACATGTCGTTTGCGATGCAATATGATAATATATGTCAAATCCCATACATTTTGTTTTCGAACTTCGCCGTTGAAATTATCGAATGCGTCTTGACTTGAGATTCTGTTTCTTTTATAACAGTCATCGCGTCAGGTGCTAGTTATCTTTCTCATTTTTTTTTAAATGAACCAGGGAATGATCACCTGATGCTAAGCGATTTGGCGGCCGCCGCGACGGCCATGGACACTCGCGTCACAGTAACACTTGTAACTCTTCTGGTGTTGCGCACGTTCTTGGTCCTTCAAATCCCTAATCCTCCCCCCCCCCCTTTGGGCTTTCGGTAACCTCACTCACTCGGCAAAACACAATACAAGTGTTATTTCACGCCGGTTTTCTGTGCCGTGGTATTTATCCAGTGTATCCGGCCCATTCATACCGAAGCGTGGCTTACTCATGTTATCTTTATATTTGTATTAACTTCGCATTCAATATTTTCAATTCTAAGTTCTACTACCTGACCGTCAATAGTATTGAATGCTATCATTTCTGCTATTTCTGACTCAAGAGTTCATAGCATTACATAGCACACGGCAAAGAGAATATAATCACTACGTGCACACGGCATTTTTACATCATGTTATCATAGATAAATCATTGGTCTCGCTGGGGTCGAGAGCCCCAATCATTAGTCTACGCATGTTATATTGTATACATTTACTTTTATAGCCTGGTCACATAGACATTATTTATTGTAGCGCCCACATAGAAATACTGAGCTCCCATATCTACGTCTTGTTCTCACCTAACATCTACAACTTTTTCACTCACTTTTCTTATGTCAATTCTTGTACCATAATCAGAATCTCGGAAAAGGCTGCAAATATTTACATAAAATTCAGTAAGTAGGTTTCGGGGAAGAAAAATCGATCTAGCTATTATCCCTCGAATCCGCGCATTTTTAAGTTATATTAGTTTTTTTTTCTTTCGTCGCATAGATATATAATTTCGTCGTGAAACAAAATAATATCGATATTTTTGACTCTATTAATGTCAGTCCAAATGGCAGCTTGGTTTGCGTCATAGACTAATCATTGGTCTCGCTGGCCGCTCTACCGCCTAGCGAGACCAATTATTCATCTATGGTTTGCGTACCTATATGTTTATAATTTTTGCTCTTTAACATGCTATCTCGGGTTCGAAGTCCCAACCAATTACTTTTGAGACTCTTTTTTACTTTTTAAAACCTTACTAGATTCTAGAACTTCGGGTAAAGATTGGTTACCCAGGTGCTAATTATTATTATCATCTGTAGTACATAAGTCTTAGATAATTATTAGTATCTACTTGTTTATTTTACATTATCATAAGTAGCTACTCGGTCTACTGGTTCACACTCCATATTTTCAGTTATAGTTGCCAGGCCTTTTAATTTCCTCAGATCATGCTCGATCCATTCAACTGCATCTGTTCCAGCTCCCCGGCCTGCTGGTGGAGCCGACGCTGTTCACGCTGGTGGTGTACTGGCTGGCCAACCTCCGCGCCACGCTGTACTCGCTCAGCCTCACCGTCTTCATCTCGATACTGGTGCTCAATGTCGCCGTAGCCTGCGGTGAGTTGCCTACCTTCATGGTATGAACATCATCCGGCATCATTACTAATAAAAATATTTCCACAATGGATAAATTATACACTGTTTTGTCCTTATTATCACATCTTATCATAATAATACATTCGTCCGTTATTTTCTTAAAACTACCCGTTTAATTACTATATACGTAATATTTCCTAGTATATTTTAATTTAATGGTAATCAAATTCAATTAATGAAAAAAATGTAATATAATAAAACCTAAAATGCAGTGGTTTTTGGGGGGCTTCAGGAATTCCTAAGTTAAGTAGCTACTTAACTAAAATAATAAAGAAGCTCTTTAGTAGTTTTTAGTAGAAATCGATACGAGTTTAGTAGTTTCACAAAAACAGAGCTGGCAACTCTGGAACGAATCGCTTCAGTCCATACGGCCGACTGATGCGATCTAGAAATTGCACACAGACAATACGATTTTGCATCCCTTCAGGGCTTCAGGCCGAACTGAAGGCAGACCGGACCATGTATGGGGCCCCTTACCATACGGTAAACCACCATACCGCGTCCCCCAGGTCTATATCACCTATACCTTTATGTAATCACACGCCTCCGTGGTCTAGTGGTTAGAGCATAGGCTCTCGACTCGGAGGTCGTGGGTTCGATTCCCGCATTGGTACAACAAAAAACTATTGTTTCCAAGTTTGGTTAGGACAATGCAGGCTGATCACCTGATTGTCTGACAAGAAAGATTATCCATGCGTCGGATGGGCATGTAAAGACCTCTTATTTAAGATTCCAATTTCTGAAACTAAGAGGCGTTTCACACCGAAACGAAACGATACTCGACATTGCGTTGCATTTTTTCGCATAGCTATTCAAAATGTCATGGTGTACTCATCCCAACTTCCCTGTCCGGTAGTTGTGGTATAGTATACGGGTACGCGGCCCCGGCTTCCCTAGCTATTACTGTCCTATCCCTTGCCCTCCTGGGCAAGTAATATCCTACATTTCCTATTTCCCACTCTAACTTACCAATCTTCCTTTCCACACCACCTATCCTTCCCTTTCCCTATTCCTACCCTCTCTACCAATCCGTGGAAACGCAATGGATAATCATAAAAATAATTTAATTATCCAAAATGGCGGCGATGTGGTTCACCACCCATCACCTCTCGTTTCTCGCGGAGGTGAAAAGCGGACCATGGAGAGCCGCTTCGCTACGTTGAATGTAAGAGGAGGAATGGATGGTAAGAATGAAAGTGAACGAAGCGAAACGAGTATGTAAGGATTGTAGCAAGTGGCAAAAAGTGGTCTCTGCCTACCCCTTTACGGGAAGAAGGCGTGATTATATGTATGTATGTATGTATGATGTATGCTATTCAAAATTGAACTTAATTAATTACATACACACGAAGATACCTACACGTATCATTGTAAGAGCTTGAATGTCATGTTGCATGTTGCACAGCGCATGTGCGGTGTATGACTGATGACAATCATACGAAACGTGTATCTTTGTGTGTAGATAGTACCTAAATAAAGTTCAATTTTGAATAGCATCTTGAAAATGCAGCGCCGCGTATCGTCGCTGTGTAAACTAACCCTAAGAAACAATTATTATGTAGAGTTTGAAGATTTTTGAAGATTTTTTGATTTTAGGATCATTCTTTTCGTGTGCGTTTGGTTCGATGCCGCTGGCGATAGCGTACCTGGTGCCCTTCGACTACTCGCTCATGATCACCTCGGGACTGTTCATCAAGTTGAGGTACGAATCCTGAATCATTAATAAACAAAGTATTTTGTGGAGGACAATTCAAAATCCGGCCAAGGGCGGGTGGGACTAACGAACGATGAGCTCTTTATAAAATGGCCACATTTGTTGCATGGGAGCCACATTTAAAACTGTGAAAATTTCAAATGCTAGCTATCACGGTTCATGAGATACTAATCGACATAAGAGAGCTCCGTGGCCTAGTGAGTAGACCATTTGGTTCGCACTCGAGAGAGTGCAGGTTCAAATCTTTCTTTCAGATCTCAAGTACATTATACGGACCCTCTAACGGTGACGGAAAAACATCGTGAGGAAACCCGCACATAGTTGGCCCCAGACGTATTGACTAGTTCATTCCTTTGGACTAGGCTGACTATGTTGTGAGAATGCCGTATGTGCTTGGGCAACCATACGACATTTAAAAACCAACTGTCCCAGGCACTACAGTATTTCAAGAGTGGTTACTTCGCTCGGAGAATGCTGTATAAATCATCCATTAACGGATGTAAAGGCCTAAGTTAAGGCCGTGTGGACCCAATTTTACATGACTTTGAATCGATAATAAACAAACAAATAGTAACTTTTAAAAGCCAAAAAAAATACACATTGTTGTTTACTTAATGTTCTTTTACAATTTGTGGTTCGAAACATAATATTGAAAACTTCACTCGATCAAAAATAATTCCGAAGAGGAGGCTAAATTTGAATATTTTTCTTTTTGTTCATGAAGTTCATGATAGTTTTACTTTCAAAAATCATATCTACGAAAAGCTAATAACTTAAAAAAGAATAATTTCTGGTTACATTTTGCATGTTGGTTTAATTATTTTAACAATAAATTAATATTGAAATGCAGCGTGCGTAAGCCGCTAGAGTCGCCCCACAGTCGCCCGCTAGGCGTTGACGAGGACAGACCTATGTCAGTTTTGCTAGCGCACGCCTTACCCGCGTATTTATCGAACAATTCTTTCGTTTCTAACGCAGTGTAGGAAAGTCAGTTTGTTTTGTTTCTTTTTATTTTTGAACTAAATTATACATATCATACACAATAACATGTTATATTTTATCGTCGCCGCGTCATTGCTTTTGCCAGATGAGACGACCTCTGTGGCTCAGTGATTGAGCGTGTTGGTGCTCAAGCCGGGGGTCGCGGGTTTGAATCCCGCCGAAGGAACAAAAAGTTTCCTGTGTTCCCGGGTCATGGATATGTATAATACAATAAAAATCTAAAGGAAAGTCAGTTTGTTTTGTATTTTTTTATGTTTCTTTTTATTTTTGAACTAATTCTATACAGATAAATAAAATTGAAGTGTCTGTTTGTAACTTCAAATTAACAGCTCTTCATATAAGGAATCTAAAAGTATATTCGGTACTTATAATAAAATACCAATTTTTTTAATTTTTGTCTGTCCGTCTGTCTGTTTGTCTGTTTGTTCCGGCTAATCTCTGAAACGGCTGGACCGATTTTCACAGGACTTTCACTAGCAGATAGCTGATATTATAAAGTCTAACATAGGCTACTTTTATTTTAGGGTTCCGTTTAAAAAAATAGGGTTCCGCTTTCGTTAGATCTGCGCAAACGAAGTTGCGGGCATCAGCTAGTTATACATATAACCATTCACAATAACATGTTACATTTTATCGTCGCCGCGTCGTGTCTTTTGCCAGATGAGACGACCTCTGTGGCTCAGTGATTGAGCGTGTTAGTGCTCAAGCCGGGGGTCGCGGGTTTGAATCCCGCCGAAGGAACAAAAAGTTTCCTGTGTTCCCGGGTCATGGACATATAATACAATAAAAATCTATAGGAAAGTTTGTTTTGTATTTTTTATGCTTCTTTTTATTTTTGAACTAAATCTATATACAGATAAATAAAAATGAAGTGTCTGTTTGTAACATCAAATTAACAGCTTTTCACATAATGCATCTGAAAGTATATTCGGTACTTACAATAAAATACCAATTTTTAAAAATGTCTGTCCGTCTGTCTGTCTGTCTATCGGTCTGTCTGTCTGTTTGTTCCGGCTAATCTCTGAAACGGCTGGACCGATTTTCGCGGGACTTTCACTGGCAGATAGCTGATGTCATAAGGTCTAATATAGGCTACATTTATTTTAGGGTTCCGTTTAAAAAATAGGGTTCCGCTTCCGTCAGTTAGGCGCAAACGAAGTTGCGGGCATCGGCTAGTTATACATATAAACATACACAATAACTTTATCGTCGCCACGTCGTTGCTTTTGCCAGATGAGACGACCTCTGTGGCTCAGTGGTTGAGCGTGTTGGTGCTCAAGCCGGGGGTCGCAGGTTCGAATCCCGCTGAAGGAACAAAAAAAATTTCTGTGTTCCTGAGTCATGAATGTGTATTAAATATGTGTATAATACAATAAAAATCTTAAATATGTGTATAATATAAAATTATTAAATATATTTCTGTTGCCTGGTACCCGTAACACAAGTTCTTCGAGAACTTACCACGGGACCAGATTGACTTGGTGTGAAGCGTCCATAGATATATTATTGTGTTTATTATGAGAAAAAAGTAGCTGATGCGTGGAGTAGCCTTAGTACATTATTGAATAAGCCAGTAAACAGTTTTTATGAATTTGTAACATCTACCATCTTCTTTGCCGTACTTTTCGTTTCTTTTTATTTCGATTTCTGTTTTTACAATAATAATAATAAATAACTCCCCACGCCGATTTCGGTGTAGCGGAGTATTTTTATAGTGCCCAAGTGTGTGCGCAGTACACAAAGGCACTCTTTTTTTTTTACTCTCGTAATCCAGTGGGACGGATAACCGACACGACTGACGAGAGATCAGGCGCAGGTCCGACTTTTTACATGCCCATCCGACGCATGGATCATCTTTCTTGTCAGACAATCAGGTGATCAGCCTGCATTGTCCTAACCAAACTTGGAAACAACATTTTTTGTTGTTCCAGTGCGGGAATCGAAATTAGAACCTACGAACTCCGAGTCGAGAGCCAAGCTCTAACCACTAAACCACGGAGGCTGTTCTATTTACAATAAAATATAAGGATACGTGCTCAACATCCGTCATGCTTGCCTTTGCAGAACACACCAAGTCACTCGCAAGTAGGGGTTGCAATCCGGATACTTCGAAATTCGAAAAATTCGAAAAATCCGGATTTTCATTTAAAAATCCGGATTTTTCGATTTTTTCGAATCTTGGTTACTACTATGAAAATTACATATTTTAATTGTAATTAGTATGTACTCTAGACGTACAATATTTGAATAAGGGATATAATTAATCGAGTGAACAAAAAATAAGTTGGTGACTAAATAGTTGAGCATACTGTATTGCTGAATTTGGCAGCGGATTTATATGTTGGCGACTAAATTACCAAACTGGTGAAATCACTCAAGTGACAAAAAATACAAAAATCGGCAGATAAGAAGTAGCGAAATTTAATCCAATTAGCACCGATGAGTTGGTGGCCATTATACCATGTAAGTAGCTAATAAAGATTTGATTGATAAATTAATAGCTGCTAAAAATTTAATTTGCAAGCTACGGAAAATCCCAGTTTTGGATACTATTGGAGGTTTTTTTTTCTTTGGTATGGGTATCGTTTTCAAGGTTTTTGGGGGTGCAGAATAAGGGGGAGGTAATTTTCATTATTTTTCAAGTAGGATGCACCGTTTCTGAGATAGAAGCCATTATAGAAAAAAAATACGATAATGCTCTACTTTGAGACACGAACGGTGTAAAACGCTATAGAAAATTTGGAAAATTTAGGATTTTCAGATTTTTTTTCTTCCATCATGAAGAAAATATGATGTTGCGGGGTTTCTAAGGGGGAGGAAATTTTCATTATTTTTCATTAGGATGCACCGTTTCCGAGATAGAATCAATTTTATAAAAAAAATATAAATGCTCTACATTGAGATACCGGGGATGCATAAAGCTATAGAAATGTTGGAATATTTAGGATTTTCGAATTTCTTTTTCTCCCATCATGAAGAAAATATATGGTTGCGGGGTTTTTAAGGGTGAGGTAATTTTCATTATTTTTCAAGTAAGATGCACTGTTTCTGAGATAGAAGTGATTATAGAAAAAAAATATGGCAATGCTCTACTTTGAGATATTATGAGCGATGTATAAAGCTATGGAAATTTTGGAAAATTCAGGATTTTCAAATTTCTTTTTCTTTCATCATGAAGAAAATTTGAGGTTGCGGGGTTACTAAGGAAATTTAAAATGGATGACTTTTTTGTAATCAGCACCCCCAGAAACCAACAAAGGGACAACCATATTATTTTTATAAAATTAAGTATGTCCGCCATATTGGAATTTCAAAATGAATGTCATTTTCGTATCCAGCACCCCCAAAAACCTGGTAACGACACCTATGTTAATTTTGCGAAAAATGAATAACCGTTATTTTTAAATTTCAAAATGAATCTACACAATATTATCTGCACCCCCCTAAAGTCGAGGAAAATTAAAAATTGGGAATTTTGTACGCTCCTTTGTTTTTTTTATGTGCGCTGGTTTGCTGCTTGTATGTTTTTTGAGTTACCTACATTACGGAAAATATATGTACCTATTCTTAAATTAAATGTGTACTCACAAAATATTGTCGCCAAGATGGTTATTTGTTCGCTAATATAATATCTGTCTGCCAGTTTGGAATATTCAGTGGTATTATTTAGTCACCAGATTTGTAATTTTTTATTCCTTACATTCTTTAGCCAACATGGTAATTTAGTATTCAATATTCGGTATTTTCACATCCAAAATTTAATTGTTTTGTCGTGATTGTTTTAAACACTTACAGATTTTGTCGCGGTTTACGTTTTACGGTTACGTTTACGTAACGCGACAAAATCCGTAAGTGTTTAAAACAATGAACAATATTCGCGTAAACATAAGAAATCAATATGTTTTGTCGTGAGTTTAAATACATGCCTTTGGATAATTTAATATTATTTGTTGTCCTGTTGAAATTGTTGACACATTTTTCCATTTATTCAAGTTATTTGGTAGAACATAGTCAATCCATTAAATGGTGATGCGAGGGATGAAGATCTGCTAAAATATTATGGCCGCTATATATGTATATGTATGGACTATTTCTAAGATACTTACCATTTTATATTTTTTCAGTAGTAGTACAGTTCAGTAATAGGTGATCCAATTTATAAAAACACTGAATATGGTTTCAGTTTCAATTGCACAAGTAGTAAGAAGTATAATAAGCAAATCCAAACCCAATTAAAGCTTTGTATTTTTATATTTATTGAATTCTTACTAACGAAAGTTGAAACATATTATTGCAATTTTAATTTCTGCAATCATAGAATGCCAAATTAATATGACAGCTTAAAAAGAAATGTAGTGGTTTAACTATATTTAATTATCTTCTAAATAATGAATATCTAAGTCCAAATACCTAAATCTTATCTCTATGATATCAGGAAGAAGTTTTGAAGTCGATAATACCTGACTGGTTGGTCAAAAATAGCACCAACGATTTGTGTAAACCACAGTTATTTTTTTTAAGTAATGCAGTTTTCATCTTATAACGGAAACTTCAAAGTGCAATGAAGAGTAAGATGTTACTGTTTATTTGTAAGTAAAATGTTAAAATAAAGATCTTACAACAGTTATAGATTTTAAATTGTGCTTAGAATTGCTTATTATACTTCTGTTAGTTACCGAGGGAATTAAAAGCACCATTTACGTGTTTAATTATTACCCAAACAGGTGGGTGGTTTTTAATTTCAATAACTCAAAAGTGGTCTAATTTCGTCCATACAAAATTATTTGTTCAGCCCCATGCTTCAAATGATTTGTCTTCACTCCCCGGATCTCGATTTAAAGGATTTTCAGTTTCCTACGTTTTATTAAACTGTATTAATTTTCCTACGTTAGTACTTTCACATAGAAATGGAACTTTACGAAAACGGTAGTGGTGAACTGTGGCGTAGATATGTAAAAAAAGCGTTAAAAAGATCACAGGCTATTCCACTTTTTTATAATTCTTTCTGCTGGAACATTTAGTAAATAACAATATATACATACCTTATTTAAAATAATATACTAACTATAAAACTGAACATTGTAGGATTTGAAACTTAATCAAAAATATTTCTAAAAATGAAAAAATAAATATAATTAAGTATATAATTTTGATATAATCTCATTATGTTTTTATTTATTCAGATTGTAATTCTAATACTTACAACTTAAAATAAGAATTTATTTAAATTAAATTATAAAAAAGTAACTCTTTTTTTTTACTAATGAGTGTAAGTTTTGCTACAACATAGTAATAAAATAAACATTAAAGTTTTATAAAATATGCAACAAATTTAAAAAAAATAAAAAAATCTGATATATCCGGATAATCCGGATTTTTGGGAGAAAAATTCGGAAATCCGGATTTTCAAAAAGTCAAACGTTTGTGGAGGTTTGGATTTTGCGGCAAGTGGCAAACGTGCGGACTCGGCAGTAGGAATACATTTTTTGCAAGTGTCTGCCTAAGTAGTAACCATCAAATCGTCAGCACCTACCTGATACAGTATTTTTATCTCACGAAACCACACGAGCTAACGATAGGTACTCGTCTCCATGCACACATCGAACACAGCGTGTTGCGTGCGCTACGTAAACGGCTCAAGTTACCAAAAAAATATGTATAAAATAATTATTCCTCTTTAAATGATGTAAAAAAATCTTTTAAGATTGACTCACTATAACCTTTTTTATGGTAATCAAATTTGGTCGAAATTAATGCATTATTGCGCCATCAGTTGACGCGGACGAAGTCGCGGGCAACAGCTAGTCCATACTAATATTATAAATGGGAAAGTGTGTGTTTGTCCGTCTCTCACGCCAAAACTACTGAACCGATCTAAATGAAATTTGGTACACAGATATTCTAGAGCCTGAGAAAAGACATAAGCTACCTTTTTATCGCGGGGAAATGTACGGTTCCCATGGGATACTTTATTTACAGTTTCACGTAAAAACCACTAAACCGATTATTATGAAATTTGGCACAGTTGAAAAGTAGACTACGGGGAAAGACAAAGGCTACTTTTTATCGCGGGGAAATGTGCGGTTCCCGTGGGATACTTTATTTACTGTTTCACGAAAAAACTACTAAACCGATCATCATGAAATTTGGCACAGACATAAAGTAGACCATAGGGAAGGGCATAGGCTACTTTTTATCGCGGGACATATATACGATTCCCATTGGTTACTGTACATACGCGGGCGGAGCCGCGGGCATCAGCTAGTAATTGAATAAAATTTAAGCATTTTTTACTTAGGTACAGTCGCGTGCACTAATATAGATACATTGACAAATTTGCAATAATATGTCAACGTAGAATATTTCAAAAATATGTATACCATGTTGCATTCACAATGATGTAACATACAAAGTGTCTCAAAATTATGAATACATTTTTTTCACAATGAAGTGAACAACGGTTTTTCAGTGAATAGTAAACACCCCTAGAGCTATAATTATGAATACGTGACAATGTCAATAACATGTAAGCATTGCTTTATTCAATATAATGTCAACATTAATTTTGTGTTTCCGAAAATGTAAAACACAATCAATGTCAACAATAATTGTAAGCCAGAGATGATGTGGCTCAGTGGTTAGCGCTCAAGCCGTTTGGATGGCAAGCCGAAGATGAGTAGACGGATGGACATAACGAAACCATAAGGCCAGAAAGGTGCAACATTGCATGGATATGTGTATTTACTACGTCGACAAAGTGCTAAAATAAATTAACGAAAAATCAATTTTTTGGAGTACCTCCCCTACATGTAAAGTGGGGATGATTTTTTTTTTCGCGTCTTCCTCATATTGTGGAGGAGGAGATTAGGTCTCCCATATACGGTACGGTTTTGTCTCTTACCTCTTCACGCTTTAAACGCTGAACCGATTTTTATGAAATTTGGTATAAACACATTTTGAGTCCCGGGAAAGGATATAGGATATTATTTATCCCGAAAAAGTAGTGTCCCCGCGGGATAATGTATTTACGCGTGCGGAGCTGCGGGCAAAAGCTAGTTGTTTATAATTAATTTTTTTTAAGTTTTTCGCATTAATTTCGCATTTATTAGTTAAATTTTATTTTCAAACTTTATTTAATACATTATATATACCTAGTTTCAAAATACATAAAAATATAATCACTTTCTTTTTTCAAATTACCAACTCCTTTTCGTTTTTGTTATTGTCAGAATAAGGAGTAGGTTGTAGGTGTAGGTCGTAGGTATAGATCATAGGTGTAGATCGTAGGTGTTAATAGTAGGTGTAGGGCAGGGATTGAAAGAGATTTTTAACAAATTTTAACTAAATACCTCCGTATTGTCAGGCAGTGAGCGAGTTGATGATGATGAATAGCACCGAAGAACGCACTCGATTATGTCAGCTTTCATACAAAAAAAAAACCGCATCTAAATTGGACCTTTCGTTTAGGAGCTACGATACTACGGACAGACACACAGACAGACATACAAACACGTTAAACTTTTTAAACCCCTCTTTTTACGCCGCGGGTTAAAAATGAATGTGTACATTGTATTGCAACATACACCGATTACATTTTTTTGACATAATTATAAACATAATAGCAGAAAAGTAAAAAGTGCTAAACTTTTAAAGAGTGTATTCATATTAATGATACAATTATTGTTTCCATTGTAATGAAAATGTGTTTTATATTTTCAGAAACACAAAATTAATGTTTACATTATATTGAAAAAATAATGTTTACATGTTATTGACATTGTCACGTAAACATAATTATAGCATTGGGGGTGTTTACTATTCACTGACAAACAGTTGTTTACTTTATTATGAAAAAAATGCATTCATAATTTTGAAACACTTTGTAGGTTACATCATTGTGAACACAACATGGTATACATATTTTTGAAATATTCTACGTTGACATATTATTGCAAATTTGTCAATGTATCTATATTAGTGCACGCGACTGTACCTACCTATAATATCTATTCAAATTATGTGTGCTATGTGTTGCATTAAAACAGTTATCTATGGATATTGGATTTTATTATCTTTTTCAATACAAATAATAAAATAAATTGACCTACTGCTGACACGACTATACTGTAACACTTTGGGTTCATGTAAGTTCACGCCGGCGACGTAGGCGCGCGGCTCGCTTTGCGGCAATTGCGGGCAACTCTTGGAAGCGTTAAATGCCTATTTCGCTTGGTCTACCTGGTCTTAATCGACAGAAAGACGGACATCGGAGTCTTAGCTTTAATGAGGTCGCGTTTTGAGAGTTCTGTACCCAAAATGTAAAAACGGCACCTTATTACTAAAACGTCTCGATGGTCATATTAGTCACGTAATCATTTTGACCACGATATAATCACCATGACTTGTCCACACCTCCCTTTTAAAGTCAAATGGCCAAATCAACGGAAGTGAGAGATAATACGAGTACCTAAATATAATATTGTTACGTGTTAGGGTTCGAAGGATTTGGAGAGAAAAGACCTGCTGACTCTTTTGAAGACTTTATTCCCTAGCACTAGGTCCAACACAAAGCACTAGGTCTAACACTAAACACTAAGTCCAAACACTAAGCACTAAGTCCAAACACTAAGCACTAACAGTGTCCTTAAGTCGTAGCCAAGTCGCGGGTATCACTGGTATTAATCACTGGTATCACTTTTACTTATCGCCTGTTTCGCCTCGAAATCACCCGAAGGTAGCTCGAAACTGAACTGACTCGTTCGCATCTCTGTGGCGTATTTATATGGGCCGAATCGAGTTCCAGACCGTTCCAGAAATATTCGCTAGCCGCGTGAACTGGTTGAATTGTTCCGGAATATTCGCACAGTAGCGCCATCTAGTATTGAGTAGACGTGAAAACGTTGTCCCTGTTCGCACCAAGTGGTTTCATTGGTTGACGCTAGATGGCGCTAGTCTTATTGTTCGTAACACTACTCCCCTCTTAGAGATGCTCGTCCCGAGCATCGTTGTTACTGCCATGGTACCGCGCCAGACGGTCTATGTGTACCACTTTGAATGCCCCTCTTGGTTGCTTTTGGATCCTATAAGTCACATCATTTATTCGGGTAAGCACTTTGTATGGTCCGTCCCACTTGGTCTGCAACTTTGGAGATTTCCCTTTCCGGCGAGTTGGGTTATGCAGCCACACCAGTGACCCTTCCTCGAAGCCGCTCGTGTTCGATTTCCGGTCGTACCTGGTTTTCATGTTCTTACTTGACTGTAACCCATTTTCCCGAACCAAGGCGTGTATATAGCGCATTTTTTCCCTTAAATCGCAGATATAGTCTTGTACGGTCTCTGGTCCCTCCGGTGACCCTCCTGTCAATAGGTCTACTGGTATTCGTAGTTCTCTACCGTAGTTGACATACGCCGGGGTAGCTTTTATGCTCTCATGCTCGGCGGTTCGGTATGACAGAAGGAAGAGTGGTATATACTTGTCCCAATCCTTTTGTTTGTCGTCTACCAATTTCGCCAAATGCCTCTCAAGGGTCTGGTTAAATCTTTCTACCATTCCATCAGACTGTGGATGGTACGCGGTGGTCCTCGTCTTATGCATGCCCAAAATTCTGCACACTTCCTGGAACACCTGCGATTCGAAGTTCCTGCCTTGATCAGAATGGATTTCTAGAGGCACACCAAAGCGACATATCACTTCTTCGACTAACTTAGAAGCGACTGTTGTAGCTTCTTGGTTTGGTATGGCGAACACCTCGGGCCATTTGGTGAAGTAGTCCATGACGACCATAAAATACTTGTTTCCCGATTCCGTTACAGGAAATGGCCCAGCTACGTCAACTGCAATCCGTTCCCACGGTGCACCGACGTTATACAACCGCAGGTTCCCACGGCTCCTGGTCTGTGGTCCTTTTACAGCAGCGCAAGTAGTACATTTGCGGCACCAATCCTGTACATCATCTCGACAATGCAACCAGTAGAATCTTTCGCGCACTTTTGTTAACGTCCTCTTGACACCTAGATGACCTCCTGATACGCCATCATGTATTTCACGGAGAACATCTGGTACTCTCGTTCTTGGGACAATTATCTGAAGATGGAACTCTCTGCCGTTAGTCTTCTCCCATTTCCGGTAGAGTATTCCGTTTTGAAGTATCAGACTGTCCCATTGCGCCCAGTACGCCTTTGTGACAGCGCCAGTGGGTGCAACCTCACTCCAGATTGGTTTGACGTCACCCCGTTTCTTCCATGTAATGATGTGCCGAAGGTCGTCATCTCTTTCTTGGGCCTCCCTCATAGCATCATTCTCCCAGAGACCCAAAGGACTTATTCTCGTTAGCTTCAATGTAACTTCATTAGATTCCTGCTTAACACAATGTTTGCAGTCTTCCGAACACGGCCTTCGTGAAAGTGCGTCGGCATTCCCATGCGTCTTTCCGCTGCGGTGTTCCGTCTTGAAGTCATACTCCTGAAGCTGTTCAATCCATCGAGCTACTTGACCTTCTGGGTTCTTGAATTGCAGTAGCCACTTCAAGGCTGCGTGATCAGTTCGCAGCAAAAAATGTCTGCCGATGAGATATTTGTTGAAATGTTGTAGCGTCTTTACAACAGCCAAGAGTTCTCTTCTTGTCACGCAGTAGTTTCTCTCTGGCTTGGATAAAGATTTGCTGAAATATGCAATAACAACTTCTCTTTCACCCTGTTTTTGAGATAACACTCCTCCAATGGCCGTGTTGCTTGCATCCGTGTCGACTATAAACTGACCTTCAGTTTGTGGATACCCCAGGATTGGTGTTTCACACAGATGCTTCTTCAGTTTCTGAAAAGAATCTTCACAAGTCTCATCCCAACTAAATTGTCGTTTATCTGTTGTCAGCCGATGTAATGGCTTGGCTATTTCCGAAAATCCTTTAACAAAACGCCTGTAGTATGAACATAGGCCGAGGAATGCTCGCACTTCGGTTTTGTCCTTAGGGGTAGGCCATTTTTGAACTGCTTCCAGTTTCTCCGGGTCTGTCTGGATTCCATCACTGGAGATAACATGGCCGAGATAATTGACCTTACTCCTGAATAAACGACATTTCTTTGGGTTCAACTTTAATTTGGCTCCCTCTATTTTGGCGAAAACACGCTCCAAGTTTCGTAAATGGTCCTGGAAGTCGCGGCCGACAACGATGACGTCATCTAAGTAGACCAAGCAGGCCTCTCCAACTAAGCCTGCCAGTACACACTCCATGAGTCGCTCAAATGTGGCAGGTGCGTTGCACAATCCGAAGGGCATGACGTTAAATTGCCATAAACCTTTACCGGTCGAAAAAGCTGTCTTTTCCTTGTCCTTTGGATGAATTTCCACCTGCCAGTATCCAGATTTCAGGTCTAGGGTCGAGAACCATTTCATGCCATTCAAGGTATCTAAAGTGTCGTCAATTCTAGGTAACGGGTAACTGTCTTTCTTAGTGACATCATTGAGACGCCTATAGTCCACGCAAAATCTCGTGCTACCATCTTTCTTCTTCACTAATACAACAGGTGAGCACCACGGACTTGCAGACGGTTCAATAATCTTATTCCTTCTCATGTCCTCCAAAAGGCCTTCAACTTCTTTTTCCTTTGCAATTGGTACCCGTCTTGCTCGTTGATGAATTGGTCTCTCGCTTCCGGTATCTATCCTGTGCTGAACTATCGACGTTCTTCCAAGGTCCCCTTCTTGACTGGAGAAGATATTCGCGTAGCGCTGTAAAAACTTCTTAGCTTTCATGTTCTGCGAATAAGTCAGATTACTCTTGCAGTCATCGAGTAGCTCAGTCACTAATCCATAGTTGTTGTTGTTCGCTGAGTCTGCGCCTGTTATCGAACTACACTTTTTCATCCAGGCAACTTCCTCCGCGTCAGCCAGCACTCGCCCCTTAGTCCTGGCTTTTATTCGTTTCCCTGATCGCGGACAAGGGGACGAAGCCCCTTGCTTCTTCAGCTCCTCTATTTGTTCCTCGATCCTTTTCATCCTTGCCATCTGGGTCTCCTTCTGCGGGCAGTTGAGCTGAAGATGCCCCCTCTCGCCGCACTTGTAGCACATGGCTCCAGAACTTTTCTTCATAGGAGCCTTAACCTCCTTGACTTCCACGGAGACCTCGCGGATCTGATGGGTCTGCCGTATGTCGTGGCGAACAGCCTCGACCTCCAAAGCATGTGCCAATGCTTCCCTTAGCGAGGTATGGTGACGAAGCCTCACTGCAGCTCTAACCTCCAGGTCTTTGATTCCGTCGACAAATGCTTGAACCATATTCGTGTCTACCATCTTGGTATCGGCTCCTGGGTGTGCCTTCCTGACGAGTTTTTCAATTTCCAACGCCCATTGTTGTAGTCCTTCTCCTGAACGTTGGACTCTGTCACGCAGTTGGGCACGGAACACGTGCTCCAGGTGTCGCTCCCCGTATCTGGATTCAAGTGCCTCCATCAGGTCTTGGAACCCCTTTCCTGTATGTGGCAGTGCTTCCAGGACCGACAAAGCTTGCCCTCTGAGCGCAACAGTGAGAGCGGTCAGGCATTGTTCTTCCGTCCATCCGTTGGCAGTAGCAACAGTCTGGAATTGCTGACGATAAGCGTTCCAAGAAGTAGTGCCGTCGTACGGCGGCACTTTCACTCTCGGTCCTTGTGCCACACCGGTAGTTCCACTAGACATCGCAACTCCCGTGGTTTCAAGGCGCACTACTTTCTTCTGTAGTTCAGCGAGGCCGGTTTTCACGTTTTCAACATCCAATCCTAACCCAGTAACTCGTTCTTCCACTACGTCGACATCTTTTCGAAGCTTCATCACCGTGTCACTAACATCCTTTATAGCCCAAAGCGCTTTTTCTTGGAGATCTTTTTGTTGTTCTTGCGATTCTTGCAAACGTTCTTGTGACTGTTGCAAATCACCGAGCTTGCGTTCTTGTGATTCCTTCATTGCCCGAATTTCAGCCCTTTGCAGCTCCATTATTTCAATTAAATTTCCTAATTGAAGAGCCACGGTACTGCTGGTGGGTGTGGCTTGTCTGGTGGGCGTGGCCTGTCTGGAAGGCGTGGCAAGGTGGGTGGAGTCAGTGGGCGGGGCTTGAGTGGGCGTGACCCGGTGGGCGGGGCCAATGGGCGTGGCCTGAGTGGGTGTGACCCAGTGGGCGGAGTCGGTGGGCGTGGCTTGGGTCAAAGTGGGCGGAGCCTGGGGGGCGGGGTCAGTGGGCGGGGCTTGTCCCACAGTGGGCGGAGCTTGGTCCCCAGTGGGTGTGGCCTCCGCAGCTCGTTGTGCCCTTGTTCTGACGCCCTCCTTGAAGTCCTCTCTCGGAGTCAATGGCATCTCCAAATCTCACTTCCGACACTAGTTGTTACGTGTTAGGGTTCGAAGGATTTGGAGAGAAAAGACCTGCTGACTCTTTTGAAGACTTTATTCCCTAGCACTAGGTCCAACACAAAGCACTAGGTCTAACACTAAACACTAAGTCCAAACACTAAGCACTAAGTCCAAACACTAAGCACTAACAGTGTCCTTAAGTCGTAGCCAAGTCGCGGGTATCACTGGTATTAATCACTGGTATCACTTTTACTTATCGCCTGTTTCGCCTCGAAATCACCCGAAGGTAGCTCGAAACTGAACTGACTCGTTCGCATCTCTGTGGCGTATTTATATGGGCCGAATCGAGTTCCAGACCGTTCCAGAAATATTCGCTAGCCGCGTGAACTGGTTGAATTGTTCCGGAATATTCGCACAGTAGCGCCATCTAGTATTGAGTAGACGTGAAAACGTTGTCCCTGTTCGCACCAAGTGGTTTCATTGGTTGACGCTAGATGGCGCTAGTCTTATTGTTCGTAACAATATGCTCTAATGTAGCAAAAAAAATTGGTTTCAGTTCAATTCCGAAGTACATCTCGTGGATACGTCACGTGTCCTGGCTGATGTACTCCACGGAGGCCATCACCATCCTGCAGTGGAACGGGGTTCAGAATATCTGTGAGTTCCATTTATAACAGTACCAGGATTATCCCTGCTAGGTATTGTCGCAGACAAATCGGGTTTTCGATCTTATTACACCGGAGCTGTCTGCGGTCTTACCTAGGGTAGTTTGGATACACTAGTTTTTGTTTCATTACAAATATTGTGTAGTTAAGATTATACACGTGTTCAAAAGAGATGTTCAAGAAATGTATGAGGCCTGGGCCAGCCCTATGTACAGTATATGTAAATATAGCTACATAATATAGTAACCGTTTCCTATTCTTTATTTTGTTTAATTTAACTTCGTTTCCATGTACATTTAAATTAACTTCGTCAAGGAGAGCAACACAAAGTAAAATAAAACATGGCGGATCACATCAGAATTAACCAAAGAATGTCATTTTGTCAATGACATGACTTTTGACAAAAAAAGACGTATGACATTCAAGACGACGTCTCTTCATAAAACTGTCTACTACGTCAAAAGCCAAGTCAAAACAACTGTCATGGCCGCCCTAAAATAGTGTTCTCGCAATAAAAAACTCTTTAAATAATCATCATTTTTGTACGCATGTACCCTTCTTCAAATTAATTTTTTCGTATTTTTATGATATTCCCATATTTTTTTCCTATTTACCTATGTAGTGTACATAGAACTGGCCCAAAGTCAAACATCTCTTTTCCGAAAACTATCGAATCCCGTAGTGACGTATCGAATATTGACGTCACGCTACACCTCGGCCATACAGCCCGGAGTTCGCGCCGTACTACGCACTAGTTCTGCAACTTTCCGCTAGGGAATCTGCTCACCGCCAATAACCTATCTACCAATAACTGTCTGTATAAAACATCTTTGGTGTCGCTGTCAGCGATCTCACTGTCGCTGACAAAGATTCAAGTTAACGCAAAAAAACGGCTAATTTTCAAATTCTAAATTCTTTATTAATACATACATAATAACATACAATCTTAATAAACATGTAATACTTATACATCACATCAATCGAATCACATGCTAAATTAAGACTTGTGTTATGGCAATCAGACAACGCGACGGCCATACACATTTAACAATTCTATAGTTCTATACTATGGTATATTATTAATTTATTACACACACTCTCACAGACTCACACTACACAAACTCACTAAAATAGTTATAATTATTTCACGAGTATTTTTAATTTTCCACGGAGAATACAGAATGCTTACATTCAAAATTAGACCCATTCTCCAATTACACAATATAGTCAATGGTTTGCTAAATAAGGCAACATTTATCATTGAAACTTTAAAACAATATTGTAGTAAATCAGAGCATTTAATAATTGGGTAGTCTGCACTCTCCACCTTCCTAGAAAGTGCCAGGTAGTATAGCGGCGCTACGGGTACGGGGTATTCCCAACAAAAACAGGTCGAGCAGGTGCGGACCTCACCTTTTTCGGTTTAGACAATAGATATACCTTTATTACTTGAAGGTTCAGGGTTCATTCAACTATTAAATAAAAACTTAAACCGAATTTATATTAAATAAACTGTTATATTTTCCCTTGTAAGTATTCTTGGTAGGTGTTATATTGTCATTACCTAATACAATACTGGCCATAATTGCACTAGCGGCTAGAGTCAGATGAGGGCAGGGTATGATATTATGAAGTTAGCAATAAGAGATAGAGTGAAGTTAGTTAATTAATAACTAAACTCAACTCAGTTGAGATAAAACTAAACTTAGCTCAGTTGAGGTAATTATATAAGGTAAAATAACTAAACTTAACTAACCACTCTAACCATTAAGGTCAGTTTTGGAACGTTGAAATTATTTAACGATTATATTACGGACAATTTTCATGTATGGACATAGTCCTCCTTTACTCTACCCTCTACAATATCATCCTTGATTGCATATATTATGTTCCCAGCATGCACAATCATCGACGAAGGCGCCCCCTGTATCAGCACCGGGGAGGAGGTGCTGGAGGTGTACGACTTCGATATGGGACACCTGTGGATGGACATCACGGCTCTCTTCATACTCTACTTCGCCTTCCATCTCCTAGCACTTGTGGCGCTCAAGTATAGGACTAGAAGAAAATGATTGCTCCGATAATGTACGGCTGGGACTATATTGCCCGAAATCCGAAAGGCCGGAGGAAATTCAGAGCATTGAATATAAGAATTGTGGACTAATACAATAGAGTTGAAAATCGAATTGTCGAATGTCGAGGTGTCATGTATGACATTGATATTTGACTCGAAACTTGTTTGTTCGATTTTCACCTCTATTGTATCAGGGCAGTGTTCTATTTTCTGTGCTCTGAATTTTCCTCGGCTGAAGAGATTCCGAATAATATAATCCCAGCCTAAAGCTCCATCCAGAATCTCGGAAGCGCCGCGCAGCGAGAAGTATCTCGCTCATAGAGGTAATTTCTCTCTACAGAAAGAGTCATTACTTCTCGCGCAATTATATTTTTACCTGAGTTCAGTTCATACCGCAACGAAACGCGACGCGGCGCTGCATTTTTTAATATAGCTAAGTACTTTATTCATTACAAAAAATATATACTTTTCACTGCATCATGAATCATGATTGCAAGAGCAGCTCCTTCGACAATGACTTTGATTGACTTGACATAAGAACTCTTGCTATGAAACGTTTCTATACTAATAAAATAAAGAGGAAAAGTTTGTTTGTTTATTTGTTTCTTTGCATTAAATAGGCTCCGAAACTACTGGACCGATTTTGATGAAATTTGGCACAGATGTAGAATAGACCACGGAGAAGGACATAGGCTTTTTATCGCGGAAATATGTACGGTTTCTGCGAAATTAACTGTTGCGCGCACGAATACGTGGGCAACATCTAGTGGTAAATAAAATTCAATTTTGAATAGCTATCTTAAAAATGCAGCGCCGAGTCCGTCGCGTCTCGTTGCGTTGTGAACTAACCGTAATATCTCGCAGTGCGTCAAAATGCCGTATAAGTTTAGTGACAAAAGTTTTTTTAAACAATTTCATAATGAACTTGGTAACTTCGTCATCAATAAAGCACCTAGTTGGTTTGGAAAGGGATGTTTAAAATAAAGCGACGACTGTACTTTCGTTCAAAATGTTGATGTAATTTTATTGTAATGTTTTTATGCTTGATAAATAAATAAATGCTGTTTTATTTTTTCGTTTTTATCCCTAAACATGTTGTTGTCAAGTCTGACTAAAGATGCTTTCTTTTTTTAAATGTCACCGTAAAATTGTAAAAACCGTTAGATTGTAATATAACGATATTATAAAATGTGTCGAAAGATTCTTTGCTATACAGTGATAACTAAATACAATATATCTTTTTAATATAATACATCTATGTTGATAGTAGGTACTTATAGTTACATATTATTTATAATCTAACGAAAAATAATGTCTTAAATTATAAGCAAAATATTCCGCAGTCTTTCGACAATTTACAATTTCTCTAATTATATTACATTCTAACGGTTTTAACAATTTCACATTTTCATGTAAAGTGATGCCAAGACATAGGTTTGTGAAGTTAGGCTTGTAGAGTTAAGGCGTGTAGAGTCAGAAGCTTGGTTTTACATGAGATCTGATAGCTTTTTGACAGTGCAGTCATATGGTATCGTCTTGGCATGAAAATGTTTTTGCTGTGATTTCACTTCGTTTTGAAAGTTGTTATGACAATATTTCTTATTTTATTGTTAAGTATTTTTAACATGGATCTCTACAGTGAATATCAGACCTCTAGAGTAAAAATTTGCGTACAAAATTTCATCCCCTAGTTTAAGGGGCTGGAGGATAAAATTTCCAAGTTTAGCAACTTTAATGTTGTTTCTGTGCTTAAAACGTAGCACAGCACGTAAAACGTAAGCTAGTTACGTAACAAATTTCAGCTTTCTAGAATATCCGGAAGTACTATATAATTTTGTTGATCATCAGTGAGTCATCATCATCATCAGAGATCATCTAAAATTCCGTTTATGTGGTATAATGCAAACCCAAGTGAGAAGGTTCAAAAAATCGACGAAACGCTTCGAGAAAAGGTTGTCTGGTAGTGCCCTGGCGCTTCGCTGAGCTCGTCTTGGCGGGGGCACTACCGTGCTCCCAGATAATATTTTAATATCTACACGGTTATAAAATGGAAAAGTTAGATTGTTTCTTTGTTTTTTTTTTTTTTTTTTTTTTTTTTTTTTTTTTTTTTTTTTTTTTTATGAAATAAGGGGGGCAAACGAGCAAACGGGTCACCTGATGGAAAGCAACTTCCGTCGCCCATGGACACTCACAGCATCAGAAGAGCTGCAAGTGCGTTGCCGGCCTTTTAAGAGGGAATAGGGTAATAGGGGAGGGTAGGGAAGGGAATACGGTAGGGGATTGGGCCTCCGGTAAACTCACTCACTCGGCGAAACACAGCGCAAATGCTGTTTCACGCCGGTTTTCTGTGAGCCCGTGGTATTTCTCCGGTCGAGCCGGCCCATTCGTGCCGAAGCATGGCTCTACCACGTAAAATGTGTTTGCTTTGAATAGGCCCAGAAACTACTGGAGTGATGAAATGCACAAATATAGAGTAGACCACGGGGAACATAGGCTACTTTTTATTCTTATAAATTTATAAATTAACTTTTGCGCGAACGAAGTCGCGGGCAACATCTAGTAAATTATAATATTCCTTATACTTAAACCCCCTTACTAATAAACGCTGTATAAGCTTTGAATAGTTATATAGTGTTTTGTTCACATCACACAAGTGACATTTTTAATTCGATAGAAGAAGACATAACACTGTGTAACTATTCAAAGCTTATACAGCGTTTATTAGTAAGGGGGAAAAAGAATAACACAAAGGTAACAAGTTAAAATGAAACGATGAGGACTTTGATGAATTTGTACATTTTGCTAACTAGGTATATAAAATACTAATATAATAAAGACGAAATTTTGTTTGTTTGTTTGTTTGCATTTTATAGGCTCCGAAACTACTAGACCGATTTTGATGAAATTCAGTACTTACATATTATATAGATTAGACCACGGGGAAGCACAAATGCTACTTTTTATCGCAAATTGTACGGTTACCGCGGGATATCTTTTTGTGCGCACGAAGTCGCGTGCAACATCTAGTTATAATTTAAAATTTAAATAATGTCTGTAAGTAATTGCGAAAATGTGTGATTCATACAGTATCACGCCATCTATGAAAATATATAAAAACTAACAAGAAAATTGTAACTTACTGAACAAGCGTATGACTTAGTTCTAGATGTAATGTATAGATGGCGCGCAACAGGAATTGTTTTTTTTTCTTACCTGACTAGCGCGCACGGCGCAAAGCGCAAGCGTAGTTCAAATCCATCCGCCATATTCGTCGTGTCAGACGGAGTGCAGTGCACGGCTATGTCATGTTTTCTTGTAAACTTTTAACTATTTATGACATCGAAACATAAAAAGTGTTCAATTACGTTAGGGAAGTAGAATTATGTACCGGGATGATGTACCGAATGGACATTTGTGTCCGTTATTAACGAATAAACGTGCAACGAACTGTGCATTCGTGTGTTTATGATATCAGCAGTAACAGTAATCCTCGGTCCTGTGTTGTTTTTATCTGTAACTGGTGTAAAAGTTAAGTGATATTATGTAAGATAACATAACCGTGACCTTCGATTGTTTGATCGAGTTTATGGTGCTTTTTGAGGTTAAAATGCAACTTGGATTTTAAGATAGCGCCGAAGCCCCAGGTTAGTGGCAGTTACATACATTATCTCCACTGATATAGGGTTACCATATCTCAGGATTTGTCCTGAGATTTCAGGATTTTTCGACTCTTCTCAGGATTCCGGCCGGATTTAGCAAATCTAGTGATAGCTCAGGATTTTCAATAAAACACAGGTTACATTTTAAATATCTCTCTTATTAAACTACTAAAAATAATTTTCTTTTAGTAATAATTGCAGTTAAAATCAATACTTATTTATCAAAGTGAAACAAACTAAAAATAATCTTCTTTTGGTAACAATTGCAGTTAAAATCAAAAAAGTCGCGTAAAACGCGTGCGCAAGATAATAATACGTTTTTGAGAGAAAATTCTCAAGCTGTAGAAAATCTCAGGACTTTTCTAGGAAATCAGGCCTTTTCTCCGGACTTTTGATTTTTTCATCTGGTAACCCTACACTGATAGCATGTTTATCTTGTGCCCTACATATTACCGACTTATTTACACATGTCCATAAGTTGTTATTCGGTATTTCGGTAGCCGGCTAACAAGTTACCCAAAATGAACTTTTTTTTGGACTACTTACTCGCCGCGCTATTATTTTGGCGCGCCGGTTCTCGGTACCGGTATTACGGACTTAATTAATTATTGTTAATTTTACCATGAACATTTCTGGTAAATTCATAACGGTTTTGGGTACAGCCGGCACATTTCGTGCACGGGAGGAATGCAACCTCGGGCCTCGTAGTCTCGGCGGGAAGCAAAAAGGGCCTTAGCTAAAACGAGCTTTTGAGGACGCGCCTTCTCGTCCAAATACCAGGCTTTTGGTATTATGCTTTACTAGCTGTTGCCCGCGGCTCCGCCCTCGTAATTAAAGTATCCCTCGGGAACTCGGGAACAATGTACTTTTTCGGGTAATGTAGCCTATGTTTTGATCCTGAGCCTAAACTACTACCATACCAAATTTCATCGAAATCCGTTTAGTAGTTTTTGCGTGAAAGAATAATAAACATCCATCCATACATTTATCTATTCATCATCACAAACTTTCACATTTATAATATTAGTAGGATTGTTCTATGACTTTATCATGGACCCTTTTTTTCTACGTCTGGACTTTAAATACGTTTTACAATTTCGGAGGTTTGTAGGCAATCATATAATATTACCTACACAAAAATATAATAATTTAAGAAAATTAAATAAAACTCGCAACTATAAATTCGAAGTTTAATTTCCGTGCAAACCTGGAAATAACAGGTTAGGTACATGATACATGATACATCCGCCCGTTATTTTTTTACTATTAAAAAACCTATTCTAATTTTAATCAAACTACAACCAGCTGTTAGGTAGGTACCTGTTGATTGAGAAGATAACATTTTTTTTTCCACATTAAAATATTAACCAACAAAAAACCTAACCAAGAGCACATCAGGATTCAGGACATGTCTATGGAGGGTTCCGTAAATAATAAATATCAACGCGTAATAGGTTTTTTTGCAAATTACTTCGATTTCGTTCAAAATATATAGGTAATTTTCCTAAAGAGTTTTTAGCATGGTCCATATGCATGGAAACTTACTAGTTTCTATCTCCAATAGTTTAGAAATGCTAGGGGAGGACCAACTTACGTTAAACCACTTTGGAGGCCGGTTACTCGAAAATGACTCGACTTTGTAAAAAAGTCATGTATTAAACCTTGCCCTTATTTTAAAAGATCTATTCAACGATACCCCACACGATGGAGTAGAAGGAAAAAATTTTTTTCATCCCCATTTCACATGTATGGAGAATGGAGATTGGAGAGCCACCCCTATAATCTACAATCTACATCAAAAAGGAGAGAAGAATACACGAAGACTGGACTGGTATAGGCCATAACTCATAAGGTCTTTATAGTCTATAGCGACCCGCCCCAGCTTCGCACGGGTACAATAATGATACTAATACTACAGAATGTCTTTAAACCTCTAACCTACTAAAACTCAATGAAATACGTAGGTGGGTATACTTTTATCGTATGAAATACCATAGATCTAAACTCCCCCCGGCACGCGCACTTCGCAACGGGCCGTGCAGCAGAAATCGTAATATTTTAATTTCGCCATAACTTCAAAACCAAACGTCCAATTTCAATCATTCAAAGACCAAATATTATCTACATAAACTGTACTTAGTGATGAAATAATTTATTTTGATAAGGATTAATAGCATGAGTAAAATAAACGCGTTTAAATGTAGTCATAAAAAAATTCAAGATTTCTAAATAAAAAAAAGGTTGTTGTGCCTCACTCGACATAGATAGGTATAGTGTGTCGCGGACTTTTTTGTAGATATTTATAAGATCTACAATTAATTAGAACATTTTATGGTTCTATCTCTTATCGTTTAGGCAGCGTACGCAAAATAAGTAACTTTTCTGGTTGATTTTTTTCACCTTGTGTCCGAAAAACCCAAATATTTTACGGAACCCTATTTTTTTCCAAAATAAAATTTAGCCTATGTTACTCGTGGATAATGTAGCTTTCGAGTGGTGAAAGAATTTTTGAAATCGGTCTGGTACTTTTTGAGCCTATTCATTACAAACAAACAAACAAACATACAAACAAAGTTTTCCTCTTTATAATATTAGTGTAGATTCATAAATTAGAACACGATACCATTTAGGCAGATAGTTACTGAGTAATTACGTATGTTATTAAGTTGCAGTTTTAATGGCGAAGTAAAACATTGTGTCTCCTCGTTTACATTACAAGTAAGGACGTAAATAAATGACTCAGACTCATCAAAACTCATCCAAATCATACATTGGTCATCCAGTATCCTTTGTTTCTTCAGGCTGTTGGATTTTACAAGTCCTTTTATGTTTCTTTGTCACCTTTTTGTTACGTGTAAGGAAAGTCGCCCACGTGTCTCGCTTATGTCAGCCCAATTGATGCGGTCATTCGGTGCGCAGGCGCATCTTTGTGTTTTTGTCAATGGTCTTTAGCTTCTATTATTTTCTACCCCTATTTTAATAGTAACTACTAACTAGGCTACGATTTCTTTACGTTACCCATAATTTTAATTTTATTTATTTACTTACCCATAATTTTATGAGAGCCCAGTTCATAGAGATGTTGGGGCGTTGGTCATATTTGATCCTGCCAAACTCAAGAGATATCCAATCTATGATTTCTAGATACTAAGGTTTTTGGCTACGACGTAGCTACGTTATACATTCACGTTTTATTAGATACTAGCTATCCCGATTCCCGACACACGTTGTCCTGCCTTAAATATGATCTGGGATGAGTAAATTACTACATCTACAATGCAACCTACGTCCTAGTCCCGGCAAAACTCAAAATGGACTGCAGTTGTTTTTTACTCTTTCACGCAATTTGTCTGAATTTGATTTGTCGAAATTTGGTAATTGGTAGTAGGTAGTTTAGTCTCTGGAGTCTGAACTATCATAGGCAAAAAGTCGCGGGCAACATAGTTTGTATATTTTGAAAGAAAGAAAGCTAGTAGTTAGCACCAATGTCTTTATCGTTTTCTGCTAATCTAGAATTTCAAGTTTGTTAATCTTGCATACTTACCAAATAGAAAACTATTAACATTTAAAATGTCATTGACTGCAAATTTTAGTAAGTATTTACGCAATGCCTAAGTAGTAAGAACATATAAATATACCTACTTTTAGGTATGAAAACGTCGTCAACGTCGTGAAAGTAATATTTTTATGACTTAGGTGCCTAACTGTTATTATACAGTCAGGTTATAAAAAATGCATGTTTAATTTCTTGATTTTATTAATAATGCCAAAAACCTAGTTTTCGTTCATATTTATTATTTCGTGACTCCTATAGTCAGGTTCACCTTGAAGTTCTGAAAATTGTCGTGCTCAAAGCGTACTCACTGATTTAAGACAATTTTTAACTAGCTAGGTACCTACCTAGATATTTTTTACTTAAAAAAATAAACTAAGTACTTAGATGCATATTGTATAGTTATTGTTACTTTTACCATCTATTCTGTGCTTTTACATACATACATACATACATACATACATACATACAATCACGCCTCTTTCCCAAAGGGGTAGGCAGAGACCGCCTCTTTCCCGTAAGGGTAGGCAGAGACCACTTCTTTCCACTTGCTACGATCCTTACACAATTGTTTCGCTTCGTCCACTTTCATTCTTAACATCCATTCTTCCTCTTACATTCAACGTAGCGAAGCGGCTCTCCATGGGCCACTTTTCGCCACCGCGAGAACGAGACGTGATGGGTGGCGAACCACATCGCCGCCATTTTGGATAATTAAATTACTTTTATGATTATCCATTGCATTCTCACGGATTGACGGAGAGGATAGGAGTAGGGAAAGGGAAGGATAGGTTAGAGTGGAAAATAGGAAATGTAGGATATTACCGCCCAGGAGGGCAAGGGATAGGAAAGTAATAGCTGGGGAAGCCGGGGTCGCGTACCCGTATACTATATCACAACTACCGGACAGGTAAGTTGGGATGAGTATCCCATGACATAATTATATACTTTTACATAGTTACTTTTATGAACATGCATTTACCTAGAGGGTTAAGACGAGTTGGGTTGAGGGTTGTGAGTTGTGACCCCCAAAAGGAGTCGAGAGAAAGGGGTCCAGTTTATCTGTTTGGTTGGACTGCAAGACAGTTCTATATAAAAAAAATCGACCGGCCCCAGTAGGTTGTAATAAAATGATGTTGTGTAGATACTAGATAGTACTTAATGGGTGTAGGTGTAGTAGGTGTAGGTGCGTTGCAGGTGTAGGTAGAGGAGTACTTGTAGGTGTAGATGTAGGCGCAGATGACAGTGTAAGTGTAGTTATTTATTTACACGTAGATCATGAACCAAAAGATGTATGGGTGTTTCCAGTTCATAGTTTCGACAAAAAAAAAGTGTCGGTTCAGCAAGTGTTAAATATCAAAATTAAAATATTTCTTTGAATATGTTTGACGGTAATTCTGTAGTAACTACGAAAAAATTATTAATTTATAATTAAAACATTACGATTTACGAAGATACCGTATCGAATGAGATTGAGTGGATCGTGTCTTCATCAATAATTGTTTCATAAAAAATAGCACGAACGACCTTGAGTTTCAATTAGAATAACATTTGTGAAAACAGCTTGTTGTTAATATTGTCAGTTCGGCCTTAAATATACTTACATTTTTGTTATTGAAACAACTAAAGAGTTTGCCGGAAGGCTGATGATGATGATGATGTTGTAACTTGTAATTAGGGTTGCTATCCATCCGGGTTTCCCCGGATTTGTCCTAGTCCGGGGAGCGTCCGGGCCGGATTTATTTGCTATCCGGGTTTTTGTAGGCAGAATTAGGAAGGCCTAAGTTTTTTTTTTATAAATCTTCCTTTCTTTTTGACATTGCCGTAGTCGGGTAAAAACTGTTCTATGTCCGGGTTTCGTACTCCAAAATCCGGGGTTTTCACGCGTCTTGTCCGGGGAGTCATATTATGTAAGAGATGGCAACCCTACGTGTAATGATTTGCTAACTCCATACTATTCCATCTAAACGCGGGTCAACACTGAGTTTGCAAGTCTGCGCGCGCTGTTGCGTCAAACATCCTGTTAAACACAAAACTATTTCTATAAATAATATTTTGCAATGACTATAAGTCAGCCTACGTCATAGTTGATATTAGGTACGCAAAATTATAATTTGTACAATAATAATTAACCTACTAATAATTAAGGAAAATGCCGAATGTGCGGACAACATATCACCAGGCACCAGCCTACCACACGACACGAATCACGATGTACCTACTATGAACTATTATGAAAATGTATGTCAGATTAAACCTATATGTAAGTACCTATTATGTAAATGAAATGGGATAATGTGTTTAGTTAGTCCAAAGTAATTTTAGCACCGCTTTAAACCGAGTTTTATAAGTTTGTCTAGGTAATATTTAATGTTCAATTTACAATAGGTATACTATTACTTAGATACGCCACTAAATGATCCATCAAATGTAGTCGCCTACTTCACTTAACCCCCTTACTAATAAACGCTAAGCTATAAGCTATGAATAGTTTCACAGTGTTTTGTCTCCTATCGAATTCAAAATGCCACTTGCGTGATGTGGACAAAACACTGTATAACTATTAAAAGCTTATACAGCGTTTATTAGTAAGGGGGTTAGGCTATAAGTATAATAATAATATAATTTATTTGCAAAATATGGTACAATAAGCTGATACAGTTTGATAGCGTCTCACATATTTTTGTATAGGTATAAGAATAGTAGGTACCGGAATCCGGAAAGCCGGGGAAAATTCAGAGCATTGAAAATAGAACTCTGCGCAAATACAATAGAGCTGACGCGAATATGCTGCCTATAATAATTTAACATATTATTTTTCGTTACATTATAAACATATTACTCCTCCTTACTAATAAACGCTGTGTAAGCTATGAATAGTTACACAGTGTTTTGTCTCCTTCTATCGAATTCAAAATGTCACTTGTGTGATGTGAACAAAACACTGTATAACTATTTAAAGCTTATACAGTGTTTATTAGTAAGGGGGCTAACCCCGTAGTTATGAATCTTTCGACATATTTTTACAATATCGTTAAGTAGTTATTTTACAATCTAACGGCTATATGACAGCTCGATTTTCAATTCTATTGTTTTAGCGCAATAATTATTGTGCTCTTACTTTTCCCGGGACCGCCGGATTCCGGTTCATATATTCAAAGCCTTAATCTTTATAGTTTATACCTAGGTACCTACATAGTTTGAGCTTCCAAGTCTGGTTAGGACAATGCAGGCTTATCACCTGATTGTCTGATGAGAAAAATTAACAGTAATATCAGTTATCCGTCCCTGGACTACGAGAGGAAAGGATGAGTGTGCTCTTGTGCGTACACACTTGGGCAATATAAAATAACTCCTGGTCTGGTTTCAATGAAACCGTACACTGTCACCGAAATCGATGCGGAGAGCTGTTATGAATTTCTAAATCACTGCAATCTTAACGCGAAAAATACGTATTTCAATTCGGAAGACTATTTTTAGTGTTGACGTAGATTTTAGTTTTTAGTTCATTTCGGTTTTCTGAAAGGCCGTGGTATTTTTCGATTCAGCCGGCCAAAGCTTCGCACCAAAGCTTGACCACAATCCGCGCTTAGAACCATGTTGTGTTTGTTCCTGTTTAATATCTAAAAGTTAATTTACATTTTCAGTTAGAAGGCAATCGAAGCAAAATAAATCAAATATCACAAATTGTTTACTTACAGACCTTGTTCTAAATAATTGTCAATAATAACTGTAGCGTTTATCACTAAGGCACTAACGAGTTGATTATTATTATAGTATGAATGTTAATCATAATTGCAGCAACCCGTATCAAAAAATTCCTTGCTCTATTTCAGTATTAGATGTTGCCCACGACTTCGTGCCGCGAAAATAAGTACCGCGAAAACCGTACATTTTGATAAATTTCATCAAAATCGGTCTAGTTGTTTCGGAGCCTATTCATTGCAAACAAATATTTCCTCTTTATTATATTAGTATAACAGTAATACAAAGTAAATTATAATATGTGGCAGTGGCGAAGGCTGGTTCTCCTTCATAGGGAAGCCCTAGCCTGTATAATAGGTAGGGATTTGGATGAAGGTCTTCAAAAGGTAAGCGGTAAGGGAAGCCGATAGGAATGGAGTTATAGGAACCCCTCGCCGTATTTGGTAAGGTAAGCCTTACGCAGTTGTTTGTCCACCGCCAACGTCAACGGGAAGTCAACAAATTTTTGTTTGAGATTATCTGGTAAGTGTATGTATGGTGGTGGAAAAACAGCGTTGGGGTCAATCAAACCCGTATGTACATTTTTTTTATTGATTCACTAATTCAATGACACCAATCAAGCTTATATGCGGCACAGTTCTGCAACACGTCCCAGACGTCAATTCACGCACGAACGGATAAAAACCTTTGGAAATAGAAAAGAAAAAGAAAACCTTCGTACATTTAGACATTTCAGTGGCGTGGGGTTCCTATAACTCAATTTGTATCGGCTTCACTTACCACTTACATTTTGAAGACCCTCATCCTAATCCCTACTTATTATACAGGTTAGGGCTTCTTGATGAAGGAGAACCAGCCTTCGCCGCTATAACATTGTATTGTCAATGTTTCGCGCGCACTATTTCTCGAATGTACTTTTCGTTACTCAAGTAGAATCCATAAAAAACTTGAAAATAAGATAATGATGATTGTATCCATCGCATCGGTTATTGGGGTCGGTAAAACAATAAGCGGTGGAATGGTCCATTTCCCGCTCGTCGCTCGCCGCTCGGGTGCGGCAATTTCGCTTTGTTCCGATATTTGTCTATGGTCTTTTAATCACATTGTGTTAAAAAGTTTGTCGCTTAATTCGTAATGATAAATGGGGATAATGGGTAAAATATGGTTTAAAGGCAAGACAGCTAATAGGTACTTTATTAACACTTATGAAAATGCTAAGAAATATTTGTAGGTCGTATTTTTCTTCAGCAGTTCAGCAGCAAAGACAATGACTAATATTATAGTCATAATATAATTAAGGTAATATTGATATCTAAGTACTTCTCAGTTCTAATCAAAGTACCTAGTCCTGAGGCAATCAAAGTATTTTCATGCATATACTTATCTAAAATGACGTGTTCTAAACATAGCTACGTACTTACATAATATGATATAGGTACACGAGGCACCTTAAGGCTTAAAGTGTCTCGAGTTAAATGGCCCCACTTTTTGAGATTTTTGGGGCCATTTTGACATTTGAAATCAAGATGACTGGCATATTTTAAGGTATGGTGATTTCATCATTCCTCAAATTCAAATGTACGTCTTGAGTTTTGAAATTTTTGGTTCAAAATAAGATAATACTCGTAGTAGGCACACGTTAGCAAACACGAAATTAGTTCCGCCATCGGCCAGTCACGCTACGCGCGGTACTACACGGCTGTAATTGAAGTTTTACTCATACGGAGTAGCTAGCTAGCTGCCTCTAGTAGCGCTGCTCTCAGCCACGCTCAATGTGTTCGGGGACAAACTCCTCCGAAACGGCTTGAAAACGGCCTTTTTTTTGCATATTGGGTAGGTCTGACAATCGGTCGTAATACTCATAATCTATTTTTTTATTGTATATGGTAAATTAACGTTTTCCGGGTCAGCTAGTTGTAGGATTAAATTTCAAGGACACGAATGAGTTACGGTTCCAATAGTTATATTTATTCTGTGGCACGGGGAGCTTACAGGCACACCCAATGTATATTTTTAAAAATTATAAATTTTAGGCATCCTCAATAAAATTGGCTAGTTTGTCAGAGTTTAAGAATCTTTCAATTAATCACTATAGATTCTGTTTCTTGTTTAATCCAATAGTTTGTTGATGACGAGTACTGTATGGCACGCATCATGATTTATGAGTAACATTGCAACATAACGTTATGTTGTGGGATTTGACCAAACATGGAAAGTGGGAAGTTTTTGAATACCTACGTTTGGTCTCCTAATCGCACAGGTGTAACCACGGAATTTATAACACAGTTAATATTTAATATATGTGTTTAATATTCCGTGGCTATAACTGTAAGCAAACTTTTCGTCATTTCAAGTTAAAAATACTGTTAGTTTCCTCTAAGTGTGATATTAAGAGCATAAAATATATCTACATAATACATATATCATGCTTATAAATTAAGTGCTGTTAGATTTATAGTAATTTAGGGAAATTAAACAAAGAATATTATTTTGTTTTGTTTTGATCCATAGAATTGATTGGTTACATCAAATCCATAATTGTTGACCATATTAATGACAAACTGATCAACCCAACAAAAATAAAAGGGTCTCTCGAATGCTTTTTGTATCGTCTGTACCTGCATATATTGCTGTGTCAAATATTATGGCCTCTGATTATATGGGACTTTATTGAAATAACCGGTATTTTTTCTTATTCGGGGTTTTGGCCATAATTGAATTTATGTTTTATTGTTTTTGTAGTAAGAGCGGCTGTGTGGGTGATGTCTAAATACGGTTTAATGAAGATTGAAAAAAGATATTGATTCAATCTAAGCATGACAGCATAGCGGTTAGATTTTATAGCAGTTTTGCGTTTTATGGGTATGTTCCCTAAGCTGAGAACACAGTCTTTGTGATCAATAATGATCTTCATATTTTGCAATTGCCAAACTAGCAATATCTTTAAATCTGAGTAATCGTAGGTATCTCCTTTCTCTGCAGTCACTCTAGCGTCTTTTTCGAGTGGAGAGGTATCATCAAAGTGTTTTCCACTTGGCGACACATGTCATAAAATATAAGACTTTCACCTTCGCCCAAAATTCGTTGTGATAGGTAACGTAACCACATGCAAAGTCTCAACAGTTAAAGCCGTTAAATCGCATCGCTGAAGACCCTAAAATGTCTGCGGTAATCACCAAAATCAATATCCACACGGCTTCCGACCGGTTCTGGTGTTACAGGCCCTATCATATTCCGCTGTCCCTTGTTTTCCACTAACCTTATCAGCTATCCGGAATAAAAGACACTTTAGATTGTGGGTGTAGGTATTGATTTAGCGCGGTTTATTGGTGTACCTTTGTGACGTAGTAGCGTCAATGAAATTTCAAAAGTTCGATACTTATGAAAAACTAACTGATGTCCGCGGCTCCGCCCGTGTAAGTACAGTATCCCACGGAAACATTATATGTCCCGCGATAAAAAGTATCCTATGTCCTTCCCCATGGTCTACTTTAAATCTGTGCCAAATTTCATGATAATCGGTTTAGTAGTTTTTACGTGAAACTGTAAACAAAGTATTCCACGTGAACCGTCCATTTCCACGGGATAAAAAGTAGCCTATGTCCTTTCTCAGGCTCTAGACTATCTGTCTACTAAATTTCATTTAAATCGGTTCAGTAGTTTTGTCGTGAAAGACTGACAAACAGACAGATACACAGACTTTCCCATTTATAATATTAGTATGGATGGCAATGTAAAATTGAGAGCTTAACGGCTGAATACTGAAACAATATTTAAATTAAGTGATGTTTAAGTCATATGCTGTCCTTGTCATTTCGGCTAGCAGAGGCAGCGAAAGGCTGTGAATAGGAGGGCTTTTTATTTTGATCAGCGTGTCTGTAGGATTAGTAGCATTAAAACAAGTATTTCCAATATTGTGTAATTTATTGGAGCGAAATATAACAAGTTTGTACTGAGACAATGGCGAGAACAGGGCACTGACATAAGGTAACATATACAAGAAGCGGCAAAAATTTGAAACTGCTACAGATTAAATTAGATAATATTGGCGTTCCTATTCTTACACATTATTCCGCAGTAAATATTAACTACTTAGGTAATCAAATCGATGAGTACACGATTTCTTCGTTCTTGGTTAGTTTTCCTGCAACGTATCTCTTTGTCACTAGTTTTGCATTTCTCTGTATATTTGAAATTCTTCGTCTATTGTAAAATGCCACCACTCCACAATTTCTGCCACTGTGAAGTGTTTTAGTTTAAGCAATATGACATAGCCTGTATTGCAGAAACTAAAGTGTACATGACACGTTCCATAGTGCCTAGGGTTACAACACCAGATCTAGGCTCGTATTACCGAGGTGAACTGCCTAGGCCTTAATAGGCTAATGGAACCAAATGAACGTGATACAGCAGATGTTTATAAATACATAATTAAAAACCTGCATTCTGCACATTCTCATTACAGCAAACATGATCATTGATCACGGTATGTCTATATTTCCCTTTCGTAGTGTCTCACCTGAATATGGTCTATAATAGACAAGTTATTAATCATAATGACATTTATAGCACCTTTTTTACTATAAAAAGTTGGTATTTAGTTTGTTTGTAATTACGACATCTAGCTAAGGTATTGGGACGTAGCTTCCTAGAAGATAAATTCCTAGATATAAAAGCACTTTCCCTTCTTTTGTAACGGAACCTTGAAGATGAAAAAAATAATAATAAGAAAATACCTATCGTAAAGGACACTGGGCGTTTTTGACCCGCTTTATGAAAGTCGCGACCACAAACCAAAATACTTTATTTCATTTTCGGGAGGTATTTTAATTCAGGCCCATGGGGGAATCAAGTTATAAAAAATTGGAAATCAAATTTTAGGTTTTCGATACATTGAATTGACTTATATTAAGTGATATATACTACACTACTCTTGTCGTTGCTACGGCAACCGCAGCTAATAATGTAGGACCACTATATTTCATATTATCATAATAACTATGCATACAGTAAAAAAAAAACCTACTTATATTTTCCATCGTCAGATCCTGACTTTATGATCATGGGATCAATTAGGAGTACACTCTTTCAAACAAAAATTCGAATTCGAACTGGACCAATTTGAAATTTGAATCGGTCCATTATATATACAGACGTTATTGACTAATGCAGTGAGAAATATTGCATGTAAATGTATGAAATCATTAATCTTTAATTATCATTTTATCATGAGCCCCACATCCCACAGATATGCGACCTATATATCATTGTAATCCAGGTGTAGTTACGCTTACATCTAAACTAATTTTATCTTTGACCGCAGCAAATTGCTCCATACAAAATATCCAGTGTCCTTTGCGCCTTACAGAAGCGCCTCAACCTAAAATTAATTTCAAATACTGTGTTTTGGTGCTAATAGAAATTAATATATTGCTAAGTTCCGGAGATTAAAGCTAAACATCAATCTAATCCACCGTAAAATATTACCTAAATTAAGCATAATTTATATTCATTATCCGTGGTAAATGCGAGATATGTACTCGTATTATGAAATGTGTCCGTGATTATAACATACAACTTGACAGTCGATTGGTTTTGGTTGCCACGGGTACCGGGTTGACCAAACAGACGACTGGGCTCGTCGACCACATGTTAGGATGCCGTTAATGACTTATAGAGACTAGATATCCGTTTTAACCAGTCGGACCGGGATAGACGGTTTATTGCAATGTACCTATAAATCTTTATTATCAGGTTTATGATGCATTGCACTCCCCAGCGGACATTTATCGAGTATTAAATTGATATACCACCTGATTTTATCTATTCCTATTAAAGTGTCTGAAATGAAATTTTATTCGCGGATTGTGGGCGTAGCCCGCGTAACTGCAATAGGGTATTTGTCATTATAAAAATTTAGTTTTTTTTAATAAATTCAGAAATAATGAGGTAAGTATTAATTATAAGAACTTAACTTGATAAAAGTAAAAAAAAAATGTAATTTTTTAATTACGTACATTTCAAATTAACAAAAAAGTTGGAATATTTTTTCATAAAATGAGTGCAAAATTACACATAGTAAGTTTACTTGCATCAAATAGAAACATATTTACTATGGTAGTAATGAACATAAACGCACAAACTTCGGAGGTATTAGAAGTTTTGTGTATGTGACCATACATTTCATAGCAACTTACATGCTTGTGTGATAGTGACGTCACAATCGCATTGACTATACATTCCGTAGCAACTTAGCTGCATGCTTATGTGATGTCACAATTGCAGTGATTTTTGTATGGGGCGTATTCACAAGACTCACGAAAATGTTACAAAGAATTCGCTATTTTTTTAAATATTGATTCGTAGTTATACTAACAGCCGCACTCAGAGACATTTAATGTATTACATAAGGTGTCACTTAATAGAGATTTTGACAGCAAATATATTTATGTCAAAACCTTTACTAAGTAAGCATTAAATGTCTCTGAGTGCGGCCGTTAGTATTCCTTTTCTAAACTTTCTTATTTTTCAGAGCACTATTCATGTATGAAAAAAATACAAATTACATACTTAATTGAATTATGAAATACAGAGTCTGTAATGACTAATGACAGATGACAATTCAATATCCATGCTGGCACGATAAAGAACAATGGGTTCAAATTGTGCATTTACGAATAACATCCAAGTTCTAAATCAGGTTGGTCGTAACTTGAGACCAATGAACTCTGTAATTAGCGGGTTACGTTCCGAGGTGAAAGGAGAGTTCGCGTGATCCTTTTTTAACCAACTCGAGTATTATAATAATCGCACACGGTCTTGCTCCACACCAATTTCAATGGACGCCATATGTGACAAGTGAAAGTATGCAATTATGCTGCGATTGCAGTCCCGGCATAGTATTGGCAAATCTGGACTGAGCAATTTATGTCCTTAAAACGTATACTCGTACGTTCCTGTTATGCTAAGTTTTTGTTTCTATTTTCATATTACCATAAATACGTTTTTTTTGTACATGGCTAGAATTGTACTTCTATCCATCCAAAGAACCAATAATTCGAAAATCATTATCTTGGTAACATATTATTATCAGTACGTCGCACTTTGTCAATTAAATCAATTAGTAGAACCTTAGGCCTTGTCTTAGTCTAGGTACGGTGTGGTATTCACCGGATTTGGCGTGACGCGAAGATATGGGGAACTGGTTTGATGCTCGTTAAGACGCCACGGAGTCTCGTCCCCGAACAAAAAGCAGGGAACAAGGCGGACCAGTTTTGGACAATACCCCGCCTGACATTTGAATGCCGATACGTGCCAGCCCAGCCACAGGAAAAGTATTGCCAATGGAATGCTAGCTCCATTAAGCTGTATGTGACATTAGTTGCGGAGCTTACAATGATGCAATAGAATTTATCGCAAATAGAAGAGGCGAAGAAAATAATTTATGGTCTTGAATCATTATTATTGAACGAATAGCAAAAAGAAGCATTTTTCTTTGAATTTGTTATTGAACTTTCAAGTCACTTGACGTACATTAGCTAACAGCACACACACACACACACACACACCATATTATTGGCAATAATGCTAATATTGACAATAACATTCCTTGTGTGCGGGCCATATTGCCGTTTTTTATTTGGGTTGACTAGTATTGACAAATTTATTCTGTCAATAATATCCCACCAAAAACATTTTCATGTAAAAAAATTATGCCAAGACGATACCATATGACTAGCACTGTCAAAAAGTTATGAAATCTCATGTAAAACCAAGCTTCTTACCCTACACGCCTTAACTCTGCAAGCGTAACTTCACAAACTCTACACCTTAGTCATTTTATGTGGCCTGGCCATTTCGCTACATTCACTTGGCCGTAAGGAGAAAAATTTATAATCGACTGTTTTTCTATTATACTCTCTTATAATAACGAAATGGCCAAGCCACATAAAATGACTAAGGTGTAGAGTTTGTGAAGTTACGCTTGCAGAGTTAAGGCGTGTAGGGTAAGAAGCTTGGTTTTACATGAGATTTCATAACTTTTTGACAGTGCTAGTCATATGGTATCGTCTTGGCATAATTTTTTTACATGAAAATGTTTTTGGTGGGATTTCACTTCTTTTTGTAAGTTGTTATAACATAATTGTTATTTTCTTTTTCTTTTTTTTTTTGGGTGTATTTCTTTCACAACAGAGACGCTTTTTTTCTGCCCACTCTCCCTTTGCCTTTTTTAGGGTTCCGTAGTACTTAAGGAACCCTTATAGTTTCGCTCTGTCCATCTGTCTGTCTGTCTGTCCGCGCCTCTAGCTCCTGTAATTATGAATATAAATAAATTAATGAAATTTGGTGCAGTTATAGACTGTGTATAGATCACGGTTTTGGGATCATAAAAAAATAATAATTTTATATTTTAAGGGTGGCTCTCCATACATGTGAAGTGGGGATGAAAAATATTTTTTCACTCTACCCCATCGTGTGGGGTATCGTAAAATAGGTCTTTTAAAATAAAGAATAAAGGCAAGGTTTCATACGTTACTTTTTTATAAAATTGACCATTTTCGAATAATCGGCCTCCAAAGTAGTTTGTAAGGTGGTCCCCCCCCCCCTAGCATTTTTAAACTATATAAGATAGAAACTTGCTAAAAACTCTTTAGGAAAATTATTGTGAACCAAATCGGACAGTTACTTTTGGAGTAATTAAAAAAAAAAGGATATTACGCGTTTATAGTTACGGAACCCTCCTTAGATATGTCCTGACATGCTCTTGGTTTGGTTTTTCTTTGTTGGCTTACTATTTACAATAAGTGGCAGATTAGGGCGATACTTGGCTCTTAGTCGATTATATTCGACTACAGCTGACTCTTGTGTTTTAATACAACTGAAGTGAATATTTAACTAGGTGAACGCCTTGCGAATTGGTCACTAGAGAATGCTACATAAGCCTGCTCACAAGAGTACGTATAGTACGTACATACGAGAGTACAAGACGTATTCTTGGGCAACAGTAGTCGCTTTTCATCAGGCGTATCACGTTTGCTCCCTTTTATCATATTAAACAATAATATCACGGTATTTCCGTAATATTACACTGGAACAATCTATCTATCTTCTAATATATAAAATTTCCAAGTCTCAATGTTAGTACTCCTCCGAAACGGCTTTACCGATTTTTGCCAAATTTAATATGCGTATTCAGTAGGTCTGAGAATCGGCTACTATCTATTTTCCATACCCCTAAGTGATAAGGGTTGTTCACCCTTAATTTTTTTTTTAATTTTTGGACGAAATCTTTTGTTTTTATTTTTTTATAATGTGGTAATTAAAAATACATACTTACCATCCTAAATTTTTACTTTTTTATCACCATTTTTTTTTAGCCATTTTAGTAATTTAATCATTTTTCATCCCGCTCGATAACTGATCAATTATAGTGTTTTTAACTTTTAATAAGGCAACAACGTTTGCCGGGTCAGCTAGTAATAATATAACTTTAATATATTGCAACGTAGGTACGTAATACAAATTACAATACAAATTTTCATTATCTGATAGTACTTCAAACAAGCAAATCTTGTAAATATGAATTGAGATTCTCGGAAACGGCTTTCAGTATTTCAGCTACTAGACGACAGACTTTTGCGTTAATGGCAAATTGATCGCGGGTTCGAATCCCAGTCAGACGATTTTTTTTTAATTCTATATTTTTTATTATTCTATGTAATAGGGTTTCGTAATACTCGAGGAAACCTTATAAATTTACTGTGTCCGTCCGTCCGTCTCCGTCTGTCTGTCTGTCCATTGTTTCAGCTTCTGTTATCCTACTAATATTACAAATGTGAATGTTTGTGAGAATGGATGGATGTTTGTAACTCTTTCACGAAAAACTACTGAATGGATTTCGATGAAATTTGATACGGTAGTAGTTTAGGCTCTGGATTAGAACATAGGCAATTTTTTATTCTGAAAAAGTGGGATACGCTATTTACGCGAGCGGAACCGCGGGCAACAGCTAGTTATGAATATAAATTGATGAAATTTGGAACAGTTATGTAATATGTAACTTAAATGTCACTTTTGGCATCATAAAATACTTATTTTATATTTCAGGGGCTTCATACATGTGAAGTGGGGATGAAAAATATTTTTTTATTGTTAGCCATTAATGTGAGGGGTATCGTTGAATACGTCTTTTAAAATAAAGGCAAGGTTTCATACATTACTTTTTTACAAAGTCAACAATTTGGAGTAACTGGCATCCAAAGTGGTTTACAAGCCCTCCCCACCCTTTGCATCATACTAAATAATAAGACTTTTTTGTTCCCTGGCGGGATTCGAACCCGCGACCTCCGGCTTGAGTACAAACGCGCTCACCACTGCGCCACAGTGGTCGTTACTTATTCTTTCGGAAAAATATTTGAACTAATCGGACAATAACTTTTGAAGTAATTTAAATAAATACCTATTGGCTATTACGCGTTTATAGTTACGAAACCCTCCTTAGACATGTCCTGACATGCTCTTGGTTAGGTTATTCCTTTTATAATTTTTCTTCTTCCGTATTATTGTTTAAACTCCGAGCAAAGCTCGATCTCCCGGGTCACTCCTGAGCATAGATAATACAGATGTATAATGTATATTAGTATAGATGCGCAACTCTAAAATTGAAACTGAGTCTTGCAAAAGTTTCGGAATGTCGTTTTTAGATGGCGTTGTACCGTTTTAGTTACTATCAAACCCGCTAGATGGAAGTAGTACCGCCTGATAATTTTTATTGAACTGAATTATGGACAGAAATTAAGTTTTATTCAAGTTCCAAGACCAAGTTCCTCTTAATAGTGGGATATGGTTGCTGCATAGTAAAATGTTCGCGAGCCCTTATACATACGCCTTGTGTTAGCGATAGCGCGATGTAGAAGTCGCTTAGTGGCATCTGTTGTGACTATCCGAAAACTTTCAAACTGTTAGTACCGGATATTCATTTTTAGATGTCTCTGTTCTCTGTTAATTTGTGCATGTATGAGAGTTTCACCCCCCTGCTCCTGAGCATGACTCACGTCTCCCAGGTACGAGTTACTACAAACAAGTAGCCGAATCTTTCAGGGTAAAAAAATTATACTCACGTTCTATGACTTATGTAATTAATAAATTTAGTCGAAGCACTGACATCTGTCGGTAGCAGTAAGTACTACTTGAATGCCCATTTATAATTGATTATTGTTTATAAGCTATGCTAGGTGGCGCTTTTACTACATTTTATTTATTGTAAGTTACTCGGATACTGTAAATATTTTGATGATACTAAAAAGTATGTAACTGTAATTTGATACATAGTTTTTTTTATTATTTCATTCCCTTCAGTTAATTATTATTATTCGTTTTAATGATAACTCATAATATTTTTATAGTCTTGTGTAAAAGTGACATCTATCTCGTACATTATGAATTATGTTAGTTATGAGTTCGTCGCTTGAATTGGAATCTAATTGACGTAATATTTAAATAGGTACCTAATTATTTCCCGAGTATTCTTTAGTAATTTAAACGGAAAATACATACGGGTAAAATTAACAAGTGCAATAAAATATATCGATAAAGATTAAAAAAATATTGTGTTTTTTGTTGTTAATAAAGGGATACATGGTTATTTTATTAAATTTTATTGTTATTATCGGATCCCTAATAACAACAACAATTTTCAGGCCTCTAGCTAAATTTGTGGTAATATTATAGAAACTTCCATCCTGTAGTTTAAGGGGTTGAAGGATAAAAGTTTATATGAGACTTCTTACCTTAATAATTCTTAACTTAATTAAATAAATTTTGCATATATGTTAAATTTTCCGTTCAAATTCAGAATATTCGGGAAATAATTATTTCAATAATAATAAATGAATAAATGATTGATTGATTGATTGATTGATTGAATAAATATTAGTCAATTAGTTTACAAGCCTAGCGATGAACGACGACATAACTTATATGTATAGTTCACAATAACGCGATAGATGGCGCTTTCACAGATAATTTAATTTAACTCCCTTGTTTAAGGGGTTGGAAGATGAAAGTTCCAATTTTGAGAATTTTTATGTTGGTTGTGTATTAATACAATCTTACGTAACAAATTTCAGCTTTCGAGAACATCCGGAAGTACGATATAATTTTGTTGATCATCAGTGAGTCAGTGACGGAATCTGGGGTTTTTAGATATCAATAAAATCTAAAGTATAAGACGTAGGTAATCGAAACTTTACATGTTTAATGAGACCGCTGATGGGAACAAATCCTGAAAGTTTCATTTATCTGGTACAATCCAAACTCAAGTTATGAGGGTTCAAAAAATCGACGAAACGCTTCGAGAAAAGGTGGTTTGGTAGTGCCCTTGCGCTTCGCTTGACGTCTTGGCATGGGGGCACTACCGTGCCCCCAGATTGCACGTGTGCGGCTAACCAATATTGTTTTGGTATACAATATTTTACCATTGGCATTATTTATCGAGGAAAGTAGCTTTGGTGTGAAACGAGGGAGCACTGCTAGTGTTGTAATTTACGTATACCAAACATACAGTGGCCGGAGAAATGCAAAGGTCGACGGCCTCCAATTACTGGCTGCGGTGCATTAGTCCAGTAAATTTTAGCATAACAAGCCTTTATTAGACCCCGTGACACTGGAGCCAGCGTCATTACGACAGTTGACCCCCGAGTTATAGAAACTTGGGTAGTACCTAGCTAATACTACCATTTGTCTTGGTATTGACTAAAAGTATCAGATATATTTTACTATTAAATAAAGGGGACGTATATCTACATATCGGCTTTATTTTGTTTTTGGTGCAAAAAAAAAACTTTTATCTTCATTCAATAAGATATTGTGTCTTAAAAGCACTAATGTCTTAAGTTTTTAAGAAAAACAATTTTTTTTATTCCGGGTGAAAAAGAACGTACTTTTTATGGCACTGTCAAATTAACTTTAAACCATAGACACCTTTGACCAAACTGACAATATAATGTTCATAAAATTATGACATTTCCAGAACATTATCTGCCGAACGACTTGGCAGAAACAAAGCAAGCTGTCACGACAAAACCATTTTTCATACGTTACCACATCCAGCGAACGTAAGACGAGGCGCGTAAGCCGATATCATCGATTTCTGATGATTCACTCGCTTCGACGAAGCGCAGTCGGGTGTTTTTATGCAATAATTTATTTTTTGCATTCACGTTTGCCGTATAATTTTCGGCGGGTACTATCAATTGGCTATTTATTCGAAGTCTAGCTTAGATAATTATGGTGGACTAGTTCCTCGGTACAAAGAAATACGATTGTTATTACAGGTTTAAAATCAATTGGCTCAAACTATTTAGTGGGTTAACTGTAGTTGAATATAGTTTTGGAAAGTTTTATCATCAGGAAAGAGAGGTTTGCTTCTTAAAACATAATTATGTAGATTACTAGATGGTAGAGAACTTTTGAATATATTGGCTATTTAATGAGCGTTATATAGTCATCAAAACATACACTAACTAACGATAAACTCTTTTAATGATGTTGAAATCAATATATTATAAGCACGTGTACCTATAGGGGTACACGTGCTTATATAGGTAGGTAGGCCTACTGTATAATAAATGTAATCAAGGAAGTTCTCAGCTCACGACGGGGAAGTTAGGAAATCACAATTCTACCAATGTGTTGAGTTATTCAAAGTACGTTCTAAGATTGCACACACGAGCGATCTTATATATGTAGCAAAATATTGTTGTCAGTTAAGTCGGTTTACGGACGATAATAATTTTACATTGTTTAAGTGATAACGTCATCACAAGCCGAACGCTTAGGTCGATCGTGCCTCTCTATCGCTTGTTCCGCGCTCTCGCTTGAACGCTCGGCTCAGGCGGAACGTGACAATTTTTCGTGCTTGCAGCCGGTGTTCATCGATTTATAAGACGTTATTACGTCAAAAAATGAAAGATTCTGTTATGGATAAATTACAAAATGCAATTGCCAAAATTATTCAAAAAATGTCAACAATTAAGTACCAGCCTAATTTTATGTATGAATTTAACGCGCTGAGAAGTTGCTATCTTGGTTGCAATGTTTAAACGCTGTTATTAACAGTTTTAAGTAGAGAACTTGCATTGGGATAAAGTATAAACAAATGGAATTAGTAATATAATTAATTGTCAAACTATTATTTCTATGGGTATAAACAGGAAAAAATATATTATTATTATCGTTCGCAGTTTGTTGAACTCTGAACTTCCGTTCTAAATTAGGTAAATGAGAACTTGATACAATTTTTTTTTCTGCAACAATAAATAATTCCATAGATTTTCGGTGGATAGTGGGCAGTGGCTTAACCTGAACGTGTTGCTTCAACAATGTAATGCAATTTAAACAGGGGAGACCCTGTTGAAATATCCTGCAGTGTGTAGGCTGCCTTATTTAAATTGAAACGTGGCAAAAGCGGTGCTTGAGCAATGACTAAGTAAAGTGAGATGGTTAACGAGGCGATCATTAAGGAGCGTGCTGACTCCTGCCTCCTATAAAAGGCTCGAGAACATTCGTCCGTTAACTAACGCTGTCGACATGTCCTCCGATTGTCAACCAAATACGTACTCGAGATTGGAGACAAGTTTTCTAAACTTTTAATTAGCTCGCTCAGTAATTAAATGCTGAATGTTACTTAAACATTAATATCCATCTATGATGCAAATTTTTATTTTATGACTTTTCGTTTTCCATGACAGTCATTCAAGGTTCTTTTATGAATTGTCCATTCCCAAACAAAAACTTATTTTTCTCGGCTTTCGTATTTCTTACTAAAGAGGTAAGACCAGTAGTAAATATTGAAATGTTTTGTCATATTACTACAGAGTTGTCACGCGAAACGTATTAGTCATTAATTGGATATCCGGACACTGGACAGCCTTCCAAGAGCGTCGTGCACGTGCGCGATTGTGTACAGCAAGCACCAAACACGAACTATTGACAACAGTGTATTCGTAACTTGATCGAATGAGATTTGTATGAAAATAGCTTAGAGCATCAAACTAATTTGGTTGTATTCTCTAAGAAAAATAGGCGCTGCGAATACAGCGCCTAAACAATTTTCATACGATAACGCTGCGAATACTTTTTGTCTTTTGTTCGTGTTTGGGCTACCTATAGTAAAGAGGAATTAAGGTCGTGGCTTACCAGAGAAAGAGAAAGAGTCCAGAGGGTGTCAAAATGCGACATACTTGATTTGATGCAATTTACAGGACTTTCGCATTTATCGCAGCGAATTATGCACGGGGCTTGGAGCGAAGCTGGTACGGTAATATAAGCATAGAAAACTGTCCAAGTGCGACTCGGATTAGCGCATGGAGGGTCCCGTACCAAACGGCAAATAATCACCTCTGTTGTACTGCTTGAATATTTGTTGTTATAGCGGCAACAGAAATACATCATGTGTGAAAAATTCAACTGTCTATTTAAAACGGTTCATATAGCCTGGTGACATACAGACGGATATGCAGCGGAGTCCGAAACCCTAAAAATGCATTATCTATTTCATCCAAATAACGCCTTTGGTTGTAGTCTTTTATTACAGTACCTACATGGCTTAATTCACAAAGAGATTTTATTTCATCGTGTAGACTAAAGATTATCATCTGCAATTGTAATATACCTAATCTGCTTGATTTTATTAATTAAACTAAATTGCCTTTATCTATCTATAACATTAAATAGAGTGCTTAAATTGGAGAATCGTGACATATCTACTAAAACTCCTTTGATCTCTATGCATTACTGATCAGTATTCATAGTCAGGGTCAGATGGGAGATTAGAAGGCGTTCAGACACTTGGGTCAAGATAACCGTGGTTTAATGAGTGACGTCATGATCTGCATTTTATTGATTAATTGTTCGTAGATTATTCTCTATTAATAAACTAGTTTGGTAAAGCCAAGTTCATGAATATGTTATATTGAAACCGTTCTTATCTCTGGGATATTATCTGCTTCGTTTGTTGTTTACGTATAAAAGTTCTTAGCTACACCTATAGGAACTTATATAATTTTTGAAAATCGCAATCAACACCTTCAGTCAAAATATTAGGCGGTCTAAAAGTATATTCCTTGTTATTTTTATTGCTTCTTCGTTAGTATCTATGTTATCTTAAATTTATCTTTGTGTAATATTTTTATCTATACCTAATAGCTTTTCCGTTAGCTTTTAAACTAAACTCATGTCAGTAACATAATCAACTGATAAGTTGAACCGGCTATATTCAGCTCATATTTTATAGTGAGAATATGTATCTATCTAATTTGCTCCTATCTCTGACCTTGGCGAGATAGCCTATATTGATGCATCGAGTGCTCCATCCGTGTGTTTAGTCAGAGCAGTATTTTGCACTAATGACGTCATCCGTTTTTCGTTCGGTACATGCCAATCTGATCTTTAAGGTAAAAAGAAATAGGTTACAACTTACATGTATAACTCAAGTTTCCAAAAGCAGTTTTTGAAACTTAGTCATATAAAAATCATCTCGCACTTTCCCATATTCTTGCGCAATATTATCGTCTGTCTGGTGAAATAATTGCACATCAATACCTGAACTAAAACTTTTAGGCATATAAATGTGATCGTCAATTATATTACATATTTTCTACCAGGAAAGACTTGTCGCATCATCCTGCTTCCTAAAGGTCAAGAAACAGGTTTCAATCCCCACTTTAAAAAATCAAATGCTAATAATGCCTTTTTAATACAATTAATACCTACCTAGAATTAAGTTTTTAATTGATTTTGAGATGGTGAGATCATAATCAGACCACCCAAAGATATGAGGAGAGTTCGTAATGCAAAAATATAATGGTTTTTAACTGTTCCTTTGACTTGCTGATCTTATTCTTGATCCACGTATCACAATTCAAGCAGCATGGTCGTTTGAGGTAAGCTTAAGATATACTAAGCCCAGAATTCCACCCTTTTAATAGTAAAAATATTTACACAATTGATTAGGTAGACAGTCTTTGTCTGTCAAGTGACTTTCCAATCGTATGAGACAAATACAGCAACAATGAATAGCTTATCAGTTGTGTAAATAGTTTTGTTAGTAGGGGGGCTAGTACTTAATAGGATTAAAAAAGGTAAGAAAAACTTAGTAAAATATTACTTTCAATTTCCGTTAAGTAATGAAAGAAATGTGAAAAAACTGTTAATAACTAATAAAAAACTTCTAATAGATTGTTCCGCATTGGTTATTGCATAATCTACTTAGATACGCCAAGCCACGCGAAAAGTTTGCATGTTTAAAACTACTATGAATATAATTAATGTTACGTGTTGAGTATTTTTACTACGAAAAGATAATATATAAGGCCAAATTCTTAGTCAGAAAAATATAAAGAAAGATAAAAATAGATCTGCGTTTCTACTAATATCTGCTTGTATACTTCTGCAATAAAATGTCTAGAAACTTTATTCTAAAGAACAAATTAAACGAGAAGATTGCCTTATCTAAAGCTACGGATCAGACAGCGACAGTCGATTGGGTAAAATTAAAATGTTCCAATCTTATTTGAATATCTTTAAAATTATAGTATAGCGTCTTGAATCGTTCCATTTGTGATGGCGATTCACAGGCGGCGTGAATTGGTACTTAAAGAACCATTAATGTTATAATTCTATCCGCCGGAGGTCGAGTGCACTAAATTCAAAGGCCGATGACTCTTGACATATAATAGGCACTTTGATGTTACAATTTCGTTCTGAAATCACATTAGCCGTCGATTGGCTATTGAAAATGGGTTTCTAGTTGAGGTTTAAAATTTTATGGTTCTTGCTTTCTGATTTTTAATCCCCGACGAAAACTGAAGGGACCAAACATTGACGTGGCTGTATGTCTGTCGGTGGCGTCGTAGCTCCCAAATGGAGGAACCGATTTTGATCTTGTTTTTTTTTTGTTTGAATGTTGGCATGATCGAAAGTATTCTTAGCTATAATTCATCATCATCAGATCGCTGACAGTTTTGTAATTCCTGAATAACAAAATCACTACAGGTACGGAACCCTCGCCTCGGTGCGCGAGTCTGACTCGCACTTGGCCGGTTTTTATTTTAAGTGATTCTAGGTAGAACTTGTATTCAAACACTAACAAAGTGACCCAAACAATTTGAAATGGTACCGATTCAATACCTATGAGTATATCAATGGAACTGGATAGCGTTTTAAAGGTCTGAGTAAATCAGAAATTCATTTCTGATTGAGACCTACAAAACGCTTGAAACATGTAAAATCTTAAAATCTTAATGATTCTTTACATTTGATATTAAGTACGTAGACTTAGAAATATAACACGAGGAATTTATCACACTTTCCTTTTCAAATTCACCGTCCGCGCTCGGAATGTCCCCAGACGCCACACCGTATTATGTTTGACATACGAGTATAAACCGCTAGCCACAAACATGCGATGCTTGACTTCCAGCTAAACAACGAGGTTTAACTACAACAAATGAAGGGAATCGAACGAGTTGGTATTCATGTTCGTATCACGAAATTCTTGAATCTTGGTCCTTCGAACCGGATGTGACACTGCCGAGAATTTATAACCTAGACTAACATTTTTACGTAATCATAGATCGATATAATATTTTAATAGAAATCAACTATTTTATTGACGTAATTTAAATACTTCAATATGTAATTGGGATACGTAACCGAAGTTCAGAGAATGAAAGTGATACCAACTACGTGAAGGAAGTTGTTACATGCGGTTGTATCGGTTTCAAGGATTCGTGGTTAAGCGGGTTTCGGGGTTACTCTTAATTTCGTGTATCGAATATACATTAAACCATTAATGATAATAATAATTTGTACTATTTAAGGGTTATACAAATACAATATAATACTTATATAAGAAAATAACGTCTTTATTAAACAGAAATTTTGGTTATTTGGTATAAGTAAAATGCGTTTGTTCATTATTTAGGGTGTTTCATTCTCGACTGCGGCGTTATTACTTTTAACTACACCTACTTTCAGCCCTTAACAAAGAATAAAAATATATAATTGTAACTTGTTTTACTTCCTACAAGAGTCGTGAGATATTTACTTGGTAATTTTCTATAGTTAGTTGACATTAAATTGCATGAACAAGCAACTTGAGCGAGATTGTTTTAAATCTTATTTCTGAGAATAAAGCGGGTAATATTACGATATGTTCAACACGTTTAGCGTTACCACTACAGAAAAACGTTTTTTCTACACAAGATAAGACATACTGACAGATAATATAGCCAAAATGACAGCTTTCCTTTTTCAATATGTCATTTTGTCTACTCTTCCGTAGAAAGAAACCATTTCTACATTAGCTTTGCCGTGCAGTAAGAGCACAAAGTAAAGACAGACGAACAGACGAACAGATAAACAGTTAGGTACATAGCTGTCGATTTGATTGCACCACAACAAACTTAAGGTGTGTCCACGATTGTGTGGAAAAATTGTGGGCCGTTGAAGGGGACGTCAAAATTTTCAAATTTGGATCGTTTTATGAAAGTGTGGTAAAAGTCAGCGGGCGTGACTACGAATATCTAATGATGTCATAATATAATCTCTGTAAATTTTTGTTTTAAAATTCACAATTTATTTACGCTGCGTCGTACCATTGGTAGTTGGTACGACAGCAGATTGATTTTATTACTTTCAAAATCACTTCTCGCAGGGTTTTTAAGCAATTTTACTGGCAATAATTTGGCCATCTTTTGATGAATTGGTTTTTATGGTTCACTATAAAAGGCCACTTTATACCTAGACCTATAAGTCAAACCTACGACAGCAGGCCATTTTGAGCTTCGTCAATAAAATAGGAATGACGTTAAGCGAAGTATTATTGGCTTTGATGTAGAGTTTTATGGTGATTGTAAAACAGCGGAACGTTTTTATTCACTGCCGCTTGGTTTGTTTTCTCTTATTCCACCATTTACATGTTGATTATGTGTTTTTTCCTTGTACCATGAATCACAGACAGCTTTTCCGCGTGTTGATAAAAATAAAGTTTTAGTATAGCACCAAATTGCACGGGAAACAATCTAAAATTTCAAAGGAAATTCTCCATGTCTTATCAGGGTTGTGGTAGCTTAGGGTTGCCAGCCCTAAATAAAAAAAACAGGATTTGCTGTTGAAAAAACCAGGAGAATTAACTTTAAAAACAGGACGCAGTAATACAAAAGACGAGTTGCAATAGTTAATTTAATAATTGTTAAATGAAATACATGTAGAGCTAATAATCAGATTATTTCATAAAACTATTTCAATAATATTAAATTACAAAGAAAAATTGTAAAAGTGGCGCGCAAATTTTAAAATTGATCGGACATGACTTTATCAGGGCGCTTTAAAAGCCCAGGGAGCTGCTTTGAAACTATCCAAGACAGCCCAGGACACGGTAATAACCAGAATATGTCCTGGGAAAACAGGACGGTTGGCAACCCTATGGTAACCTATAAACTTACTTTAAATTACCTTCCGCAAAAATGCGATTTTGAAGTAAATGGATGTCATGTCCATTTATACCTGCATCCTTTTACATTCAAACATTTTATGGATGTAAATGAGAATAATGATGAAATCATAAAATGATGTGGAGGTAATTTAAAAACTCGAGTTAGCTATTCATTATTTTCATTTCGAAGAATTCGCAGTAAATACTTTACGACGTAGGTATGCTGGCGGGAATTCTTCAAACTCAATTATTTGCTTAGTTGTAATTTGTAACTAACTCTAACTTATATTGTGTTTTGCAATTTGCTACTATATCATTCAAATGCATTACAATATCGTGATAAATAAGCATATTTATCATGATATTGTAATATATAAGAATACGGGCCGATTTTTAGATTTACACAGGTTTTGTATGTATGAAAAATCAAATGTAAATAAAAATAAAATGTATTTGCCCACGTTGCTAATAGGATGTACCTAAGCTGTGCAAGCCTTTGCGTTAATCTGACGTCGAGAGATAATAACGTGTCGTCATAATATTAATAAATTATTTATTACACCATCAATCGATAAGGCTTGAAAATAATACGCGTCATTGCAAAAAACATTCCAAGAAATTGCACTTTTTATCCCGTAACTAACCTAAGACCATTATAGAATAGATTAGCGACCTGTATTAATATCGCAAACAAAACAACGAACTGTAAGTGCAGATGATTACTGTAGGATTATTGCACGGACGTAAATTGTTCCCTCGACTCCGGGAATAGTTTCGTTGGGAGCATCGGCCCCGTATTGACTTCCTACTGGTATTATTGGTTCATTCCTGATGGTAATTGATATTTTTGTAATACCTCCATTGGATTTGTTATTTTGTTTATTTCAAGGCTTTATGCTTCGTGCTTCGATAGCTTTTTCGTAAAATAAACATGGGTCATTTCATAGAAATGTGTACGTAGGTACAGAATTTTATTTATTGTTTGTTCACTGACTGGGAGCTATTTCAGTCAACGAACTGTGAAAGGTGAATTCGTTGGATTTGTTTTTTATTGTTTTGTTTGTTTTAGAGATTCAGAGTTTTTTATCCGCTGAATGTTTAAAGTAAACTCGTGCCTTTGTTTGCGTGAATAGTACCATAGTTATGATCTTATCTAGAATTTTTGGTTACTTTACTACATATTAAGCATTAAGGGACTTATTAAATCTGTTCTCTAGATTTGCCTAAGATACGTTACCTAAGAGGAACTTTATTTATCACTGTATGTATTGTTGTAAGTTTTAATTAGTTATTCTACGTCTCGGACTTTCTGATACAGTCATATCATACAATCTGTGAGCATAAATATCCGCTGCACAATGTATGAGGATAGGTGTGGCCACTGTCACCACCGTACATGGAGAGAGACTGCCGACTGCTGACCGGCGACATCTGACCCAAGACGATATGAGTTACAGCTTTAATTGCACTTGGCTTAAACAGTTATAATCAACATGAATTTAATTAAGGATAATTATTTAAATAAACAACATACAGCGCGGCGTTTACTGAAGTTTTTCCTGAACCATGTCGTTTCGAGTTTTATATTTGCGGATTAATGTAGTATGTTAAGTTTGTGAAATATGTGAAGGTCCAACGTTTTGGAAAATACAAATAAAATGTAAGTCAAGTTTGTTCGTTTTAGCGGTATAGGACATAGGTATATCATAATGTAATTTGAGACACTCCTTGAATTTCATCATCATCTCAGCCACTCCAGTTTGCAGTGTAGATATACACATAGGCCTCCCCAATGGTTTATCAGCATCCATCCATCCTATTTGTATCTTCCTACTTTCTACTACTACTACTACTGAATTGTATATTTTATTTTTGTTTTGCATTTTATGCAAAACAAAAATAAAATATACAATTCAGTATTTTGTATTTTATATTTGCGAATTCTGCAAATTACCTACCTAATATTTGCAAGTAGTTTGCCGATTGAAGCTCAAACACATGGAATTAATGACTATAATAGTGTAACAGCGACAAGTGCCGCGCGCGGCATGCGGCGGCGTCGGCGCCACCAATCTCCGTGACACACATGATATTATCTCGTGACCTCTGTTAATATGTTTCAATTTCAATAAATGTCTGCTATATTGTGTCGAAATATTTGTATTGGCGGTTATTGGGTGCCTGTTTGTGATAAGGTTGCTTAGTTTACATATTCGGTAGTTGGTTGTAAACGTAAAGAGGGGTTAAAGGTTTGCAATTTCGGATAGACACAGATTATGTTTAAAAATTGTAAAATAGTCAGTTTTTTTAGCTTTGGGACTATATAACAAATAATTACGTTAGTAAAATTATGTTTACAAAGTAACCGGATTTGAGAAACGGTTATTTTCAAAATTTCAACTCCAAATGTGTGCCAAGGTCCGCCATAAAATTATTGAGATAGTGTGTAATAACCTGTCGCTTTTGTTTTCGTCGGTCCAAAATAACGGCAGCGATGGATGTGCAGTCCAGTCTGTTCACGTGAAGCGGTAACTCAGCGGCTAAATCGTTTTGTGCGTTATTTTTACAATGTCTCTGTCTCACGGTAATAACGAAATGAAAAGTAAATTTAGTCTAGCAGATTTTTTTGTTGTCTGGTATATTTTTGAGATTTTATGCTAAGTGATTCGAATTTTTAACGTTTATTTTATTACCACTACCAAAACGTGTATGTTGATAAAAATCTAAATGTAATGTGATATGTGACGAACATATTTAGATGTTTCTGTCTGCTTGTGCAAAAGGCGGTTGAAAAAAAAAAAGATCGAACATCGTACCTACTGCTTCCAAAAACGTAGGATGTATTTTACTTGAAAAAGTAGGTAAAATTTATCTCAAAAACAGATTTGAAAAATAAGTTCCTTTAAGGTATAATGCTCCTTACTCGGAGCATAGATAATAGAAGGTACTACGGTGAAATTGTAAATGGCGTAAATAGCAGGATTACGTTAATACATCCTAATGTAGGAGCAATTGGAGTGACCCTAATATGGATGAAAACAGGGCTGTGTGAAACTATGCAGGAAGTAACGAGTTTGTACCTAACTTGATACTTTATAGTTGTGTTATATGTAGGCATTTGAATGTTTATGGTCCGTAGTTTTAGATTTATAAAATTAGGTATCAATTTTTTATTCTTTGTTGAATTATTTCAGTCACGTTTTTCGTCCTCCGTCGCAGACAAAAAGTGACCAGCTAGGCTAGTGGCCAGGTAGCTCGTCAGCAGCTACACAAAAAATGACTTTTATGCTCACCAAATCTTCATCTTCAAATTCTCATGTTACATCAATAAATATATCTAGGCATATCCCAGTGGAACAAGTGATGTCGATGGAATTAATTTATTATGCATAATTGATATACAAACACAGATAGACAGCTATAATAATGACTACTGATTTACATAAAAAAACAATATAGGTCCGATTAAAACACACTATGACATCATTGATATTTCGGGTCACAACAGTGTATTTAATGGTAATAAATAAAACTAGATATACCAAATTAAAATTTGGGTAGGTATCTTGTAGGCGTATCTTCTATCTTTACATAGTATAAAATGAAGTCGCTTACTTTCCTGTTTGGTTACATCTTTCAAACTAAGTATTTAACGGATTTAACTGTAGTTTTCAGCAATAGATAGAGTGATTCTAGAGTAAAGTTTATATGTAAAATAAATTGTACCCTAGGACGGATCACTAGTTAGTAGTACCTATAATATATAGGGTATTCGAATGATATCTCTATTTATTATTATATAGACTGGGTGAATTTTTAATAAAATAATGTGATTTATTTTTTTGTAACAAAGTCTACTAAATCTATCATTTGGAACTCGAATCCGACGAGACGTAGCCTGTACCTAACATTGTCTCATAACAATAATATCATATTTTATTCGTTATTTCAATGCACATTAACTCACCTGATTTAGCCTCAAACAATAATGAGAATTTAAGTAATGGCGTACATATTTCCATTATTTTGTCCTTAAATCAGTTAGCAGTATTTTATTCCAAATAAAAACCTACTTCTATATCTTTGGTACCAGAAAGTACTTCATGTGGTAAATAAAACACAGAAATGCTTTTAGATATAAGTAAGTACAAAGTGCAGGGTGTTCAATATACGGTGTGGTCACTTACTCGAGAGTCGAGATATTTCGTGCATTCTAAAATGGTTAGCACCATCACGCTTCTGTTGTTTAGCTGTTATTATGTAGATTAAGAAAACGAAAACCATGTCTAAGAATTAGTTTAAGTAGGAAACTTTTAGGGCTCTTGGCTAAAGTAATACAGAACATAATGTTTATGATATACCTAGTAATGCTGCCAAGCCATTCGTACCTACGCCTAATTTTCAGGCTTACCAGCGACCATAGCAACTATTTTTGTCTACCTGAAATTTCCTCGTAGAGATAGACTATAAAGGTTATATATAGGTGTTTCTAATTTTGATCGCCTTTCAATGTTAAGACATTCCTCGTAATGTTTATTTCTTGTTAATATTACCCGACGTGGCGAGTGATCAAGAAAAAGTCCAGATATACCGACCACCTGCAAACCACAAACGTTACGAAATAAACAAACACGTGAAAACTATTCTTTACCTGAAACGAGATTCCGGGAAAAACGTTGTGTAACAAGATTTTTCTTTTTAAAAAATCTTTCCGCTCTTTGCGTAACTAAAAATAATTCGTACCTACCGGCGAACGAAAATATTAGACAATGGTTTATGATCAATAAAACGGACGATGTAACCGAGCCAGATCGTATGCGGCTGCCGGGACCAGGGAATGTTGTTCTGACGTGGTATGTGGAAACAATCACACTACATGACGTCCAGCTATTTTAAAATAATGGTACCTACCTTGTTCTCCCTTGTTTCTGAATTCGTAGACCATATTGTATTTATGAGAATAGAGAGTCAATAAAACAACCACATTATTAAAACTGTCTATTACGTACAGTTAGATTTGATCAAAATGAGTACCTATTCGGATTTTCGAAAGAACCTTTTGACGTAGGTTCCAATAGAGAGGTATCTCTAGTCAACGCTCCTTTACACCTTTACACCACGCTAGAGTGCTTCTTTACACGTGAAGTCTGAACGGTGAGTAAAATTTTTGTACAAGTAGGACTGTTGAGCAATGTTGAAGAAACGCTTATCTGCCTTATTTTGTTGTATGTAGTCAACTAGTCACTATTGTAAGTTTATTACCGACTTAAATATGCAATGCTTAGCGATAAGGAAGGTTATTATCAGAGTACAAGTAAGTTTTTTATTGCAAGAAATAAAATTTCATCGTTTGAATTTTGTAGCAACAATTTTTTGTATTACATTCACGTTGGATTTTTTTTTTTATTTATTTTTTTATTTATGAAATAAGGGGGCAAACGGGTCACCTGATGGAAAGCAACTTCCGTCGCCCATGGACACTCGCAGCATCAGAAGAGCTGCAAGTGCGTTGCCGGCCTTTTAAGAGGGAATAGGGTAATAGGGGAGGGTAGGGAAGGGAATAGGGTAGGGGATTGGGCCTCCGGTAAACTCACTCACTCGGCGAAACACAGCGCAAACGCTGTTTCACGCCGGTTTTCTGTGAGCCCGTGGTATTTCTCCGGTCGAGCCGGCCCATTCGTGCCGAAGCATGGCTCTACCACGTACGGATTTGTTTAGAAATTAATAGTTTTATATAAAAAAAATCATCTACCTAAAGTAAAATTTTCTCTCGAGATTACCAATTAGGTACCATCAATTTTGGTACTTCTTGTTCTATCGTTAGGAACCTAAGTGCCACAAATACCTGTGAGAATTGCCTTTTGAACATTCAACTTATTTTTAAATCTATCTAATATATCTATAACTATTTGTTAAAAACGTCGTCATTCAATAATTTGCAAGTTTTTCGCGATACAAATTTGACGTTTCTAACAAATAGTTATAGATAGATCCCTCTTCCCCCTGGACAGCCGTAAGGTGCACTTGTGTTCTGAGATCTTTGTCAGTTCTTTGTCAATTTATTTTTAAATTTTAAATTAATTTCAAATCAAAAATTACAAGCAAAAAAATAGGAGTGCAGAAGACTAAAGGAGATCGGCTAAACCGTGAGTCTAACCTCCTCATAATATTACTGAGCGCCTGGTACGTAGTGCGAGCCCCTTCCTCAACCCTGCTTCTGACGTCAACATCTAAGCAGCTGCGCGTGCGTATACGATTGTCCTATCAAAGTGATCGATACACCGCCATATTAAGCTGAAACACCACCTACCTGAATTAAGCTCCACCCCCTATCCATGATAGGGTGAAATTAAAGGATTGAAGGCGTGACTATTAAGGTGCCATCTTGTCCTCTGTTTAACTCCTTTCTACGTATATTATCCTAGTACAAATGGACAAAATGGACAAGTCTTTATCAGACTCCGAGGTTGAAATACCACAACAAAGAACTCCCCCGAATTTTTCAAATACCCGCACTGGAAAGAGAAGAAGGGAAGATGATCACAGTGCAGATTTTGCTGTATTAAGAGATGAAATGAAAAATATGTTCGCGACTTTTATGTCTACACAAAATATTGAATTACAAAAATACACGAAAATATTAAAAGAAATCCAAAAATCCAACCAAAATATTGAAAATTCTATCTCATTCCTAACATCTCAAAATAAGGAATTGCAAGAAAAAATCATAAAGCTGGAGGTACAAGCTAAAGAGGATCGAAAATACATTACTATACTGGAAGACAAAGTAGAGGACTTGCAGAAAGACAGACGGAGAAGTAATTTAGAAATAAAAAAATGTTCCTAAGAAAGCCAATGAGACAAAAGAAGACCTTATTGGTATGGTAATAAGTCTTTCCAAAACTGTAAGTTGCGAAATAGGGAAATCTGATATTAAGGATATTTATAGAGTACGTGGAAAAAGAGAGGACGTTCAAAGTACTCCAATAATTGTAGAAACTTCCTCAACGATATTAAAAAATGACTTTTTAAAAATGTGTAAGGCGTATAATACCAAAAATAGGTCGAAATTATGTGCGAGACACCTGGGACATCGATATTCAGAGGACACACCGATCTATGTATCAGAGCAACTAACTGCTAAAGCCGCCAGACTATTTTTTCTAGCTAGAGATCTTGTTAAATCCCATTCCTACAAATTTTGCTGGACGGCTTACGGGAAGATTTATGTACGGAAAGAAGAAAACTCTAGAATAATATTAATTACTAGCGAAACTCAAATTCATCAACTTACCACGGCTTGACTAGTCTTTGTTATATCACCAAATTGTTTTGTTACTTGTGATTTTATCTTTGTTTCTCAGTATATTAAGTTATTATATAAATTTTATGCCTACATGCCAAACACATACATACCTACTTACAAACTCACTCGCCCTTATAAATTAAAGAAAAATAAAATTAATTCACTCTTACCAGTTTTACACTTTCTATCTCAATTTAAAGTAAATACGTTAAAACCGTGGGATCAAATACAAATTATTAATTTCTTGTCAACAACATATTATATCATTAATATATCAATAAATTACACAATTAGGGACAGCCAATTCGCTTTGCAAAACAACCAAGCAATTAATGTAGCTGCTTATTATTATTATTATTATATTTATTTTAATTGTATCTAATTAGTAACATTATTTTTATTTATTTTCAAAAATGCTATAAATGGATAATACATACACAAGAATAAAGGAAATAGACCAGCTTAAACTCTCAAAATGCTTTCAATGCGACATTCAAGATATATCTAAACACATAAACTTAAAAAAGGACTGTAACTTAACGATAATTTCTCAAAACATAAGGAGTATATACAGCAACCTTGACGATTTCATAACCACACACTCGCTTTTAGACTGTGAAGTTGACATTATAACTTTCACTGAATGCAGACTAAGCTCAGATAGGCCGGTACCAATTTTACAAAATTACATGTCCCTGGAAACAAAATATAACTTAAACCAAAACGATGGGGTAGTGACCTATGTTAAATGTAATCTGAAGGCGACCTTGACTGAAGTTAGACTCGAAGAGGCAACATGTATTCAGATAGTCACTAATGATCTAACAATATTAAGCATTTACCGATCCCCGTCAAACTGCAACGCTACTAAATTTATTGACTCACTAAATTTACATTTGTATACGATAAAATCGCACAATAATATATTAATAACAGGCGACATAAATATTAATTTAATAAGCAAGTCGACTGAAAGTTCATATGAAAATACTAACAGGGTTCACTATCTGAATATGTTGTCTTCCCATGGATTTCTTCCAGGTCACACTCTTCCAACTAGGATCGATAGCTGTTTAGATCACGTAATGATTAAACTAAACCAAAGTAAATACTTTCCCCATGTAGGTGTCTTACATACATCTATTACTGATCATTATACCATACTTGTCAAAATAGCTAAAACAAAGCAAAATATACAATATGCTAAAACCATAGAAGCTGTTGATTATGATAAAGCATTGGCTACACTCATGGAATCCGATATCTCAGACCTATTGTTTAGTGATGACCCCGAATTTATTATTCAAAAACTGACCAAGAGCCTTATTGAGTCACTACATAGTGGGAAAACATTAAAAAAACAGCCAAGATCTAAATTAATTCTAAAACCCTGGATTACACCGGGTATTTTGCGGTGTATCAAAAACAGGAATAAAATGCAACTTAAATTACGACAAGATCCCAATAACGAAATTAGCAAACTAACTTACAAAAGATATAGAAACTTCTGTAACAACTTAATAAATAAATTAAAACGCAAATATGATAGAGAGCAAATAGATAGAGCAGCTAAAAATTCTAAACAACTATGGAAAACTATAAAAACTATAACTAATTTGAACAAAAATAAGATACCAAATACAGAACTATTACACATAAAACAAAATCCTAAAGAATCAGTCGAATACATCAATAATTATTTCGCAAACATTGGTAGAAAATTAGCTAGTAATATCAAAAGTTTACATACAAACCAACCTGACATTTTTCTTGCTGCATCGGAAACAAACATGTTGTCATCCTTTGTACTGCTGGATACTGACCTCCAAGAAGTTGATAATGTCCTTAAAAGTCTTAAGTCTGATAGTGCACCTGGATGGGATGATATCTCCACTCGATTCCTAAAATTGTCAAGGACTATTGTAGTACCCATAATAAGCCATCTCACTAACCTCTGTTTCCAACAAGGCACATTTCCATCGCTCTTAAAAAAATCTCTAATCACTCCTGTATACAAAGCTGGGGACAGAACAGACATCAACAATTATAGGCCAATCTCGATACTACCTGCAATATCCAAAATTATCGAGAAGCTAATTAATACCAGACTCCGTAATTACCTTGACAGTTTCGGCATTCTTTCAGACTTACAATTTGGTTTTAGGTGCGGTAAGTCCACTGAAGACGCAGTGACGGCTTTGTCTACTGAAATTTCTCAACAATTAGATATGGGTCAAAAATGCCTGACTGTTTTCCTAGACCTCAAAAAGGCCTTTGATACTGTATCTCTCCCTATACTTATTCGTAAGTTGGAACATATAGGCGTACGAGGTACACCCCTAAGACTTTTTGAGAGCTATTTACGTGGAAGAAAGCAGCAAGTAAAAATCGAAAATGTAACCAGCGAAGAGGTGGAAGTTGATTTTGGAGTTCCCCAGGGCAGCGTTTTAGGTCCTACCCTCTTTCTCATTTACATAAACTCCCTAACAAATATCGACTTAAAAAATGGACGGGTAGTATCCTACGCTGATGACACTGCAATTACCTTCAAAGGTAAAACATGGGAATCGGTTTTTCGAAGTGCCGAGGATGGCCTCAAACTTGTATCACAATGGTTAGCTGATAACCTCCTGACACTTAATGTAGCTAAAACATATTATATATGTTTCTCTATTAATAATAAAACACAACCTAAATATAATCTTAACTTGAAAATTCATCAGTGTCAAAATTCCAACAGCAGTGTTACAAACTGTTCTTGTGGCACAATAAATAAAGTAATATCTACAAGGTATCTAGGAGTAGTTTTGGATCAGCACCTAAACTGGCACTGTCAAATTCAGTATACAAGCGAGAGGATCAGAAAACTGACGTGGATTTTCAGGAAACTCAGATATGTAACTTCAAAGAAAACAATTAATCAAGTATATATCGCTCTGGTTCAATCAATAATAAATTACTGTATCACAATCTGGGGTGGTGCAGCTAAAACAAAACTGTTAGAAATTGAAAGGAGTCAACGATGTTTACTAAAAGTAATGTATTTTAAGCCCTTTCGATTCCCAACTGTCGATCTTTACGTATTATGTAAATTATTATCAGTTCGAAAACTCTACATTTTAAATACAGCGTTAAGATTACACAAAACCTTACCTTACAAGCCTACTGACGAAATTAGAAGGAGACCAGAAAAAGCGGCTATACCACCTAAAGTTCGAACAAAATTTGCACAAAGACAGTATTACTCTCAGTCTGTCCATATCTACAACAAGCTAGACATAGATCTAAAAGTTCATCAACTAAATCTAAAGAGATGCAAAGATGTAATTATAAAATGGCTATCTCATCTTACATATGAGGCGACAGAAGCGGTATTGCAACATATTAACTAAATTAAACAAACCAAAACACCAACGTACACACGCACACCTATATTCGTACACAAAAACACACACGCACACACACACACACACACACACACACACACACACACACACGCACACACACACACACAAGCACACACACACACAAACACACACACACACACACACACACACACACACACACTAAACTGGCATGTAGATCTCAATTTGTTAATTTAATAAAAAAAAAAAAAAAAAAAAAAAAAAAACTTGTTAAAATATATTGTAGATAAAAGTTTGTTATTATATTGTTATGTATGATAGTTTAAGGAAGAGCGGGGCCTCCTAATACAAGTAACTTTATTACTTACTAGGTGGTTCCAATCTCTGATTAATTGTTACTAAACACTGTTTTAAGGTAAAATAAATATTTTTCATTTTTTTTTTTCATTTTCATTTCATTTTATAGATAGGTTATTGAAATGGGCCGTTAGGCAATAAACATACAGCTTGTTTTACAATCTACTGGTATCAGTATGGTGTCAGATAGCTTATTTGCATGTTTTGTCTCTGTCGCTCGATATAAAATAAGTAGCGACAAAACTTTAGAATAAGCTATCCGACACTTATTAGCAGATAGTGAAACAGGCCAAGACTTCTCGACTTCAGACTGCTTTTGCACGCTACAAAGAAACAATGCATCAACAATGTAATTTGTTTGGAAAACCAGACTACATATTTTATGTCACGTCATGCGAAACGTTATTGAATGCACGCCCACTGACGTGCACGTCCAGATCGAATGTGACTTGAAACCGAAACACCTGTAGAGGTGGGTGTGGGGTCAGGGTCATGGTAGTCGTGATATGTCCACTGGCCATATACAGCTTATCTGTTTATCTTGAAAAAGTTAGGAAATATTGCCTTGAATGAAATTGTAACTAGTCGAAGAATTGGTTTGCGTTCTTTATTTGGGTGTGACTGACAGTGTAACATTGTTTCTAGACATTCCTATAACTAGCAAATGGATGAATGTCTCTAATATTGTATGTTTCATGAAATTAGACACCAAAGATTGTGAAAAGGGAAAGGTACGTGGACGGCAAACGCTCATAAATGTTCAGACAAATGATGTGAAATTTTTCGCTGACACATCGTAAATTATCTCGGACTTCAGCGGAGATCCAAGTAAACGTGAGTCATGTGAAGTGAGTTTCCGGTGTGACCTGGGTGCAGTTTTGGCATACCGCGCGTCGTGCGAATTCTACGACCCCCTTGTCTGTACGAATTTATAAATAATCCCGGTGCGCCAGTGGCGGCGGCGGTGCGGCGGGCCGCGAACGCGCGCTCCCAGATGCGTGCGCGCGGACACTCCTCATCCAACAACACCGTATGGCCTAACCTGTACAACCGGCTTTCGCGATTTAAGTGCGCCTAATCGCGGATAAGTGATTGTGAATTGTGGTTCTAAAATCGAAATTAAGTGAACGTTAAAGTTGAAAAAGTTTCGGAACTTTTAAAGTTTTGTGAAATACGTGACGGTCTTTTAAATTTCAAAACACTCGTTATAAAATGATCACTGTACGAATGCACTCAAAATTTATAATCTTCTCGTGTGTTATACTCGAATGATTTATGAGTTTGATGTAGATTGTCTAATTCTTGTTTTTTTAAAGATCTAAGCGCGTGTCCGTAAATACATCTAGACGATCAAGCACGCGCGGCATGTCTCGTCTATGTTCCTCAATACCTTTAATCGTTACTCTATCGTGTTTAACGTCTCGTATTTAAATAAATGAATGGAGATTCTTTTGTATATCGGTTTTCACAATTAACATACTTTTTGTCTTTTATATTTAAAAATGTGCTTTCAAATGTGTCTAATTTTAGCCGAACCATTCACAAACGTCTCATTAGTGTCTTACGTTTACCTGCAAAATGTTATTGGCACGTTTAACAATCTTAACATTCATACGTCTATTTCAAAGGCGGCGCTCTATGACTTATTTGAAAACGTTGGTGCAATCGTAAATTTCAAACTTTTTGTAAACATAAAAACCACATTTCAAAATGCGCACGTAGGTATTACAATAAGAATTTAAAAATCCAAGTAAAAATATAATTTATTATCTAGTAATTTGTTTTCCTCGGCGCGGCGCGGCGTTGTGATACGATTCACGACTATCAATCATTATTCTTTATGTCTATAATACGAACACGTTTAGAAAAACAATGAAATATTACTGTACCGAAAACTTTATTGAATTTATTTCTGATTTCTCTTACTTGCTACAACACTAAATTATATTATTAATTCTAACCAACATGTTATTATAGTTACGTTTACTTTGTGCCTATAACAGTTTCTGTTAAATCTAATAGGTAAATAGATAAATATAAACTTGACCGTTACTTCAAATATTAAGAGGTTAAAAATAATTTTCTTAATCCACCTCCATATTATATCCATGTAAGGTTTTGTCGTAATAATTTATTTGTTGTTCGTAGGCGTATTGAGCCTCACCTATGTGACCTTGTGGAATTGTTTGGCTATCATTATATTTTTAATAATTAGATATCTAATAATTATAGACTATTATAATGTAGTTGTCAGTACCGTTCCTAAGATGAATGCTGTTGTTGCGTTCCTCGGATCCAGCCGATTGTTAAAATGTAATTGCTGAGATCTGATTGATGATAACGATCAAGGGCCAATGGCAACAACCGTTAGCCAAATTCAGCCACCGTCTTGTCCATTTATAATGTCGTTCACCTTTCCCGAATTATTTCAACTATCTTTATAAATGTGTAAATTTCACGTTACGTTCCATTTCTGCGCGCTTCATTAATTTCGCGTTAGGTACGATCTCTATCTATTATGAAACATAATGAAGTTATGATGTTACGTTACGGTTTATAGTGCAGTTAAAGTGTGATCAGTTAAAATGATGCAAGGATTGCTGGAATCGCTTTACAAGATCTACTCGGGTGAGTGTCAATGTTTTTGATATTTTCTAATGCTATTGAACCTGTAACGAGGTTAGAATGGGCAACTCGGCCGATAAATTGACTGAATGGGACAATTGAATCGCCCACACAGGATATCGATGTTAGTACAAACCAATAGGGGAAGTCGATTTGAAACCTGTCCCTTGATCGTGCTTGGATCTAAACGAAACAGTACAAGAGGCTTAGGTAATTGTTTTATTGGTATACTAGCTTTTCCGGCACACGTTGTTTTGTCTTAACTATGAATCTGAATAAGTAAAAACTACACCTACATCTCTTATATTTCTCACCGTTTAAGCCTTCCTTGAACTTCCACATTTATTTCAAGACCAAAAAAAAATCAAAATAGGTCGAGACGAGAGCAAAAGATGTTACACAAATTAGAATAATTCAATGTGAATGCTAAACAAAAGTCAATTTATTTGTAGCGTTCTTAGCTCTTAACTAATGTGACTACTAATGAACATAAAAAGCTACTAATTTCAAGTGAATTAGTGTTTCGAATGCCGTTCAAGTGGAACTGAATATCTCGCTTCTCAATTACTTTATATCAGATTCACGAATGGAACTCGTGCTGACTTAAACTATTATTTGCAATACCCGGCAATTTGATTTTGTTAACTTAAATTGATTGCTCGCTTCGTGCTCCGAGAGACATAAAAAAATGTTTATTGACGATTTCCTATTTTTTTTCTCTGCCAGACCTGTCTCTCATTCTTGTCTCTGTAATTTTAGTTTTGGTGTGATTTTTGCATGCGTCAGTTGCGGTCAATTTGGCTTGATTTGGCACATATTTTATTTTGGCTCTAAGAGAATATCAGCTGTAAACGCGACAGCAATATATTCGTGAGTGAGTGAAACTGACAAGAGCGATGAGTCAATGTACGAAATTCTACGTACTCCGCTACTGCAATTTAGAGATAACTATAAAACAAAATCTATATTCCAGGCGGTAAATCTTAAACTGAATCAATTTTAACAACCAGCTGTAACCTTTATTATTAGGTATTACGTTTACTATGGTAAAGGTCAAGCGTAATTGTCTTGTTATTTGGACGTACAAATTGCACGACGGAAACTTAAGAATGAGATGAACGAAATAGATTGCATTTTAACAAGAATCGGACTTGTAACATTTTAGATAATGTTTAGTAGACAGGTAGGTAATAATGCAAATAAAAATTGTGTATTACTCCATTTTCTTTTTTATTTATTTTTTATTCATGGACCCTGCACACTAACTCCGTATCGTGGCCCCGTGCTAAGTATCCTGAAATCTATTCTAATGAATGAGATTTTATTAAAAATTAATGTAAACAAACCAATATCTTGTATTAGATACTGATTACTGTTTGTCAAACTTCGTATTTATATTTCTTAACAAGACCACGATTTACACTGTCAGACCATTCTGTCAGACCATTCAGAACTCTTCTTCTTCTTTCATTTAAGAACAGGGGCCTTGTCGGTGGAGCTTCCGCCACTTTTCTCTATCCTCCACTAGTACCTTCAGCTCTCTATAGGACATGACATTTACATTCTTACAAGTTGACTAATTAAGTTTTTCCTTGTCTTCTCTACCCCTCTTCCTTATATCTTTCCTTCTTATATTGTCCTCATGAATGTGTCATGTCTTATAAGATATTAGAATGATCTTTCCTCTTCTATTTTATAGAGTTTTTAACGTTTCTCTTTTCTCCTATCATCTGTAGCACTTCTTCGTTAGTTTTCTTTTCCGTCTAACTTATCCGCTGCATCCTTCTCTAGCACCACATTTCGACGCTTCTAATCATGCCCTATCCCTACTTCTAATCTGGTACTATATAAGGTTCGTAACAGTCGATGTCAAATCGCACCCGTCTGTGTCTGTCTTGGGGTGTAATTCTAGAAACTTCTATAACCTATGGTCAGCTCATACCCAGACGCGACGCATCTCGGTGTGAACTGACTCTTAGATGCCGTTAGTGGGTGCGACCACGGCTCTAGCTTGACCATTTTTGTACCTATGCATTTTTGGATTTCTATTTGAATCATTTTCTTGTTTCGGCATTTTTAGACCCTTTTTTTACGTAGACCGGTTATCATATTTTAATAGTCCGTAATATGTTTAATTTTTGAGCTATCAACAATGCAGTACAAATTAATCTTAGTTATTTCGCCGACGGCCGTTCTATTTACGTTTCGAACTTGACTTTGACCTATCGGACCCGGCGATAAGATCGTACAGGTGCTGTCCATTATTGATTATGAAACAGTGATCAATATAAAAGTAAAGCCACCACGACTGAACGCCTCGAGCCGTTTAGATTGCGTAAGGCACTCTCCTGGTATGGATGAAGACCAGAACAGGTTTTCGGTTGTTTGTATATTTTAGCAGCGATTGACACGGCCAAATGGACTGATAATGATATTTCCGTCGGTGTTTGCTCGGCCAATATAAACTCGGGCTTATTGAAAGCAGCCTACAGGGCGGTGGTGAGAGATATAAAGCTTTACAATCTTTATCGCATGTTTTAGGGTTCCGTATCAAAAGGGAAAAACGCGTCCCTATTGCTGAGACTTCCCTGTCCGTCTGTCCGCCCAGGCTGTATCTCCTCGACTGTGATAGCTAGACAGTCGAAATTTTCGCAGAAGCTGTATTTCTGTTGCCGCTATGACAAGAGATACCTATGATTTAATACAGTATTCTCCGAGCGAAGTAACCACTCTTGAAATACTGTAGTGCCTGGGACAGTTGGTTTTTAAATGTCGTATGGTTGCCCAAGTACACACGGTATTCTCACAACATAGTCAGCCTGGTCCAGAGGACCAGGTCTGGGGCCAACTATGTGCGGGTTTCCTCACGATGTTTTCCTTCACCGTTGTTAGTGCGTCCGTATAAGGTACTTGAGATCTGAAAATGTCTCATTGTACACGGCAACTTGGGATTCGAACCTGTACTCTCTCGAGTGCGAACCAAACGGTCTACCCACTAGGCCACGGAGCTCATATCTACTAAAAACAGAATAAAATAAATATTTATGAGGGGCTCCCATACAAGAAACGTTTTTTTTTTGCCGTTTTGTACGGCACCCTTCGTACGCGAGTCCGACTCGCACTTGGCCGGTTTTCTTCGAATCGTTATCGGCTTGTAGCGCTGCTATAAATTCTGAGATAACTTTTTTAAAGGGTAGCTGAATATTTGTAAATCTTTTTGTAGAGATTTATCCTGGTCATTAATAAATATATAATAAATCCTGGTAATTTTAAAGTGAAGTTACGGCCAAATACTCTAGGGATAGTTAAATTAAGTGACGCACAAGTCACACGCTGTCCTTGTCGTTTCGGATAGTAGAGACAGCGACAGCCTGTGAATAGGAGGCCTCTTAATTTTGATTAGTATTTCAGTATTCGGCCGTATGTCTGGCGTGAACATAACATGGATCAACGAAGTGATTTATATATTATGGCATGTGTAGAAGAAATAATTTTTAATTTTCTTCTTTTTTGTCAGGTTTGGGTTTATAAATATTCATACCCACTCATTTAACTGTTCTATAATTTTATAAATAACGTTAATATTATTCACGTGCTTAGTAACTACGAGTATCAAACAAGTTGCCTCTCGACCAGGCATAAGATGAAAATCGCTTAACAGCGCCGTTGAATCATGCGCGCATACTCACGTGTGAATACGTAGATCAACCACGTCTGCAGTCGTTGCGATCACTTCCTTTGTGTTTAAACATTTTAAGGCGTTCGTCCTAGTGCAAAGGAAAATGTTTAGAAAGTGGTCGAGTTGGAACATTGTCGATATTGTACCTGCCCGGTGAACACCAGAACCTCAATTCTCGTATTTAAAGTAGACAATTTAAACAGTCAATTTAACTTTGTTTGGATTGAAAGTGTAGCGACATGTTACCGTGAACGGATTTAATGACGTTTCGACCAATCAGAGCGCGTTTCACGTTGGTTTAACGTTCATAAAAACACCTATTGGGACTATAAGCGTATCGGGACTTGATTGTAATTGTATGAATGCAGCTTTTATTTAGCAGAATTGTCCCTCAGAGATCTCGCAAGGTCGTTCCCGCACAGAACAGCCTTTGTTATATACAATTAACAGTTATTAACGGTTTGCATTGTACGTTTATCTCCGAATGATTATAAAAATAACTAATGGTTTCGCAACTGAAAGTGTTATGAAGGTTAACGTTCATTAATGACTCTATAATCTCTAAATAGTTTTGGTAATTTATAATTACATTCAAATTATTTTCAACTAGATGTTGCCCGCGACTTCGTGCGCGCATAAGTTAATTACGCAGAAACCGTACATTTTTCCGCGATAAAAAGTAGCCAATGTCCTTCCCCGTGGTCTACTCTACATCTGTGCCAAATTTCATCAAAATCGGTCCAGTAGTTTCGGAGCCTATTCACAGCAAACAAATAAAACTTTTTCTTCTTTATTAGTATAGATGGTACACATTACTACAGTCACGAGAATTAACCAATATATAATTACCTAGACTCCTTTAGTACCTCCACCTTAACTGTGGGAGAACTACGCTTCGGCATGAAAGGGCCGGCTCGACCGGGTAAATACCACGATCTCACAGAAAACCAACGTGATATAATAACGCATGCGTTGTGTTTCGCCGAGTGAGTGAGGTTACCGGAGGCCCATGGGGGGATTGGGGATTTTAAGGGCCAGGAACGCAAGTCGAAACACCAGAGGAGTTACAAGTGTAACTCCTCTGGTGTTGCGAGTGTCCATGGGCGTCGGTAATCGCTTACCATCAGGCGATCCGTCTGCTCGTTTCCTGGTTCGTTACATTTAAAAAAAAAACCTTACTTGTACACTACGGCCGCTGTATCTTGACGGGTCTGAACATAGGCTCTGCGAACTTTAGTGCATATACAACTCGTGAAGAAAACTGTTATTGTATTATTTTTATATATCTATGTACTAATAAAATTTCCCTAATACAGTTGACCAATTAATACAAATAAAATAAATACGAGAACACTTAGAAACAGCTAATGCGCAACCTTCTGCACGAAGTTCAGACTCGCCAAGATACATCGGCCGTATTGTAGATCCTTAGACACTATAGCGCATAGATAGCGTATTAAAGCGATATAATATGACAGCGGCGTATCGTTATCGACTGAAACTTGTGAAACCTCCGTGGCTCAGTGGTGAGCGCAGTGGCGCTTAAGCCGGAGGTCGCGGGTTCGAATCCCGCCAGGGAACAAAAAAAGTTTTCTGTGTTCCTGGGTCATGGATGTGTATTAAATATATGTATAATATAATAAAAATCTTAAATATAAGTATAGTATAAAAAAGTATTAAATATATTTCCGTTGTCTGGTACCCGTAACACAAGTTCTTCGGATACTTACCACGGGGCCAGACTGACGTGGTGTGAAGCGTCCATAGATATTATTATTATTGTATGGGCGCTAGCGGTCATGGTTTTGACAGATTTCCATACAATTCTCATTCGATTACGTTACGTTTACGACGCTGTGTAATTTAAATAATTGTTATAATGGTGCCTAACTTGAAATTGTATACAGTGTGTCCCGACAGCTACATCGGAGCCTTTAGTGGTAAAAAATATGAAATTTTTTATCGACAAATTGCCCCTCAAATTTTTTTTTCTCTCACGTTTGTGAAATGGCAGCCATTTTATTTTTTGGTAACCAAGACCCGGGCTCTTGTACTAATTCGACCACCTCTTCTCATGTAAATGTTCTAGGAACATAAAAAAGGTCTCATTTGATAGCTAAATATGTGGACAATAATTCACAGATAAAATGTTTTAATGTTTTAACAATTTGAAAAAGACGACTGGCTGGCCCCCTGCCTGAGATGATACCAACAAATTGTTACAACTTCTAAACTATTGCACTGAGAGTAAAGGGGGTTTGTATTTTATTTTAGCAAACGTCCTCTTCTATCGTTTTAGAATAAAAAACAAGCAGGTTAATGGTGTAGATTTTTCACAAAAAGCAAATAATTTAAAAAATTCACCAAAGAAAACCTATACCTATATTTTTTTAAATTACCTTTTTTTGTTTTTCTGTTCAAAGAAAATAAAAACATTTTAACTGTAAATTGACAATAATTTACATACTTAGCTATCAACTCAGATCAAATAAAAAGTATAGATGGACTTCTACGAACAACATAGTGAAGCCGGTTTTTTATGCATTGTGTGCGTGAGCCGGTGTTGCCATACTAAATTTTCATTACCATATGTTGGCTCAACTTTCGAATAACATCCCACATTTGTACTATTAATTGGTTTATGGTAATTTTACCGCTTAAAGTTCTTTTACTGTCGCAGTAATTTCGCAAATTTTCAAAATTATAAGATCCGTAGTTTTCGAGATAACAATATAATAAATTTTCGAAAATTGTATAAGAATTCGGCCATGTTAACGTTTCTGTGATAATATTTATGTTTCGTTTTCCATAGCTTTATGTCAAAAAACTTTGCAGAGCCCTATTTTACGTAAAAGTTGTAACACGGCCTCACAAAAACCTGGCGCGAAATAACGTTGTCACAACTCTCCCTAACTATGGAATTCTAAAAATGGGTTAGATTAGAATATTTTTATTGCGTTCAAAACGTCTTTAATAATGAAAAAAAAACAAAACAGAAAGTGATAATTATGTTTATTATTTATTTAGATAAAGGGTAGGTAAAGATGAAAAGTTTCGATTTAGGTGTACCAATACATAATAATATTATGGTAAGTAATAGGGTAGTTAATATACGGTCACCAGTCACAAGTCAGTGTACCACTTGCCTATTTTTTTGGTAGCATAATATGCTTGTGTTATTTCAGAAAAAATCTAAATCATTATATGTGTCCATATAAATTTCAAGGAGTTCCCTCGATTCCTCATGGATCCCCCATCATCAAGTTTCCACTTTAGTGACTAAAAGACCAATTTCGAATCTATACCCTTTACAGCAATAAAATAATTTTGTTAATAGGTCCATAAACGACAGAGTAATATTCAAAGATCTCCGTGTTGGTGTAAAATACTATAAGAAGTACCTTTTATATCATCAAAATGTGATGATGTATGGTGTGATTGTGGTGGTGATGATGATGATTACTTTAATTGACAAGGTGGCATATGCTTGCAGTTCTTTAAATAACGCCGAAATCCCCAAACATGTATCTATAAGTAGTCAGGAGTTCTGTTCTGCACTTTTGGATCCAGAGTATAACTTGGAGCAAAATCTTACTTTTTGGTAGCATATGCTTGGACTACTTCAGAAAAAGTCAAAATCACCATAAATTTCCATAAAAATTTCGAGGAGTTCCCTCGATTCCTCATGGATCCCATCATCAGGTCACCACTTTTTTGAAAACCGGACCAACTTGGGATTATACCCTTTATATCAAAAAAAGAATTTTGAAAATCGGTCCACAGACGGCGGAATTATCGTTCCCGATATTTTCCGTATACCGAATATAGGGGCATTTACTTTAAATTACTTCAAACTTCAAAACTTCCTAATTAAAAAATAAAAACAAGTCTGACTCTCTACTTCATAATTTTGTTAAGAATTTGCCTACAAATTACTTACCTTATTTTAGGCTATTGAGAATATAAAATCCTGGCAACACTCTCTCGATCCGCCATTATGAAATTGTCATTATTTGTTTCGAGTAACCTCTAAATTGTGATAAATTATCTTAAACAAACTACAGTTTTGTGTGAACTTACTTATGAAATGTTATTCCCTGACACTTTTTGTTCGCCTTCGTACAGTTTTTACACCACTTAATAGCGCAGGACGGCATTTTTGTGGCAAAATCACTGCACGACGACTCGTTCGATACTGACGAAAAGTAGCGTACTTTTTTTGCATGAGTGTGCGTGACCGCGTGTGTTTACACAAAGTAGCGTAGTTTTTGAGGCTTCAGTTGAAACAAGCGCCATGCGCAATGTAGTTTTTTATTTGATCTGAGGCTATCAAATGAGACTTTTTTTATGTTCCTAGGACATTTACATGAGTAGTGGTGGTCGAATTAGTACGAGAGCCCGGTCTTGGTTACCAAAAAATAAAATGGCTGCCATTTTACAAACGTGAGAGAAAAATAAAAATTGAGGATTTGTCGATAAAAAATTCCATATTTTTTACCACTAAAGGCTCCGATATAGGTGTCGGGACACGCTGTATAAACTACCTAAGCTTGTTAATGGAACTAAAAAAATCTAGTACGTTGACTAAATAAAGAATAATGAATTTCCTCCTCTTGTTGATCACTCTAAAAATGTTCTAGAACTTTACTACCTACATCTGCGTGGCGACTGGTGGGTGTATGATTTGTAGTCTCCGAAGTCGTGTTTCATCAATGACCAAACATCTTTACCCAGCACGTAGGTCTGCCAATTGACGTCACGGTGGGACAACGGATCGTTAAACTGATCGCTCGATTTTCTCAACATGTTTGATTGTTCTCGTAACGTTTTCACCGCGCCATTATTCTCTATTATTGAAACTCTCGTAGGTTTCTATAATTGTTGATATTCTGCAAAAACTTATTGGTATTGATACGCGATACACATAATTGTCTTGGTTTTAACAATGTGTCTAGTCTTCTAATAGCATGAATAACTCATGCGGTATGCTAATGTTCGCTAAAAAATGGCTTCGGTACGAAACCTGAAAGAAAGTCTACTTTCTCAATGTAAATATTGTTTGGTAACTAATAAATTACGAATTCATAAGTTTTAAAATACGAATTTAAAATTTTAAGTTTTTCTAAATATTAAGGACTAGATGTTTCCCGCAACTTCGTACGCGCAAAAGAAAATCCCGCGGAAATCGTAAAATTTTTCCGCTACCTATAAAATGTGGCCTATTCTTTAACTGTCCCGTACTCTATGTGAAGTGGTCTCGAACGTCAAACTGAGAAATCGGTAGGGTTGCCAGCAAAAATCGGTAGATTTATATCCAAAATCGGTATATAGCTAATTGTAATTTGTTAAATATAAGGATACATACTCGCCATTGATATGTATTGGTTTTCCCGTAATATGTCATGAGTTTAGAAAAACCTTAAGTATTACCAAACCCTAAAAAGGAGGGTTGTCAATGTAAAATTTCGGATATTTCGATATAATTCATGTATATGTACTCTGAAATCGTATCGGTAGATCAGCCCTGAAATCGGTAGAAATACCGAAAAATCAGTACGTTTGAGACCACTGTCTATATCTGTCTTAAATTTCATCTGTAGTTAAAAATCAGTCCAATAGTTTTTTATTAATAGGCTCTAAAATCCAAACATACAAACAAACCAATTTTTCCACTTTAAATAATATTAGTGTTGATGATGTGTTACTAAAGCATTGGTTATGTTAGTTGTTGACAATATAATTAAACCGAAAATATTTACCGTACTACTTATCATGTAATAATTAATTAAACTGCTTTGTAAAGCCTTAATTTTTTGCTTCATTAAATCCGTACAAAAGAAATGTATGGTAGCTATAAATTCTCTCGGAGTGCATATTTACAAGATCACGTAACTGTAACGGGGCCGTGGCATTTAAAAGGAACGACATTTTTATACATTTATTGATTTCCAATAAAAAGGTTGGTATAATGATGCATAAAATATGGCCGAAATCAGCGACTCTTAAATAAATTGCTTGCCATTAAATAGCCATTATAATTTGACACCCTTTTCAGGGTTTCTAGAAGGTTCTACCTTATATGAATGAAGCTTTTTATGCCAATATTCTGCTTATCCATCATGATAGTGGTTCAAAAATATTATATCGCTTCATAAGAATGTTTAAGAAAAGACTAGCAGGGTCCAAAGAGGTTCGTAATTCGTATTGAGTGACTTTAGCATGCTGTACCCAGGTAGGTACAGTTATTTTGCTCTGTTTTTAGCTCCTGTGCTAAATTATATATTGTCACAATTTTCAAAACAAGTTAAATTTTTTTATGAGAAAAAATTGTAAGTAAATAACACCTAACAGTTATTTTAAAATATTTTTTTCTTAACTTGTAATAATTTAAAAGCTATGTAAACAACATCTATGTAAAGCATGGAAATAAAGGGCTGTATTATTATTATTATTATTATAACAGTTATTTCTTGCAATTGTAAATATTACGCTATTTCTTGCAATTATTTTAAATATCTTTTGGCTATATAGTCAATAACTAAGAGCCACTAGCTAAATTGCTATTTTATTATCCACTCACAAAATACGTCAAACTCTAGTCGAGATCTTCCGTTAACCGTTAGTTTGGAAATTATAAAATAATAAGATCTCCGGATTATTGCTGATCAGATGGTCGATTGATAGTTAACGTTCACCGTTAATAGGCAATTTAATTGACCGTTAAGTGACTTAACCAACCGAAATGCCCTCGGTCTAGGGCTGCTTAGGTACTGTACCTAATACAGTCTACAATACATTACATAGTAATAAGTATGAACTATTTAAAAAATATACGACTATTAGATGTTGCCCACGACTTCATGCGCGTAAAAGTTAAACTCGCAGACACCGTACATTTTTCCGCTATAAAAAGTATCCTATGTCCTTCCCCGTAGTCTATGATTTAGCCAAATTTCATCAAAATCGTAGTTTCGGAGCCTATTCAATGGAATCAAATAAACAGACATACAATTTTTTTATAATATAAGTTAAGACTAGGGTTGCCAACCGTCCTGTTTTTCCAGGACAAAACCTGGGAAAAACTTTTATGACCAAATACATTACACAATTAGCATTACATGTAGGTATTTCGTTTAACTTATTAAATTGACTGTTGCAACTCTATTACTGCGTCCTGTTTGTAAACTGAATTGTCCTGGTTGTTTTAATTTCTAATCCCGTTTTTTTAAATTGGGGGTTGGCAACCCTAGTATAGACTAATAACTATTAAGTAACATAGAACAGAGGCAGTGTGGGGGGTAACGTTACAATAAATTCGCGAAAACAAGTACAACTATCAGGGGAGAGATCGTCTTCGCGTTGTTAATCAATGTCCCTAGAAAAAAGACCGGAAAATCAAATATATCCATCCCTATTTAAGATTGATTCCTACGAAACCAAAAATTAGGTAGATACCAATTGCTGCGACTGGCTAAAATTCTGCCGTATAGTAACGGTATACCCGTACAGGTTTGCCTGCACAGTTATATCTGTCAGGGAAGCTTGAGCCAACTAGTATGGTAACCTACACAGTTTTGCAACAGACAGTATTATATCAGGCAAACCTGCCGTTACGTGTATAGTTAGCATTACGCAGGCGTCAAGGATGCTACCTACTACAGCTTCATAACTCAAAATAGTTTACTTTAGTACTCAAAATAGGCTTGAGCTGCGCGTTGAAAGACAAGTCTGTATTTTTTTTTATATAATAATTTAATTATGACAAAAAACAGCTGACAAGTGACAACCCTATAATATTCGTGAAGGTTGGTGTAATTTTAATGGGCTGCGAAAATTAAAAGACAATTTGGTCTGACCCGGCGCGGGCGATGTAAGATATGCTTCCGATACAGCATACCGTTTTTAGGGTTTCGTAGTCCGTACCTATAGTGTAATAAACCTAATCAAGAACATGTCAGGAGGGTTCCGTAACTTTCAATGCGCAATGCTTTTTTTTTACAAATTCGATTTCGTTCTTAATAATTTTCCTAAAGAGTTTTTTGGTGACGTATCAGCAATCAGCATAGAAAGTTACAAAGTTACTTTTTACGGTTTAGAAATGCCAGGGCCCAGGGGGGATATTCTTACCAATCTGAGATTACTCAAAATGGTTCATGGCATAAAAAAGTCATGTATGAAACCTCGCCTTTATTTACAAACACGTACTTACACAATAGGGAAGAATGAAAAAAATAACTATCCCCACTTCACACCGCACACGTATGGAGAGCCACCCCTAAATATATTTTTTATGATGCTAATCTACACTAATATTATAAAGAGGAAAACTTTGTTTGTTTGTATGTTTGTTTGTTTGTTTGATTGGTTGTAATGAATAGGCTCAAAAAGTACTGGACCGATTTCAAAAATTCTTTCACCATTCGAAAGCTACGTTATCCACGAGTAACATAGGCTAAATTTTATTTTGGAAAAAAATAGGGTTCCGTAAGATATTTGGGGTTTTCGGACACAAGGTGTAAAAAATCAATCAGAAAATTTACTTATTTTGCGTACGCTGCCTAAACTATAAAAGATAGAACCATAAAATGTTCTAATTAATTGTAGATCTTATAAATATCTACAAAAAAGTCCGCGACACACTATACCTATCTATGTCGAGTGAGGCTCAACAACAATTTTTTTATTTAGAAATCTTGATTTTTTTTTGGACTACATTTAAACGCGTTTATTTTACTCATGCTATTAATCCTTATCAAAATATATTATTTTATCACTAAGTACAGTTTATGTAGATAATATTTGGTCTTTGAATGATTAAAATTGGACGTTTGGTTTTGAAGTTAGGGGCCATCCACATATAACGTCACGCATAATTTCGACTTTTTGAACCCCTACCCCCCCCCCCATGTCACGCTTTTTAGTATCCCTGTACCTGTATTTAACATGTACTGTCACACTTTGTATGTCCCCCCCCCCCTCCCCCATCAGGTGTGACGTAATATGTGGATGGACCCTTATGGCGAAATTAAAATATTACGATTTCTGCTCCACGGCCCGATGCGAAGTAGGCGTCACCAAGGCGGGGGTGTGCGTGCGGGAGGGGAGTTTAGATCTATGAGGTAGCCGCAGTATTAGTATCAGTATTGTACCCATAGATTATACAGATATATACATTGTACCCGTGCGAAGCCGGGGCGGGTCGCTAGTACAGTATAAAATAGATATTTAATTAGGGCTCCCGTACATCAAACGTGATTTATTTGCCGTTTTGTACGGAACCCGTAGTGCTCGAGTCCGACTCGCACTTGGCCGGTTTTTACAACGGGACCGCAGGGCTGACTCGATAATTAATATACCGGTCGTAGATGTAGTAGTATATAATGTTTATGTAGGTACAAGTGGACCGGCAGACGGGGCTCGGTCATGGATTAAAGAAAGAGGAACAGATAAAGAGCCACATAGGTTTCGATTGCACTACTACCGGCATACGGTGTGTCCACGATTGTGTAAAATTGTGTGAAGGGGTTGTCAAAATTTTCAAATTTGGATCGTTGTGGATCGTTCTATGAAGGCTGTATCTCTGTACTTAAATAAATATTTTATACTCTGTGGGTTAGTTTCGAAAGGACTGATATGGGACTGAATATAGAGTGCAGTCACGTTATAGCAACTGACTAGCTTTTGCCCGCGGCTCCGCCCGCGTATATATAGTATCCCTCGGGAACACTGTATTTTTTCGGGATAAAAAGTAGCCTATGATTTAATCCAGAGCCTAAACTACTACCATACCAAATTTCATCAAAATCCGATTAGTAGTTTTCCGTGAAGAAGTAACAAACATCCATCCATACATCCATCCATCAATCCTCACAAACTTTCACATTTATAATATTAGTAGGATATCAATACTCTTCACTGGATAGTGGATACTGAATATTATACAGTATTCCCTCAACGTCAAACTTTTTTCTTCAAAAGTACATTTTTATAGACTTTTTAATGTGACGTTAATGAAAACAGACGCTATCTTCGAACACGAACAATTAATACGTGTATGTAAATTGTTGATACGTCGACAATATCAATTTGTATGAGGCCCATACACGTCCGTACGACTCCGTACTGCGATAATGAATCGTGTTGTACAATAACCGATTGTTAATGAACGCTTTTTATTATAATTCAATCATTAAATATGTTAATAATGGTGCTTAAGATAGTGTTGCTTTATGATAATGTTAAAGTAACGTTTTATCTTTGTTTTGTTGTATAACGGCGCTTTGAGGTTTCCGTAGTATCATTATTGTAAGGCTGTAAAGGGATGATAAACATTATAATTATAATATTATTGCCTGTTTGATAGCTGTGTGGGTCAGCGGTTAGCGCGTTGGCGCTCAAGCCGGAGGAGGAGGAGGAAGAGCCGGTTCGAATCCCGCCAGGAAACAATAATGATATGTGTATTATGTATAATATAATATAAATCTAAAATATATTTATAGTACAAAATTATTTTAATATATTGTCATTGTACCCGTAACTGGTACCCGTAACACAAGTTCTTCGAGAACTTACACGGGATCCTGAGGGGCGATTCTGCTAAATAAAACCTGCATAAATACAATTGCAATCAAGTCCCGATACGCTCTCAAAATGTGTTTTTACTTTTTATGAACGTTAAACCAACGTGAAACGCGGTCTGATTGGTCGAAACGTCATAAAATCCGTTCACGTAACATGTCGCTACACTTTCAATCCAAACAAAGCAAAATGAAGTATACTTTAAATACGAGAATTGAGGTTCAGATTGACGTGGTGTGAAAAGCGTCCATAGATATTATTATTATTATTTTAAAAGCTCCCAGAAAAACACAACACTATTTTCTATCCCCCTAATAAATAGTAAATACTAATAAAAATAATATACGTTGGAAATATCGCTTGACAGACAAGGACAAAACACTGTATAGCTTAACCATTGTGTAAATATTTTTATAATAATAATAATAATAAATACATTTACTTCAGGCTGCATAGGCCCATATTATAAATACCTTAAAGACTAACATACATATTACTATAATATATACCTAAACTAACACTAACACTAAACACGCATTGTCTGCGACGTGGGGCGCAAATTGTTCGGGAGTCGTCCTCTAAATATTCTGTAGACGACTCCAATCGGCCAGAACTCCTCCTTCTCGAAGGTCGGTAAATGATATTTTTATTGTTACCTTTTGTGTCTGGTACATCAGTAGATAATTCAAACGCGAGACCGTCATTCGCTAATGATTGTACCTACATCTCTTATTAATTATTTATCGTTACGAAACACACCTCACACGGTCCGCAGATATGTACCAGATGATCCTAAAAATGCGAGTAATTAGCGTCTGGTATGTCAATGGCCGCCATAACAATCGCTTCAGAAGTAATGGTCCCGAACAAATTACTACCATAATTGATATTAGCAATTTGTTATAATTACTGTATTGATACCTATAATTCTATTGCCACTCTAATAGTAGACGCCGTTAATTGTGGAGCCGAGAGTTAATTTTACAAAAGTGTTTTCCGTATACCGTTTGACCATAGATAATAATATAGAACACGCTCGTACTGTATCTACTTGGGTCTCCCTAATCATCAAATAAAGGAATAGAATACGAGCGTGTTCTTTTCCTTTATTTGATGATGACTAGATGTGCTAAAGTAAATCCCGAAGGTACATTTTGCTGTGAAAAAAGTCGTTGTCCTTCTCCGTCATCTGGTACTCTATACCTGTGTCAAATTTCATCAAAATCGGTCCAGTAGTTTCGGAGCCTATTCAATACAAATAAACAAACACACAAATAGACAATCAATAAAATCTTTTCGTGTCTAAGACGTAAGTACCTACAGATAAATAGTACGGGGAAACCGTGTTGATCAACTTTTTGAAATCACTCCATATTATTTACTTATTATAGTAAATGCTTTATTTATTTAACCAGTTGGTAGTTCGGACTTTATTCAACTAATTCAGTAATAATATTTCCTTGAAAACTTTCAGACTATGAGCGATTTAAGCGGACCTCTTCATTTTCTGACATCTGTCCTGATACGTATAAATCCCCGATACGTGACAACTATATCTCCGAATATCGCGTTTTGCCTACGCATGCAATAGGTAGAGAGACATGCGACACGGTCAACCTAGTGGCCGATTCTTTCGATGAATAATTGTAGCAGTATGCAATTCATTTGCATAAGTAGAGTAATAATAATCGCTTCATCTATCCCACTGGATACGTATGCTGAAATTACCCCTAAGTTGTACGAATTCTGGGTTTAAAGTTTTGGCTGTCATCTGCTTCAGCGTGAAGGGATCCTTAAGTTTTCTTCTGTTGTTTGTTTAACTAAGGGCCGATTTTTCAATCGTCAGATAACTCTTACCTGAGGAATAAATATGTGACATTGACAGATTTTTCATACAAAATCTGTCAAAGTTACATATTTATTCCTCAGATAAGAGTTATCTGACGATTGAAAAATCAGCCCTAAGAAGATAATATAAACTGTGTTAATTAATGACCTGAACTGCCCTTGATCTCGATACAAGATAATTAATTATCAACATACACAAGCCAAGTTAATCGCAATATTATGTGCTGTTTATCTACTGGAAAACACATCATCCGTCTCTTTCCGACTTGTTTATGTGTTGGACATGAAGGAGATAACATGTTTGTTATTGTTATTTTGAAAATATCAACGTTTTTTTGGATATATCCTATACTGACATTTATTACTAAATCAATATTATTCTTTTGTTTTTCGATTTATTTCTTATGACCTTATTGATTTTGTAATTGCAAGTAGCTCAGATCGAATTTAAGATATCGCAGCTCACCTTACGAAATAGTAACAGTATATTAATTAAGTAATCGAACTTCAATCATGCAGTAATAATAATATGCCGCAGATATTTCATTCGGACATGAATATGGCGACACTAACCAGTTTTGTATATATTTGTTTATTTGTATCATACACGAAATGTAATTTTATGAACTGCCAATCATGATATTATCTCAGAGCCTACCTTAGAATGTACAATGTCTAACAGTAGCTGTTACAAAATTTGGTATAATATGACAGTTAAAACTCTACCTCGTTTAGTTTCTCGATTCTAATTTGATCATATATTACAACGGTAAAGGTTAACCTGAGGAAAAATCAGAAAGTAGCAAATGTCTATAATTTTATTACAATTCTTTAATTAATTAATTTATCCACTTATAGTGCCTGTAATTTAATCTGAACAGCAATCAAAATAGACGACGGACTTTATGTGGATTTTAAGTTGTTCACGTGCATATACTATAACCAGTGAAATACCATTCTTTTTTTTAATCCAAACATATCAGTTTTAGTACTTATAACTATGAGCATAGTCGACTTTCGTATTGGGTCTCACTCGTCGTTGAAGTCAACAACCAAGGCAGTAGGCAAATACATAATATATGTATATCGTAATATTGAACTTGTCTCTTATTTCACATTTATGTTTCTGATGGGATTTTGATAATAACGTAAACCAGACACTTGTACAGATGTGTTGCACGTGCGAATATGACGTCACGTACACGACTTATGTTTCCCACTTATCTATCAATATTGTTTTCATCGTAAAGCGAATTCAAACATATTCCAGGAAAATTCATGTGAATACAAAAATAGTTGTTCTTGTAAAACTACGCTGAATCGCCATCACATGATTTGATTTTTGCATTTAAACTCTCAATGTCAAAGATGGTCTTTTACATCCTGATGGTACTAAAGAACTAACGGATGTCAAAAATGTTCTAATGTTATAAATACAGCAAACTAATAGTAGAAAGAGCATTATTAACGTTTCGATCGTACATTGTTCAGGTATCGCTATATAATTAATGTGTTTGTGCCAGGTCACGGTCCGTTTATTCTCACAGAATACAGATATATAACTTAAATCGACAGTCTCCCGAAAACAGGTATTACTTGCCAAGTTGCCACTTATTCTTTTATAATCGAGACATTGCTATCGTCCATGACATGCGATTAAACGATTCCTCGCCTGAATGATTTTCCCAACAACTTTGGTATAACTACGAAGTAGAACCGAATAGGCGTAGATATGGAGGCAGACCATTTCATTTCCATGAAACCAAGTATCATCCATTGCGTGATATTAGATGGTGATGATGATGAACGCAAACGTAGAAGCGCTACAGTAAATTGACTTGCATGAAACTGCATTGTTGTATGATGAAATTCTCTGCAGAAATTGTTCTCGTTTTCGTTTCGAGAATTCGATTTGATGAATGTTCCACTTGCGTTTAGAAATTTATTTGATGCAAGGTTCCACGATCACCGCAGGGCCTCCTGCCCCTAAGTTCCGGTTCGGCTGTCTCCGATGGAATTGAGCGGTTTGTTCAATTGCCCAACAATTTACCAACATTTGTTGTCTTGATATGAAAGTTGGCCTGATGTATTATTGAGAGATCCAGAGGTTTCTGCACATCAACAATTTAAGAACAATAAGTTTTTACTATTATCTTATACTTAAAACGAGACAATCTTGTCTGAGTACCTATAAAAATCGGATTCTCGAAAACGGCTGCAAGTTTTACCGTGAAATTTAGTACCTATGCAGGGAGTTTTGGGGAGAAAAATCGATCTAGCTAGTTAATAGAATCAGGCGTTACTTTGCGAAATCTATCTACGTCGTATTCCTAGGAAACTTCGTATTTTTAAGCTATATATGATTTTTTATTTCTTCGTGCAACCATATAATTATCAATAATTTCGAATCTATTATGTCAATGCGATTGGCAGTTTTGTATGCGTATGTATAATTTTTTTGTATGATCGAAAATTCGGAATGTGGTGGTTTCGAATCCGGGTTCGATAAATATTTTTGTGATTCTTTTTTTATTTATTTATCAGAACCGTTACTGAGGTACTACAAGTTTATTTACTAAATTTTTACAAAATCTATTATTGGAGATCTGTCTTTAACTAGATTTCTGGATAATTGCCAGAAACATACTCGCCATAGTTCACCGGTACATATGACTTGATTTTACTCATCATTCCACGTTGAGTGGTTTGGCAAACGATCACATTCTTATAAGTATGCTTTGTATCCATTACCTGTATGTAATTAATCACAATGTGCCCCTAATCTTCTTTGTAGCTCTGTTTACTGGTATACGTCATGTTATGTGATACAGCTTTTATATTGTTACGTGTTGGGGTTCGAAGATTTGGAGATAAAGACCAGCTGACTCCTTTGAAGACTTTATTCACTAGCACTTAGTCCAACATTAAGCACTAGGTCCATATACTAAACACTAAGTCCAAACACTAAGCACTAACAGTGTCCTTAAGTCGTAGCCAAGTCGCGGGTTTTGCTCACGGTATCATTACATCACTAATATTCACATCGATATCGCCACTTCACTTCGCAGGAAGCTCAAAGTGAACTCCTGATCACTAGTTTTCGCTTGTATCGCCCGTATCGCTTCGGATGAAGCTCAAACTGAACTCGACTCGCTCGCATTCTTCCGACGTATTTATACCGGTCGATACGAGTCCCAGACGACTCCAGAAGGTTCCCGAGTCGCGTGACCGTGTTAGATTTATTCTGGAACGTTTGCACAGTAGCGCCATCTAGTACTGAGTAGGGGGCCCCACGCTGTCCCTGTTCACACCAAGTGGTGTCATTGGTTGACGCTAGATGGCGCTTTTGTGTGTTCGTAACACTACTCCCCTCTTAGAGATGCTCGTCCCGAGCATCGTTGCCACTGCCATGGTACCGCGCTAGACGATCTATGTGCACCACTTTGAATGACCCTCTTGCCCGGGGCCCGGTGGGCGGGGCCAGTGGGCGGGGCTTGGCCCACAGTGGGCGGAGCCTGAGGGGCGTGGTCAGTGGGCGGGGCATGGTAGGCGGGGCCAGTGGGCGGAGCTTGGTCCCCAGTGGGTGTGGCCTCCGCCAAGGGTCGCTCCTCTCCGCCAGGGGTCGCTCCTCTCCGCCAGGGGTCGCACCTCTCCGCCAAGGGTCGCACGTCTCCGCAAGAGGTCGCACCTCTCCGCCAGGGGGTCGCACGTCTCCGCCAGGGGTCGCACGTCTCGGCCAGGGGTCGCACCTCTCGGCCAGGGGCCGCACCTCTCGGCCAGGGGCCGCACCTCTCGGCCAGGGGCCGCACCTCTCGGCCAGGGGCCGCACCTCTCGGCCAGGGGCCGCACCTCTCGGCCAGGGGCCGCACCCCACGGCCAGGGGCCGCACCCCACGGCCAGGGGCCGCACCCCACGGCCAGGGGCCGCACCCCACGGCCAGGGGCCGCACCTCTCGGCCAGGGGTCGCACCTCTCCGCCAGGGGTCGCACCTCTCGGCCAGGGGTCGCACCTCTCGGCCAGGGGTTGCACCTCTCGGCCAGGGGTCGCACGTCTCCGCCGCCAGGGGTCGCACGTCTCCGCCGCCAGGGGTCGCACGTCTTCGCCGCCAGGGGTCGCTTTCCATCGCCAGGGGTCGCAGTCTTCCGCCCGGGGGTCGCTCTCCACCGCCAGGGGTCACTCTCCACCGCCAGGGGTCGCAGTCTTTCGCCTGGGGTCGCTCTCCACCGCCAGGGGTCGCTCTCCACCGCCAGGGGTCGCTCTCCACCGCCAGGGGTCGCTCTCCACCGCCAGGGGTCGTAGTCTTCCGCCAGGGGTCGCAGTCTTCCGCCAGGGGTCGCAGTCTTCCGCCAGGGGTCGCTCTCCACCACCAGGGGTCGCAGTCTTCCGCCAGGGGTTGCTCTCCACCACCAGGGGTCGCACTCTTCCGCCAAGTGTCGCACCTCTCCGCCCGGGGGTCGCACCTCTCCGCCCGGGGGTCGCACCTCTCCGCCCGGGGGTCGCTCCTCCGCCCGGGGGTCGCTCCTCCGCCCGGGCGTCGCTCCTTCGCCCGAGGGTCGCTCCTCCACCCGGGGGTCGCTTCTCCACCCGGGAGCTGCTCCTCCCGCCGCACTTCTTGAAATCTTCTCTCGGAGTCAATGGCATCTCCAAATCTCACTTCCGACACCAGTTGTTACGTGTTGGGTCGAAGGATTTGGAGATAAAGCCTGCTGACTCTTTTGAAGACTTTATTCACTAGCACTTAGTCCAACATTAAGCACTAGGTCCATATACTAAACACTAAGTCCAAACACTAAGCACTAACAGTGTCCTTAAGTCGTAGCCAAGTCGCGGGTTTTGCTCACGGTATCATTACATCACTAATATTCACATCGATATCGCCACTTCACTTCGCAGGAAGCTCAAAGTGAACTCCTGATCACTAGTTTTCGCTTGTATCGCCCGTATCGCTTCGGATGAAGCTCAAACTGAACTCGACTCGCTCGCATTCTTCCGACGTATTTATACCGGTCGATACGAGTCCCAGACGACTCCAGAAGGTTCCCGAGTCGCGTGACCGTGTTAGATTTATTCTGGAACGTTTGCACAGTAGCGCCATCTAGTACTGAGTAGGGGGCCCCACGCTGTCCCTGTTCACACCAAGTGGTGTCATTGGTTGACGCTAGATGGCGCTTTTGTGTGTTCGTAACAATATTGATTTTGAAACTTCAATTTTTTAAGAAACATCTATATTAAGTTGCAATACTTACTTACTATGTAAACTTAATCTATCTCACTACCTTTCTGATTCAAATAATGCCATGTCTCACAAAAAGAGCAAAACTCTTTCTTCAAACGGTAAAGTAAGGGCTATAGTGACGTAAGTTCTAATTCTAAGGCAATCGTCCATCGAGGTCGTAGTTTTCGTCATTTGGCGGTCTGAGCCCCGGGCGGCTGCATGATGGAATGCTCCAGAATCTGTGGTTGGTGTTGCACAATACATGATTGGGTAGTTTTTCATGCGTCGTTATATCATTTGTGATCGTGTTGAAATGTTTACTTTGTAGATAAACTATCACGCTATGTTTGGTTAAATCGCGTCTGTTCCTATGATAGTTCTGAAAATTTCGTTGATGGTAATAAATTAAACTTATTTATTAACCCTGAAACTTATTTATTAACAGAAGGGTGTTTATAAGTTTGACGTGTGTGTCTGTCCGTGACAACGTATCAAAATCAAATCAAAATCAAGTGTACTTAGCTATAATTCATCATAATAAGCTCGCTCATTGACAATTCGGCTGTTACTTATTTTTCTTACTTTTATTTTATTTTATCTGTTTCAGGTAATTACTTCGATGGCATTTGCATGATGCGTGAGTAACTCATAATGTGATGCTGCTTGGATAGTTGGTACGATCTCTATCCACAAGAGTACCGAACTATAGTTTAGCTACAACTGTTGTTTAGTGGGGTTAGCAGGAGCAATTGAATAGTAGGTACGTATTCGTAACGTTATCTAAAGAGATTTGTCATTTAGATTTGTATGAAAATTAAAACAGCGTCCATACAATTGACATTGGGTAACATTATGAACACGTAAATCGTTCCTGGTTGGGCTGCAGTACTAATCGCTGCACCTAAAAGGAAAATATGCTTCGTAGTATAGCAAAACCTAGCCTTTAAAGCTGTGACTATATTGTCCGGAATCCACAAGGCCGGGAAAATTCGGAGTACTGAAAATAGAACAATGCGCTAATACAATAGAGCTGAAAATCGAACACTCGAACGTGTGTTCGATTTTCAACTCAGTTGTATTAGTTCAGTTTTATTTTCAATGCTCTCAAAGAAGGCGTAAGCATTCTAGGTGACTACGAGTTCTACTTAATAACTGTTTTTTTTTAAATAAACATTGTATTTATTTAATCTTCTCCGGCCTGCCTGTTTCCGGATAATATAGTCCCGGCCTTATATTATTTAGTCTTGTTTGAAATGGTTACACCGTAACCTCGGTCTGTTTATAGTTTCCTTGTTTAGTTATTTCTTTTTAATGTTGTCGTGACTATCTTTCATTGCACTAGCCGTTATCAGCGGCACATACCGAAGTGTTTGCTTTACGAGTGTCAATACAGTGTTCTCCTTATCAGAATTGAATCCAGTGTTGACTTTAGATAGGTGCATAGCGAACTGTTGGTACTCGATCCATTTTACACGTTCGCGTTCCTTATTTATTCAACGGTTGATAGCTGTTCGATACGGTTTCGTTTTAGAAACTTTAATAGTAGTTTGAACTGTAATTTAAGTTTGAAATGTACTTTTTAGTATTATTTATTAAAGACGTGTATCTAGGGTATAAAAGCTGTTATAAGTCATTACAAGATGTCTATTTAAAATTATTTTTGCACTGTTTGTCGTTTTTAACCACCGCTGCACTGACGCAAAACAGGGTTGTTATAAGTTTGATGTGTCTGTGTGTCTGTCCGTCTGTCCGTGGTATCGTAGCTTCCAGAGGGAATGAACCCATTTTGGATCTAGTTTTTATTTTATTTTAAAGCTAACATGATCGAGAGTGTTCAAACTACAAATACTTCTTACTTATAATTCATCATTGGCTCGCTCACTATTTGACCCTTAGGGTCAATTCACACCGAAATGGCAGTAGAGCGGCAAGCAGCATAACTGTCATACAATTTTAAGCTTTATCTTCATTACTATAGTACATATTATCGCTTAGAAAATGGGGACGTCCCGCGGCCGCCGGCGGCCGGTAGTGGCCGTCAGCGGCCGTGAGCAGCGGTGGTTGTCTTAAGCGAAACTGTGTTTTATGGACATGAAGATAAAGTTTAAAATTATATGACAGTTATGCTGCTGGCCGCTCCGCTGCCATTTCGGTGTGAATTGACCCTTAGGGGGTTACTAAAAATTTGCTAAGAACGCTGGGTTTTAAAGTGGATATAGCCTTTATGACCCCGAACCCCCTAAGAAAGATGCGATAAGATTAAGTCAAAAGAATCAAGGAGTAGGTACTATTTCCGTAGATGTTATTGTTTCAATTGCTACTTGGAATACCTACTTGTCTATTCCTATGAATACTTTATAATAATTTTACTTACTTTACTAATAACTAATGTCTTACTACTATTAGGTATACCTAAATGAAAAAGTCTGTGAGGATAGATGGATGGATGTATGGATGTTTGTTACTATTTAACACAAAAAGTACTGAACGGATTTTGATGAAATTTGATATAGTTAAGGTGGTTCGTTTCCTATACAAAAAAACAATGGACATTATTTAGGTAATTTCATACTATTACTACATAAATTTATATGCACATCTATTTATTCTGCAATACAATTGTCTCAAAATATATTTAAAATACTTTATTTCACACAGAAGTCACATTTTTATTGAATTTTCGACAAAAAGTGACATTTGTAACTTATGTCACTTTTTGTCGAAAATTCAATAAATATGTGACTTCTGTGTGAAATAAAGTATTTTAAATATATTTTGCGACAATTGTATTGCAGAATAAATAGATGTGCATATAAATTTATGTAGTAATAGTATGAAATTACCTAAATAATGTCCATTGTTTTTTTGTATAGGAAACGAACCACCTTAAAGCTCTGCATTAACACATAGGCTATTTTTTATACCGAAAAAGTACAGTGTTCCCGTATGATACTGTATTTAAACGTGCAGAGCCGCGGGCAAAATGCTACTAGTCCTACTAATATTATAAAATATGTGAAAGTTTGTGAGGATAGATGGATGGATGTATGAATAGATGTATGGATGGATGGATGAATAGATGTTTGTAACTCTTTTACGCAGAAACTACTGAACGGATTTTGATGAAAATTGAAAAGATGAAATTCCCGCAAAAGTACAGTATTCCCGCGGGATACCCGATAGTATATTTACGCGGGCGGAGCCGCAGGAAACAGCTAGTCTAGTATGATATGATATCCTTAAAAGTAACTACATAGCCTACGACTTTCGAAGCTAAACAGTTGAGTAATATTCGAGCTTTTCAATTAAATAGAAGCAACATTATTACCTTTTGTGTCTACTGACTACCGCCTAATTTATTTTTAATACACGCATACGTACTATTTGATTGATGACTAAGACCATTCAGGCTTGCTTTGTGTTTGTAAAGTTCATTATAGTTATTAGCTGTTTGATAATATTTGTGAGTCGGTTTATTTGAACTGAGCGAGTCTGATCGCTGTTTCTCCATATCTGGCGAGGTCACCAATTGACTCAGATTTAGGTATTGACCCACAATTACGTGCACTTGTCTAACAAGATACAGACGAGTTTAAGCATTCCTTTGTCTAGTTAATGTAGCAAGAAAATGTGTTATTTATCAGAGGGTCAATACTGCTAAATAAAACCTGCAAAAATACAATAACAATCAAGTGATTATATGTATCAAGTCCCGATACGCTAAAATTGTCAAACCGGTATTCTCGTAAACGTTTAACCAACGTGAATCGCGCTCTGATTGGTCCAAACATTACAAAATCATTTTATGAAGTCGCTTCACTTATAAATTATAATACGATCAAAGTAAAATGAAAGTCTACTTTAAATACGAGAATTGAGGTTCTGATCCGAAGTTGGTATAGAAAATGATATCCCACCAAAAACATTTTCATGTAAAGTGATGCCAAGACGATAGCATATAACTCACACGGTCAAAAAACTATTAGATCTCATGTGAAACCAAGCTTCTGACTCTACCAGACTCCTAACTCTACACACCTTAACTCTACAAGCCTAACTCCACAAACTCTATACTTTAGTCAAATTATGTGGCCTGGCCATTTCGACACATTCGCTTAGGCGTAAGGTAAAAAATTTACGGACTCTATACTTTAGTCAAATTATGTGGCCTGGCCATTTCGACACATTCGCTTAGGCGTAAGGTAAAAAATTTACGGACTGTTTTTCTGTTATACTATTCTTGTACGAACGAAATGGCCAAGCCACATAATTTGACTAAAGTATAGAGTTTGTGGAGTTAGGCTTGTAGAGTTAAGGTGTGTAGAGTTAGGAGTCTGATAGAGTCAGAAGCTTGGTTTCACATGAGATCTAATAGTTTTTTGACAGTGTGAGTTATATGGTATCGTCTTGGCATCACTTTACATGAAAATGTTTTTGGTGGGATTTCACTTCTTTTTGAAAGACAATTTTCAGACCTCTAGAGTAAACATTTACATAGGTAAGTCTCTTACAAATTTTCATCCCCTAGTTTAAAGGGTTGGAGGATAAAAATTCCAAGTTTGTCAATTTTATGTTGGTTATGTGCTAAAACTAGCTTACATACCAAATTTCAGCTTTCTATGACATCCGGAAGTACCCTATAATTTTGTTGATCATCAGTGAGTCAGTGACGAAATCAGGGGTTTTTAGATATCAATAAAATCTAAATTATTAGACCTATATAATTAAAACTTTACATGTTTCATTAGTCCGCTACTGGGAACATATCCTGAAAATTTTGTGTATCTGGTATAATCCAAACCCAAGTTATGAGGGTTCAAAATATCGACGAAACGCTTCGAGAAAAGGTAGTCTGGTAGTGCCCTTGCGCTTCGCTTAGCTCGTCTTGGCGGGGCACTACCGTGCTCCCAGACTTCCTGTTAATATTACAAACTATCTTTTTAGCGGCTCTGTCCGCGTAAATATAGTATCGGATATCCTACGGGAATATAGGTACTGTACTTTTTCGGAACACAAGTAGCCTATGTCTTAATACAGAGCCTCCTCATTTATCATAGTAGTAGTAGTAGTATAATATACTACTACTACTACTGTAAAGAGTAAAAATCCATCCTCACAAACTTTCATATTATGAAAGTTTGTGAGGATGGATTTTTACTCTTTCACGCAAACACTACTGAACGGATTTTGATGAAATTTGAATGGTAGTAACACTAACCGAAAAAGTACAGTGATCCCGTGGGATACTGGATTTACGCGCGTGAAGCCGTGGGCAAAAGCTAGTATTCAGTAAGCCAGCAGTCAGCTGGCTAAATATTTAACATAGTCACAGTTCACAAAGTCACAATTCTTGTGAAAGTAGGCAAAGTTTAAGTGAAGAGAATGACGCACGAGTAATGCACATTCCTTCACAACTTACATATAAGATAAAGTTGAAGTCATTTGGAAATTTGAATGTATGTTTGGTATTTTAGGATTCCATACCTACCCAAAGTGTAAAAACGGGACCCTGTTACTAAGACTCCGCTGTCCGTCCGTCTGTTTGTCACCACGCTACATCTTGTGAACATACCTAGATAGTAGACAGTAGAAATTTTCACCGATGGTTAATTTCTGTTACTGCTATAATAACGTACAATATAATAAAATAAATATTAAAGTAGGGCTCAAATACAACAAAGTACAAACGTGTTTTGTTGCCGTTTTGTACGGAATCCTACGCTAGTCCTACTCGCACTTGGCCGGTTTTTTACACATGTGTTTGGTCCGCTTAAATTGTCACTCTCGGTAAAATAATGGCTCAATGCTAGGGCAAGCCTAAAAGTGACTCACATAGGACAACCAACAAACCAAGCTTCGGACTCTATATAGGCCCTTACTCTACAAGGCCTAACTTCACAAACTCTACACCTTAGTCAAAATATGTGGCCTGGCCATTTCGCTACATTCGTTTGGGCGTAAGGTATAAAATTTACGGACTATTTTTCTGTTATACTATTCTTATAGGAACGAAACGGCCAAGCCACATAACTTGACTGAGGTGTAGAGTTAATGAAGATAGGCGTGTAGAGTCCAAAACTTGGTTTTACGTGAGATCTAAAATATTTTTGATAGCGCTAGTATACACTGTGTAATAGCACAGCCTATGGAACTTACCTACAGTCGTCCAACGGACACGTCCTGACAGAGCAATCGTGCGGGGCGTGCGGGGTGAGAGGGGAGCGGTAGCGAGCCCAAGCTGCCATACACTCGCTTGGGACACGTCAGCCGGGGTTGACGCTTTTTAATTTGATTGTTTTAAGTGGTTTGCGATAGTGTTTCGTTTGAGTTGTATGTAGGTACTTATTTACAATGGTCAATTATATGAACAGCTAAAGAAGATTAATTTTAATACAAAACCATGCGCCTGTTTCCCGTCAGAATTTTTAATAAAATGGTATCTACGTATGAGAATTTACTAACTACATCGTCAAATTCAACAATCGCAATCTAAAAACTAGTAAATCCAAATGTCGAAAATACCTTTCAGTTTCGCATTTGTAGCTTTTGCAGGGTTCGTAAATATCCGATATTTATAATAAATATCAAAATATCAGATATCTTTGATATATATCCGATATTTTTGATTTTTTGATATTTTTGATATTTTCAAAATTACATACAAATTTCATACTCTGATATGTTTTTTCGTAATAGTTGAATCGAAATAATTTGTATGTCTGATAATTTGAAGATGGGGAAGTAAAATTAAACCCATTTATTTATTATTGATATTCAAAGTTTTCAAATAACTTAAAAATCAACGATAGATACTTTTGAGTATCAATTTAAGTCTTAAATCCATAAAATGAATTTTGTTTATAACCAGAAGAAAAAAAAAGTGTATTAATTTTATCAGTCGAATTAATTTGACACATGGTATAAATGGTATAACAATAGTATAATAACAAACAAGGAATTTTCTTCCGAAAAACAGGGGGTCACGTGGGTGTCATAAGCCGTTACAAGCCGCGTCGACGGCTATGATTAGTTAATGTCGTACAAATAGCAAGTTTTTGATGACCTAGGCTTGTGAAACTCTCGGAAAATAATACCTGTGTTGATGTAAGATTGTTTACATTTAAAACATTCTTTTACATTTTAAAATATAAATATCAATTTTGATATATATCAAGCATAAATATCAATTGATATATATCATGATATATATACGATATATATCAATTGATATATATCATGCTAACCCTGAGCTTTTGTATTATACGCATTTGTATTTTTTATAATAAAACTCTTCATTAATACTTCTATATATATATTTTTTTGTTTTATTCCTAGTACTCTACATACACATACTACGAATACACAAAATGTAGAACAGATTATAATAAAACACATTATTGTGACAACCCTGCAGCAATGACGAATACCTACAAAAAAGCGGCATTTCGCGCGACTTCAAACACGTTGGCCCACTGTATCTCTTTATTACGCTGTGGTAATAGTGTGAGAGATATGGTATCGTCTTGGAATTACTTTACATGAAAATGTTTTTGGTGGGATTTCACTCCTTTTTGAAAGTTGTTATGACAATATTTTTATTTTATTGTTACTATTTAAAACACGGATCCTTACAACAATTTTCAGACCTTGTTGATCATCAATGAGTCATTGACGAAATCAGAGGTTTGTAGATATCAATAAAATCTAAGTTTAAGACCTATGCATTCAAAAATTTACATGTTTAATTAATCTGCTACTGGAAACATCCTGACGTTTATCTGGTATAATCCAAACTCAAGTTCAAGGGTTCAAAAAATCGATATAACGCTTCGAGAAAAGGTGGTCTGGTAGTCCCCTTTGCGCTTCACTCAGCTACTCTTGGCGGGCAGATTCGAATTAGTGGAAAACAGGACTTTTTTGGATGAATACATTTAGACGGTAAAATATGCATAATTATATAATATACTAGATGACGCCCGCAACTCCGTTGCGCCAGAATTCGTTTATCGCGGCGGAACGTACATTTTTCCGGGATAAAAAGTATCCTATGTCCTTTCTCGGGTCTCAAAGTATCCCTATACCAAATTTCATCAAAATCGGTTCAGCGGTTTGGGCGTGAAGAGGTAACAGACAGACAGACAGACAGACAGACAGACAGACAGACACACTTTCGCATTTATAATATTAGTAAGGATAATGTTTGGTAAAATCAATTACGAATACTTCGGGCACATGATCTGCTGCTTATGTAAATACGTTTAAGTAGAAAAATAATTGTCATACTCGAAATAGAAATAATATTTGAAATAGAAATTGAGTATGACAATTACAGATATTTTTCTGCCCAAACGTCTTTACATAAGCAGTGGATCATGTGCCCGAAGTATTCGTAATTGATTTTACCAAACCTTATATACTCATATGAATATATCAAATACATAAAGCTGCTAACAATCCAAGTCCAATGTTATTTGTTTATCTGTCTGTGCTATGGGTGATATGTATGACAATTGAAGATGCATTTTTGGCACCGGCATATATAGGAGATTTTGTGTTGCTATAAATACGCACAAGTGTAGACAAATTGACACAGACACATTGGACACAATTAGTACACTTAAACTCTTTTATTTTTAGTCACCTTGTGACGATATTAATAAAGTAGATGTTACCTGCGATTTAGTACGCGCAAATTTAAATGTCGCGGGAACCGTACATTTTCCGCGATAAAAATGTGTGAGCTATGTCCCTCCCCGTTGTCTACTCTAGTGTTTTTCAACCTGTGGGTCGCGACCCCCTGGGGGGAATGTGGGGGAATTCCGTAATTATTGAAATCTCGACTTTACAGAACCTGTGCATTAGGTTATACATTGCATATAATATCAATAAAAAACGATTAGCTATAATATATAAAAACTCATATTTAATTTACTTACCAGAATTTCGAAATATACAATATTTACATGTTGGAGTTATTACGAATCAACAAAAATGTCGCAAAAACACAAATCGAAGAAAAATTTACATAACGTACGCCTTGTCGCTGATTTTACCGGGCAGCAATTGATGCAACCAAGACAAACAAATTGGCCGCTAAACGAATGTTCCCATTTTAAGAAATTTTGCTTGTTTTAGTAGATTTTAATTAATTTCGGAATTTCTCCATTTTCGGAATTACCCCAAGACACTATATATGTTTACGGATTACGGAAATGCACAGGGTAGGCAATGAGTATATTTAAAATGTCATGATATTATTATAGTTAAATAAATCAATTTACTTCTATGCGGTTCTCATTGATCACTTCATAATCACTCGAAGCATAATATATAATATACGCTCTAGATACTCTAGAATCTAGATCATCGTTTCTCAACCGGGGGGTCGCCGCCCTTGCCCCCAAGGTCGAGTTTATTTTTAAAGGGGGTCGCAGTCTGTTGAAAACTACATATAGGTGGTAACTAATATCTATTCTGTGATATAGGTACAAAAGATTCGGTTTTTCGAACGAATTCTGTATCGAACGTCGATCGTTCGTACGTTTGAACCAGTGAATGCTGATATAAAGATAGCTGATAAAAGTAGCGCGCTATGTACATATTATTATAATTATATAATGACGGGGTCGTAAGATTTTTTACTTAACTTTTTGGCTTTTTCGTGGGTCGCGACATAAAAAAAGGTTGAAAAACAATGCTCTAGATAAGCAGACGTACACACTACACGTATGTTTCGATTAAAAAGAGTGACAGCCTATTGTCTGGCTTTACGAACTTTTTACCATAATCTCTTCTTACATACATAATATACATTAATACATAAATTTAAAGAAATGCTATCATTTGCTTTTAATTACGGCCATTTGTAAAATAAGACAATGAAATTCGAAGTCTTATCTTTCTCAATGATAAAACATATAACAATAGATATACAATTCCTAATCAATGGTTCTGTCATAGACAATAAATAATCATGACCTGCGGGGCTATTACCTAATATTATGACAATCGGGATGGGCTTCATTTTGACGTTCGAACTTTTTAAAACACAATTTAAAAAGTGAAAATGTCAAAAAAGACAAGCCTACTGTCATGTCAAACTAAATAGTCCGCCATTTTGTCCTTCATAGAACGAATGAAACGCTCTTTCGACCAATTAAATCGTGTGACGTAGTGCTTTTGACATAGTTCATGAAGCGTTATGACATAGTTCATGAAATGAGAACTGTCAAACAAAACAGGGGCCTATTGTAATCCCGGCTTCGACACTTCCAAAAAGAAGACGGATAAGGCACAGATTATTAATAAATTTGTTCTTGTTAGTACACGTATGAGGCTATGACACCTTGATCGCAAATACAAATTCAAATTTGAATTCGAAATCGCCAATAACCGCTCTTGACTCTCGTTGTTTTCTGTCATATGTATTAAAATATATTGTGAGTCTTACGTTTTTCGAGTTTTATCCGCTTTTGCTAATAAACTTCCGAGAAGTGTTATTTAACTTTGATCGGTCGTGTATATACAAAATATTACGTGTAAGTCTGTCTGTGCTTAGATTTTAAGCTTGTTTTTTTACTATGCAAGGGAATCTAATCACAAGCATTATTAGCTATAATTCATCATCATACACTCGTTTCCTGCTTACAAATGTCGAGGCTATCTTATTTTTTTTAAATTTCGTTGTTATTACTAATAAAAATATTTACACAGTGGATAAGCTATACAATGATTTGTCCTAGTCTTATGCATTGGAAAAGTCACTTTTGGGTTTGTTGCAGTCGGTTAAAAGTAGTTAAATAGAGAAGTTTGTGTATTTTTTTAAAACATAATATAATATAAGTTTTATGTCAGTGTTGCTTTTTGTTATATTGTTGCTACAGATTCTAAAACTTTTATCAGGATTATGCACTACTCCCCAGTCAAAGCTGGTAAAATAGTTAATGCTTGTGTCGTCCTCCATAACCTAATCAATGACTCGCGTATTTCCATCGATGATAATGAGTTGAGTGGGGACAGCAATCTTCAGCCGGCACAGCCTGTAAGAGAGCAGAACATGATGGAGGGCGTCAAGTTTTGGTTGAAAGGTTGTAGAGGAATCGACAGCATTAAAAAAGCAACAATAAGGCAAGGTTCATGTAAGGTCATAGACGTAGAAAATAAGGCAGACACCGCTTCGGTAATATGAATAGTGAAGCAATCAAAGCAAGCTGGCCGTATCTTAGCGACACGTGCCGCACGCGCACTTTCACAGCAAAGTAAGACGACAGGCCGCCAATACGCCAATGGCAATTATCCTTAATCTCACACAAACGTAAGTCGCCGTCATTTTTGTGCTTCACCCAATGCTTAGCTCACCTTCCGTCCGCCTTTTATATATATGATAAGGTATGGTATGGTAGAGTAGATACAGGTAGGTATGTGAGACAATCTATTCCATTAGATAAAACTCAGTACCTAGAATATAAAATCAGGTTAGCAGTGTTCAATATTTACTGTGTATGAAAAACATTAATAAAATTTTATAAAATCAGTAAGAAGTTGTTTTATTGTACATGTTATTGTAAAAAAAACAAAACATAGGCCTTTGCATCCGTTAATGGATGATATAGATTACTTCGCTTGGAGAATACTGTCTATAATATAGACAGTATTCTCCGAGCGAAGTAACCACTCTTGAAATACTGTAGTCCCTGGGACAGTTGGTTTTTTTAAATGCCATCTGGTTGCCTAAGCACATACGGCGTTCTCACAACATAGTCAGCCTAGTCCAGAGGAATGAACTGGTCAATACGTCTGGGGCCAACTATGTGCGAATTTCCTCACGATGTTTCCCTTCACCGTTAGAGCGTCCGTATAATGTACTTGAGATCTGAAAAAATGTTATTATATTACTTAATTAATATGTTATTATATTAATTAACTAGCTACCCTGTCTGTTGATGCTGGTGTCCCACAAGGCTGTGTGCTACCCTGTTCATACTGCATATCAATGATATGTTACAAACCAATGTTATTCATTGCTATGCAGATGACAGCACGGGTGATGCCTTATATACCGGCCACGCGAACATCTCTCGGCAAAATGTCATTGAGAGTCGAAACAAACTTGTCTCTCAAATTGAAAATTCATTGGAGAAGGTCTCTGAATGGGGTAGACTTAACTTAGTCCAATTCAACCCCTCTAAGACACAAGTTTGCGCGTTCACCGCTAAAAAGTTACCAATGGTCGTATGTCCTCGTTTTGAAAGCATACCCATAACTGTCTCCTCCAACATTGGAATACTTGGTATTAACATATCGAGCGAGGTCCAGTTCCGATATCATCTGGAGGGCAAGGCCAAGTTAGCCTCCAAGAAGCTTGGTGTTCTGAACAGGTCAAAGCAGTATTTCAGTCTGGTCCAACGCCTACAACTCTATAAGGCGCAGATTCGGCCTCACATGGAATACTGTTCTCATCTCTGGGCAGGGGCACCAAAGTACCAGCTTCTCCCTCTGGATCGTATCCAACGTAGGGCCGCTCGAATTGTCGACTGCCATAGTTTTTCAAATAGGCTTGACTCCTTAGAGCTACGTAGAGATGTAGCATCGCTCTGCGTCCTCTATCGGTTATATTACGGGGAGTGCTCCGAGGAACTGTTCGGACTTATACCTGCTGCAACTTTTCGCCACCGTTCCATGCGACAAAATATTTATCATCCTCATCACCTTGATGAGTGGCAGTCCTCCACCGTGCGCTTTACCCGAAGCTTTCTGCCGCGCACTGTAAAACTCTGGAATGAACTGTCGCCAGCAGTATTTCCGGACCACTACGACCTGCAAACCTTCAAGAAGGGTGCGTATTCCCTCCTAAAAGGCCGGCAACGCACTTGCAACTTCTCTGATGTTGCGGGTGTCCATGGGCGACGGTAATCGCTTTCCATCAGGTGATCCGTTTGCTCGTTTGCCCCCTTGTTTTATTAAAAAAAAAAAGCTGTTGCCTGCGACTTCGTCCGCGTCAATTTCTGTTATCATGATCGCGATTAAGAAGTTTTTAAAAGAATATATTTTAAAGGTCTAGCAAGTCTGCAAGCACCACCTCCCCCTCGCCCGCAAAAATTTACCAGACAACCTTCTTTTCGCCCTCTTTTAAAGTAAGGATTTTGCAGATGTAACTTTGTCTACATAGCCCCAGAGCAACTAGCAAATTTAAAGCAGATTATATATAGCATGCCCAACTAAAACGACTCCCGTTACAACGCCTTTACAGTTTACCGTGTATTAAGTATATTGTGGTGTCTGAATATACGGATTTTGAATTGTGATTATACTCAAGTGTTTTCTTTTAAATAAATATTTAGACAATCTCCTTCACCTCTTGTACCACTTGCCCATACTTGTACACGTCAATGAATTCTAATGGTTAATATTCTACCAATATTACACATTAGGAACCAAATTATAATAACACAAATTTTCGAGGAAATATAAGAACAACAACGTCGCTTAATATTTCTGGCAAAACTCCAATTTATGTTTATAAATTTAAAAAAATAATTTTGAAGTGAAATGACAATAGGTAAAATTGCGTTTGAATGTTCCAAATGGACTTTTTAGAAAATTATATAAATTTATTTAAATATTAAATTATAACATCGGCGGTTTTTATACTTTGAAAAAGTATAAAAATCAGTTCATTTGAAATGCTCTTTTTAGGTTCTTAATAGTTTTTATAATTAAATAATAGTATAAAAGTTTATATTTATATTTTTATAAATTACGTGGTGCTTTAATACACACAACAAAACGCAAATTTCAATACAATTATTATAGTTCACTCAGGAGCCATTTTAAAAAGAAGAAGAAGAAGACCAAGAAGTAGTTCATGAAGTTCAACGAAGTTAGGTAATCAGCCCGCTGCGCCATGGCAGTAACCTTTCATAGGCGTACGTTGACTTTGACACACAGCCCGAGTCTTCGGGGCGATAATTGTTAGTTGACATTCACGTCGTCGATGTGTTTACACTTCTTACAGATGTGTCTTTTGACTCCCTTGCTCTATGCTGATTTATTGAAATGTTTTATCTATTGTTGTCTAGTGCATCTATGTCTTGTGATGTAGTGCTTATTGATTTTGCATTGGTTAAAACATTGTACATTTGCAATAGATCTTATTTGTTTTTGTTAAAATTATTACGAAAAGTACAATGAGTCGGAAGGCTATAAAAACACAGCTTCAAGATGGCGGCGATATATGCAAAGTTACGAGGTGGCAAAGTAGAAATTCGAAAAGAGCATACCAAAATCTATAAAATTACCACTTTTAAAAACTCCCACAAAACCTTCCCGGTATTTGAAGTTTTGTATTTCCTTTTTGACCAAATTACTGGAGTATTCGGCCTTTGCCGATTCATTCATTTTACCCGTAGGACACTGAATATGCTTTCTTAACTTGGTTCATTTTTTTTCCATGAAAGCTTTTAACATTCATCATTTCTTGGTAGCTTATCCGACATAGAGTTTATTCATTTCAAGAAAGGTTTTTAAAGTGGAACGTTTAATTTTGAGAAATGCTTTCTACGAACTTTCGCTAGTTCTTTAATATTATATTATCAAGGCGTTATTAGTGGATGAAAGGAGACATCGCCCTTTCTCTTATTGCGTGTTCTATCTTAAGCTTTTTTATTACTTACCTACCGATATTTTATTACAGGCTTATTAAGCATGTAATTACTTATTAAATTTTCTTTGTGACTATACGAGTGTTATTTTCCTTTATCTAAGTACTATTAAGAATGATTATAAATGTGAAAGTTTATGAGGAATGTATTTATATTTGTGAATCTTTCACGCAAAACTACTGAACGAATTTTGATGAAATTTGGTATAGTAGTTTTTACCCGACTGCCGAGAAGGGTTATGTTTTAGCTCTGGACCACTGTAGCTAACATAGGCTACTTTTTATCTTCAGAAAGTACTTTAAAGCTAGTGTTATATCATATATTATGTTTATAAATAATATTATCTACACTAATATTATAAAGAGGAAAACTTTGTATGTTTGTTTGTTTGGTTGTAATGAATAGGCTCAAAAAGTACTGGACCGATTTCAAAAATTCTTTCACCATTCGAAAGCTTCCTTATCCACGAGTAACATAGGCTAAATTTTATTTTGGAAAAAAATAGGGTTCCGTAAGATATTTAGGGTTTTCGGACACAAGGTGTAAAAAATCAACCAGAAAAGTTACTTATTTTGCGTACGCTGCCTAAACTATAAAAGATAGAACCATAAAATGTCCTAATTAATTGTAGATCTTATAAATATCTACAAAAAAGTCCGCGACACACTATACCTATCTATGTCGAGTGAGGCACAACAACCATTTTTTTATTTAGAAATCTTGAATTTTTTTTGGACTACATTTAAACGCGTTTATTTTACTCATGTTATTAATCCTTATCAAAATAAATTATTTTATCACTAAGTACAGTTTATGTAGATAATATTTGGTCTTTGAATGATTAAAATTGGACGTTTGGTTTTGAAGCTATGGCGAAATTAAAATATTACGATTTCTGCTCCACGGCCCGTTGCGAAGTAGGCGTCACCAAGGCGGGGGTGTGCGTGCGGGAGGGGAGTTTAGATCTATGAGGTAGCCGCAGTATTGTACCCATAGATTATACAGATATATACATTGTACCCGTGCGAAGCCGGAGCGGGTCGCTAGTGTTTATTAAATCTGTTTTTTACTCTTTCCAAGTGGAAAATCTGGAGGAGGCTAGGAGAGCAGACCAAGGGCAAAATTTAATACTAAACAAAATAAGTAAAACACATAATATACCGTTATGTAATATCTTAATTAGAGAAAAAAGCAAAAGCATGTAAATTTAATTATATTATATTGGTAATAAAGGCTTTGAAATTTAATTAAAATATCTGTACTGGACCATATTGTATACCAATTACCAATATATGGATTTTTGACCTCCAGAATTATGAAGATTTATGTCAGAATCATAGACGTATATAATATTATAGACGAGGCATGTTGAGGCAAAAAGTGTCTCTAGTTATATGGCCCCTCTTTTGATACTTTGGGGCCATTTTGACATTTGAAGTATGACGAAAACAAGATGGCTGAAATTTGAAGTATGGTGAAAACCAAGATGGTGCAACTCCCTATTGTATGAAGATTTGTCCTGTCAAATGTACGTCATAACCTATCTTGAGTTTTGAAATCTTTTGTCAGAATTGATAGATGGAATTTTATCTAAGAAGTAATGCTATTGGCGTTCTTAAATTGGTACCTACTGGTATTTGATATGATTCGCTTATATTCGCTTATTTTGTTAATGATTGCACACCTTGGGAATAAGATGCATCATGCAACCCTGCAAGGCTGTCTCTATGTACTTGTGTACTGACTTTTGTTATATTTTACATATATTTAAGTTTACAATGTCAAATATATATTTCTTTTAAAAGAACAATCTTCCATCTTTTTACTAAAAGATGGGCCCGTGCGAGTTTCTTACGCCGGTTCTTCTCGGCGGGTTAGGGTTGAACCGGTGGTAGCTTTTTTGTTGACTTTCCGAAAATAGCTTTTTAAGTTTTATTTGGAAACTAGCGACCCGCCCCGGCTTCGCACGGGTACAATACTGATACTATTACTACAGAATGTCTTTAAACCTCTAACAAAACGGGCGAAATTTAGTCAAAACAAATTAATATAGGTACCTACTGAAACTCAATTAAATAAGTAGGTGGGTATACTTTTATCGTATGAAATACCTATACTCTTCAGGACTAACAATACAACAAACACTAAATAAATAGGTATTCAAGTATTTACCCACTAATTCTTATGGATCGATCGCGCATAATCGCATTCGGCCTAACTCACTCGCTGTGCTGCGAAAACACGCGCTGTTATTTTACGATAACTTCTAAGTTATTCATTTAAAGTATGTAGTGTAGGGGTAAAATAATCTGCATGAAATGCTTAAGAATATTAATTAATTTAAAATAAGCCGCGCGGGTACCTTACTCATAGATCTAAACACCCCATGGTGACGCCCACTTCACAACGGGCCGTGCAGCAGAAATCGTAATATTTTAATTTCGCCATAACTTCAAAACCAAACGTCCAATTTTAATCATTTAAAGACCAAATATTATCTACATAAACTGTACTTAGTGATGAAATAATTTATTTTGATAAGGATTAATAGCATGAGTAAAATAAACGCGTTTAAATGTAGTCCAAAAAAAATTCAAGATTTCTAAATAAAAAAATGGTTGTTGTACCTCACTCAACATAGATAGGTATGGTGTGTCGCGGACTTTTTTGTAGATATTTATCAGATCTACAATTAATTAGAACATTTTATGGTTCTATCTTTTATAGTTTAGGCAGCGTACGCAAAATAAGTAACTTTTCTGGTTGATCTTTTACACCTTGTGTCCGAAAAACCCAAATATCTTACGGAACCCTATTTTTTTCCAAAATAAAATTTAGCCTATGTTACTCATGGATAATGTAGCTTTCGAATGGTGAAAGAATTTTTGAAATCGGTCCAGTACTTTTTGAGCCTATTCATTACAAACAAACAAACAAACAAACAAACAAACATACAAACAAAGTTTTCCTCTTTATAATATTAGTGTACCTAGATAAAAATTTTCATTTTCATTTATAGTTTACTTGGAATTCTACAGGGTGAAACAAAAATAAGTGATAATACTTTAGGCTGTGTACGTGTTCCTTATAGAGAGTTCACTGTGAAAGTAGCAGCGCTGAATGAGCAATTTTTTTTTCACTTTTGTATGGGGAAACTCGCGACGCTGGAGCGCTTTCCCATATAAATCACAAAAAAAAATTTGCTCTTTCAGCGCTGCTACAGTGAACTCTATAAGGAACACAAACACACCCTTAAGTATTATCACTTATTTTTGTTACACCTTGCATATCTCGTGGGTTCCGCTGCAATCACAAGATCGTGTTGTAATTAGTGATGTGCCGGATCGTTAAAAATGTATATCCGCGGATACGGATCTGAATACGGATATTTGGTGTCAAGATCCGCGGATACGGATACGGATACGGGTCTTTCTTACGCAGTCGGTGTCGGTGCGCGCGATCTTCACACATGTCGCGGCGGCGCGGGCGGTTCTTTCTTTTGTTTTGTTTATAGTTAAGCGTGACACTGGACAGCATAGATAACGTTTGTTTGGTATTGGTACATGAGTTTGAAAAAAATGTCTACTAAGAAGTTTAGTAGTGTAATTTGGAATTATTTTCTGTTAGTAAATGATTAATGTGCAAAGTGTAAAATTTCTGATGGAAAGTATTCCCATAAGGATAAAGGCACAACTTCTTTAAAAAATCATTTACAACGTAAAGATCCTCAAGAATATTATCTGTATTGAATTAAATAGTTTTTATTGCTAGTTGTTACCTTAATCAGTAATCACCTATTTAAAGAATTCATCTATATTTTAAAATTAATAAGGTAAATAGATCCGTATAAGATCCGCCAAAAAGTAACGGATACGGACACGGATACGGATCTTTCTTCTGCCTCGGATATCCGCGGATACGGATACGGATATGGATATCCGGCACATCACTAGTTGTAATGGACCATAGTTCTGAGTGAGACCATAGGTAGGCTGACATTCGCGCTTGCTCGAGCTGTCATAATTTGTAGAGAGTGTAGCCCGTGTGCTTCACTCTTGATTTTAACGTTTTTCGTTTAGATAAGAACTTATAATAATGATATAATTGTTAACATTAAAATAAAGTACCGGAATATTGTGTTCTTTGTTAACCATTGGAGTCACTTGGACTAAGTTCAACTGATTGGGAAATGATTCATGATATTACCTAATTAATGATTCAATCAGTGAAAAATGTTTTTTATTATTAGGTTAATCATACATGTATTATATTAAAAAGAGGTAGATAATAATTAATATGGCATTGCGCGTAAAAAGTGAAGACTCAAATTAGCCGGACGTCGGGCCAATTTTGGTTAGTGTGTTCTGTGTTAGTATGACGTCAACTACATTTTAGTTCACTGTTATTGTAGGTAGGTACGTTTTTTTATTTTGTGTAGAACCAAAGTTTTTGTAGGCACGAGCTATTTCAGATGGGGCTTTACAATTTAAATTGATGTCGACCAAAAAAGTTTGTTACAATTGTACGTGACCCGGAAAACTTCACAATAATAAATGAGTGTTTTGCTTATTGAAGGACGTTTCTGAGGTCCAAAAAACTGTACGGTCTTCGACATAGTTTATATTACCAATATCATTTATATATTAATTTGTCGAGTTGTAACTTAAAAGTATGTAGGTACAGGTTTTACGACAATTATTGTGCAAGCCGTCCTATGAATTTTTGATCAGGTCACGTGTCCTGACGCGAGTTTAACATTTACCCATCCCAAAATAGGCCAAACCATTGGAAATTCGCCATCTAAATAAATAAGTTTAAAAGATACGAAATGAAATAGTTTCATGGTCTCGTAAGGGAACTAAGACATAAACAGTTGCAAGTTGCATCTTAAGAATTTTCGATCAGGTCACGTGTCCTGGCGCGAGTTTAACATTTTTACCCATCCCCAGAAAAGTGCCCAACGCCGCTAAAGACGTTTTCACTTCCAAAAACACCAATTTTCATATAATTATTTTTTGCGCTCTGAAACGATGGCACTAAACGACACATGGAAGAAAATCATTTAATACATAAGCAGGAAGGAATACTGTGTATTCTTAATGTTAGCAGTTAGCACTAAACTGTGAAGTAAACGCGTATCGCGGTGGCAGTGTGTCAATACAACCGCTTGATTCACTGGAGTGCATGAGGTGGTAGAATTGGCACCGAGTGTTGACTGTTGACCCAACTTGTATAACGATCGTCAACCTCCGTCGACCGGAGACTTTAGAATAATAGACATGACAATCACATATTGCTGGGTTAATTTTCAGAAGCCGAATTCTTTTAGCTATTTTCGATAAAAAAATTTTTCCGTTTCGGTTACGCACTAACCCGTATGCGTCGATATACAAGCGGGACAGCTTGAAAATCTAAACGGGAATTAATTTGACGGATAATATTTACGAGATACCTCATCATAATATACCCACATATAATTACGAATTCGCATCGCAAGTATCTGCGAGCTCGTATATGGACTCCACGGCCGCGCTAGTATACAATCTCGCGGATGCGATGTGAATTAGCGCCGAATTCGCAATTATAAGGGAGCCTTTTTAGTATACAATTCTAAGGTCCTGTTTCACAATCTAATAGGCTTGTTGACTAAAAAATATTTTTCGTCTAATCAATGCTAGACAACGTGATAATAAACAACTTAAAACCCAATTTTATAAATCTTAAAAATTAACGAAGATACAAACAATTTATATTTACAATCAGAAAGAGAGCGATTTATCGGCCTATGACGTCACGCCGTGCTACCGCCATACAAATGTCATTTAACAATGTATGGCGGTGTGCTACCGCGCGTGACGTCACAAATCGTTTTGCGAGAAAGAGATGGGCAATACTTTTTATTTGCTTATAATTCGTAATCGCGTCAACCTAAATGACTTTTTCTTTTAGATTTATGTACTATTCAACAATTTTAAAATTGAATTTATATGAATGTGATATTCGACACTAGGACACAACCCTTTTTATCTTTGTCGCTCGATATAAAGTAGGCAGCGACAAAACTTCCTAATAAGCTAAGCTATCCGACACTTAATATTAGCAGATAGTGAAACAGGCCCTTAAATAAATACCACGTATAACCACAGACATAAATACCTACAATAGAGATAATGGCTATATTATAATGGCTTATATTCTATAGATTATAAAAACATTATTATCTTTAACGCTAGTAAATAAATAGTATGAATTACACACTTGTAACATAAAAAGTGTCCCTACTTACTTATCTTGTATAGGTACTAAGTTATTTATTTACGAATTAGTGATGTCAGCCACTATTAGTATCAATTACACATGTTAAATGCTAATGTTATTGGTAGGTACTTACTAAGTGATGAATAATGGTGTGTAGCTTTTTGTGTAGTAGTTTATTTCCTACAAGAGTCGTGTAATATTATGTAGTACTAACTACTAAGTCACAGTCAAATGTCTCTTATGCTACGGCCGCACCTGCGTAGTGCTTCGTGCTTAAAACGATACCATTGGACGATCTGCGTGTATCGTCCAATGGTATCGTCTCATAGCACGAAGCTTCGTACGATAGACGCAGGTGCGGCCCCAGCATTACGGGACTAGATTTATGAAAGAAATAACATGGAATAGGGAATATGCATAAAATATAAAAATAGCTTAAAATATAATAATATGATACTAGACAGAAAAATAAAGAAAATGGCGAGAAAATTTTCAATATCTGTTGATAAATGAGCAAGATATAAGCGGTCAAAGTTTGTAATCTATCTCTTTCTAGCAAAACGAAATTTAGTATGAACTTTCTATGAAAGTCGTGTTATGTGACGTCACGATACACGTCGGATCTCTCTGTCTAATAGACCACTTTAAACGTTCATATCTTCGTTATTTTTAATGATATCAAAAAACTGATTTTACCATACGGTTTACCAAACAAGATAGATCTATATAAATAAATAAAAAAAATACGTGCATATTCCCTATTGTACGTAGATGCACTTTCAAAGTTTGGATTTCCATACGATAAGTATATTCTACGTAATTCTACTGTTACTATATTAGGTTAAGGTATGCGACATAGATATTTACAAATTGTATGCTTATACAATTTTCACATACTTGACAGTTGACACACGAAATGTAGTGTTAACTGGGAAAACGAGTTTCTAAGTGCCTGTGTTTGTTTATTAGGTACATAGGCTTTCCAAATCTATGTATGCAGTTAAAAGAAAAAAATACAAATTGATAATTATTGTTCAACCATCAAGAATTAGATGTATACTCGTAGAAGTAGATAATACACGCAAAATGTTGAGTTTAATCTATCTAGATAATTCAATTCAATACAATTCAATTCATTTATTTGCTCTAAAAGTGGTAAGTAACAATAGTTGGTAACAAAATTTATAAGTTCTGGCACTTTTAGCTATATGCAAATAGCATGCAAATATTTTATTACATTAATTTAAGTTCTAATTATTTTAAATTATTAATATTATTATTATATTGTATTCTAATTAATTCATTTTACATTACATTAATAATTACTTGTCAATAATGTTTGATGTTGAAATTTTGTTTGATGTTGAAGTTTAATGTTGAAATTTTAGTAGGTAACAAAATATAGACACAGATAATCACACATAGCACATTTAAATTAATAATAAAATTCACAAATATTTAGTCAGTACATAACATTATAATAATGTCAATCGAGATTTTGTCCGTAATTACAATAATATGTCAGGATCTATATAATAGATGTCATATATCAGTAACAAAAATTAATAATACAAGCAAAACACATTTAAAAATAATAATCAGAATAATCAAATTATAATGGTAATTAATGTCATAGTAATTATTATTGAAGTTCAAGTAAAGATTAATTCAGAATATATTAATTATGTTATTATTAGATAAAAAGTGCTATTGATTAATAATTTTTTTGTTTAAATAATTCCTCTACCGAGTAGAAATTTTGAAGTTTTAACCATTTAGTTATTTCTTTTTTAAATTTATTATATGGTAGCTTTTTTATATAACTTGGTATAGCATTATATGCTTTTATAGACATGACATAATATTGTCTCTGGTACAATGCATTTTTCGGAATAACGTCATACACTAGTCTGTCAGGATTTCTCGTATTCCTAGGGTATATGTCACGTGCTTTTTTAAAGGTTTTATAATTTATTTTTACATAATTCACTAATTCATAAATGTACATGCTTGGTAGAGTCAATATATTTAATTTTATAAAAAGTGGTTTACAGGACTCATATGGCGGCTTACTACAAATAGCTCTAACACATTTTTTTTGGGCGATGAAAACTTTGTTCACATCCGTGGAATTACCCCACAGTAATAGGCCATACCTTAGGACTGATGCTACATATCCATGATAGGCTGATAGGACTGTATGCATCGATGCCACTTGTTTAAGTTTACTAAGTACGAATACAAATCTGTTTATTTTACTACATACGAATTCTATGTGGGCCTTCCAATTCAAGTTCTCATCAATATACAAACCAAGGAATTTTGTATGTGTCACCTTTTCAATACTCTCATTTTCATATGTAATTTTCCCACAGATGGCTGGCTTAGTCCTATAATTTTTAAATTCAATGATATTAGTTTTAGTTAAATTTATGTTTAAGTTATTGTTAGTCATCCAAGTAATTACAGTTTTAATTAAATTATGCATGTCAATGTGAATATTATTATTGTCATTATTTATTAATATGGATATGTCATCTGCAAAAAGGGTGCAATTATAATTTGTTATGTCAGGAAAATCGTTAATATAGAGCAGGAACAGGAGTGGACCAAGAATACTCCCTTGAGGTACTCCTACTCTATTGACTCTACATTTTGATTTCACGGCAGTTAAAATATTTTGGTTAGTAATAGTCAAAATTTCGGTATACTGTTCTCTATCAGATAGATATGATTCTAACCAGTTTAAAGCAAGACCTCTGATACCCAGGTTGCTTAATTTCCTCATCAAGACTTTGTGGGACACGAAGTCAAAAGCCCTTGACATATCAAAAAAGATACAAGGTGTTGACTTCCTGTCGTTTAAGTATTTAGCTATACTTAATACTAATTTAGATGCTGCTGTGATAGTGCTTTTATTATTTTGGAAGCCGAATTGTTCTCGTTTAATTATATTATGCTTTTCTATGAACGTTTTTAGTCGCCTGCACATTACTTTTTCGAAAATCTTTGACAAAACAGGTATGAGTGTTATTGGACGATAATTTTGTAATAGTGACTTATCACCTTTCTTATACAACGGTTTTACTACCGATGTTTTAAAAATACTTGGAAATGTGCCTGTTTCGAAAGAAAGATTAATCAAATAAGTAATTATGGGTGTTATTTCATTTCTGCAGAATTTTACAACCTTGGTAGATACTCCGTCATATCCTTCCGATTTAGTATTCTTAAGTGATCCAATTACAGTATTTATTTCGGAGTAGGTACATGGATGCAGAAAGATGGTGTTTTGAATAAAGGTATTATTATTAGTATTAAATGGTAAAGTTACATTTTGTTTATTTGTCAAATTAATTAAATAATTATTAAATTCATTAGCAATGTCAGTAGGATTACACACTATGTCATTATTTTCATTTTTAATTTCATTAATAAGGTCAAAATTATCTAATTTATCATTAACTTGACTGTTTATAATTTTCCATGATGCCCTACATTTGTTTTTGGCGGCTATTAGTAGGTCATTATTAAATATTTTTTGTGCGACGTTAAAGCTTTTACGTAATATTTTAGAATATATTTTATATTTCGATTTGTTTTTATTACTTTTATTTTTATAATAAGTAAATCTAAGATGCCTTTTTGTTTTGCAGCTAGTTTTTATACCGTTAGTAATCCATGTGGGTTTTTTATATTGTATCGTTTTTTTAATTCTTTTGAAAGGGAAACATAAATTATAAAAAATAATAAATTCATCATAAAAATAATTTAATGCTGTGTTTATATTATCATTGCATCTAAAAACATTATTAAAAGATAAACAGCTTAGGCAGTAGCGGAATTTTTCTAAATTCTCTTGACAATAATCCTTAATGTAAATGTAGTATGTTTTTGGTATATTTTCTTTACGCATAGTTGGAATATTCAGCATTTGAGCCGTGTTATGATCCGAGAGTTGTAATTCATGTAAAGACCCTGAAGCATTCTTTACATTGCTTATAATGTGGTCTATACATGATAGTTGTCTCGTGGGCTCCGTTATGTGAGAGGAGAAATTATAATTCATCAAAAGGGCATTGAATTTGTCTGTTGATGTTGAGGCTTTGAGCGTATCTATGTTTAAGTCACCAGCTACAATCACTTTTTTTTTGAGATTTTTTGTGAGGTAAAATAGCATTGTGTCTAATTTGTTTAGAAAGATATTAACGTCAGAATTTGGAATCCTATACAAACAAATAACTATGGAGTTGCAGACTGGAACTTCTATTCCGCAACATTCAAAGATTTTATCTATTCCAAAATTACTTTTTATGTATGTCAACTCTTTAAATAGCATTCCATTTTTTATATTTATACACACACCGCCTCTATTTTTGTTACTTGTTCTACAGTAGCTAGAGACAGTACGATACCCATTTAATTTAACATTTTGGACGTTAGTTGAATTTAAAAATGTTTCTGAGAAGCAGAGAATGTCAGGTTGCTGGTTTATATCATTCAATTCCGAAATGGTGACATTAATGAGATCCTGTTTTGAAAGAAGCCCTGCTATATTTTGGTGTAATAGTTTGATCGTTTGCGATTCTTTTTTTATAGCATTATTGGAAGTTGTTACTTTATTAGGTAAACTCTGTAAATCAATGTTTATTTTATTAGATGTAATTTTAGGGATGAAAAAACTGATTTGTATTGGTCTTGTTAATAATAATTGGGAAATAATACGGTATTGTTCCTTTTAGTGGCAGAGTCGGTAATACTGACAAAGAGTCCTGTAATTTACAATGTGGAGTATTTTTATACATAGAATAATTTTTCCAGTCATATATATTGACAGATTTGTTAGTAGAATATTTACAAAAATAGTATTTATTATCGTAGTCGAACTGATCAATTGCATAATTAATATACCGGCAACAAACATTTAAGTAATAGTTGTAGTTATAGTAATAATTCTCTACATCTAGTATTTTATACACATCAATGAAATTGCTTTTAGGAAAATATTTACAGATACATTTAAGTGATATATAAAATATATCAACGCACAGCCGAAACTACTGAAAGGATTTTGCTGAAATTTGGCATACAGATAGTTGTAATAACGTAGGCATCCGCTAAGAATGGATTTTTGAAAATTCGCCCCCTAAAGGGGTGAAAAAGGGGTTAAAATTTTGTCTGGAAACCGAACTCCACGCGGACGAAGTCGCGGGCAAAAGCTAATCTATAAATATATTATATACATCATTCAGCAATATTCATGTATTACAACTTGATGAATGTAAAAAAATATGTGTAGTTTGTGTAGGTAGGTACAAACAAATCAATATTTGTAGGTTAGTAAAAGTAGGTATTTGCGCAGAGTTCTATGTTCAATGCTCTAAATAGCCCCAGCCTTTTCTCCCGTCCAGACTGCTCGCGAAGTAGGCCGAGGAGGTGCTCCGCGAAGTAACCCGAAGTATGAAAAGGCGAAACGAAGTGCGTGTCCACACTGTCTTATTCGGCCAACCTCGGCCTACTTCGCGAGTAGTCTGGACGAGGCTTTACAGTCTTCGTGCCAGTGGCTTACGTCACGTCTAGTTTGTAGTCGTTTAAACTGCTCTACTTAAGTTTTTTACAGCAAATATAATTTTTCTATCGCCATTCCAGTTCGGGTAATGTTCCATGAAAAAGGTATTTATGTAGCCTGTGACAAAATTGTGAAACATAAGATAGTATGAACCATGAATTCATTAATTTAATTCTCTACCTACTAAAATGCTGTTTAGGCGAAAATAATTTCAAACGTCGCGTCGCATCAGACGCTTGCGAATTGTGATTCATGCTGTCCTGTTAGTCCTGCTGCCCTATTAACTTATTTTATGGACTTCAACTGACAACTGGGAATGGTCTTCATTTTGACGTTTGAACTGTTTTAAAACACAATTTAAAAAGTTCTTATGTCAACATTATCACATTTTAACTTTTTAAATTGTGTTTGAAAAAAACCCAGCTGAAAAACAGCTGGCTTGAAAAATACCCACGTCCCGAGCGCACCGTGCGCCCTCGCACACATAGACTAGAGTTGTCATACGTGTAGGTCTTTGAATGACGGTTCTTTACATTAGTAATAAATATATTCTTGGACTATGGTGAATCTCTCTAATCGCCAAGGTTACTCGAGAACAGTAATAATTACCACCGAGCATGTTATAATACGGTACTTAGGTAGGAATTTGCACGTGTTCATAATTGATGGTTCTTTTTTGTTGGATGCGGTCACCACTCGGATACAGTGTCCATTATGGGAACTAATCTGTAATTATCGTATGTAATATATTATTATAGTTTTATTATACTCCTTGTTGTTAACTCGTAATTTGAATATATTCTGTACTATTACTAGGTATTAAATTATGTTCAAAATATTCTTAAAAAGAGATAAGAGGGACTACAATAGAGATACGTTTCTCATAAATCTAAACCGAGCCAAGTACTCGTTGATACCCATCAAAATACTTATTGAATAAAACACTTAGGTACGTTACATTATTTTTCTCCCTTAAATCAAATAAAAATGCCATTTAGGGTATCATTTTAAAGGTAAATTTATATTTGTTCGACTAATATTATGTGAAAGTTTCGAAACCGCGACCCCCGGCTTGAGCACCAACGCGTTGAACCACTGAGCCACAGACGTCGTCAAATATACATTACTTAATAAAATCATCAAAAAAAAAACATTTGTTTCGCTGACAAAATGTCAGCACGTTATTTCTGCGAGGTGCTTATTACGTGTTTCGGATTCGGCGAAAACCCCCGTAAGCCGGTGACATGGTAATGTTAGGTACATTTGTATGACATTGAACTTTTAACGTTCTTGTGCCAATTTTGCAAGTTATTTTAATATTTTAAAATTTAGGGTTCCGTCGTACAAGAAATCTACTTTATGTGCAGGATAGAGGGTACGGATAATCGACGCTCTACTGTATAATGTATCTATAATTTAATTTTATTACTATGATGATTTTACGACCTGAGTAATCCCGAGAGATCATTAGAGACCATTTTTTGCCTGAATAAAAAATACGTCATATTTGGTGAGATCCCTGAAGTTGTACTAATATTTATTCTGTGCCTGAAGTCAGATTTTGGTGAGATTCGGCTGGGATATGGTCCAAAATACCTCACGTAATTAATGGACTCCATAAAATATAGGGAACAATTTTAAATCTATGTAGGTAAACTAATAACTATGAGGCGATGTGAATATGCACAAAGGAAGTCATTTGCTTAAATATATTACTGTAAAATAAGCTAGCCGGTACGTCATATTTTTAGCATTACTCTCAGCAGTATAGGCCGGTATTATTTGTTCATATTTATTATTTGCGTTGGAGTTTTCAACTGCTGCAGTCCTCTTTGTTAGTCATACAAATACGAGAAATATATTGAACATTCCAATTGACTCGTGTGTTTTGCGAAGGTTTTATTTTTTTAAATGATTTTAAGGATTCCGTAGTAACTACAGCGAACCCTTATAGGACGGACAGAGCGAAACTATAATCCTTTATAACTTCAGTTATTATAAATATAAATAGACGAGTATAGTTCACGGCTGGGTTTTTACTTTTGGCAAATCATAAAAAAATATATTCTAAGGATGTGTGAAGTGGGGATGAAATGTTTCTTGTCAATCTACCCTTCGGCGAAAAGTTACATAATTTGAATAAAGGTAGGGCGCTTTCATACACGAATTTCTTATAAAATAAACCGTTTTCGAGTAATCGGCCTCCAAAGAGGTTTACGAGTTGTATCCCTCTGGCATTTCTAAACTATAAGAGGTAGCAACTAACGACTATGATTTTCCATGCTGTTGGGTTAAACTAAATACTCTTTAAGAAAATTAATTTGAACGAAATTGGACACTAACTTTTGGAGCTACTTGGATGCTATGCTACCGACTACGGAACCCTTTTATAAGCCGTGCCCTGACACGCTCTTGATTAGGTTTTTTCTATGCTTTGTGTTTGTTCTTTGTACCGATAGGTAGGTAATGCCGATATTTGCCAAGCTAGAAATGAAATGAAAGTGCAGAATGTTGTTATCGTTTTTGATTGCGAATAAAAAATAAACCTGGTAAGTGGTTTACTTTCGAATTTTTCTCTTTTTATGCGAGCAGTCGAGATGGCATAGCATAATATTTATCTGGATACCTATTGGAAGCAATCAATTCTTACAGTACACATTTATGCAGTATACCTACTATACTCGATATCACCATTAAAAATGCACATGTCACATGTGGCTACTGCAGTGAAATGAAATAATCGAATCTTTAATGCCACAAATCCTATGGGATATTTGTAATATCGATGCCCCGAAATCGTTTCATTACTTTCGGTTTCATAAAAGATAAATAACATGTGGATACGTGTTACCCCTCTGTAATTATTTACTTTTCGTTGGGTAATATCTTCAAAATTCAGGGGATGTAAGGTCCTGCCCTAAGGACAAGTGGGGTGTCACCCTTACGTTGTTACCCTCTCGTTTGTTAAAAAGGTAACATATTTTATAGGGATACTAGCAGTGGCGAAGGGTTCCTATAACTCCATTCCTATCGGCTTCCCTTGTCACTTACCTTTTACAAACCTTCATAGAAATCCCTACCTATTATACAGGATCCGGCTTCCCTATGAAGGAGAAGCAGCCTTCGCCACTGGATACTAGATAAGTCTTATGGATTTATATTTTCATTATAAAGACTGTTACACCTATTATTACCCGGTTCCTAGATGAAATGAGATTTTTGTAGGAGCTTAAACGATGTAGGCATCTATAATAGTCTATTCGCGCTAAGAATGAAGTGAATCATGCGTTTGGTAAATTTTGATATATTGTGTCGCACTTCATTCTTTATGCGAATAGGATTAAAATTGAAAATAGTGTAATATTCTTAAAGTTGTTTTAATAATTAAGATTAAATATTAATAGTTAACTTAGAACTATGAAAGAGGTTTTAATACGATTTAGATTTTACGAAAATTGTGTTTTTTTTAATACATAACTTAAAATACTACTAAGAAATTGATACATTTCATTTCTTGCTAAGAATAAAAGATAAGTTACGACTTGCGTTGCGAGTTTGCGACACAGTTCAACGTATTTCAATTGCCGGACACGTTGACATTTTGAAATCACTTGATTGTACTTATTACAAACAATGCTTTTTGTAACCCAGCAGTGAAAACGATACTAGAAACTACAAAAGCAAACAATACTGAGTACACTTCATAATGTTTCCGTTTTGAGAAATCTGAAATAATTGCAGCAATTACAAAATAATGTGCCCTACCATTCCACTAGGTTCTTTTGTTTTGTATATCATAATATCATATTATATAGGTATAATACAACATGGACAATCATTCATACAAACATACGTCATGTCAAACTGAGAACCTTCTTTTTAAGTTGGTTGAAAGTAGCTTTTGCTGTGAAATAACGTTTCTTGTATATTATACGGAAGATTCGAGTGTCACATCTAGACCAAAAATACATCCGTTTAGCTGTCCAAGTGCATTTAATAGGAATGCGAATGATTCACCTCATTCTCAGTGTCACCCCACCTCATCCAGTCACCCCGAGTCACCCAAACCCCTGTTGCGACAGTTCACCCCCGCCGCTCGTGGGTGGTTCATAAACATCTCTTGACATTTATACTATCTTTTTAATAGCAATTTCCTTGGAATTTATGTTAGTGACGTCATGAGTTCGTATTTCAATTTTTGCGGTTGCTCACAGGATCCTTTTCTCTAGTGAGTATTTAATAGTTGGGCTTTGTTTTATTATTTGATTTAGTTGTAACCTACTTCCACTGAACTATTGACATCAAGCCTTATAAGTGTGAACTTTTAACGGCCCAAAAAGAAATTGTACTCTCTTTTATCACTCAACGCCAAAAATGTAAATCCATAACTTCTAAATATGGTGAAACCATATATAATTTGTAACGTAAAAGCCAGCTAGCCGTCTAATGTATGCAAATGTTGCGCCTACGACCAACCGAACCCTTTGTTTTCATAATCAATCAAAAGTACTAATGCCAAGTACTTCAGCAATCAGCTTGCATGGGACATTATCGTGCAAGATCTATATTCGATGCACGTCACGCAACAATTACGTAACGAAATGAATTACGTGGGATATAATAGATTATGATGATTAATTCGAGCGAGGATGTTGACCTACAAAAACAGACGTTGCCTGTTATAACTTATAAGCTACTCTATGTGGGATTTACATGGGTCGATTTTCGCCACTCGACACACACACGAAAGTCGACCGTGGAAATGACAATTCTGCTAAGTTGCTTGGTAATTTTGCAAACAAAAATGGCTAGGCGATTTATCAAGCGACTCGCCTCTCGGCGAAAATTGATCCATATAAATCCCCCATTAGCTGTTTCAAAAACGAATTTATTTCTATAAATTCCTGCAAAATATGCTAAGGGCCTGTTTCACAATCTACTGTTAGGAACCAGATAGCTTATTTGCATATTTTGTCTCTGTCTATCGACATAAAGGAAGCAGCGACAAAACTTCCGAATAAGCTATTCGACACTTGTTTGAAGATTGTGAAACAGACCCTCAATCTTACCTGATTAACGTGACTTCGTAGCCGTAACCGTAGAGTTATACTAATATTCAATAATGTCATATTATATATTCTAAAATTTTGATCCTGTTCTTGCGCTTTTCCTACATCAAAATTCAAATATCGCATCAATTTAGTATGTATAAAAGGTTAATGTCCAAAAAGAACTGCATGTACCTACACACCCACATGACATGCAAGTGATACAATATAATGCCCCCATTAATCAGACAGAGTCTCCGAAGTGTCACAATCAATATCAATTTTATTTCGCAAATTGATCCGTGCAACACGAGCGGCCGTTGACACGCCGGGAAGCATCGGGTCGCGTTGCATCGCTTCGGGTAGCGTCGCAACACGTCGAGGAATTCGCCGCACGTACGAGATTGCGGATTTTGGTATTGCAAAATTATGATGCGCCCGAAACGCAAATCTTGCGGGATGTCTGACAAAGTTTCTTTGTTGAGACTTGCGTACATTATTGCGGCTGAGTTTATCCTCCTTACCTTCAGTTATGGAAGATAGGAGCTTACCGTCAATATTAAACTCCTCGCTTTATAGCTTAGGATCGTCACAAAGCCTACCAGTACTCAGTAGTCTGTGACAATATTGGGGAAACCATTTACCTAATGAACTTTATGTTAATGTATTTTACTTATCTTATATCAGCAAATGAGTATAAGTTTACACGGAAAACCCGCCCATTAACCTAGTCCGAAGATCCTTAATGCATCAGGTATATTATGCCTACAACCGGTTTTTTTGCAGCGTGGGCTCTGGAGACTGGAGTCAGGATCTGCGTAACCCAAACGAACTGCATTTTGTTTTGGTAATTTATACAAATTAATAATGTATTTATCAGAATGTTTAGGGTGGATTAAGATGGGATTGGATTGGGATATACCCTATGAGACCTGTTTAGGGGGGGGGGGGGGGGAGGTAGTCTTTAAAATACTACGCTTGGTCACAGGGTAGGGGGAGGGGGTTTAGGTCTTTGTCACGTAGTCAACATCTAGGCAAATCTTTCGCGATAGCCAGTAGTTACTAGTTATTCTGTGATCCTAATTCAAGAAGACGCAAATTCCTAATCAACGTATATTTAATCCTATCCAAAGATATTGATAAGATATAAGTACGACATTTAGCAAATTCTTGTACTTAACATTTCATAATCAAGTCTTCATTTCACAGCACAGAACAACAGCAATAATTATATTCACCGTTATTTAATTTGATGGTACGCGTATGATTTATGACCGCGAGTTTTTGTGCGCTAGACCATATTAGAGTTTTGTTTATTGTTACATCGGGGAAGTAGTTAGCATGATAAAGACTCGAACAACACGGCCATAAGAACAAAGAATAGAACAGGAAATTAATTTGGAAGCTTTAAATATGTAATTACGTATATCCTTCAATCTTCATAGATTTGAATGTTATAATACATACGATACGAGTACTCCATCACTAGGTAGTAGGTACTCAATCGCCAAGGTCTATGAAGTTTTACTCAACTTAAAACATGGTATATAAGGTCGTTCAAAATCTATTACGAATAACGGATATTTTGGGCCCTTGTAAAGCAGAAAAATAATTAAAAATGTCTAAAATCTAAATATTACTATTATTATCAGCTATGTGAGGCCAATGACCTTAACAGCGCCGTAAAGATCGATCCTTATGTAATTTTATTTAGTTTTTTTTTCGAAGTTTCTAATTACATATTATATTTTTCTGCCTCAAAGTCTTGACATAAGCAGTAGATCATATTATGCGCAAAATATCTGTAATCGATTTTGAACAACCCTATACCTAAAAACACATTATTGTGAATTGCGGAAACTGTCTGATGATGATGGATGATCAATTACTCCATACAAGTTTATATATTTTGTTCTGGATTTTCATATAAAGTTCGGTCCAAAGTCTATACGCACCGAATTAGAGCGTAACAAGCTACCAATCAGAGTAAACAAACAAACGAACACAGTCAATAAATAAAACATGGCCCTACCGGTGTCGTTTTGGGCATATCAATTAGAGAGTTACTGAGTACACGTATCTACGGTCAGAAGCTGAAGTTTAATGTTCTCTCGATTTATATAAATTTCTTCATTGCACTTAATATTATACCTACTGCTTAGATTATTGCCATTGGATTTATGTAACCAAGAAAGTAACACATCTAGGATTGGAACTTACTAAGCTCCAAAGAAATTAAATATTAAATTGGTGAATACCATGAGTCCCCCAGATCAGGATTCTGCATTATTGCAAAAAAAAAATTTAAAGGAACGCCATTCCTGATAAACTTGGTACAGATATCCCGAGATGATGGTGACTCCAATCTTGGGTCATACTTAATTGTTGACTTGTTGCTGTCTGTACCAGACTACCAGTGGTCTTCATATCGGCCACGTGCCCGACAGCAGAGCTGATTCAGGCCAATCAGATCGGCTCGCTAATGATGAGCTCATTAGATGGGCGGCTCACGGCTTCATTAGGTGACCAGCTCATTAGATGCCAATGATGGCATATACGGTGTTGTTAGCGTTTCTTATCGGCTTCTTTGTTGGGAGGGAGAGAGATATAAAGCTAGCATGATATTGAAAGAGATAGCTGAATTGATGATGAAGGAGATTATTACAACTTTTGGTTTGGGAATGAACATCCATCAATTTGCCGAAATGTAAATGACTTGCTAAGGATAAGATGGACAGCTTGCGGCTTCATTAGATGGATGGACCAGCTTATTTTCTTGCTGCATACCTACTATAGAACTAAGTACCTACTAATTCTATTTTTCTTCTCTGTTGTGTGTGAGCGATGTATATTAGAGAATGAGATTCAAAGAGAGATGGGTTTGCAATATCGAGTGGCTTTTTTATTTGGATGTAAGAATTGATCACATTTAGACCATTGAAAAGAATTTTCAACTCTTAAAAATATCTGTTATAAAATTAATAGCTAATGTAATATTTAATGGGATAAGGTATCCTTGTCTTAAATATGATTGATGAAATGGTTGTTTTACAGCTTAGTTTAAAATCAAATAAAATATCTTATTATAAAAGGTTAACAAAATGCAAAAAAAAAAAAGCTTTACAATACAATTTATCAGGCTTAGATCGCGACCCCTCGTGGAGTCGTGCCAAACGGGAAACAAGGGGGGAAACCTTTGAAAAGTCCTAATCGGTTAATATTGTAATTGTGTAGGGATCACTCGCAGACAAAGGAGTCCTGTTACGAAAACCTGTAATGTATTCAAATGCACAAAGGGTGAGCATTGGGGTTTTTATGCCAAAAAGTCGTGACCGTTTTTAAAGGACAAGTGTCTTATTATGTACTCGAAAGGAAAAAAGCTTGTGCAAATAACTTTCCGATTTTTTTAAACAAAATATAATACCAGTAATGCTAAAACTTAATACCTTGATAGGATATGTATACTTGTTTTCATCGTAATATTTATAGTCGGTATGTATGTCACTAGCATGTAGTTAATTAAATCTGGAACGTTCAAAAACCATTCATACTTATTGGAAGCTTATAGTTTGATTGGGACACCAATCATGCCACACGCATTGGGCGGCACTTTATAAAAAATCTGCTGTTCTGTATTTTTATTAGATAATAATTTACGCTTTAGCTCTGGTACCTGTAATTTGTTAACCACTAAGCTAATTTTACTCTCTTCTTCGAATTTGGTTATTGTCGTTTGAAATTCGTCACTTTATGCAGATTTTGATTGATGTTGAAACTCCGGAGCAGGTTAGACTACCTTACGAGTTGCAAATCGCGCGTCTGGCTGAACCAACAATAAGTTATTGCGTACGACCCACGGCATGAATCATCTACGTAAATTACGACTAACAACTACAACTATAGTACAGGTACAACCTTGCCGTCGGTGATTTGAGTTATGACATTTAACAGACCAAAAACACCATCCCTTCTCCGGCACTCGGATAAAATTTATGATTTACCTATTATAGATAATAATCCCTGGAGCAATATTTTTGTCGATTTCGATTCCTATATCGGGTTGGGCAATTTCGGTTACAGAAAACTACAAAAATTCATTGCCATACTTACAGGTTTACCACACCAGCCAGCCATAAAGCCTGTAACTAGTGATACTATAATTTCATACCTTCAGTAGATATAGGCTGTATTTAAGCTCGAAACATTACGAAATGTTTAGTTTTATCATTTTCAATCATTTAAATACACGAACAAAGTCGAAATCGTGACTAAGGATTTTAGCAATCATTTCGGATGGTACTTTGTGCCTTGGGTGTTGCTTTGTGCTTGCAACTGATAATGGGCTGAGATAGTACTTGTGAAATTATCACCTTGAATGTAAAGTAGGTACAGAGGAACGGCTCAGGTCATAATGATCTAAGCATTACCACATAATGTTAAGTGCCCAATTACTGGCAGTTTAAGATTAATTGTTATTGACGCCTTACGTGAGAGAATACTGTGAAGTACTGCTAGAATTGGATGATATAATTCTTGGTTCTTTGTTAACGTACTTATCTAACCTAACCTACCTACTATGTAAAACAAACTCCAAATGTTTTTTAATGAATGTTATATTATACTTAATAAAAGAGATTAAAGTTTTTTAGACGTTCGTTGTTTTCTTGCAATCTGCTTGATTCGAGGTATTAAGCTAGAGGATAAGTTTTGTTATGTCTTGAATGAATCTAACCCAATGTATAGTTTAAACTTTCCTTTCTTTTTATTTTCTTTCCAAGATATTAAATAAGGTCTTGGGGGGCTCTTCTTTTTATTCTATTGAAAGTGTTGGTGTTCTTATATATTAAATTTTGTGCATAAGAACACCAACACTTTCAATAGAATAAAAATTAAGTTTGGGTTGTTTTCGATACGTTTGGCGTAAGATTTGAGCCTTTCTGTAATTTCCTGCTTGACCATTGGCATTTTTAGGTCTCGATGTAGTTGTCTATTCGTAATCATGGTGCATCAGTTATCATTCGGAGTACTTTTGATTGAAAGCGTTGTAAAATGTCTATATTTGATTCGGCTGCAGTTCCCCACAGTTCTACACCCTATGACCATCAGCCAGAATAAATTCCTGAGTTGCAGACTGAGTGCCATACTTTTGGTGAAGATATGATTTTTCCAAGTGAGCCTCTTGTCCATATGGATTGATTTGGTCTCATAATAGATTAAAGTTGAGAGGAATATAAAATAAAATATGTGGTGTGTAATTTAGTAAATGCAAAATTAATGAAAACCATATGAGAGCGAATGAAATTGCAATAAAATAAGGAACTTCGTTCCAAAAATTTAAAGCCTAAAATCCGTCCATCATTTTTAGGGTTCCGTAATACTTAAGGAACCCTTATAGTTTCGCTCTGTCCGTCTGTCTGTCTGTCTGTCTGTTTGTCTGTCTGTCTGTCTGTCTGTCCGCGCCTCTAGCTCCTGTAATTATGAATATAAATTGATGAAATTTCGTGCAGTTATAGATTGTGTATAGATCGCGGTTTCGGGATCATAAAAAAAAAATTGTATATTTTAGGGGTGGCTCTCCATACATGTGAAGTGGGGATGAAAATTTTTTTTTTCACTCTACCCCATCGTGTGGGGTATCGTAGAATAGGTCTTTTAAAATAAAGGCAAGGTTCCATACGTTACTTTTTTATAAAGTTCACCATTTTCGAGTAATCGGCCTCCAAAGTAGTTTGTAAGTTGGTCCCCCCCTAGCATTTTTAAACTATAGGAGATAGAAACTTGAACATTTCCATGCTGATAGCTCATGCTAAAAACTCTTTAGGAAAATTTCGAACCAAATCGGACAGTAACTTTTGGAGTAATTAAAAAAAAAGCATATTACGCGTTTATAGTTACAGAACCCTCTTTAGACATGTCCTGACATGCTCTTGGTTAGGTTATTAAAGTGTAAACTTAAAGATCCTTGGATAGTGTTGTCGTCAAAATAAGTCAAGTATATCTACTGTAGATCTAATATTTATCTCAAAACAATGAGTTGCTAATTAATTAAATTCAAAATCTATGGCGGCTATTTTAGTTTGGTTATTCTGCAGAGAAGACGTGTAGTAAAGTGTTTCTACGGAAACAAACTGCAAGCAACAGGTGACACTACTCGAAGAAAGTTAAAGCTTCGGCTCTAAATATTGACTTTAATCGGTCAGAAGTTAACGGTTTCATCAAACCCGATTTCTAAATGATATTTATAGGGCTGTTTAATGAATAAATCATAACTGATACTATTAATGTTTGTTACCGACGAAGCGCCTTCGTGATTTAAATACAAGCCAATAGCTACGTGACGAGCATCGGAACATCGGATTTGAATAAATCAATATACATCTGAATGCATCTGGAGAAAGGCGTTCTCTTTTCACAAATTCAATTATGCTAATCCCATTTTCAGAACGTCGTTAAAATTACTGTTCCTTTTGAAGCAGTAGCTCCGTGTATGTTTGAAGATATCATTAAAATTATCGTACCTAAAAAGATACTGCGCTCCAGTTCGGATACCAAAGCTGAAGATGAAATGAAAATCTCCTTGTGAAAATGTATCTTAAATTGCCATAAGGTCCTACGTCACTGTCAGATATTCAAAGACATTAGAACGTATGGATAACGCGTTCATGCATAAAATATGACAACGGTTGCCCAGCTTGCGCAACAAAGAGCCGTTTCCAGTAAACAGATCATGAAAGTGTGAAGCTGATATCATCTCTGTCACCTGATGGCAGTAAAGATAGGCCCACGCCGACCGGAAACCGGCGGCCGTGGTATACACATAGACTTTGTTTTATCTCCTAGATGTAGCATAAAATTAGCAAGTTTAATTACATAACTGGTCAAGATGGGCTATGCTAGTTCCGCGTTAGATTTTTATCTTTTATTCAACTTTTATGGGCTTCATCCACTTATCGCTTGCATAACTATGCCTTTATCAGTACTAAGTATATTCTAAAACTTTATTTGGATAGATATATAATCAACGCGTCTTACAGCGGTTGAAGAATGCGTATGCATTTCTATGCCTATTTTTATTTTTCAATATTATAGCAATAATATAAAGTAAATTGCTGTAATAACAGCTAATGGCTTTCTAAAATATGCAGTACGATGTATCGTTATACAAATAACTTATAACCTGTCTGAGGACTTTAGAGACTCTGGATTTGATCCCAGCTTTGCAGCAGAAGGGAAAATAAGTAGGTTCTGAGTGCTTGAGACTTTTCAAGCTTAGACTGATGGGAGTTTCTGAAGTCATCCCGATCGATCAAGTCATCGATCAGTCTTTAGTCTTTACTCGTTACTGTTGTAAAAAAATATTCGTTGCAATTTTTAGTCGGCCAAGTCGTTGACGTTTCAGAAATTCATGGGCAATTTATATTATGCGCTGCTATTTGTACACGCATGTACGCAGACGCTGGCGTATCTAATGTTCTCTGATAAGCATAATGGTATATTACTGTAGCTCGCGGATTTATTTCGTGGAAGATTTTACATTTGCGCGCACATAGAATGGGTAGAGATAGGACTTAAATAACCTAACCAAGAGCATGTCAGGACATGTCTAAGGAGGGTTCCGTAACTATAAACGCGTAATATGCTTTTTTTTAATTACTCCAAAAGTTACTGTCCGATTTGGTTCAAAATAGTTTTCCTAAAGAGTTTTTAGCGTGATCTATCAGCTTGGAAATTTTCAAGTTTCTATCTCCTATAGTTTAATAAAATTAAAAATTTTAAAAACCCCCCGACACAAAAAATAAACTCAAAAAAAAATAATATTTTAAATCTATTATAATTATATTATCACATATAATATTAAGTAAGTTGAAATAATTTTATTTTCCAATCGTCGCCTCGTCGGGGGACCGCTAAAGTTTATAAAGTATTTTTACAACAACAGCTAATTAATTATTACGAATGTGGTATAATTCAGGTATGAGCAAATTTTTTTCGGAGTAAATTCTTTTGTTCATTCTGCGACTACACGTGTTTTTTTCACATAGCGGTCCCCCGACGAGACGACGATTGGAAAATAAAATTATTTCAACTTACTTAATATTATATGTGATAATATAATTATAATAGATTTAAAATATTATTTTTTTTTGAGTTTATTTTTTGTGTCGGGGGGTTTTTAAAATTTTTAATTTTACTTTTATTTTATCATTTTTAAAGTATTTTTTTTTTCATTATTATTTTTTACTTTCAACGTCATTGAAGTAACATGGTACCAAATTTCGAATCGATAGGACATGTGGACGATCCCTCATCAACTAATAAAGAAAAGATGATCTTCAAACGTCTAATCAGGTCATGGTTACCTTACCATGTTCTTTAAATATCGTTGAAACAACACGGTACCAAATTTCGAATCGATCGGACATAAGAAAGTTAGTCAGATCCCCTCATCAACTATAAAAGAGCTGATCATCTTCAAACGGCTGATCTTCCCACCACCAATTTTCTCATCAAATGAAGCTACGAACACTGTCGATTAAGTCATCAATATTATCTTTCAGTGCGCTTTCATTTGAGACCTTACTCGAGTATATTTGCACATTCGGATTTTCTTCCCCGCTTTCACCCCCTACAACTTTTAAACGGCTCAACCGATTTTCATCAAACATGTCTAAGAACACTCGCATGTAAGTCACCTTTAATATAAAAGAAACTAAATTGAAATCGCTTCATCCGTTCGGGAGCTATGATGCCACAGACAGACAGACAGACACACCCACAGACAGACAGACAGACAGACAGACCGACAGACAGACAGACAGACAGACAGACACGTCAAACTTATAACACCCCTCTTTTTGCGTCGGGGGTTAAAAATGCTAGGGGGGGGACCAACTTACAAAGTACTTTGGAGGCCGATTACTCGGAAATGGTCAACTTTATAAAAAAGTAACATATGAAACCTTGCCTTTATTTTAAAAGACCTATTCTACGATACCCCACACGATGGGGTAGAGTGAAAAAATATTTTTCATCCCCACTTCACATGTATGGAGAGCCACCCTTAAAATATAAAATTATTATTTTTTTATGATCCCGAAACCGTGATCTATACACAATCTATAACTGAACCAAATTTCATCAATTTATATTCATAATTACAGGAGCTAGAGGCGCGGACAGACAGACAGACAGACAGACAGACAGACAGACAGACGGACAGAGTGAAACTATAAGGGTTCCTTAAGTATTACGGAACCCTAAAAAGATTAATGAATTAACAATTACCCTTCAATAATCTTATACTTTAAACTAGCTTTAGCCTGCGACTTCCGCGTGGAATTTGGTTTCCATACAAAATTTTTAACCCCTTTTTCCACCCCCTTAGTAGGCGAATTTTTAAAAATCCTTTGTTAGCGGATGCCTACGTAGAACTATCTGTAGGTATGCCAAGTTTCAGCAAAATCCGTTCAGTAATTTCGGCTGTGCGTTGATAGACTAGTCAGTCAGGTTTGCCTTTTATATCGTATATTTAAACTAGACAATCTTGTACATATTATAATCTGTTTCTCGAAAATGGCTGCAATTATTTTTGATGCAAAATGTTACCTGCAACCAAAAAAATGTAAAGTAAACTTTGGTGAAATATCTAGGGTAGCGAAATAGTGAACCAGTTGGTGTCGCCGTGTGCGGACTGAGGTGTGTCGCAAGTCGCAACACTGGTGTCATATCGCAAAGGCCGAGAAGATCTAGATCGCTCCTAACATTTACGTGTAGATTTATGTTAAAAAATATGAGGCCAAGTATGTTTCGTTACACCTTTACACTCGATAAAAATTATGTTGGCACACTTTTTGAAGATTTTATTTTATTTATTAACTGTTTATGTACACACGATATAAATGTTAACAAATACTACTTAAGACTAGAAATATATTCTGTATATAGGCAGTAGACACATCTTATTCCAAAATGGAATGTCTTACAGAAGACCTATGTGATCAAGGAATAGGTCACTAGCGAAAAGCAAAAATTAGTATTACGTGCTATTACAATTAGGTTAGTTTTATTGAATCCTGGGAAAACAAATGCCTGCCAGTTTTAATATTCTCATTTTTCTATCAGTTTAGCCAGAAAATAAATATTAGATAGATATCTTTATACTTTCTATACAATGAATTCCCAGTAGTAATTTCGATGTTTCTCATCATACTATTGCCTTCAAATTAACAATCGTTTAGTATTTTCTTTTGTAATTTACTGACAGTTGTGGTAGGTGGCATAATACCCTTTAAAATGCATCTGTATTTAAACTTTTGTTACCAGTCTCCGTTAACGTGTAACACTGGCAGAAGGTCACACGCCATATCCCTGTTACAACATCTGTGCCAGGACCGCCAGGTATGGCTTTTGTTGTTAAAAAAAGCAAACTTGATGGATTTATTTATGAAAAGTACGAGCTGCAAACGTTCATTCTTTATTCTAGGTAGTCAATTTAGTAACTTTCCTAACTATGTATATTATATGCCTATAACTATCAATTATATATCTATTGCTATTTAGCATAGAGGCTATCTTGTCCCGTTTTACCCTTTAATTCCATACACCCTAAAATGAGTGTAACCTCTACTCTATGCGGTAATCTATTTAGTAACTTTAATAACCTATAGATACTTATCTTTATTATACACAATATACCGGGTGTTTTTTCAGTCACTGTCCAAATTTCAGGAGTTAATATTATACTCTTAAATATAAGCAACTTTTACTATGGGGTCAACTTTTCTACTTGAAAAAGAAAATCGGCTGTTTCCTACAAATTGATATGTAGGAAACAGCCGATTTCGACGAGCCGATCTATGTGATAGCATTTTGTAGGAAACAGTTTTTTTTTCTAGTAGGAAAATTGATCCCATTGTAAAAGTTGTTTATTTTCAATATTATATTAATTCCTGAAAGTTTGGACAATGACTAAAAAACACTCTGTATACCCTATAGCCATCTAGTGAGTTCACATTTGATTAGAAATACATATAATAACTGGCTTGCATCTGAAAAATGTAAAGGGTTTTTCTAGGAGGACGCTCGAATTTTGACAGCGCATAGAGATAGATAATCTCCCGTTTTCACCCTTTAGGTACAGAACCCTAAAATGAGTGGATCCTCTTTATTTTTCGAACAGTGTGATCTCTATACGTATGGCTATAAAGATGTAGATAATACGGTAGATAACGTCTAATATGCCTGTTAATTATGAGAATATTCGGCCCACGTCGCCACTGAGGTGGTCCCTACATGAGTGATGTTCAAGTCCCCTAATATAATCTACGATTGGAATACTAATTAGCTATGTTTATATCTATTGTGTAGCTTATCTGCTTGATTGCAGTGTGTGATACTTTGTTCCAAAATCCTGTTTCTTCTTGCGGATGACATGATTGTTTCGTAGATATTGCTATTTGCTGGCATCTCGTAGGTATAAAATGTAGGTGTAGAAGTTTTTTGTGATTAAGTGGTAGGTGACTATTCTATCAAAGATACATAGTAGCCTGCAACCTTCAGTACCTAACACGAATCTATAACGGTGGATTTGTATCTACTAAACTCTAGAGAATTTATTTAATTTTCATATTTTGTGTTTAAACAGAAAGGAATCTTTAAGTCCTGAAACAAGTTCCTAAAATTACAACGAATACTCCACTTTCATTAGTTAAGATATTGGATCATACTTTAATTAAATTGAGTATACAGCGGAGGTCGCACCCTCTTGCGAACCCTCTGTTTCTCGTTATTGCTTTCTTAGTGCTTGTACAATGTCGACAAAGTTCCTGCTCGACCAGTTTCTAGACATCACACAAAAACAAACAACATCTAACAACAACAACAGCCGCCGCCTAGGTGTAAATTTTTTCAAGGCCTATGAACTTTGATATTGTGAATTTGCGACAAAATGGATTTTTGCATTGTCTTTCACGTAACAAAAAAATGACATTCCATTACCTGTTTCCAAAGTGGAGAAAATCTCACTACAGTCTTCTAAAGTAAAGTTGTCAGCTAAAAGTATTTTGTATCTTTGTGGTCGTCCATTTTCGTCGACAACCGCCGCGTTGTACGGCAGTAGGAGAGCGTCCATGGCTGGGTAGTTACTAGTTAGTCGTCAGGTAATGTTGATCATTTCATTTTTATACGTTTTTAGTTATGTATGCATGCTGTCATTGCTTATTTTATTGTAGCAATGTAGCCAAATGTTGGACTAAATATTTCATTCGGTTAAAAATACACTGTATAATATCAATATGTCTCTAATCTCTATCTATATCTCTTCAAATGCCATCAACCAGCGCGACGTTATCTCACGCATTATGCTATCATAGCTCTTATATTAAATAACGTATTTATCATAACCGTTTAAATGTGAACTGCGATGCTAAGTACTTATCACCGGTACCCCACTGTATTCTAACTATCCCATTACTGCACAATGCTTGGGGCCGGTAATCTCAGCTTAGCTCTTATCACTGCCAACAGAAATAAAGCTTCATTTAAAAGTCTAATTTAGTTCCTCAAAGAAAAAGTGTAGTGCTGTGACATGGTTATATTTATCGATAACAGTTGTGTAGTGTTTACTGAGGCGTCTTATAGACCATCCATCACTAGTCGATTACCTTTAACTTCAAAGTGACATATATTTACCTAATATGAAAAAAAAATGGTAAATAGAAGTTTTTTTTAATTGGGCATTAAGTACCGTCAAGAATTGATATCATGTTTCTTTACCGAAAAAAAAAATCAATGCCCTAAGGCCTAAGTGATTTAAATATTTAGGTACCCCTTCCCTATTTTAGAGCAAAAGTTCTGAGAAGATAGTTTCTTATTGACATTTACTTTTCTAATAACAAATTTATTCCTGATATATGATCGTGATAAGGCATTAATATTATTTGATTTATTAAAGATTTACTGAAAGTGTTTGCTTGTTAAATAATATCAGCTGTTTGTCTTAGATATTGAGTTTATGTTTATCGATAAATATTGGACAACACTAAACTAATCTATTTTGAAACGGACTTTAATTTTGCTTTGGAATTGTATTTGTCTTTAATAACTTTTATTACATTATAAATTATCATATATTGTTGCCAGGTGTTGAGTTAATGTAAAACACACCTTAGGTTCAATTCACACCGAAACGAAACGAGACGTGACATGGCGTTGCATTATTAAATAGTTATTAGAATCAGGCGTTACTTTGCGGAAATCCATAACATAAATTTAATAAATATTGTTATTTTTAGCAATCTTCCGCCAAATAATACCCACAACCTGCAAGCAAATGTGTGAGTGCACGCATAAGCATGCGTAACGCACCTCCCTCCTCCCACACTGCTTATGCGTGCACTCAGATGCAAGATCGTGCAAACACCACCACCACACAAGCAACAATGTCAGCAAGATCGTGCAAAGCCCCACACCACCATGCAGGTTGCAAAACTCGACGCGCGTTTCGCCCCGAACCCGGAGCATCCTCAGGAAGTGGACCTGCGAACAAACTTTTGTTCGCAGGTCCACTTCCTGAGGATGCTCCGGCAGTGTGGGAGGAGGGAGGTGCGTTACGCATGCTTATGCGTGCACTCACACATTTGCTTGCAGGTTGTGGGTATTATTTGGCGGAAGATTGCTAAAAACAATATTTATTAAATTTTTGCATTATTAAGATAGCCATTCAAAATTGAACTTTATTCATTACAAAAGAAGGTAGATGTTTCATTGTAAGAGTTCCAATGTGAGGTTACACTGCGCTGCACAGCGCATATGCAGTGTATCTGATGTCAGATGAAACGTGTCTCTTTTTGCGTAGTGTTTATGCTTCAATTTTGAATAGCTATATTAGAATAGCTTTGAATAGCTGCATAAAGCTGCAGCAACGCGTGAACTGTCATCCCGGTGTGAACTGGGGACCTAGCAGGAACATTTGACTACTTTGGCAGCGGCGTAAACGTAACGGGCTCCTTTTCATACAATTCTCTTTCGATAACGTTACCGCTGTCAAATGTTTCTGCTGGGCCGACTGACCCTCAGTTTACATAACAGCTAAACATCAGTTAGGGTTATATTAAAATAAGAATAGTGAACGACTAATAAACTATGTCTCTATGCGGATAAACTTGGAATAAAACAGAAGCTATACATGTAAAGAGTAACATTATTATATGAGTAGGTATGTTAAAGAATGCCAACCCGAAGTAACGAAAACCAATCTTGTTTGAAGAAGGAAATGAGAAGTACTCCCCTACAATTACCCCTGTGCCTAATCATACATACGTGCGGATACAAAATCCATAGGAAAATTGCCACTGGAGGCTATCATCACAGGAACGAGTGGCGTGGGGCTAGCGAGACACGCGACCCTAAATATTAATAATTTATTTTATAACAAACTCTATTTTAATAAGACTAAAGTCTGGTTTTGAATGTGCAATAACATTTTAATAAAGTTAGAAAATCGCGCATGCGTTTATTTTGGAGGGAAAAAGCGTAAACAGTGTCACCATGGAAATGCAGTACAATACACTTTCAACACTTCAGCTTACAGTGTCGCGGGAAGTGTGCTTCAGTTTTACGCAAATTGCGCAATTACGCGAATTTATTTCGCGAATCGTTCATTGTTTACGTGCGTAAATTCGTGTAACGCGGCTCTGAAGTTACCTTTGTTTATTCATGTAAGTGTTTGTTTGGCCTCTGTTCAATATCAATTTGTTGTATGTGAGTATTTGTGCTACTTTTAACTCTAAAGTAGATTTCTATCTTAAGAAAATATACGATTCTATTTTCTTTAGGTACTAGTCAGTTGCTTATTTGTTCTGTGTACATAGCTAGCATCGTCTTGTTGCATTTTAAATTTAGTATCATAATAATATTATGCCTGATATGAATAAAAATTTTATCGATATTTACAACTATTGACCCCAACACTATTATTTCACACGTTCGTATTTTCACACTTTTGTATACTGCAAGTTGTACATACGTTTTCGGTTACTAGAGGTCGCCTTGTGGTCGAAATGACATAATTCGTATTTTAATTTTTAAGTTTGAACTCTTATAATGTAAAGTTACTGTTTATAATTCAGGTATCTACCAGTCCGGTCAAAATCGGTCGGTTAACTTGGAATATTCGTGGATCTAGTAAAGTTGTAAAGTAAATAAAACCTGTTTCACTTATACATAAAATAATCAAATACAATATTCATGCGCTATTTGTGTTTACTCACAGCAATTAAAAGCCTCATACGCGTAAGTCGGGAGCGTGATTAGCGCAACAGATTCCTCGACGCATGCGCATGAGCAACTCGCCCGAACTAGTCAGTTAGTCAGTTTGTAAAATGTAAAAGTTACATATGCTTCGGTTTGTACTTTATTAAGCACTTAGCAGAGACTTATTTAAAAACGTGAAAAATATTTGAAAGCACAATAAATTTCGGTAAATATCAGAGTACTTTAGTAAAGTTCAGATAAAGTTTTGATAATAATAAGAGTTTTGACTGAGTATTAAGTTTTTCATGCTTTTATATTGTACTTTAAATGCTACAGCCTACAACAATATTGTAATAAGTCAAAACTTGGTCAAAACAGTTAAATTATAAAACATTTTTTTCCATATTTTTTGCTAAAATATAAAGAAAATCGCCAGCAAAGTACATATTTATGACAAAAAGAGATTATATAAAGGTCAGTCGTCTCTCATCTGTCAGACTTGAAAGGAAAAAATAAACTGCGCGCGCGCAGACATCGTGCCGCCGCGCTGTGCTGTTGAATGCTAGCGCCCTCCCGAGAAGTTGTAGACGCTCAAGTTTGCTTCGTGTTGACGTAGTTCTCCGGTGTCAGGATAGATGGCGCTTTTATGAACTATTACATTTCTGCTATGTACTTACATATTTTCTTGACTGCGAGGGTGTTATAGTAATTACATAGTACCTAATTGTTATATTTTGGCGACCGCCATAATATTTTAAATAATTTATTTTTAAGTAAAACATAATGTAATTATGCGTAAAATATCTAAAATAGGTAATTTTTTAAAATATACAAAAGCGTGAGTGCATTGAATAATAAAATTACTGTATTTTTTAAACGTAATGTTTTGTTTGTATTTCAGATTGGCGCGCTCCGATGACGGATGAGTCGGACGCGCGTCGGGGTCGCGCGGCGGCGCCGCGGGCGGGCGGGCGGCCGGAGCCACGGCCGCGCACCGTGCCCCCGCGCCTCATCCGCCCCTCCGAGCACCTGGCTCTGGTGGAGCAGGCCCGGGAACGCCGCCACCCCGACCGCCGCGCCTCCGACCACGTGCCCATGGACGACCGGGGGCTCGACCGCCGGCAGAGCGAGCAGCCCGTCTCGCTGGAGCGGGTCCGACGACCTGAGCATATGGCCCCACCCGAGCGTATGGACAGGCGACCCGCCGAATACGCGATCGTAGAACGACCGATGGATCGGCGGCCGGAACACCGGCCTGTGGAGAGGAGGCCTCCCGACCACTACGCGGTCGTCGACCTATCGATCGACCGACGACCCGTCGATCAATACGCGATGGTCGAACGAGTGGACCGCCGCCCAGTGGAGCATCCGCCCATAGATAGACGACCTATCGACCACTACGCTATCGTAGAACGACCGATTGAACGACGGCCCGTCGAACATCAACTGGTGGAAAGAAGGCCGGCCGACCAACGGGCGCTTATGGAACGCCGGACCGTCGAGCACCAGGCGGTGGAACGACGGCCGGTCGACCATATCGTGGTGGAACGGTCGATGGAACGCCGGCCGGTCGATCCTCAGACGATGGACCGACGGCCGGCCGACCACATGGTGCTAGTGGAACGACCGTTGGAACGCCGGCCCGACAACCAGTTGATGGAGAGGCGGCCAGAGCAGATGGCGCTCGTGGAGAGAAGGCCCGTGCCGCTAGTGCCTTCAGTGACAGTGCTTCAAGGCCCCAGGGGCCCCCTTCCTCCGCCGGGGCCCAGGCCCTTCATTCCCCCTCCGCGTATGCCGGCGCCAGTGCATCCAGCCTCCAGACTCCCAGTCCCGAAGAGAGATATACAGGTAAGAGATTTTCTTTATCCTACTACTACTCGTATTATAAACGTGGAATATTGTGGGTATATATAGATGGATGTTCGTGACTCTTTGAAGCCGAAGCTACAGAACGGATTTTTAATTTATTTGGTATTGTAGTAGTTTAGGTTCTAGTTTAAAACATAGGCTACATTTTATCCCGAAAAAGTGCAGTGTTCGTGCAAACTCGTGGGATTACTGTATTTATGCGGGCGGAGCCACAGGCAAAAGCTGGTAATTCATATTTTAGTTGTTTACGAATTACGGGGCTTTAAAATTGTCATGTTATTAATAAATCACAACTATAAGTTATGTCTGACGCGAAATCTCAGCACTTTATAATTTACAGCCCGTGGAAAGTGCTAACTACCAAACCTGGCCACTTCGGTCGTAGAAACTAACAGATAAATAATATCAATCAACAGCTTGGGATATATAATATGTAGAGCCTATTAGGTACCTACAGTACATGTGTGGTGGTGGGTAAGCAACCTAAAGTAAATAAAGAACCTACTCTCAAGTTGCACCGGAAGTATAGAGATGGCGGCACCGAAAATTATGTTACATAAATAATAATTAAAAACCTAAAATATAATCTAAATAAATGTATAAATTTTACATACAATTATCGAATGATATAGTTTATCACTTAAATGACTTATTTAAACCTAAATGAGATCTTATTACCTACAATCAGTAACCTGAAGTTAAATAATACAAAATCTAATTAAAATAAATAGGTAATTATTAATTAATTCATAATATAAACCAATACCAAAATTACAATTATAATTAATATATAAATCAATTTATGATTATTATTAAACCTTAACTGCCATAGACATTTCCACAAAATCTTATACGAATCCGGAAATGTATCTTACAATAGTTTCGTATTTAGAGATATGGCTAATCGATTGACAATCTGTCAAATTAAATATATAATTAAATATATATAATTGATTAATATTATATAATATTAATTGAAATAATTTAATTGTTCTTTTAATTCTACGAGGTTTATTTTTTTACGGGTAAAGTCTACGAATGATAAACTTAATTAAAAAGAGATAAATTAGTACTTGACAAACCTGTAGATTAGCTGTCCAATTTCTAAATTAATTTATTCCTTAATCCTTACAGAAAACATTTTTTATTTGTTCCGATACGGCCTCAATGCATAAAAGGCTTTTAAGCCATTATAAGTGAGATTATTTAATGTGTATCATTTGCTTTAAAATATTCGTAGGAGGGACTATTAAAAACCTAATATCTAAAGTCGCTACCGTATACGCAACGATATCTAAACACTAAAAGAGTGGACCATTCATATTAATTGCTTTATAGGAGGAATTTTTGAGAAAGAATTAAGAAATTTAGAAAACTTTCGAGCAGAAATGTTAAACTTGCGATAACGAGACAGAAATGTGTTTAATTATTGGTTATGTTTATTTTATGCAAACTATCTAATTAAATATTCGTATGTTTGACAGATCAAAGTATTTTTACTAATTGCTTATGAAAATTTATTAAGTGTATGTCCTCGTGTTGTTCGTGATTGATGGTTACATACATACTTTCCAATTTAGTGAAAATATTTATTGAGTTTTTGTAGACCGTGTAATCATTATTAATTACTGTTCTCATGTACGGATGTAAATTTTCCCAAAAAGAGTATTCTTATTCTTATTTAATTCAAATATTTAGTGCGATTTTGTGAAAATTATGTCCTGTACATAACAGGATATAATTTTCACAAAATCGCCCACGCCGCGCCGTCTCTAAATTGACGGATTTATTTTTCTGATTTCTGCTTATGTTTGTGGCCCTTCCTGAAAAAACAATTAGCATGTAACATGTTATTTTATTAATAATATTCTATAACGAGAATTGCTGCAGAAAGTTTCGAAAGTAACAGATCGACTAGTATTTGCTAAGAAATAATGACTCAATTTACTCAGGGTATAATTAATACCTACATAATATTTATTTTGTACTGCGGACGTGGGCGGAGAAATAAAAGGCTATAGATTGTTTATTTATAAGGATATATTAGAATATTAATAATGATCGGTATCGGATAACGGGAATGTATTGATGAAACTGTTATTTTCGCGATCGAATATTTGGTAGTTCCGCCATTAACAGGTGGGCTAGGCTTGTTTACGTGGGCGTCAGTAGCAAAAAAATGTAGAATTTTTCAACGATGCATATACTGCTTTGTTCTGCAAAGTAGCAGGAAAGAAAGAGAAGGAAGCCGAATCGAATGACACCTCGATCGTTTATTTCGGAGGCAGAGAAAAAAAAAATTTTACCTAAAACCTGTAAACGAGTTATATTAGGTAGTGACAATTGACTTGTGACTGCGTGTAAATTATTTGGTTTGATTTATTTATTCTAGAATATTGAGGTGCTATTACTTGATAAATATAAAAAAACATAAAATGTTATGTGTACGACTGTACGTTTTGTAAATCTATACTAATATTATAAAGCTGAAGAGTTTGTTTGTTTGAACGCGCTTATCTCAGGTTCGAACTACTGGTTCGAATTGAAAAAATCTTTTTGTGTTGGATAGTCTATTCATCGAGGAAGGCTTTAGGCTATATCACATCTCGCTGCGACCAACAGGAGCGAAGAATCAGAGGAAAATGTGGAAAACAACGGGGAAAATTATTCATCTTTATGGGACTTCCGTTGTCTGTTTGAACGCGCGGATCTCAGGAACTGCTAGATCGAATTAAAAAAAAAATATGTTGGATAGTCCATTTGTCGAGGAAAGCTTTAAGCTATATAACATTACGCTGCGACCAATAGGAGCGAAGCATCAGTGAAAAATGTTGTTAAAACGGGGAAAATTGTTCATTTTGGACAGATTTTAATGAATTTTTTGTGTGTTCAAGTGGATTCGAGAATGGTTTAGATTAGCAATTGGACCCGGTAGGTGGCGCTACGGTCAGTACGTCAACAGATCTAATTCTAAGGCTGTACGAAGTTCGCCGGGACAGCTAGTACTAGATAGATATACCGGTAATCAGACTGAGTAAAGTCAGTAAATCTTTTAAAGGTCATTGTTTACGCCTTCACAATAGAATCCCAGAAAGTGTTCAAAATCTGTCAATAAATTTAAAAAAGTAGTTAAAGAACGTTTGTGTGCTAAAGCTTATTATAGGGTCAATGATTTTACTGACGATCGCACACCATGGGAATTGGATGGCCACCTGCAAGGCTACTTCTATTTACTATTGTCATCTTGTTATGTAGTTTTAATCATGACATTGTAATTTAATACCTTTTTATATAAAAAAAATATTCCTTCTTTTTAGTAACAGATGAACTCCCCCCCCCCCCCCCCGCCCGGGGGGGGGGGGTCACCCCCGTGCGAGTTTCTTACGCCGGTTCTTCTCGCCGAGTTAGATACAACGACGTTCGAAAAGTGTATAAAAAATATCAACTTTGAATTAAAAAAAAAATGTTTTTTTTTAATTTCAAAAAAAAAATTGCAGTCAACTAGCCTAATAAGTTTTCATTTAAAGTTATCAGCCACACTTATATGTTGTGGCGGAGCAATCAGCGCACAGTCCTGAATCGCGCTATCGAAGTTTTCTAAGATCGACGGTATATATACGACATCTGAAAACTACTACAGTGGGCTTCGGCCTGACCGAGCATAGCACTCGCTCGGTCGGAGATCTCCCTTTGGGGCTTGCCACCATATTCCCACATACGTAATACAACAGTGACAAACGATAAGCCTCCATTACGTAATACATTGCGCGTTGTCCACATTCGAGGTACACACTACACTACGGCCGCTGTATCTTGACGGGTCTTAACATAGGCTCTGCGAACAACGCGTGTACAACTCGTGAAGAAAACTGTTATTGTATTATTTTTATATACCTATGTACTAATAAAATTTCCCTAATACAGTTGACCAATTAGTACAAATAAAATAAAAACGAAAACACTTAGAAACAGATATTGCGCAACCTTCTGCGCGAAGTTCAGACTCGCCAAGATACATCGGCCGTATTGTACCTACACATAATACAGTACGGTCTACACACTACACACGTCGCTCGGCGCCATGCGCGACGCGATGTATTGTCTTGTATCGATAGCATATTAATATTCGGAGATAACGCCGTGTCATCGCATTAGCATACACGACGAAAGCGCCGCCTACGGTACATGCACAATATGTTATGTCGCAACTTTTGTCGTATACAGAACATGGATAGGTCAATGTGGGTTAGGCCGAAAAGACTTATTATGGCCTCAAGACTCCGTGCCGGACACATCCCGACAAAGAAGTCTGTTTTTCTCATGAGAAAATGAGAAAAGCTCCTTCTCCGGTGTGCGAAAATTGCAATGTTGAAGAAGATGTTGACCACATATTTTCGGAGTGTGTCCAGGGCCGCCTTAGTGGTTGTTTAGACATTTGCAACGTAGGTAGGCTTAACACCATATTATTGGCGGATCCACGTTCTGATAATGCTAAATTATTGTACAAAAGTGTTGAGGTATCCCTTAAGCATTCTTCGGATGTGTATCCGAATAATGCTTAAGGGTTACTACCTAAGTAGATACTTTAAATAACAGTTTGCTGATACATATTCTGATTTTTTGTAAAAGATTAATTGTGTGCTCATAAGGACGGCATTATCTTTAAACGATAACGTCCTTTTTTTCTTTATGATAAAAAAAAAATGTCGTTTCCCATCGCATAATATTTATAACCAAGTACCTACGACTTAGACGAGCACCAACATAGATACGCCCTAATATTCAAAGATATGGATAAACGGCTCTTAAATGAAATAAAGACTATGATTATTTCTAACTTGATCCTGACTTCGTAAATTATATAGCCTACCCGGGCTATTATTACGAATCTATTGACACTTTTTTCATTAAAATCGGATCGGTAGTTAAGGTGCTACAAACATACATATGAATTAGGTACATATTATGTTGGCAAAATCGGTAGGTACCCTTACTTTTGGATTCGCCGTAGTCGGTTTAAAAAATATTTATTCATCAAAGGTTAAAAAAGTACCCATTTTAGAACGTATTTTCCATTATCTGGGTATTTCTTAAATTTTGTTTTTTATAGTCCTACGATCCCGGGAGATAGGACTTTTTGCAAAATTTTCTCCTCTTTGTTCATGAATCTTTATTCAAATATGAAAATATATTCTTAATATTTTTTTTATATATTTCCAAAAAACCGAATCCCGTTTTCGTTTTTCAGTTAATTGTTAATTAAATAAATTAAAGCGGCACTTGATTTCTTTCAACAATCATCTACACGCTATTCCGGATCGAATGACATCGACCATATTTTTTGGAGGCGGAAAAAAAAGTTGCCCTTAAAGGCGCTTGTTAACTGGACTATTATAAGTACTTAGATATCTGCAACAGTCGTTGAATAAGCGCAAACACAGTAGGACTATATATATATATATATATATATATATACTAATATAATAAAGAGGAAAAGTTTGTTTGTTTGTTTGCATTGAATAATGCTCCGAAAATACTGGACCGATTTTGATGAAATTTGGTACAGATGTAGAGTAGACCACGGGAAAGGACATAGGCTACTTTTTGGAAAAATGTATGGTTTCTACAAAATTAACTTTTGCGCGCACGAAGTCGCGGGCAACATCTAGTAATATATATTATTTTAATACTAGTATTTTAGACTTCGACACTTAGAATATCGAAAGTAATATTTTTAATTTCGTAAACCCCGGAGTTCAGCTTACATAAAAAAGTGAAAGTCCAATGTGACCTCATTATTTTTAGAGCAGCTGTAAGCTTAATCTGGGGGCACGGTAGTGCCCCCGCCAAGATAAGCCAAGCGAAGTGCTAGGGCACTACCAGACTACCCTTTTACGAAGCGTTTTGTCTATGTTTTGAACCCTCATCTTGACTTATGCTAGATAATAATAATTATAATTTAATAATAATATAATAATAATAATAATGATTTATTTACTAATATCTAAAAACCCATGATTTCGTCACTGACTCATTGATGATCAACAAAATTAAATAGTACTTCCGGATGTCATAGAAAGCTGAATAACACAACACAACTTACATAAAAATTGTCAAAGTTGACACTTTTATCCTCCAACCCCTTAAACTAGGGATGAAAGTTAAGTTTGTTTAAAAGCGCCATCTACCGCGTATATGTTAGTTTTGTCGTCGTTCGTCGCTTGGACCGGCAACTAAGCTACCTAATATTGTAATAATAATTTGCCGAGTATTATGTAGTAATTTCAACGGAAAAATAAACATATAGGTAACAAACAATTTCTTCAAACAAAATATGTTGTGCAATAAATTTACCCTAAAAAAAATAAGTCTAAACAACTTACAAAAAGAAGTGAAATCCCACCAAAAACATTTTCATGTAAAGTGCTGATAAAATCTTACTGTCAAAAACTTATCAGATATCTTGTAAAACCAAATTTCTGACTCTAGACGCCTTAACTCTATACGCCTAACTTCACAAACTCTACACCTTATTCAATTTATGTGGCTTGAGCGTTTCGTTCGTACAAGAATAGTATAACAGAAAAACAGATTATTCACCTTACGCCCAAGCGAATGTAGCGAAATACCCAGGCCACATAAATTGACTAAGGTGTAGAGTTTGTGAAGTTAGGCTTGTAGAGTTAAAGCGTGTAGAGTCAGAAACTCGGTTTTACATGAGATCTGATAACTTTTTGACAGTGCGATCTTGGTATCACTTTACATGAAAATGTTTTTGGTGGGATGGGATTGTCTGGTTCCGTTTTGACCCACTTGACCTAATTCTGTCTGACTTAAGCGATCCTTATCAGTTTGCAATAAGTGGGGAGTATGAGCTGAACTTTTGCACACATTTCGCACTGTCCAAAATATCTATAAAGAATTGAAATGACTAAAGGAGATCAATCCAGTTCTATAAAGACTTGTATCATGGGGATGCGAAGTGTAGGTCTAAGGCCGGGACTGTGTGATCCCGGATCCGGCGGGCCCAGGTTTCGTACCTCGAAAGAAAAAACGGAGCCCTTATATGATCATTTTGTCGTCCGTCCGTCTGTCTGTCAAGATCAAGGGTATCGAGCTGGAATTTAGGTATCTCAAATGCTCAGGTCTACTGTCCCTTGCAGCTGTGAAAAAATCAAACTTTTTAGCCAACGCAATCAAAAGATACAGCCGTTTATGCCACAAATTTCAGCAAATGTTCGACACTCGTAAGGTCAAAACCTACAGGGTTCCCATGAACTCAGGGTATATTGAAGCTTAACGCGAATGTCATTGCAATTTGTCTATTAGTTAGGTATTGTCACACTTCTGGTTCTGGGGTCGATAAAACCTTATCATAATAATAAAATAAAAAGACGAGACATCATCGCTCTCTACAAAACCTTGATTAATGATTCCCCGTCGCCATGGTGTCTAGAACATTCTCTATAGCAAAATGTATAAAAGGAGGCCTTCGAGCATTGTCGAACTGACAGCACTCAACAAAAACATTATTGCGATTTAGGACTCACAATGCAAATATAAATCATTCCCTACTCAATAAAGTTTACAAAAGCAATTATATTCGCTTAATATTACTTCCAATTAAAAACCATGATTTCAATATAGTTATATAACTTACTAAATGTTGCCCGCGACTTCGTGCGCACAAAAGGAAATCTCGTAGAATACGTAAATTATTCGGCGATAAAAAATAGCCAGTCCTTCCTCGTGGTATAGGTACCTATAATACTATAATTATGTGTCAATTGTCATCAAAATCGGTCCAGTAGTTTCGGAGCCTTTTCAATACATTGACTTATATAAGATGTCACCGTAAAATTGTAAAAACCGTTAGATTGTAATAAAACAAGTGAAATTGTAAAATGTTGATAGACTTCCGACGCGAATATGCTGCCTATAATTTGTCACATTATTTTTCGTTAAATTATAAATGTATAGTTAAATATGAATCTTTTGACATATTTTTTACAATGCGTTTATTATTTTACAATCTAACGGTTTTTACGATTTTAATACATACCTATTATAGACGTGGCATGTCGAAGCGAAAACTGTTCCCACTTAAATGGCCCCACTTTTGATGGTTTTGGGGCCTTGTGGGATTTTCACATTTGAGGTAACTTTCTTTTGTATGAAAATTTGTTCTGTCAAATGTACGTCATATTTGAAATCTTTGTTCAATGCAAACAAACAAATGGACATACAAACAAACAAATCTTTCCTCTCAAATTATATAGGGCAGAGCTGAGTGCTGACTCACTATACGCCTCATTAGATATTTGGCGATGTCTATCGGATCATTACTACAATTCAATTCCGCTGTGGGCCCAATCGACCCACTTTAGGGTTTGGCCCACTTTTGGTACGTTGCAACTCTTTCGACAGCCAATCAACGGGGTATTGAAGAGATGGTTTGTCTTACTTTTATTGCATCGATTGTTCTGGGCGTTTCGATGGAGAGAAATTTATGAATATAGCTGTAACGCTAGGAGAATGGACCTTCGTGTATTGTGGACTGTGGTGTTGACAACAATAAATTATAAAACCAAATAAGTTACTTGGGTGGCTGTTGATGATTTTGCCTCAGTTTTCACTTGTCTGGTAGAATATTTTTTAAATTATTATTAACTTTACCTACATAATAAACAAAATTAAAACAATTAAGTTACGGTCGAATTTTCAAGCAGTGAGCCAGTTGATGATAATGAATTATAACCAAGAACACTCTCGACTACCTATGTCAGCTTACGAACAAAAAATGTAGATCAAAATTGGTTCGAGAGCTACGATGCCACGGACAGACACATACATATACAGACACACAGACACAATATATAACAGGGGGGTTTTCGTCGGGGTTAATAATATTTGCGCCTGCATTCATGCAATAGCAATTTTTCTGTACATATCTACACTATTTAAAGAAACATTTTGTACAATAATTCTCATTTCACCCTTTCATACAAACCGTCTTCTATTTGTTTAAGCACACGAAGTGGTACCAATTTTATCATATTTTATCCAAGTCTAAGGTACTCGCTTCCGTCAGTATTAGGTACTGGGTGCATTCAATTATATTAGGTGTACGGCCGCGGATAAGGCCGGTACACCACTTGTGAACCTTATCGCCATGGTGATAAGGGCGAGATGTGGAACACTAGTTCTATCGGTTCGGCTCCGCCTACGGATCTTGTTTGATGGTAATGAACATCGGCGCTCGTGTTGCGAAATATTACAACCTCATAAACATCTAGTTGAATTAAATGCTATCTTATCTTACATCGGTCTATCTCTCTGATGCATTCGGGTTTGTCTGAGGGATCTACATAGAGTAAAATGTTCTGTATATAAAATATAATATCTATTTAAGTTCATTAAAGTCATTACTAGTCGAAGTCGTACAAAGTCTTACTTCGTCTACAAAACTGTTTTTGCCTTCGGAGATGTCCTCCCAAATAATAACGACGTGAATTGCTTTAAAATTATATTTTTGAGACTACTACATTTTTCTGTTACAGAAACATATCAATAATACTCAAAATTCAAATCTTAAACATTGACATATATCTAGCTTGTCATTAGTTTTACTTTGCCCTGACAAACGCTCGGTTTCCTGATTATGTTTCCGGATCAGGAATTCAGATCCGGAATTCCGCGCGCCTAGCGCAAACCATTTGTTATTTTGTTGTTGGACGCATGGTATGAATTCCAAAACGAACGTCGGTTTTTTTTTTCCATTCGGAAACTTGTCGAACATTTTGTATATTAATGGAGCATTCAGGTTTCCGAATCTGAATTCCCGATCAGGAAACAGCACAAATTCGACTGAACAAAAACTATAATAAGGCCAAATGATATTTGATTGGTCTCGCTACGTAGAGCGCCCAGTGAGACCAATAATTAGTCTACGAATTAGACATAGTTTCTAAATTATCTGCCTCCGTGGTCTAGTGGTGCATTGGCTTTCGACTCGGAGGTCGTGGGTTAGATTCCCGCATTGGAACAACAAAAAATGTTGTTTCCAAGTTTAGTTAGGACAATGCAGGCTGATCACCTGATCGTCTGACAATAAAGATGATCCATGCGTCGGATGGGCATGTAAAGAGTCGGACGTGCGCCTGATCTCTCGTCAGTCGTGTCGGTTATCGGTCCCACTGGATTATGAGAATAAAGGAAGAGAGAGTGCTCTTGTGTGCGCAGTATGCTTGGGCAGTACACACTTGGGCACTATAAAATTACTCCTGCGTAACTGGCCTGGTTTCAATGAAACCGGCCACTGTCACCGAGATCGGTGTGTGTGGGGGGGGGGGAGTTAGTTTCTAAATTGACAGTAAAATATGTTAATTTACTAGCAAAATTTTTAACGATACCTACAACTCATACAAGTAATGTTTAGGGTTCCGTCGTACTACAAGGAACTCTTTCCTACAGTTTATCCCTGTCTGTCCGTCTCTTTTTCTGTGGTTTCGGGTTTGGAGTAATTGAAATGCTCTTGGTTAAGTTATTTAGAAATAAGAACTTAGTAACTAAACTAGGAGTTTTTATAAAGGAACGTTAAAATAATTAGGTATTATCGGTGCCTTTAATACTAAACAGACTCACTGTCTCACAACTCAAAGGTCACAAAAAGAATGGAAAAATCACTAGATATAAATAAATAACCGCCATGTATCCAGTTATAAAATTAAAAGCCGTTAGTAAAAAGGCTTCCTGGTGCTATAAAGTTAATGAAACCTTATCTCTTGTTCGATAAAATAAGGCGTTTCTCCGTCGCGTGTGCGGCTGAAAAACGTCAAGTATTACGTACACTCTCCGACACAAGCGATGTCCTACATTTCAATCTTATTACTATGACAATAAGGTTCAAAAGTGGTACACCGGCTATGTCGGCGACTGTACTTGAAACCCAATACCAGAGTATTGCCGTTAAGACGCTATTGACTGGCTAAAAAAAGTATATCGACTTTCAAGTGCGTTTGTTTACTATTTCAAGTGGATAATAAAGTGGATAAAAGAGTGAGCTCTATAAGACGATAGGTATTTTACAGGCGGTTTACTAATTTGACATAATTTGGCTGTTTTGCGGCACATTTTGCGATCAAATGAAATCAAATTCTACAAAACTAATAATTGTCATAAATAGTCTACCTACTTAAAATATCTTAAAATCGGCTAAAATATTTTAAAAGTAAGTATAAAGTATAAATATAATTTTCAAGATAATATATAAAAAACAATTTTCAAGAACCTCTTCACCCAAAATTTTCATAAGAGGTCGTGTTTAGGATTATTTTTCCACTTCAATGTAGGATAGATTACAGGCTAAATTTTTCAAGTGGACGTGGTAGATGAAATCCGAATTCGAGCTACCTTATAATTTTATTAATGGCTGATGATGATTTATGGATTAACCACTAAAGATGCCTAACCATGTAAAAAAGACTTTCAAGAGTCAGAAACGTGAATTAGATGACTGCAGCATCAAGGTGTTTCATATCCTAACATACGACAAAATATGTGTAACCTTCAATTAAATCAAGACTAGAGTTATAGACTATAGGGCATCAACAACTAGGGCATCATAAATGCCAAGCGTGATGTTTTTTGGCGCTGGAGCCGTGCGAAGATCGTGTTCTTCATCAGATGCGCTCACTTTCGTGGCAGTCATGAGTGCTTGTCAATTACTGATGACTTATGATACTTATTTCTACTTTGGAACAGAAGGCTAAGTCCTAACTCCTAACTTCACCAACGTTGTTAGTATTATAGTAATCGTTTGTCTAAATATCTTTCATTTATACGAAGAACGAGTGAAATAACATGATATTTAATCAACGATTAACTTTAATAGGCTTTAAATTGACACGTCTTGTTCTCGTTATTATTAAGGTTCGATAAAAATGAATAAGTCATACCTACTTTTCATAAATATAAACTAAGCATAAATATGTAAAGTTTTTCTAATTCCAAACGGTTATTATCCGGCCAACGCAAATCACATCCTACCAAAGGAATGTTCTCTAATGGAAACAACAAGTTTTACTCACGGATGTACATCTTACATCCTTTTACGTGTACATAGTGCAAGTGAAACTCTAATTGAAAACGACCGAATTGGAAATTTGCAAGTGCGAAGTTTCCTCGGTGCCTCGACTCTCGAGGCGTGATTACATTTATCATAAGGTGAAATGTGGCTGCAATTGACTCGGTGATTAAGATACCTCTGAGAGGCTGCGGCTTGTGAATTAGCGTGGAAATGAGTTATGTCGTATCTATTTCGTAGTCTATGGGAAAAATAATTACGTTTGTGTCACAATCGTTTACGTCCATAATTATTTGGTTATTCGGCGTCATCATGTTAACCAACTGCTTTTGACTTTCGGAGAATTTAATATGTGCTAAATACTAATAAATTTGGTGATGATGAAGTATAAATTACATTTTGATAGTTCCTTAATTAATGCCTACTAAGATATGACGTCTTAGCAATTATTCACTTGTTAATAAATTCTCCTTTCTCGCGCCAGTCTTATACAATAGCTTTTGTCGTATTAATAAATCACGGAGTTTCATTTAATTAATAATTTAATTAATTTCATAATTATAACCAATGATACGAATTAATTATAGTAATTGGTTACCTCTCATCAGCGACCATTGTGAGCGGGTTTACGCAACCAAGAAGTAAGGTCAGTAAAATAGTACGTGCTCATATTCACTATAATCAAAGTCGACGGTACCAATTATTATGTGAATTGAAATTCGAACGATACAAATTAGAATACAAATCACATACAACCGCATTCGACTTATGCAAGCCTAGTAGTTGAATTTGCTTCTTAAAGGTTTAATCATGAAAATTATGATGATTATCTAGAAAACCAATTCTAATTAGTAATTAGTAATGATTACAAGATTATATTAATCAGGGAAACACGATTATTGATGCTGAACGGTTGTTAATTATTTTAATCAATTCGTGGTGAAAGCTTTCGAGAGAATCGTAAAATTGCAGGTTTTAACAATTTGTAGTTTATCGACTTGATTTGCATCTGTATATCTTAGTGCTTAGTATTTTCTTATTCAACTGTATTTAGTCAACCAACCTAGGTCATATTGTAGTTGATGAGATTGTAAAGTCGATGAAATTGAATGTTTAGCAGATTGACATAACTATTAAGTTATATTATATACTCTACCTACTTCTGAAATTATTCATCTTAGTAGGTACTATTTCCCGACGAAATTGAAGACCACATAATTATATTACCAACAAATTATGAGGACGATCTAACTGCTAATCTATTTTTCGATCTTATTATCTACTTGACAATACGGTCAAAAAGTTGGACCGGTTTTAATGTACTGTCAGGATGGCACCAACCGCCCACGGTAGCGGGCGGTCGTAAATTTGTTTGTTGACGTTATGTAAGCAGTCACCGACGCCAATAACAATGCACAGTCGTATAAAGGCAATAAAATTACTGTATGACGACCATTATTGAGGCCTCGTAATAAATGAGGTCTTGTCTTTCGGTGTGAGCTGCTACACACATTTATTACACTGTATATTATTCAGATACAGTGTAATGTGTGTAGCAGTGGGGTTCCTATAACTCCATTCCAATCGGCTTCGGTTACCACTTACCTTTTGAAGTATTCAAATCCCTACCTATTATGCAGGCTAGACCTTCCCTATGAAGGAGAACCAGCCTTTGCCACTAGTGTGTAGTCTCATAAACTTTGACAGCAGATAAAAGGTTTAATTTTATCGACGAAAGGGGGTGCCCTTTGCAACCGTCACCCTCCTGAGCTGCAAGCAATACTTTTGGTCACTACCTTACGCTAAATAAGACTCGTAAATAACTAATTTCGTTTAAAACCCTTACACATATAATGGCTCTCATTATATAGCTATTAATATAATCATGTGCCCGAGCCCCGAAATCTCCGTAATTGATATTTCTAGACCTTATAATTTTTGTTTATTGAATAATTTAAATTTTTCTATTCTTTTTTATAAAATATGTCCTTAAGGCGTGATAATCAGTTTTTTTAATCTAGCCCGTTAACCTACCCAATTTATGTATCTAAAATTTTATTTTTTATCAGAACTCTTGATGATGCTGCCTGCAATTTGACGTGAAAAAATATCACAAATAACATAAGGATTTGAACTCTATTTATCGTTTTTCAAATTATAACAAAAAAAAAAAAACGTTTTTAGTCCAGTAACTTTTTAATTTTGCAACTGATAACAGATGTACTTTTTGCATTTCGGTTCATATTAATTGTTTCATGACGGAATTTTTACTTTGGCTAATTTAAAACAACTGCATATATTTATTGAATAGCGGTATATTTACATGGAACGTTACGTACGGCATCGTAACGTATGGCAAATGGCGCGTAATTACATCCCTTTACGTTAGGGTTGCCATATCTTACATATGACTCACCGGATAAGACGCGTGAAAACCCCGGATTTTGGAGTACGAAACCCGGACATAGAACAATTTTTACCCGACTACGGCAATGTCAAAAAGAAAGGAAGATTTATTATTGCTGCAAATCAAAAAAAAAACTTAGGCCTTCCTAATTCTGCCTACAAAAACCCGGATAGCAAATAAAATCCGGCCCGGACGCTCCCCGGACGCCCTTTAAACTAGGACAAATCCGGGGAAACCCGGACGGATGGAAACCCTAGTTTACGTTGAATATTGCTCATTATTAACGCGCTCTCAATCATAATTATGTGAAATAGTTATATTAAGCCTATTTATTTAATGGTATAATATTATGGTGTAAGTTATAACAGCTAATTATAGTCCTACAACAATAAAACGAGATTTAAGTTATATTTAACTTGTATTATAAGTTTTTTTTATGCCTTTACCAATATTACCAGAGGTCTTACTTGCGCAGGTCTAGGTAAAAACATCATGCCTTCGCTTTCATAAATACGAAGAACGAGAGATATAACATGATATTTAAGCCAGGGTTAACTTTAACCCAGTTCTGCGCAAGTGTGTCAAAAGGCTTATCCGGAAGTTATGTATGTCGCTGCTTACTTTATACTGAGCGACAGAGACAAAACTTGCGGATAAGCTTTTGTCACTTATTAGGCGATTGTGACACATGCCCTTACATCCGCACTCATTACACTCTCGCTACGGTTTTGACATAAAGTTCATATTTTCTGTCAAAATCTCTAGTGTAGTCTAGTAAGCATTAAATGTCTCCGAGTGCGGCTGTTAATCTATTAATTATTTCTCTGCCTTTCTCTCTTTCAAGTACCTCGTAATATCACTTGGCTACTAGTGTTGTCCTTACGCCCATATATTTTATTGTAAGTAGGCAACCATTAAATGTATGGGACATTTATATTGTACACCTCCGGAGCATTTTCGCGTAAAATATCGTAGCCATTAAAATAAATTCGATTCGATTTTTCACAGGTGACGACCAAATAACTCGAGGTAAATCACGTTACTGTACTTACAGTCCATATACGGTAATTTCGTGACGATAAAAAAAACTTATTCCGATTGGTCGAGAGCAACAATGTAGGTTAATTATAATAAATTAATAATCAATTTGAGGTCAGGAAATCGAGATGTATCCTTTTCTGATGTTTTTAAGGTTACTTACATTATTATTATTACAAGCAATGTCAATTGATGCAAATGTAGAGTAAGGGCTATGGTTTCTCAATTCTCGGAAAAGACAATAGTTTGGACATTGTGTTTGAAGATTGTGGTCTTCGTCTTGTAGGTAGTTTGTATCTTAAAGAGCTTTTTCAGATTTTGCCATTAGATAATAATAATAATAATATCTATGAACGCTTCACACCACGTCAGTCTGGCCCCGTGGTAAGTATCCAAAGAACTTGTGTTACGGGTACCGGAAATATATTTAATACTTTTTATACTATACACATATTTAAGATTTTTATTATATTATACACATATTTAATACACATCCATGACCCAGGAACACAGAAAACTTTTTTGTTCCCTGGCGGGATTCGAACCCGCGACCTCCGGCTAAAGCACCACTGCGCCTCACCACTGAGCCACGGAAGTCGTCATATATAGCCGATGTCGGACCGTAAAACGCTCTTATGTCGTCGTCTTAAGAGCATTTTCCTATTACCCCAGCCGATAACCGGTATTGCGCCGAAATGCCGATATTTTGTTTCAATATAAAACATAATATTATTAATTCTAACATTATCGGCCGCGATATCGGATATCGTTGTCGCGTAATGTGAAAACGGTCTAACAAGTTTAATCGATTTTATAAACGCCGTCAAACACAAACGTGTATTTAAATTGTCAAAGGTATATCGATTTATGGTTGATTCATTGATATCAATCGGGATTCCCTATGAGTTTTAACTTTCCCTTTTTTCGGTGAAAATTTCTTAATTTTAATGGAAATAAAAGCAACTGGACTTCCTATATTGTAAAATTAATTTTTAAATAAAATAATAATATTATTATTGTTATGATGTTTTTTTTGTTACGAAGGTTTTTTTCGCGTTAAGTACCTGTCTACGAAAATTTATAATGACTCTAGATGCGTTTTGTTTTTGATATTTTGTCACACGTTGACGTTTGTCAATCTCTTTTGGCAAATTCTTGACTCTTTCACATCAAATAGACAACATTTAATTTTTTTTTGCTTTATTATTTTATTATATTTATGATCCAAAAGAACCCTTAACCCTTAACTTTGAAACTTCAAAATGAAATGAATTTATAGTCGAATATCGTCCACCAGACGAGACCACTAGTAACAGTATTTCAGGATAATCAATTATATTAGAAGCTAGCGTTTGCCCGCGGCTCCGTCCGCGTAAATACATTATCCCGCGGGAACATTGTACTTTTTCGGGATAAAAAATATCCTATGTCCTTTCCCGCGACCCATAGTATGTCTATAACAAATTTCATAAAAATCGGATCAGCGGTTAAAGTGTGAAGAGGTAACATACAGACAGACACACTTTCGCATTTATAATATTAATAAGTACCTATAGATTGCTTGATATTTTAAACAAGATTTCCCATTAACTCATCTCTATATACGACGCAAAACGACGTATTAACATACAAAACATAGTTTACATGTTGCAAAGGTTGTAATTACATTAGATAATAGAGATTAGAGCCTAAAGTTCACGTCTGCCTGGGGCGTGTAATGATGTCAATGTAAAATGTAAATGGCTCTCATATGACGGGGCCTCACGGGCCGAAGGTATGATGATTCATCCTATTGCTATTATGAGTTTGAAAGTTTGTGAGGATGGATGGATGTTATTAAGGTAATAAAAGAGTTGTTTGATTTTGGGCCAGTTCTATGTACACTACATATAGGTAAATAGGAAAAAAATATGGGAATATCGTAAAAATACGAAAAAATTAATTTGGAGAAGGGTACATGCATACGAAAATGATTATTTGAAGAGTTTCTTTATTGCGAGAACACTATTTTTAGGGCGGTCAGAGTTGTTTTGACTTAACTTTTGACGTAGTAGACAGTTTTACGAAGAGACGTCGTCTTGAATGTCATACGTCTTTCTTTGTCAAAAGTCATGTCATTGACAAAATGACATTCTTTAGTTAATTCTGATCTGATCCGCCATGTTTTATTTTACTTTGTGTTGCTCTCCTTGACAAAGTTAATTTAAATGTACATGGAAACGAAGTGAAATTAAATAAAATAATGAATAGGAAACGGTTACTATATTATGTAGCTATATTTACTGTACTGTACGTAGGGCTGGCCCAGGCCTCATACATTTCTTGAACATCTCTTTTAAAATATACTTTTGATTCATTCATCGAGTATTATACAAGCTAATTTAACTTTACCAAATGCGAAAGTTGTAATGCTGTGAGGATATGTCATATATGCGTGAATGGCTAAAAACAATTTTTCACATTGATTGTTTATTAGATACTAGCTGTTACCCGCGGCTTCGCGTAAATACAATATCCCTCGGGAACACTGTATTTTTTCGGGGTAAAAAGTAAACTATATTTTAATCCAGAGCCTCTACTAAGATACCAAATTTCATCAAAATCCGTTCAGTCGTTTTTGCGTGAAAGAGTAACAAACATCCATCCATACATCCACCCATCCATACATCGTCACAAACTTTTACATTTACAATATTGGTAGGATTAGTACGATAAAACACAGGCTACTTTATGCCGAAATATTTATGCTGTTGACAGATTTTATTTGTAAGGGTAGGTACGACGTTCTGGGCATCATCCCGTAACATACGGCTGAATACTGAAACGCTAATCAAAGTTAAGAGCCCTCGGCCCTCCTATTCACAGGCTGTCGCTGTCTCTGCTAGCCGAAACGACAAGGACAGCATGCGACTTGAGCGTCACTTAATTAACTACCGGTCGTGCCGTTGCACACGTCCCGGTTGCCGGGTAGCCGGTCGCGAAGTGTATGGCCATGTACGATAGCTTTCACACGTACCGGTGTACATAGCCATATACTTCGCGACCCGACTACCCGGCACCGGGTACCCGGCAACCGGAACGTGTGCAACGGCACTTCCAGTATTCGTCAGTGATTACTGCAGCTCTAAGGTTTGTAGGTAGAGCGAGTACTACATGTCAATATCGGCTCAGTCTCGGCCGGTCACGACTACGACTGCCCTCCATCCCGCTAATGTTTCTGAATCGAGTGATACAACTCACGTCATAGGTAACGGTGAAATGTCGCCAGCATTCAAAATGCCGCGACTCGCACTAGACTTTTTCGTACAGAAATTACCGTCATCTTACAACCACGAATTCGTACATGCAAATGGAAATTCCGCAAAAACTGTTAATTTTGCTACGATAAAAATCAGCCTATGTCCTTCCCCGTGGTCTACTCTATATCTGTGTGAAATTGTATCAAAAACGTTTCAGAGCCTATTCGATGCATACAAACAAATATTTTCTCTTTTTAGTAATAGTATAGATCAATACAATAATCGGTAGTAACTGTTAAGTGAGGAGGATAGATTCATGTAATTTCTTTTAGTGCAATTTGAGAGCGGCTTATCCCTTTACTTGACTTGATTTAAAAAAATCTAGCACGTACGCAAAACAACATAATTTTTGATCAATTCCTATAATTTTGCCAACTTTCCCGATTTAATTTGAACTTCTCTATCATCAACAAAATATTCCCTTTTAATGAATTGGCTGTAAACACTACACGTTATTTGCTTAATAATCATTTCATATGCCTCAGGCGATTTATTTACAGCTAGTACCTGTAATATGTAGGTAGCTATCGATCGATGAAGAAATCTATTAGTGTCCTCAAGTCCCCCTGGCAGTGGAAATAGCTGCAGACAGCTCTAATTATCTGCTATCTGCTAGTTTATGATCTGATAGTATGAGCTATAACATTGTTTTAGTTGTTCCAGTCACTTTTTAAACAATAAAAGCTTGTATGACAAAGAACGCCCTAATCGTCTCCAGATATGTAGGTGGACGTTACAGATCTTTAGGTCAGTAAGGCCTTGCCTTGCAGGGACATAATAGAGATACGCCATAATAGTGTCTTAAAACAAAACATTGATTAAATATTACAGTAAATATGTGGTAATGTTGTGTCCTTTCTCAGGAAATTTATGTCGATACGTATAATTAATATTGTAAGTATATACATGAACCAAAACTGTGCTGCATCGATTCTCATGATAAGCGTTTTTAATTCACTAATGAGGTCCGATTTAATTTTAAATTAAATGAGAAGCAGTATGTAACCATTTTACGTAACCACCCGCCATGACCATACAGCCTTTGTACATAATTTATTAATCCGACAAAAAAAAAGTTAAATCTTGGACTAGACCGTATTGACATTGAAAACGCGACACCAAACTACTCACAAATCAATTCTACGTTGAAAATCTTTTAATCAATGAATCAAGTTCAATTCACCCAATTATCGATATTTATCCATTTATGGTGCGTTTGTTTAATCTTGAACAACGCCATTTAATTGCTCGCGTTTCTCGTGCTCATTCACAAATATCAAAAATACCTACTCGCGGTGACGTAATCCTCCTATAATTGGCCACATCTCTTATTTATTATCAATTCTGTCCAGTTTTATCGTAAAATCTTTAAGCGTTACCAAAATGCCCAAATTGATGAAGGTGTTGAAGTGTCATGATTAACGATTATTCCAGCCTTTTATATTTTTTACCATATCCAAATTAATACAGTCCAATTTTGTTATAAAATATGTACAGACGAACCATTATTGGGTTTGGCTACGGTTAAAACTTTGTAAGTTATGATATCTTCGGACATCACATAACTAAACGATCAGATTAAAAACAGATATTACGAGTACCTATACCTCGAGTGACCCATTAAATAATTCCCAGAGGCATTTCATTACGTAAAAGGCACCGATACTTTCGTCTAGGAAGAAAGTAAATTGGAAACCGTGACGTTCCCGGTGCATTGCGATTTGTAAATGTCACATTCGGGTAGTTCCTTACGTAGCCAGCTGGCTGGTTTGGCCTTTGAACGCCCATTGTGGCTGCGGAAACCCGTGTCAGGCTAAATGGTCAACAATACCGGGCGTGTATGCCGGGCTAATTTGCCTCAGATAGTGGCCATGATGGATTAGTAAAGCTGCGCTATGCGCCTGCGCTGCACGCCCTCGGTCAAAGGTTAAACGCCCATTTCATGCGGAATTCTCAAGACTATATTGATTTTGCTGATGCCAATATTACCTTTTAAGTATTATCCACCACTAATATCATTAAAATTTTTTAGTGATCTTAGCAAACTTTTAAAACGATTTTTAGAATTTACTGTTTTAGACCAGTTGAAAGATTATGTATTAATGTTATCTCTATATTCAAAGGTTACCTCTCGTAGTCATAAAGTGATATATCTAATGGGCATTCGAGCCACTTTCCAAACTTGTCCATTTATCTTCCATCTTATTGTGAACTTAAGCTACTGGATTTCTTTGCTCCGTGCTCGCAATTTAAATGGCAATACGTCTTCGGGCTGATTTGCAATTCGATTTTGTTTCCGAGACTTTTTCGTTGCAACGGTATTTCGTTCCAGATCTGTTCTTGTTCTGTCTATTGTTTCAGCAACCCCGTATCGTGAGTGAATGTTCGCTGGTAAAGTGAAACAATAAATTACACTGATGTCGACACTGTCTCCCGGTGTGCCCGCTACGCTACTGGTCCCAGACTACATATGCAATGTGGAATTTACAATCCCAGTTGATATTGTTGCTCTGGATCTGAATAATTCTAATGCGTGTAACTGATTGTGTCGCCTGATTCGATATTCGTGTACATATTTCAATGTGTCGTTGTTTTGGTATGTGCTCTAAATCCATATCATCGCTATCCCGTTGCACAGTTGTTTCTAGGAAGTGCCTTGTTATGGCTAATCTGTAATACATTACGCCAGTGAAATATTACGACCACCCTCCAAACTGTGCCTATCTTGCTTCCTCATGCAAATTATTGCAAATGGGCACTTTCCCTAGGTCTAGCGAAGGTGACTTATAGTATGTTATTAATTATGTTATGCTTACAATATAATCTTTAACACCTTTTAAAACGAGGCTTCTAAAATATTTAAGTGTAAGTTAAGAAAAATGACCAAGCTTAAACTTTAAAGATAGCTATAAAATGCTTACTTATAAAAATATTTGCATGACGTTTATGATCTATACATATAAAAACATTTGTCCTGAATGACTGACGGATCAGCACTCCATTGTATCAGACAAAGACGGCAACATTGAATAGTTTATAATATCCGTTGTGTTAATGTGTTTATTTAGTAATGGTACTCCAGTCCTAAGATGAAAGAATACTAAATAATAGATCTTCAAAGAACTTGTGTAAATTTAAATCCATATATGTATATTATTGGGGATACCAGGGTAGTAGTTACATAAAAGTATGCTAATAGGCAAAGAGAGACTAGAGAACAAACGTTATCGAACCGCGACTAGTACGAGGAAGTGTAGGCGGCTGCATTGTTCAGAGATAACTTCCTGACTTGAAATCTGCTCAGATTTTAGGTTAAGCCCCAAGTCACAACAGCAAATACGATTAACAAAGCGATGTCACTTAAGATAATGAGGCAGAATCAATTTGGCAATCTCTGAAGTTGCGCAAACGTGATGAGATCAGTACTGTTGGTAACGTCGATATAAATTCATTTAAGCGTGCAGTTTCTGCAGGATAAGTTCTGCGAACGCAGCTCTTTCCGTCGGCTTGCTTTAATTTTTCCAGTTCTTAAAAATTATATTAAACTTTTAATAAATACTCAGGTCAGATCCAGACAACCATAAATACCCGTCTGCTAGAAAACGATAGTCTATAAACAAAAACACCGAAAAATATTTTATTCAAATTAACTTGAAAAAATGCAATGCTAATTAGACATACTATGTTCTATCTGAATGGCAATAAACTACGTTTATACATAAATTATGTAAAACTTCCAACAGCTAAATGTATTTATGATTTTCTCGCTTCACTTTGAACCCGCAATATCTGGACAGGCATCACGTTCGTGTACATTAATTTTGTTTTAGTTAATTCAGCGTTAGTATCTGGTGTCAGCGATGCACACATTATTCAGGAAACGTGGGTCGATCGGGAAGTGAACCCACACCCACTGGCTTTCATCGCGCCGTGATTCATATGCGCAAGCGGACCCATTAGTTAAGTAACTGAATTACCTCAGGAGATTCTTTCGTAGATTTATCGTCTTTTGTTTTACGAATTGCTAGCAATTTATCATTGTTGCATGCCGTTATGTCTATCGCTATGTCTGAACATAATATGTGACTAGATATTTGTCAATATGTGGTAATAACTGTGTTACATTGTATGTACGTTATTTTCATTGTTAACCATCGTTGATGGCTTTAAATTTTTTGTTATTGACCAATTTCTGTCTTTAATAAATTCTACCTCTTTCTCATTATTAACTAATAAATCATGACATTAGCATTTGTCTGTTTGTTCTAGATTTCAATTTTATCCTTAAGTTCATCGATATCTGTTACATGATCTATTGCGAAGTATGTCTCCTTCATTGAAATAAATTACAATTCACATTTATTACCTTGACGAGAATAGTAATTTTGTTACTACGTAAAAACAGTGTATAATTTCCATAATTCCACATTTGTTGAAATATTCATTTAGATAAACAGACATAATGATAAAACTAACGAAGACAATTTCTAAGATCTAAATATAGAACCTATTACCTATAATGAAGGTAATTTAATGCCACATATTATTATTCTAGTAGGTCTTAAAGAGAATTTAGAGCGTGTAACAAGAGACAAGACATTTTTTTCATTGCTACTGCGTAGAAAATGATAGGGTTTTTGCAAGTGTCCCGCATTAAACAGCTGATAAACATCTTACATTATGACCAGCACGCGTTTAGGGCCGATGCTATAAACTTATGCGAGTTTAATATCGAATATTACGGTATAGCTATAAAAGTAATGTAGATGAGTTTATGCGTTATAGAAACGTAATCTGTTTAGAATAAGGACTTATAAGGCGATGGTACGTGGGAGGGTCAAAATACGTCTAAGCTATAAAAATGTTCCTCAAATTTCGAAGTTTTCTCTTTTTATTGCTTTTGTTTTTTTACACTCACCTTTAATAAACGTATTTACAGATTGCCGGTAATTTAATTTAAATACCTGTCAAGTTAACTGGCGAACGTATTAGGTAGAACCATAATTATTGATAAATGGTATAGCAGATAGTGAATAATATTGATTAATAACAAAGTTGATGATGAAATATTGGCTGCAAATTAATTTATGTGAAACTATCCATACAAGTCCATTTCTGTAATGTTACGGCGTTATTTTATCGCCAGCCGTTGCCCTCCTACGGCCAACGTCGAAGACCAGTAGCGTACTTTCTCCATTTGCTACTCGAACACGAATTTCGACTAATAATAATTTGAAATATTGTCCCAGCTGGAGTAACGTATAAATCGAATTCCATTATGCCGTGTTCCTCGTTAGACGTTACACAACTGAACTAATTTCCTTCTAATAAATTATCGAGATAAGTTTCAAGAATATTTTTTGCTGTTGGGTCTAGCCAATCCACTTTTATAGCTTCGATTCCGGATCAGGTTTTATTCAATATTTTTCCTCAACGCTCACTATACATACATAAAACCATAAAAGACTGGTGGGCTACCCTTTATGGTTCTGAATTGAACAAGTAGCATCTTTTTTGCGGCCTTTAATAAATAAAACGACAGCGGCATTTGCATCGCCCATTGTCTCATGCAATTCGCAATTTCGTCTGAATGCATTCCCAAAATTTGTTTTTCTTTTTTTTGCATTCCATGCTCTCCATTTTTGTTTTTCCTTGTTATTATTGTGTTATCGGTGATGCAATTTGAATGGGAAGGAAATGGTAAAAAATTTCAATAGTTTTGTAGGAGTTGACTATTTTGATCCCATTTTACGTATGTTGTTGTTTTAAATGGTCATTTGTAAGCATCTGGAACTGAAGAAATGTAACATCGTTGAAAAACATAATGTAATTCTAAATATTATGTCAGTTGTGGTTGCTACTAAATACTAATAACACAAAATTGACATGATACTTTGTAAACCTATAAACCTACATTGTACTAGACGACCTCTGTGGCTCAGTGGTTGAGCATGTTGGTGCTTAAGCGGGGGGTGGCGGCTTCGTATCCCGCCGAAGGAACAAAAAGTTTTTCTGTGCTCCTGGGTCATGGGTGTGTATTAAATATGTGTATAATATAATAAAAATCTTAAATATATGTATAGTTCAAAATAATTAAATATATTTCCGTTGTCTGGTATCCGTAACACAAGTTCTTTGCGAACTTACCACGGGACCAGACTGACGTGGTGTGAAGCGTCCGTAGATATTATCATATAATATTATTACTGTTAGCGTAACCATAAAACTTGCTTAAAGTTTTAAAATCTGAATTTTAAAATCAAATATTTCTTTAAACGAATAAAAATGAATTTATACATGCTGAATATTCTGAAGGAGCCTATAAGGGACAAAATATTGTCATTGCACCTCGTCCGTCTTTTTAAACGGTTTTCGCTTCCGAATGTGGTGATAATATTATGTCGAGTAGGTGCGAATATTATGCTTTTTTAACCGTCGAAGAAAGAGTTTAAGAATAAATATGTATTTTTGATAATAAAATATTATTACTATATTGCTTGTGGAATGCTTAAACAATGTGCGTGAAGGTTGCCTACATTTCTTCTTATTTAATGAAAGATTTTTGCCTCACACCATTACGTAGCCGCTGGACGTGATAGTCGATAAAGTATTGCATCTGTAAACACCTTTTTGATCTTTTTTGCTCTTATCTCATTTCTTTCTTAGTCCTTTTAAAGTTAATTTATAGTTTCTAATGCGATACCCACTCAGCTCCAGATATTTTCAATTTGATTGTCAATAATAAAAACTTGAGAGGTGTCAAGGAACACCCGGATGGAATGAAGCAAAGTAACGAAGCTCTATGAGAGAGAGAGAGTACACTATAGCAAAAAGTGTCGTTACAACTTTGGCCTTAATTTTTTCCGTCTAGTACCCCTTTCGCAACGCGCGATAAGGAACTTCGTTCAAATAATCTATATATATGATTGCTTCTGTTTGCCTGACAATGGCCATTACCGTCCCCGACCTTTGCCGGTGACCCTGACCCGCTATTACCGCGACCTTTGCCGCGCCTTCGGAAATGCGTGTACCCTGTTGTTAGAGTGTTGACATTATACATAATATAATCTCTGGCAAATTGCTGTTTGCAAATTTTGTAGTTTAATGGTGCGATGAATTTCCTAGTGGCATCAAAGGAAGCCATAGGCGAATTCCAGTATCAGATTATCAAATGTGTTAGATTGTATGGACAAATTGTGGGACCGTTGAAGGGGACGTCAAAATTTAAAAATGTGGATCGATTGGATCGTTTGGATAGTTCTATGAAACCTTATTTTCTGTACGTAAGCTTAAATAATATATATTTTCTACTCTCTATTATGAGTTCCACATGCTTAAGGCATATGTTAAAAATGATCAGGCTCACGAAGATGATAATGGGTAAAAATAAAATAAAAATGTGAATCCCGTTCTAACCCGCACCATTACATGACTAAAATGCTGGTCTCGCTGCGCTGTGGAAGATTAACAACCCAGACCAAAACCCAGACCAAGACGTAATGAATTTTTTTGCGTAGGATAGATATAAATCAAGATGTCATTGCATGATATAAAATTTGACTGAAGCGCTCTAATTTGGAATCCGTAATATTTTATTATTCTAACGATCGTCCGTCGATGTCAATCTCCGGCATACAATCTGGCATCGATCCGGTAATGGGTTCTGCAATAAACCTTGGCCGAGACCTTTGCACGTCATCCTTCGGTCGACCTTACTCCAGCCTTGAACGCGTGAGAAATGTGCCCATCGTTCAACTGTTATATGGCTTTCATTTAATGTGTTGCGGAAAATGCTTTATATTCACATACAACTTATATTTCAATAATATTTTGTTGGTTCTCGTGAGTCTCATCTATTATCTATAATACTTCTGTACTAATATAATAAAGAGGAAAAGTTTGTTTGTTTGTTTGAATTGAATAGACTCCGAAACTACTCGACCGATTTTAATGAAATTTGGCACAGATGTAGAGTAGACAACGGGGAAGGACAAAGGCTACTTTTTATCGCGGAAAAATGTATCGTTATTGTGAAATTAACTTTTGCGCGCACGAAGTCGTGGGCAACATCTAGTTTTTAATAAATAGAATCGTTTAGAAAATCTACAATTTTCCATTTCTAAACCCTTATGTTAGTACCTCCGTAGCCTAGTGGGTAGACTGTTTGGTTCGCACTCGAGAGATTACAGGTTCGAATCCTAGGTTCAGGCGTGTACCAATGAGACTTTTTCAGATCTCAAGTACATTATACGGACGCTCTAACGGTGAAGGAAAACATCGTGAGGAAACCCGCACATAGTTGGCCCCAGACGTATTGACCAGTTCATTCCCCTGGACTAGGCTGACTATGTTTCGAGAATGACGTATGTGCTTGGGCAACCATACGACATTTAAAGACCAACTGTCCCAGGCACTACAGTATTTCAAGAGTGGTTACTTCGCTCGGAGAATATTGTATACATCATCCATTAACGGATGCAAAGGCCTAAGTTTCAAGTTTTAAATGTTAGTACCGAAATAGATCTATTTTAACTAGGTACACCTAGCGCACTACTTGATAAGTTTTGGCCTGAAATAGCTGTCTTTATTGATTGGAAAACTAACACCCATGATATCGAAACTCTATCTCAAGTAAGACAAAAAGGCGAGGTTAAGGTTTTTAAGCGAGAATTGTAGAAGAGCTTTTCTAAGCCCTTGTGTTACTATCGAAAATGATCAATTTTAACTAGGTAAACCCATCGCACTACTTGTTGTATTTGAAACTGAAAAAGCTATATTTATTAATTGGCTAACTCACACCCATGATATTGTAAATTTAGCTCAAATAAGACAAAAAGGCAAGATTAAGTATCTACCCTTATATAGTGTGCAAATTACATTGAAATCTTTCTTGTTACAGGTACGTTCAGTTTTGTAAAGCTTTCGCAAGCTGTCTCGTTTATTATCGGTAAGTACCTACCTAAAGCATACCATCATCAGTGTAAGTTCTTTGTTAAAAAAGTACATTATTGAATTTTATGATTACCAGAATTCAGATTCTGAATCCCAAGAGATGATATTAATATGACAGCTATCGTCTACTGATAGGCGCTCATAGATATGCCATCTATGCTTTAAAATAACTGACACAGCATAATCCATCGATCGCCCTCAAATAGATAACGATCACCATATCTCCATGGGACATCGGAGATATGGTCCCCCTGTTCAGCAGTTTTGTCCCTCGTTGTGCAATGACCGGTTCCCTATTTTTTCGCATAAAATCATATGTCATAATTTTACTTGGCATAATTTCATTTGACCTAATAGTAGTTTCGCATAATATTCATTTGTCATAACTTTCTTAGCATAATTTTTTTTCGCATAATTACTAAAAGCATAATAATTGTTAGGCATACTTATTTTAAGGCATATATTTTTTACGCATAATATTCATTAAGAATAATATTTTTATGCATAATATTAAAAAGCATAAATATATTTACGCATAATGATATTTAAGCATACATATTTGTAGCATTTTTTTTTCACGAACTAATGAATGATAAATTCTACTGGGTGTGCGAGTTAAGAAGAAATAACAATTATAATTGTAATTTTCGACTGATTACGAAATTAAACTCGGACAAAAAACACGAACTGCTATCTAAGAACATGCCGAGCTAATTATTTTAAACATGTTAGCGGCTTACGGGTGGCCCAAGGGCCACCCCGCCGCAACTTAACCTACTGTTACACATGTTACACTAGGTATATGAGTGTAATACCTGCTTATAATGTTTTATAAATATGCGTTTAGTTACCTTAACCGTGTTTTCATTATGTCGTTCCATTTTATGCATATTTGTGCCTTGTGACAGAATGCCTTGAATTCATTATGACAAAAAATATGCCTAACGAGATTATGCCGAAAAACAATTATGCCAAAGTATTATTATGACAAGAAAAATTATGCCTTACGAGTTATGCCTCATTAAATTAGGACAAACAATATTAGTCTAAATGATATTTATGCCTAATGATGTAGTATGCCAAGAAACCATTATGCCAAAGTATTATTATGCGTAGTAAAATTATGCCAAGTGAGGTATGCCAAATGAAATTATGACAAATAAAATTATGCGAAAGAAGAGGATCCCGCAATGACCTCGCGAATTTTCTAACAGTCGGTTTTTATAACCTATCTACCAGTAAATATTTGTTAAAGTCTGTGACAGTGAGGTCGCTGACGGTAATACCAAAGGTGACATTTTTAACAAATAGTTATTGGTAGATAGGTTATTGAAACTGGCCGTAAGTGTACCAGTGCGTGCTTTATCTACTTTCATCGTATTATGCAATTTTATTATATGTATAGATGATTCAAGCGCCAGTTATTAATTAAATTAATAAAAAGAAGCTATTTAAGACCGTTATAATAAATGAGCTTTTTTACTCGTAGTAGGTTTCACGAATTTCTGATAAATTCAATATTATTGAGATGGTTGCTGGAATAGACATAACATGTGGATTGTGGCGTGCATGAGAAATAGAGTTTGTTTGCACAGACCACGATTAACATTATAATGGGCCGTAAAATCGTAAGATAGCGTGAACGCTTTACATTAACAATATTTATAGAGTGGCCATAACGGCGAAGGTGTATTAAGGGTCATTTCTTACTAGCTTACAGCCGATTTCAATAATCAATGACTATTTTTAAAACGTCACCTTTGGTATAATTTGCCGGTTTTTTGCGTTTCAATAAACTAACTTAGATATCTATGACAGCGAGATCGCTGTCAGCGATATCAAATGTGAAAATTTTAACAAACAGTTATTGGTAGATAGAGTTGAAGAGCAGGTAAGTGTCAATCTGAAAACGTATTAAGTATAGCAAATTCACTCTTAATATGTCCAATACGTCATGTAGGTATATGTCACCGTAGAATTGTAAAAACCGTTAGATTGTAATATAACTAGTTAAATTGTAAAATGTTGATGGACTTCGTACGCGAATATTCTGCCTATAATTTAACAGATTATTTTTCGTTACATTATAAATATATAGTAATGAATCTTTTGACATATTTTTACAATCTTGTTAGTTATTTTACAATATAACGGTTTTTACAATTTTACGGTGACATATATATTACTTCTCAAATTAAGAAGAAGCGTTGGCCACGAATGCGTGCGAATTTGCGAGTCTTCTTTGCATCTCAGTTTTAGTTGGATGCGCTAAGATCTCAGTAGAAATAAGTATACGCATTTCGTTGTGGACGTAAGAGTGAAATGCTATTTTGAAGATAGCCGCTACCCTGTGTCGAAGCACAGGGTAGCGGCTATCTTCTATAATAGGGAGGCTTAACAGCCTCCGTGGTCTAGTGGTTAGAGCATTGGCTCTCGACTCGGAGGTCGTGGGTTCGATTCCCGCATTGGAACAACAAAAAATGTTGTTTCCAAGTTTGGTTAGGACAATGCAGGCTGATCACCTGATTGTCTGACAAGAAAGATGATCCATGTGTCGGATGGGCATGTAAAAAGTCGGACCTGCGCCTGATCTCTCGTCAGTCGTGTCGACTATCCGTCCCACTGGATTATGAGAGTAAAGGAAGTGAGAGTGCTCGTGTGTACTGCGCACACACTTGGGCACGATAAAATTACTCCTGCGTAACTGGCCTGGCTTCAGTGAAACCGGCCACCGTCACCGAAATCGGTGTGGAGAGTTATATACCTTGTGCTTCGACACTGCGCTAGTATGAAATGACCCTAGATCGCTGTAACCGTCTAGAATTCTAGATGGTCCCAGTAATGATTTCCTCGTGTTTAATGGGATGGGTCGGGAGGTGAGCGGTGAGCGCCCACGCGCTTCCCACAGGGTATTGTCGGGTCAGAGCCGAAACAATGCTTTCACTGATGTTTCAGCTAATTAATGATGTCGAAAACGATTATATAAAATGGCGGACTCATCTTTGTTGGGTAATTGATCTTGTACTTGCTTAATGAAGTGAAGTTTCAAATTGGAGACAATAAGAATGTCGAGCTGTGGTGGGTATATGTGTGAAGAGTTGAGGTGGGTATGTCTATAATTAATGAGTTCGTAGACTTTTATTTTAGGTTAGGTTAGGTAGTGATGTAGCATCGCTCTGCATCCTCTATCGGTTATATTACGGGGAGTGCTCCGAGGAATTGTTCGGACTTATACCTGCTGCAACTTTTCGCCACCGTTCCATGCGACAAAATATTTATTATCCTCATCACCTTGATGAGTGGCAGTCCTCCACCGTGCGCTTTACCCGAAGCTTTCTGCCGCGCACTGTAAAACTCTGGAATGAACTGTCGCCAGCAGTATTCCCGGACCACTATGACCTGCAAACCTTCAAAAAGGGAGCGTATTCCCTCCTAAAAGGCCGGCAACGCACTTGCAACTTCTCTGATGTTGCGGGTGTCCATGGGCGACGGTAATCGCTTTCCATCAGGTGATCCGTTTGCTCGTTTGCCCCCTAGATTTATAAAAAAAAAGGTTAAGTTAGGTTAGCTACAATATGGTTAGTGAACTAATTTTGACATGGATTGGAGAATATTCTGGCTCCTGTTTTAAATACACAGTAGTGAGCATCACCAGTGATTATTATTGTTCCCAAAGAAAAAGTAACCCCACCTAGCAAGTTGCGGCAACTTTGTAGGTGCTTGTACTTTATTTTATTACTGAGACCCTAATGCAATAAAGTAGTAAAAGTGAAAACGCGTGTACTGCAGCACACATTAAATAGATAATGCGAAACGCTTGATGCATTAGTGATGCGATCGCTATCTGAGCGTTATCGATACATTTGCACAGTTGCACTAATTAATGCACAGTGCTGCGCCCACGCATAGAAAGTGCGCTCTGTTCTCGTTTACCTCTTCTGTATTCGCAAACATAATTTGTACTCAGCTTGTAATTAAGAATGTCTTTAATCTTTATGTTTTGTAGTGACAGCGTACTGAGCGTGAATGTCGATCAATGTAACAGTTAAGTGTGTTCTTAGAAACTTTAATACTGTAAGACAGATGAAGTCTAAACTAACAATTTAGACCTAAGTTTTATGTCCGTGACCAAAGTTAGATTTAGTTTTTTGATTAGGTCAATAAAAAAGTCACATTATAATTGTAACTTATAATAATATGTCGAAGCGAAAAAGAAATACGTATCCAAACATTTCTAGGATTGCTAATGAATTAAGCGATGATTCATAACATTTCTTGCGTAACAAACGTCGATTGCTCTTAATTTATTACCTAAAAGTATTATTAAATCAGTCGCAGAGCACTTTCTACGCTAAACTTGATTAAGCCATTATGTTCGCCTTAAAACAGCGTATTGTACTCAGGCCGATTATAGAACTGCCTGTATTAGCTTATCTTAGTGCATCGCCATTATCGGATCGATATCGATTTTATCGATGCAGATTTTATCGATAAAAGTGAAAACGATATCGGTGTTGCATTGTGAGGCTGTAACGGTTTATTATCGTCGCCCTTTTACGGTCATCGCTATTGATTGTATCTTTCGGAGACTTTAGTGCTACTGTTGTTAGCCAAAGCGGTTTTAACGGCAACTTTGTACGAAATGCGATTTCTAAATTTAAATTTACTTGTTTTTAATGTCATTAGCGGCGCAATGTACTCTATTTCATCTTATACTATCTCAAAATAATAAATGTTTTTTTTTTACTTTCTAGATACAAATTTTATTTTCTCGTTTAAATAGGATTTAAGAATTTGTTTTCTTAAAAAATAATAAAGTTAGTCTCCATAGTTCATAAAAATTAAATCGTTCAATTCCAACTTGTTTATTCTAAATATACAGCATAAACTGTCGAGTTAGTTCTTATATCATTCAAGTATATAAAAATGTCAGACTAAGATTAAAACGGTTTACTTGACATCATAAATATAATATCTATAATTTGTCATAAATATTGAAATTGCTAACCTATATTCAGAATTACAGCACAATTTGTTAAAAAATAAACTTCCACAACCAGTTCACAACTCGAATCTCGGCTTAGCTTCGTGACTAGATGGTACATTAACATATTAACGCGGGACAAATGGGGGCAGCTGGCGTTTCGCCTATCGACAGAGCGGCCATTATCGACAAATCGCATCGACTCTTGCCCTCCCTCGGTCGGCGTTTGATTTTACAGCTCATTTTATAGTCGCTTCAACGTAATGTCTCTGTTGGTAATTGTTTTAAGTGCTCGGTGCACCGCGACCGTCCCGGCTGCCGTGTTAACGTGCAGTACAATGTAATCACCTCTATGTGGATGTCAATAATTGTCGGAGTCACTGTAATTTCTCTATTCGTGAATTGATTTACAGTGATTCGTTCCTTTTGGCTAAGGATTTATTTACACTGGTCTATTTGCCATTTTATCACAAACATAAGTCTTGCTATGATTATTTTTTATTATTTTACATAGGAATTTATTTTATTTTAATTAAACTCTTAATATTATCCTATGCGCACTCGCACAGTTTTATAATCATGTATTTGTTATTTACACTGGTCTATTTGCCTTTAGTCTTTAGGTGTAAATATTATTATTGACAAATTGACCACGAAAAGAACAAATACATGATTATAAAATTTTGCGAGTGCGCATAGAATAATATTAAGAGTTTATTTAAAATAAAATAAATTCCTATGTATAAAATAATAAAAACTAATCGGAGCAAGACTTATGAGACTATGTTTGTGATAAAATGTCAGCTGATGTGAATGTACACGATACACGCTTATTACACTCGTTCGAGCGTTTTCCTAGTCTTATAATATGGCATCTAATGTGGCGTATCGGTTATTCAGAACTATCGGGGTGCTTAATATTATTCCTATGAAAGATAGTCATTTTTATTTATGTCCTACAAAAACTAACCGTGTGTGCTTTTTTCTCCTAAAAATAAATAGGTATCTATGGTTGGTAGTGATCTTGTACCTGGTAGGTTATTTTATTTAAATAACTATTTGTCGTCTTTGTTTGTGCCTAAGTCCTAACCCATCCATCCGCCACCCCTTAAAACTTTATTCCGACCAATATTCAAAATGTTATTTTCCAATTCAATTTTACGTTTTGATATTTAGTTTTACCTAAAACAATTTATTTTTATACATTTATTATAGTGTCGCGGTCGTCATGTCTGTCCATCCGATCAACTGTCTTGGTTTCGTTAAATCTGAAAGCTAAACGGCTGGCCCGAAAAATCTGAAAAAGTTCACGATGATATAGCCTATGTGATGTACTTTAAAGTAAAAGTATAACGGCTTATACAACTTACGGCCCGTTTATATAACCTTATCTACCAATAACTATTTGATAAAAACGTCAAATTTGTATCGCAAAAAACCGCCAAATGATGGAATGACGACGTGTTTAACAAATAGTTATTGGTTCGTAAGCTAGTTCGTTTACTAGTTATAGAGGCCTAACTTACTCGTTAAATGCATTTACTTGGAATACTTCGTACAAAATAAGGAAATAATAAGTAAACATGTAAAATATTGGTTTAATGGTAGGTACGAAACCCTTCGTGCGCGAAGTCCGACCCGCACTTGACCGATTTCATTATTTTAAGTTGATAAGTTAAATACTTATCAATGAAACTTTATAGTCCTTTAGTTTACTTTTAAATGACAACCCTATTATAAAAAAGGTTGTGCCAGTCCTGTCCGATCATACAAAACGGATTAGAAAGTTGTAGGTATCAAAATATGCCGAAAGTGACACAGTGTAATGTGCCGTTTTTATTGGATGCACGTCCGAATACTGAGCTCGTTAGCTCTGTAGGGACTACACTGTGTAACACTGGTACTATATTGTCCGGAATCTGGAAGACCAGAGAAAATTCAGAGCATTGAAAATAGAACTCTGTGGAGTTGAAAATCGAACACTTGATTGTCGAGTTGTCAGATTTGACATAAACATTTGACTAGACACTCATGTGTTCTATTTTTAAGCTTTAATTATATGCAGAAATATTTTTTCAATTTTTTATTTGGTCTGAGCACTTGTAAGTATAAAAAAAAAATGTAGGAATTTTTGATTACGATTTGCGAATACGCTTACCTACACTAAGGCCGATGTATCTTGGCGAGTCTGAACTTCGCGCAGAAGGCTGCGCAATAACTGTTTTTTAGTGTTTTCGTATTTATTTCATTTGTACAAATTGGTCACTGTATTAGGGAAATTTTATTCGTACATAGGTAAATAAAAAAAATACAATAATAGTTTTCTTCACGAGTCGTAGGTACGTGCGCTAAAGTTCGCAGAGCCTATGTTCAGACTCGCCAAGATACATCGGCCATAGTGTACAAGTTACAAGAGTTGCGAAACTCCATAAAAATGGTTGGGTTTTTACGTTTATCGTAAAGTAATAAATCAATATTAGTACGTAATTCAATCATATTTTAATAGCAGGAAATGTGATTAATGAGTAAATAATACACCGTGTCGTGAATTGATAGTAGAAAGCTTAATGTCGATCGGTATTAACTGCTTCATACGAAATTTTTATTTCACCGACAAATCGAATTGTCGAATCACCAAGCTAGGTACCTAAATTTTAACCGACTTCCAAGAAGGGGGAGTTCTCTATTCGTCTGTATGTTTTTGTTTATTAACTTTATAAAATAAAGCTAGCATTACTAACAATTTAGGACACCTAAGATTTCCTCGACTAAGAAAATGAAAAAAAAAAAACAGTTTAATTAATCTTTACGTAGTATAAAATGAAGTCGCTTCCCTTCCTGATTGCTTAGATCTTCTAAACTATGGAACGGATTTTAATGCAGTTTTTAGCAAAAGATAGAGTAATTCAAGAGGAAGGTTTATATTATGTACAAGTTTATAATTGCACCCGTACGAGGAGCTTTATGGGTGGCTAGTTACATTATGAAAGCGATATAAAGGTAATTTAACTGTTTTATAGTCTTGCTGCCGCTAAACGCTGTAGAACGTTTCCCGCTTAAGGGGCAAATAGCCCCTAAATCGCTCAGTTTGAGTCCTAACTACTCCGAAAAATGGGAATAAAAAAATTCAAAAAAATATACATTTCACACTTCAATCCTTCATCTTTAATATCATCGTTAATTTTTTTAATACGACGAAGATTAATATTAAATAAATTAAAATTAAGTAGCCCTGTTTTCAGATTTCTTTTTCTATCTACTTACTACCTACTACGGCTATAAAGATGGTTCTTTTACGAAAATGTGAAGAATATATTTATCTAACATTTCATCGTTGGGTTTTTCGAAATACCGTTTTGTTTTCAAAATATACGTAAATAACTATTATTTTGTGAAAATATTTGTAAGCGGTGCGTGCGCGGGCGCGCGGGACAGTGAGCCGCTGACTTTCGTACGAGGAGGTTGTGTCACTCTCCGCGGTGCCGCTATTTCGCAATCGTTTATTTTACTCTTGAAATAATAGGGAACAACATGCCGTAAAAAATAAATTATGAAAACCTTAGCGAGCACTCTGCCTGCGATAGAATGAAAATGTTCGATCTTTGAATGTACTTTTTTGTTCCTTCAACTTCTTACTTGAAATTTTAATAATATATTAATATAATATTATATAGTGTATATTATAGTATAATATTTTATTGTATATGTACTTGTAAATTTCACAGAAAGTGTATAGTTCTATTTCTATGACGACCTCTGTGGCTCAGTTGGTTGAGCGTGTCGTTGCTCAAGCCGGGGGTCGCGGGTTCAAATCCCGCCGACGGAACAAAAAGTTTTCTGTGTTCCTGGGTCATGGATGTGTATTAAATATGTGTATAATATAATAAAAATCTTAATTATGTGTACCAATAGTATAAAAGTATTAAATATACTTCCGTTATCTGGTACCCGTAACACAAGTTCTTCGAGAACTTACCACGGGATCAGATTGACGTGGTGTGACGCGTCCATAGATATATTATATTATTTCTTTTTTAATTGTCTATTTAGTATATCAACGCTTTGAGCTATATAGTATATGAGGTAAAAATGCCTAAGCGACATTTATTTATTTATTTATTTATTTAACACACATACAACTACTATTACAGACAAAATCCAATTCGATAGCGTAGGAAAGCAAATTCATATTTTATAATATAATACATATTATGATATTTCCAGTTTAAATAATAATAATTGATAAAAAATAATAATTAAAGAAATAATAATTAAAAAAGACACATAATTATGACGCATAAATTTAGTAAACTTTATAGAAGAGTGATTTAAAGTTAAAATTTTTAGAAAAAAAAAATCATTAAAAATCACAAAATAGTCGGATTTAGATGGTTTTAACATACATCTATATATCAATAAAATACAACGTGTATCTTATTTTTATAGCAATTTTTGATATTAAAACGAATCATATAGCTTTCGAATTACAGGCAGTTTATGTCGCTTAGGTAAAAAAGTCCTAATTCGAAAAATAGGTAAAATTATCTAAGCTATCAACGAAAGTTATGTAATAGCAAGTAAAATTGCCTAAATTTTATTTTAAAGGTTTTCAGCAACTTGTAAAAATAGATAAGCTATAGATACATTTTCTGTAGTAACAGGTAGAAATAACTAATTCCAAACAAAAAAAAATATAGGAGTATTCATCTAAATGGCCCTAGAGTTTATAAAATAAAACAAGATAAGTTACATAAATGTTGCTTCCATTAAGAATTTTCTACGGCTAAAGTTATCTTAGTAAATTTATTATTCAATGACATTGTAAATTTTTGCTCCTAACTGACAATATATTCCTTCTTCTTGTTTATAAAAATTAATTGCAGTTACTAAAACGAGCTAATTTTGATCTTGGCCTAGGATTGCAGCCCATTGCTTTATACTTAAGCTGCGGCCCCATTTCTTGAGTTCTCTCTTGGTAGTGCTGGGAGATATTCCAAATACCGATTCTGGGCATGACACCGTGACACAATTGGCCCAAAGCCTACCCAGCTCATCCGCGGTTTTGTTGCCGGAGATGTTGCCGTTGCCTAGAACCCATACCAGACTGATGCTGTTGTCTCGTCCTAGCATGTTTAGCGTTTGAACACAAGCCATAACTATTTAGATGAAAGAAGAAGGGGCAAAAAGTCCCCATCCTTGTAGCACTATAAGACATAATATATCAAATGAAAGGGCTTAAAAAAAGTGTCATTTTATTGTATGATGAAAATCCTCTAAACCATGGGAGAAAAAAGTTAATGAGGGTTAAAGGTTAAAAAAGTTAAAAAAATCATTCTGTATTATTGCACCGTTTCATAGTGTTGCTACTATGGAACAATTTTTGGAAAGTAATGGTATACACTAAACTTTAGAAAAGTGTTATATTTTGATAAACTGCCTCATACTTTGATGAAATGTATGGAATGATAATAAAATACTAAAAATAAGCTTTCCTCAATTTTTTCGCACATAATTACTTCTGGAAATTGTTTCTTACTTGCAACGCTATCGAATGGCGCAATAATACAAAATGTATTTTTTTTCTAATTTGCGGGTTTGAATCCTGGCCTGGAAAAGTGGTTTATGTAAAATCAAATAATTCAGATAAAACATTAAAATACATATAATTAAATAGCAAAAATAATTTTCAAACGATTAGGTACAGAAAAAAAAGATATAGTACATGGTAAATTATACTTCTGGGCGTTGTAAAGGAAGTCAAAAAAAATTAGCAATAGCAATTTAGCCCTACGGAATATCGAGTCCGACTTGATGAAAACTTAAACTCTTGAAACATGAAAATTTTTAATAACTTAATTTTCCTAGACAGGATTCGAACCCATAAATTATGAAAAAAATACATCCTTTCAATAGTATCGCAAGTAAGAAACAATTTCCATAATGTAATTATGTGCGACAAAATTGAGGAAAGAGCTTATTTTTATCATTTTATTATCATTCCATACATTTATCAAAATTTATCAAAATATTATAAACAGAGGCAATTTATCAAAATATAACACTTTTCTGAAGCTTGCTGTATACCATTACTTCCCAAAAATTGTTCCTTATTAGCAACACTATGAAATGGTGTAATAATACAGAATGATTTTTTAACTTTTTTTCACCTTTGGGTTAAAACTTTTTTCTCCCATGGTTTAGAGATTTTTCGTCATACAAAAAAATTACACGCTTTTTAAGTCCTTTCATTTGATATATGTCTTGTAGTGCTACAGTAGTGGGGACGGGATCCATACAAAAATGCCCCTTCTTCTTTCTGCTGCTGTCAGTGCCTTCAGCGCAGTGTGATTGTTTTGATAGACTGCGCTGAAAGCATTGACAGTAGCAGAAATATCATCTAAATTATCCTAATCTTCTCTATAAGATTAGGATGTTTTATGGACAAGGACAATCTGTAGGCTCTGTATCAGATATCTTCATATAAACTGGTTCAATTTAAGTCTCTATAACTCCTGAACTTATGAAGTTTTTCGGACCGTTATAGTTTTCGTTCAAAGTTTATTACATGGATTACCATCATGAATTTTCCACATTTTTAAAGCCAGCCGTTTGGCTTTTAGAGGGGGGACGCCGTATTTTAACAAGAAATGCGCTTAAAAGTGGAATATCGCGCAAACGGAATGTACGTATATCAAAATATAATCTCAGAAACCTCTTAATGTTCTTAAAATATCTATGTACCTAATTATATCTCCCCCTTTCATGTAGGTGTGCCCAAAAATTATCTTCATTTATTTTAGCATTGTGTTGACGTGATAAATAAACTTACCCATTCAAAGTTTTATATTTCAAGCACCACCGTTTGGATGGACAGACGGACGGGCGGACGGTCGGTCGAACGGAAGGACATGACAAAACTATAAGGATTCCGAGACATGAACTACGGAACCTTAAAAAAGGAATAATAATGAAACCACGCCGATTTCAGTGACTGTTGCCAGTTTAAATGAAAATAGACCAGCTTTAGGAGCTATTTTATTATGTCCAAGTATGTGCGCAAAGTTTACTCCCATAACCTAGTATATTGATATTTACTACTACCGACAGGACTAACTAGCGAAACATTAGGCGCATAAATATAGAAATATATTTAGCAATGTTTGCGTTCATTTATGTTCCCACACACTATTTATTGATACTCATGCGACATTTTTGATTTCGTATTGTATCTTAGCGACGTAAGATAATATTTTGGGTACAGGAAAAAATTAAATTTTTTTTCGTCATTCTTGAACATTTCAAAGAAAAAAAAGGTATCCCCTTTTTTCGCATAATTTTAATTGTCATAATTTCATTTGGCATACCTCTCTTGGCATAATCTTGTTACGCATACTATAACTTTGGCATACTTAATGGTTTCTTGGCATACTACATCATTAGGCATAAATATAATTTAGACTAATATTTTTTGTCCTAATTTAATGAGGCATAACTCGTAAGGCATAATTTTTCTTGTCATAATAATACTTTGGTATAATTGCTTTTTGGCATAAACTCGTTAGGCATATTTTTTGTTATAATAAATTCAAGTAATTCTGTCACAAGGTACAAATATGCATAAAATTGAAGGACATAATAAAACACGGATAAGGTAATTAAACGCATATTTATATTTATGCTTTTTAATATTAAGCATAAAATATAATTATTCTTAATTAATATAATGCGTAAAAAATGTATGCCTTTTATTAAGTATGCCTAACAATTATTATGCTATTTGTAATTATGCGAAAAAAAATTAAGCTAAGAAAATTATGCCAAATGAATACTATGCGAAACTACTATTAGGTCAAATGAAATTATGCCAAGTAAAATTATGACATATGATTTTATGCGAAAAAATAGGGAACCAAAAAAAATATCTAACCGACATACTTAAAAACAAAAGTTTGAAATAAAAATATCTACATAGCACGAATAGTTATTGTGTCAAATATGTAAAACTATCTTTACGCCAATATTGTTTTATTTCACTGTGGGTAAAATTCTACAAGTTGCACTTTCGTAAAATAATGGTATCAAATTAAATGCACTGTAAGGACAATTCACAAATAATTTGTATGAAGAAAATGTACAAAGTGTCCACGAAAAGAATTTTTTAAACAAGTAAAAATATTTTTGTGCAAACAAAAAAAGTAAAAACATAAAAATAGACTAAGTTGATTTTTAAAATTCTTCAAAATATCCAAGTGATTTTTTTTTATAAATCGCTTTTTGTTGTCGCTTAGTGAACATAACATTCATGATTTTGTATAAATTTCACTATAATATCTAAGCGACAAAAAAATCGTCGTAGGAAGACGACGATTAGACCAATCGACGCAAAAAAAAATACAAACTCATTGATATTTAAACTCATTTTCGGTATTTTTGTCGCTTAGGCATTTTTACCTTTCAAGCGTCGATATGAAACTTCTTTTTTAGGAAAGCGAAAAAACACCTAGCGGATATTTTAGTGATTCTGTCAATAGCACTAAGTATTGCATTTTGGTGGGCGTAGAGGTGGAAAATGAAATCAAATATGGATGGGTTGGAAGCCGCATTGCCTACCAAATAATTTCCAGATTTCGGGAATAACCTTGACCGGCTTCTACAGAAGAAGGAGAAGCGGCTAATACATTCTACGTTTTTTCTTTGCTCCCAGACCAGAAATAAATTAATATTTTCAAGTTGCATTTAAATCAATCCTAAAGTCGTATTAAAGGGCCGTTCCTTAGTTTATAATTTGAGTCGCGGCGCGGCCGCGCGCGGAGATCGCGTGCGCTGCGGGGTGTATGCGGGTGGCGCGGCGGGAAGTGTTAGGCCACGCCCGAATCTGTGACGTCATCTACGTATATTTTCGCCTTAATGAGGCGTGACACCTGTAGCACGCGTCTGTACTACCGATTCAGGTGATCGCCGACCGCAGGCGATTCGAGTTACGATGCTTATCGGACAATATAACACTTTGTCACACGATTGTACCTCGCCTATAATGAGGGAATTAAGAATGTTCACTAATTTTGAATTTTAGCTTAATGTATTCTCTGCCAAAAATAAAAAATACATGTGAAAGAATTATTTTGATATGTCAATTAATTTCCAAGTTATAGAATTTAAAGTGAGCTCGCGACCGCTCGGCCACGCTCCTGCCGCGTGACGTCATATTGTAACACTCACTTAGTCCGTACTCCATTCGAGCTCTTCCGTACCGCTGGCCTTACGTTTCCCTAAAAATCATTACATATGTCCAATCCTAATTCTCGGAAATCCTGTGTTGTGCCAAAATGTACAATAATAACTCCCACACCGATCTCGGTGACGGTGGCCGGTTTCATTGAAACCAGGCCAGTTACGCAGGAGTAATTTTATAGTGCCCAAGTGTGTGCGCAGTACACAAGAGCACTCTCTCTTCCTTTTACTCTCGTAACCCAGTGGGACGGATGACCGACACGACTGGCGAGAGATCAGGCGCAGGACCGACTTTTTACATGCCCATCCGACGCATGGATCATCTTTCTTGTCAGACAATCAGGTGATCAGCCTGCATTGTCCTAACCAAACTTGGAAACAACATTTTTTTTGTTGTTCCCTTGTGGGAATCGAACCCACGACCTCCGAGTCAAGAACCAATGCTCGAACCACTAGACCACGGAGACAAAATGTACAAGTACTACTATCAAGACGCCGGAAAAGTTGTTTTTCCTAGTTCCAACGGACTTAAAAATACGAAAATGGTTACCTAAATGCCATGAAGAGGTTAGATCCTATTAGTAAAAAAAGAATGGTTTATTGTTGTGAAGATCATTTTGACATTTACTTGTTCATAAGAATATAACACAACTTTTTATACACACTTTTCCACTTTATTTAGATTTTTACAATAATCTATACTAATATTATAAAGAGGAAAACTTTGTTTGTATGTTTGTTTGTTTGTTTGTTTGTTTGTAATGAATAGGCTCAAAAAGTACTGGACCGATTTCAAAAATTCTTTCACCATTCGAAAGCTACATTATCCACGAGTAACATAGGCTAAATTTTATTTTGGGAAAAAATAGGGTTCCATAAAATATTTGGGTTTTTCGGACATAAGGTGTAAAAAATCAACCAGAAAAGTTACTTATTTTGCGTACGCTGCCTAAACTATAAAAGATAGAACCATAAAATGTTCTAATTAATTGTAGATCTTATAAATATCTACAAAAAACTCCGCGACACACTATACCTATCTATGTCGAGTGAGGCACCACAACCATTTCTTTATTTAGAAATCTTGAATTTTTTTTGGACTACATTTAAACGCGTTTATTTTACTCATGCTATTAATCCTTATCAAAATAAATTATTTCATCACTAAATACAGTTTATGTAGATAATATTTGGTCTTTGAATGATTGAAATTGGACGTTTAGTTTTGAAGTTATGGCGAAATTAAAATATTACGATTTCTGATGCACGGCCCGTTGCGAAGTGGGCGTCACAAGTGCGCGTGCGGGGGGTTTAGATCTATGGTATTTCATACGATAAAAGTATACCCACCTACTTATTTCATTGAATTTTAGTAGGTACCTATATTAATTTGTTTCTGTTTGTTTTGACTAGGTTTCGCCCGTTTTGTTAGAGGTTTAAAGACATTTTGTAGTATTAGTATTGTACCCGTGCGAAGCTGGGGCGGGTCGCTAGTTAAATATAAACACGACCGGTTTCGATTAACTCATCATCAGGTGTGTTAATCGAAACCGGTCGTGTTTATATTTAATTATTGTAAAAATCTAAATAATGTGGAAAAGTGTGTATAAAAAGTTGTGTTATATTCTTATGAACATGAATTTCCACCAAGAACCAACAGTACATTCAATCAGTTATATCATTTACTTGTATAAATATAGACAAACATAGAATTAGGTCAGATGTGCAAAACCTTTGGTATCAAAAACTTTATTTCGCTGTGTTTATACATAGGTACGTACACTTAGTTTAACTACTTGTACTCATATTTATTCTGTGGTTTAACTGACTTTGAAGAGGACATTATTATTAATAAATAATATTATCTTGGAATCGATAGAGCTATTTTGTATTACCGATTGATTTTTGGGTCCCGTACCCAATGGGTAAAAACCCTATTACTAACTTCAGTCAGTCAGCAACTTTGTTATAAATTTGATTAATATTTTTAACCGACTTCCAAAAAAAGAAGGATAGGTTATACGTTCGGATGTATAATATATTATATTTTTTGTATGTTCAACGATTACTCCGCCGTCTGTAGACCGATTTTCAAAAAAAATTCAGTGATGTATAGGGTATAATCCGAAATTGGTCCTTTTGAAATCAAAGTGGTGACCTGATGATGGGATCCATGAGGAATCGAGGGAACTCCTCGAAATGTATATGGACACATATGGTGATTTTGACTTTTTCTGAAGTAGTAGTATACCCTGGGTCCAAAAGCACTGAACAGAACTCCTTAGTCTTTGAAGATACGCGTTTGGAAATTTCGGCATTGTTTAAAGAACTACAAGCATATACTACTATGTAACTTACAGTAATCATCATCATCATCTTATTTACAATACCTAATGGAAGCTTGACGCGTCTTCAATTATACATTCGATCGTTTATTTTAAACGTTCTTAAGATGTATCCTACTAATATTATAAATGTGAAAGTTTGTGAGGATGTATGGATGGATGTTTGTTAACCCTTCACGCAAAATCTACTGAACGGATTTTGATGAAATTTGGTATGGTAGTAGTTTAGGCTCTGGAATAAAACATAGGTAGTACTTTTTATCCCGAAAAAAACAGTGTTTCCGAGAGACACTATATTATTATTTACGCGGGCGGTGCCGCGGGCAACAACTAGTTAAGAATAAATTAACAAATATCACTAAAAAGGGTATAATTATTATTTTTGAACAAAAAATTAAACCGACTTCCAAAGTAAAAATACACAAAAAAGTATGCAATAAAACTTATTCTCTAAATAATTAATCCTTGTAAATTCGGCTAAAATTTAAACTATTTCTCTACTCAATCTTTTTAATTTTGAAGTCGGTACCAGCAAATATAAAATATTGTTTGGGATATTGTTTACGTGAAGAAAGAATAGTAAACACTGCGCTGGAGCTATACACTGCTGCAGCCGGGCGGGGACGGCACGGAGCGTTAAAAAATGACGTCATCCGCTGTTCAGTGACTTCTAGCGGGGCAACAAATTTACGCGAACTTTGAATGATTGTAAAATTTAAACTACTAGGTATTTTTAAATAAAACAAAAACTAGTGTATTTGTATATATAAAAGCTTTACTGTAACGAATTTTCAAGTGATTTTACATACCTATGAACATACCTCATTAGGTGTTTTTGGACTCTGGGTAACCGCCTTAAAATGGATCCGTGGACGGCACTGAAGGGTTGCCGTCTACTTAAGGATCCAGATATGTAGTTCCCTTATGTCCGGAGAACAAGGCTGGCTTTATTTTGTAAGGTTAAGCGCAGAAAGATGGCAGCATCGCCGTCATCTATAAATAGATGATGCCCGATAAAGAAATATGTAAGCGGGGTTGTGGTAGTCCAAAATAATCCTGCGGTCTTCCCCTAGAGAGGAAAAAATTGTGTTTTGGGCCTTTATTTATGAATCAAATTTGGATTATGAATCAAATTCATATCGGAAAATGAAGCAATCAAACGGTAAATATATAACGTACCTATTCGACAGATTTTTTAATGAATTATTATTATTAGGCTTTCTCCTGTACGTTTAGTTCTTTTTAATATATTCTAAGCGGATTTTATTATTATTTTCAACAATAGACAGAGTGATTAAAGAGGAAGATTTATGAGGAAAGTAAATGCATATTACTTACAATAAAGCTAGTACTCATTAAGCGTAATAATTCTTTAACGTTGCTCATATTACAGCAAGCCGTCTAATTGAGGCTATTAAACTTAGAACATAATAAAAATGCCATTGACTTATGCAAATCGAACGAGACGGATTCTCTATAGTCTATACTCTATACTCTATGTTGTCGTTCTGCCATTCTCTCGCTTTTTGCATCGTTTTTACTGTCGCTTTCAATTTTCCCCATGCTTTGTAAGCGTCGCATAATCCTATCGTACTGTGTTCGTTCTGCGTTATTCGATTAGGGTTATCACTCGCTATTTTTTTTTATGTTAAAGAAACATTTTTTTTTTAATTTTTACCTGATATTGCGAAGCTAAAAGGAAGAGTGGTTTTGGCAGTCTATGTATGTATAATGTATGTATGTTTGTTCCACCGTAGCCCCAAAACTACCTACAAATCCAATTGTAATAAATGAGTTGTCAACAGGTTCGTAAACGTAATAATGTCCCGGGTAACATAGGCTATTTAATTTACGTAGTCATATTAAAGTTTTTATAATAATATACTTATTTTATATCAATAAACATAATATATATATTGAAACTACCTTTTTCCCGCGGCTCCGCCCGCGTAAATATAGTACCTATCGGGTATCCCATGGGAAAACTGAACCTACATTTTCGGGATAACAAGTAGCTTGTTTTAATCCAAATTTCGTCGAAATCCATTCAGTAGTTTTTGCGTGAAAGAGTAACAAACATCCATCCATCCATCCATCCTCATAAACTTACATTTATAATATTAGTAGAATTATCCAAATTATTTTACAAGTTTTGTGTCGTATATTTTTTACTTAACGTATACAGTTAATTATTATATTGGTTTTTCAAATAGTTAGCCAAGTTTAATGAGAAAGAAAACCTTGTGAGGCTTTAGCTTTAAACTACAGGGCTACACCTAAGCTACAGCTGTAAGTCTGCCAGATAAAAATATCTGGCAGCCCTGCAGCCTACGCAACGGCTGAAAACTAAACTAATGCTTTTACTCCTTTTGTTCGTTTTTTATCGATCAGATATCATGTCAATGTCACCGCCTGCCAAAACACTTTCTTGTCTCTGACGCGTGTGACATTGTTCTCGTAAAAGTTCAATAAGGGCCAGTCCACACGTCGCGTTGCGTAGACGTAGCGCAAACATGTTAACGCAATGCCGGCCACACGAGTGCTGTGCATAAACGATTTGACGACCTCCGTGGCTCAGTGGAGAACGCAGTGGCGCTTTAGCCGGAGGTCGCGGGTTCGAATCCCGCCAGGGAACAAAAAGTTTTCTGTGTTCCTGGGTCATGGATGTGTATTAAATATGTATATAATATAATAAAAATCTTAAATATAAGTATAGTATAAAAATTATTAAATATATTTCCGTTGTCTGGTACCCGTAACACAAGTTCTTCGGATACTTACCACGGGGCCAGACTGACGTGGTGTAAAGCGTTCATAGATATTATTATTTTATTAATAAACGTAACGTGGTTACCCCTCCCGCTTCGTCTCGGGGGATGCTGTCCGTTGTTCGTGCGTCGTCACAGCGTTGCGTCGACGCAGCGCACCATGTGAACAATACAGTTTTTAGTATGTAAAACGACGGAGCGACAGCGCTGCGTCGACGCAACGCTGTCGCAACGCGCTGTGTGGACTCGCTCTAATGGATGCTCTATAATAGTCTATGACCTCTTAGTCCTCCATACTGAGATAATTAAATATGGCAGGATAATCCTAATATTTTGCACGTAGATAATTCTCGACTGGGTAGTTCACAGTAGCAACACAGATTAAAGAAAGCTAGGACCAGGTAAACATGTAAAATTTACATAGAAAACTTAGATTAGATTGCACTAAATTTACGCCATCTTGGTTTTCACCATACTTCAAATGTTGAAATGGCCCCAAAAATCTTAAAACCATTTTGACACTTTTTGCCTCAACATGCCTGGTCTATGATACATATTATAAATACTGGTCTGTGAAAAAATATTTATACTCATTTAATATAAATATATATACTCATTTCTACTTACCTGTCCGGTAGTTATGGTATAGTATACGGGTAACAGCCTCCGTGGTCTAGTTGTTAGAGCAATGGCTCTCGACTCGGAGGTCGTGGGTTCGATTCCCGCATTGGAACAACAAAAAATGTGGTTTCCAAGTTTGGTTAGGACAATGCAGGCTGATCACCTGATTGTCTGACAATAAAAAGATGATCCATGCGTCGGATGGGCATGTAAAAAGTCGGACCTGCACCTCATCTCTCGTCAGTCGTGTCGGTTATCCGTCCCACTGGATTACGAGAGTAAAGGAAGAGAGAGTGCTCTTGTGTACTGCGCACACAGTTGGGCACTATAAAATTACTCCTGCGTAACTGGCCTGGTTTCAATGAAACCGGCCACCGTTACCGAGATCGGTGGGGAGGAGTTGTGGTATAGTATACGGGTATGCGACCTCGGCTTCCCTAGCTATTAGTAGTCCTATCCCTTGCCCTCCTGGACGGTAATATCCTACATTTCGTATTTCCCACTCGCTCTACCTACCAATTTTCCTTTCCACACCACATATCCTTCCCTTTCCCTATTCCTACCCTCTCCGCCAATCCGTGGGAATGCAATGGATAATCATAAAATTAATTTAATTATCCAAAATGGCGGCGATGTGGTTCGCCACCCATCACGTCAGTTCTCGCGGAGGCGAAAAGTGGCCCACGGAGAGCCGCTTCGCTACGTTAAATGTAAGAGGAGGAATGGATGGTAAGAATGAAAGTGGACGAAGCGAAACAAATATGTGAGGATCGTAGCAAGTGGAAAGAAGTGTTCTCTGCCTACCCCTACGGGAATGAGGCGTGATTATATGTATGTATGTATTATGTTATATGTATGTATGATTATATACGTATTAAATAAAAAAATTTAATCACGACGCAGCTTCTTGAACTCTACATCATCATGTCATTTTATATTTCCGTTGTCGGTACCTAAACTTTATCTTTGAAAATATAAAAACCGATAATGTAATTAAAAACTTGTTATGTTAAAATTATCGCATTTCAACCGATGTATAATTAAAAATCTAGAACTATTAGACTATAATTTAATTGTTAGTATTTGCTAATTTACATAATAAATATAATAAAGATCATCTCGTTTCATATTAATGAGATAATTATATTATAAACTTCCGATAAAATTATTTTCTTTTTTTTTAAATATTTATCGGTTGATGACGCTACACGACGGGTAGTTTTTATTATAGTGATTTAAAATGAAACTTTATTTACTACACTAAAAGATTCACGATTCGTTGCAAGAGTTCAAATTGCGCGCTGCATCGCGCTATCTTAAAAAGTGCGTGCCGCGTCGCGTCTCGACGTGACCAGTAATCTACGTGACCCTTACACTTTTTGTGATCTGAAACGCGGGAAGCTAATATGTGCTATATCCATAGTTCATAAATTCATTTTACCCGTACCTAAGTACCGTTGGCAAAAAATGCTATACGAAAATGCGGTTGTGTATGGGCTCACGAATATCGGACCATTTCTTCATGTTAATGTAATGTAATGATTCCATTTGGGTCAGACGACAACTTCCGCGCATTCGGTAAATAAAAAAAATGTCACCTTGATATTGACATGACGTCTCAAGTCTCAACCGACGACGCGTCGGCGCGCGGTGTATCTATATGGCCAACTCGAGTTATTAACTTATTACACAGACTATTATCTTCGCCATTTTTATGGTTCAGTAGTTCTCGTCTGAGGGGCAATTCTGCTAAATAAAACCTACATTAATACAATTACAATCAAGTCCCGATACGCTTATACTCCCAAAAGGTGTTTTTATGAACGTTAAACCAACGTGAAACGCGCTCTGTGATTGGTCGTAACGTCATAAAATCCGTTCACGGTAACATGTCGCTACACTTTCAATCCAAACAAAGTAAAATTTACTCATTAAATTGTCTACTTTAAATACGAGAATTGAGGTTCTGATTTCGTCTTGTCTGGCCGTCAACCGTCTTCAGTTTACCGTCCAAACGGTTTGTCTGATTTTAGGTTAGTCAAATCTGAAAAAAAACATCATGGACTAGCCATGTGATGAAGTTTGAAAGAAAACAATAACGTAACTTTGTAAAATGCGCTTTTTTTGTAAAATATCGTACAAAAATAACGAAATTATAAGTAAACATGTAAAATATTGTTGTTGCGAAACCCTACATTCGCGAGTCCGACTCGCTCTTGGCTGGTTTTTTTTAATGCAATTTACAACCCGTATTTAGTCAGGCAAAACGTGTTGACGTATGTAGCTTGTAAAAATGTAGTTTTTATATTAAGACAGTGTAAATAGAAGTAAAATTGTGAAATCGTACGTAGGTACTAGGGCATCGAGACCGGTTTTACCCGAAACCGAAAACCCGGGTTTTCCCGGGTTTTCGGGCCTACAACAAAACCCGGTTTTCAAAATATTGAAAACCGGTTTTCGTTTTTTTCGAGCTTTTTTTCATTATGAAATTCTACAACAGTTTATAACAGTTACAGTCACAAACCGAACGTTATAGTGGCTTGGATTGTCAATGTAGAATTTTAGATCAATAGTTATAATGTTTTCATGTGTATGTATGTATGTATGTAGTACATTTGGGGGCACGCCAGCCAGTGCCCCCGCCCCGCCAGGACGAGTGAGCGAAGCGCAAGCGATTCGTCGATTTTTTAGACCTTCATAACTTGGTATAATTTATTATTCGGTTCCATCAGCGCTCAGTGCGAATTGCTCTCCGTTCCCATGATACCAAAAATCGAGTGGGCCTAACGGAATCCGTCCCATTGTGTTAAAATGTGTGCTCCAGAGTTGGCACCGGTCTTAACGCATCTTTTTCGGCTCATCTGCTCTTATGGCACAGTCCTGGCATCTTGGTAGACAGCTTTGGTGTGCTATCGCCTGCCCTGTTCATACTGCATATCAATGATAATATTATGTGATGACGACAGTACGGGTGATGCCTTATATACAGGTCGCCCGAACATATCTCGGCAAAACATCATTGAGAGTCGAAACGAACTTGTCTCTCAAATTAAGAATTCATTGGAGAAGATCTCTGAATGTGGTAGACTTAACTTAGCCCAATTCAACACCTCTAAGACACAAGTTTGCGCGTTCATCGCTAATAAGTTACCGATGGTCGTATGTCCTCGTTTTGAAAGCATACCCATAACTGTCTCCTCCAACATCGGAATACTTGGTGTTAGCATATCGAGCGAGGTCTAGTTCCGATATCATCTGGAGGGCAAGGCCAAGTTAGCCTCCAAGAAGCTTGGTGTTCTGAACACATACACGAAGTATTTCAGTCCGGTCCAACGCCTACAACTCTATAAGGCGCAAGTTCGGCCTCACATAGAATATTGTTCTCATCTCGGAGCAGGAGCGCCAAAGTACCAGCTTCTCCCTCTGGATCGTATCCAACGAAGGGCCGCTCGAATTGTCGACTGCCATAGTATTTCAAACAGGCTTTACTCCTTAGAGCTACGTAGAGATGAGCATCGCTCTGCATCATATATCGGTTATATTACGGGGAGTGCTCCGAGGTATTGTTCGGACTTATACCTGCTGCAACTTTTCGTTATCGTTCGAAGGGACAAAATATTTATCATCCTCATCACCAATTGTCGCCAACAGTATTTCCGGACCATTACGACCTGCACACCTTCAAGAAGGCAGCATATTCCCTCCTAAAAGGCCGGCAAGGCAATTCTGTTTCTACACGCCTTAACTCTACAAGCCTAACTTTACAAACTCTACACTTTAGTCAAATTATGTGGCATGGCCATTTCGTCAGGCAACGTATTTTGACTAAGGTGTAAAGTTTGTGAAATTATTAATTACTTTACATGAAAATGTTTATGGTGGGATCACATTTTACCAGTATTACGTTGTTACAACAGAAAGCAGCTGATAAAAGTTAATTTTAGGACATTTTTAACAAAATTCTACAAAATCAACAAAAAACCCGAAATACCCGAAAAAACCCGGGTACCCGGTTTTGAAGATGGCTGGGACCGAAAAACCCGGTTTTTTTAAATATGGCCGGTCTTCGATCCCCTAGTAGGTACGGTCGCCGAGAAATCCACACTACTATTGGACCTTATCTATACTAATATTATAAAGAGGAAAAGTTTCTTTGTTTGTTTGTTTGCATTGAATAGGCTCCGAAACTACCGGGCCGATTTTGATGAAATTTGGCACAGATATAGAGGTCTAATCTATATCTGTGCCAAATTTACAAGGGGAAGGACATAGGCTTCTTATCGCCCAAAAATGTACGGTTCCGGTGGGATTTCTTTATGCGCGCACGGAGTCTATCACATAACATCTAGTTATATTTCTGTTAGGGAGTTGAGTGTCGTTTGATGTTTACTAGTGTACCTAACAGTAAAAGTTGATAATTTTCCAGTTTTCATATGGAATAAGTGAAGCTGTTAAAGATTTTAATTTAAAAGTGTCAACAATAATTATTAATTTTCGCTTTGCTCAAAGTAATTTCATAGAAAAATTACACAAATTAATCGTAATTGTGACTCGCTGTTATATCGATATTAGAACTTACCGAGGAAAGCCGAATGGGCTGGATCGACCGGAGTGAAACCACGGCCTTGCATAAAAGTGGAGTAATATAGTATATTTACACTTACCGTGCATGTCGCCGAGTGAGGCCCAAGGAGAGGATAGGTACTTGTAACTCCTCCTTTCTGCGAGGTGTCCGAGAGTGATTACCTCCGTTTACAATCATGCGATCCGTGTTCTCATTTACCGGTTATTTAATTAAAAGACCGTATCTATGTATCTATTCATTAATCGAAAAGAATATGATTTAGTAATTAATGGCGGTCTCACGAACCGTGGACAGCTACCACGGTCTGACCGAATACAACTCGCCACCGATTATCTCTTTCCGGTGTATAATTTATTATCTCATAACAATATAATTATTGTAACGAAATCGAAATGTTAAACGTTACGTTATTGTTACGGTCAACTTGTTAAATAAAATAAAAATATAGATGTTGTTACGACTTTAATATCTAATCTAGGTAATATTAATAAATAGATAGGTATTACGTGCCGCAAACAACCCCGGGAAGAAGACCGACGTTAAAATAGGGGTTGTTATGTTTGACGTGTCTGTCTGCCTGTGTGTCCGTGGCATCGTAGCCTAAACGAAAGGTCCGATTTAGATGCGGTTTTTTGTCTGAACGCTGGCATGATCGAGGCTGTAATTCAGCACATCAACAACTGCTTGACAATTCTTAATTATTTTATTTTAATTTCATTATAGGGGCCGAAAGTCGGAACACAAAATACTCGTACGACAATAGACGGTAGGTATTTTGATCCTGTTATGTATATGTCACCGTAAAATTGTAAAAACCGTTAGATTGTAATATAACTAGTGAAATTGTAAAATGTTGATAGATTTTGGACTCGAATATTCCGCCCATAATTTAACATATTATTTTTCGTTAGATTATAAATTATATATTTATATAGTAATGAATCTTTCGGCATATATTTAAAATGTCGATAGTTATATTACAATCTAACGGTTTTTACAATTTTACGGTGACATATATAATGAATCTGTTCTAACTTTAACCCTTTGGTTGCAACGTAAAAATATGTATAAGAACGTTGTGCCACTTCTGTTTTCTATGTTTCAGCAAGTCTTCTAACTTTTGACTTGTAAAAGATTCTAGTTATACGCAAATAAATATTGCTTTTAAAGATAAATATATTCTATATTGTAAGTATATATTGCAATTATAAACATTTGTACTTTGTAACATGAGCATTGAGCATGTAACTTGATATCTCTCGAAACTTGCCCCCAGTTTTCCTTATGACCTCAACCTAAAATAGAAATTAATATATTTTTTTAATCACACGTGTTTAAGTTAAGCGAAGGTTGTTAATTAAGGTGATGGTATCGAATAAATCGATACATGGTACTTTCGAATTGTGACCTCGAAGGTCGGTATTGGTACCACATAAGACATCGGATAAGTCAAAATCGAACTTCGCTGCTCTTGAAATGAAAAGTGTATACTCTTATTGTTAGTGTATACTAATATTATAAATGTGAAAGTTTGTGAGGATGGATAATAATATAATAATATCTATGGACGCTTCACACCACGTCAGTCTGGCCCCGTGGTAAGTATCCGAAGAACTTGTGTTACGGGTACCAGACAACGGAAATATATTTAATACTTTTTTATACTATACTTATATTTAAGATTTTTATTATATTATACATATATTTAATACACATCCATGACCCAGGAACACAGAAAACTTTTTAGTTCCCTGGCGGGATTCGAACCCGCGACCTCCGGCTTAAGCGTCACTGCGCTCACCACTGAGCCACGGAGGTCGTCAAATGTTTATTACTCTTTCACGCAAATACTACTGAACGGATTTCGATGAAATTTGGTATGGTAGTAGTTTAGGCTCTGGATTAAAACATACGCTACTTTTTATCCCGAAAAAGTAAAGTGTTCCCGTGGGATACTGTATGTACGCGGGCGGAGCTGCGGGAAAAAGCTAGTAGTGAATAAGTTCAATTTTGAAACGCTATCTTTAAAATGCAGCGTCACGTCGCATCTCGGCGTGGACTTCCGCTAACGGAACTATAGCATCAGGAATGTGGAAGGCCGGGAAAATTCAGGGTAGTGGTCATCCATTAATCACGTGATGCCTAAAGGGTGAGGGGGGGGGGGGGTCCCCAAAAAAATCACCAAGTATCACCAAGGGGAGGAGGGGGTATAAGGAGACATCACGTGTATTAATTTTCGAATCTAGTCTATGCATACCGAAATTATTAACGGTTGTAGATTTGTAGTGTTGTTTAAATACTTAATATATATATAAGACAAATGACTCGTATTAGTCGTATAGTTTTTAATTGCTTAAATTATTCGATTCAATTGTTTTTTAAGTTTCAGTTTTTCTTCAAACATGACCTGCTTACTTATGGGGAGGGGGGGGGGGGTGTATAAAACCTCACCACGTATCACCAGGGGGAGGGGAGTGGTCTAAAAAGTTGTTAAAACATCACGTGATTAATGGACGGCCCCTTACTGAAAATAGAATTGAGCTAATATAATGTAGCTGAAAATCGAACACACAAGCGTCGAGTCAAATGTCAATGTCATATATGACAGCTCGACACTGGAAACTTCGATTTTCAACTCTATTAGATTAGCGCAGAGTTCTATTTTCAATTTGCTCTGAATTTTTCTGGGCTAACCGGATTTCGGATCATAAAGTCCCAGCCTGACAAGAGAAAATATTAATTTAAAAAATAATATATTTATTTCAGACATTAAATATAATATTTATTTCAGACATTAAATTACAGCCCATATGATTTATTAGTAGGTAGATTAGTAAATTACTATAACTAACGTAATGTTACTTTTTCTTGACCATTTTGCAGAAAGGTTTTGTCTGGCCGTTTGTTCCCGAACTTTTTAAGTGGGTAGCTTGCTGGCAACTATATCGTAAACTTTGGCATGCGGCGAGTGGGCTATGCATAAAATATGTCCTTTAGAGTAGGGTTACACGGTCAGTCTCGCATCAGTCCAGTCCATCAGTCTCAGACTGACGCCAGCAGGCTTAGCATGCGCATAGTAGAAACACCGAAGAAAAGAAAATATGACAGATTGAAAAAACATTAATACCATTCGGAGCAAAATAGGTATTATTATAAGGTAGCAAGGTCGATGTATCGTCGTTATGAGAAATAACATTTCTTTTCTTCCCGAGCATGAGCTCACAAAATGGCCTCTTTTGACAGCTAAAGTAGAAACGTTTTCTTAATTTAATGTCAAAAAGTCCCACAGTAATGTCAACCACTCCACATCATGGCGGACCTAGACAAAAAGTTTATTTACGTTGAGTCATAAACTTGAATATTTGTTCGTTTTTGACAGAAGATTTCCCGGCAACCATTTTAAAAATATGGCGGTTTAGAAATGTTGACTTCTATTGACGACCTTGTTATAATGGATTAAGAACTATTTTACAACGAACTGTTTTGGATAGAATATTTCTTAATTAAATGTATTTCTATGGATCGCCATGCTAAGCCTTTGAATGATGGCCGGAAAGTACATAATAAAAAATGATCAGTCCGTCAATCACACGGTTACACGATCATTCTTTCGTCAGTCTGAATCAGACTGATGGACTGAACTGATGCCAGACTGACCGTGTAACCCTACTCTTACATACAATATCAAGATGTCTGCTGGGGAGTGGGGACTGCACGAGTAGACATAGTCTGGGATACGCCAATTTTGTTTCATACTTTCTTTTACTTTAAAATTTTGCGGCTTAGGAGTGATTTTATCTTGTAAAGCTATAAATAAATTACATACATACATACATATATATAATCACGCCCGTTTCCCGTAGGTGTAGGCAGATAGCGCCTCTTTCCCGTAGGGGTAGGCAGAGTCAACTTCTTTCCACTTGCTACGATTCTTATATACTTGTTTCACTTCGTCCACTTTTATTCTTACCATCCTTTCCTCCTCTTACATTTAACGTAGAGAAGCGGCTCTCCATGGGCCACTTTAAACTAAATAAATTATATCTACCAAAATAAAACTATTGGGCCAAATATGTGGTAGGTGACCAATTAAAGATGCCAATTTCCGTTCACAATAACGAACTAACTTTACATAACTAATCCATTATTTATTATATAATGTACTCCGATTATAATATTAGCGAAGGGAGAGTTAATTTAATTGATGCTTCATTAGAGGTTTTTATTGCCAGTAAAACTTTAGTTAACATATTATAATATTATGGACGTCGTTTTAGGCTTGTTAAATGCTTGCGCAGTCAAGATATTCCTTTTTATAGACTTCGCTCTGTAAAAGAAAGACATATGCAGTGTCGATATCTTTTTCTCTCTCTAGGTTGTTAACCATTTACTAACCATAACGTTTGCTAGTAAGTCACTAAAATAAATGGACATTATTGAAATCACCATAAAGTCAATTAGGTTTAGGTACCTTTCTACTCTCCTAAAATTTGCATGTTAACTTCTCTTCAGCTTGATTTTGTAACGATCCACATTCAAATTCATTATGTTCGTTGTTAGCCCCGGTCATAAAACAAGATTCATTGTTACGAGGAGTAATCTAAAAGCCAATAAGTCCTGGTACCTTGGGGCAGTGATAGTCCATGCTCAATACTTGTCGTTGGGCCTGGGCTGCCCGAGGCCAATACTTGTCGCTTGGCCTGGGCCGCGGGCGGTCGGAGGCGCGAAACAATAAGCGTGCCTGGGTGACCGGCTATATTCCGCTTCTCGCATTTGTGTGATGTCTTCTTGATGTGCTGTAAGTTTCTCTAATAATAAATTGTATAGTATTTTTTTGTTTAGCTACAGAAGTATGGATTCTTTTTTTTTTTTCTTTTGTAGAGATTTGCCCTTTTCCACATTCTTACTATTAAATATATACCTACTTATATATTCACCGATTTCATATACAAGAGTTGTCTCGGTACGTGGTTTTTTATGTATGTAGTACCACACGCGCACTAGGTACATAATCAAAAACCGGCCTCCGTTTTTGTTGAAAGAGAACAAACATCCATCCATCCATACATCCTCACAAACTTTCACATTGAAAACAGTAGTAGGATTTACAGTCAAATATTGTCTAGATAACCGTACTCGGCTATCTCCGATCTAGACGCGGACGTTTGATGATGTCATCAAGATTGATTTTGAATTACATAATTTAGAGAGTAGCCGGCGGTTCAATTATGGTTTCAGGAAACCATCGGGCCATTTGTCACAGCGGAGGTATACCTCGTAATTCACCGAGTACCTGGGAATTTGTCGAGCCCGCAGCGAGATGAATAGGCCTTGTTAAGTGTTGAGCGATTTATTGGGGTCGTAATGCGCATGATTTGTCGACCGTACCCGATGGTACGGCCAGCGAATCATGCGCGTAATGCTGGGACTGTATGCTCCGGAATCCGGAAGGCCGGTGAAAATTCTGAGCATTGAAAATAGAACTCAGCGCTAATATAATGAGAGTTGAAAGTCGAACACACGAGTATCGAGTAAAATGTCAATGTCATATATTATGACAACTCGACACTCGAAATTCCCGGAGGATTGGAATCGGATTCCGGAGCATATAGTTTTGCGAAGGCCGTAGAAAATTCAGAGCACTGAAAATTGAAATCTGAATTGAAAATGGAAGTTTCGAGGGTCGAGCTGTCACATATGACATTGACTCGACACTGGTGTGTTCAATTTTCAGCTCAATTGTATAAACGCAGAGTTCCATTTTCAAAACTCAGAAATTTCTACGGCCTTCCGGATTCCGGAGCATATAGTCCCAGCCTTACGGTCCGTGATGACTGTACCCGATGGTAGCCGTGTTTGCGGATAGCCCGAACCTATAATTTTAATATTTTGTTAAGCGCGTCGGAGCTGAGTTATGGGTATGTTTTAACTTAATGTCAAGGTAGGGTCAGTATTGTTGTTACTGCAATAATGTATTATGGTTAAAGGGTTCTTCACTAAAAAGTTTATTGCCTTTTAAATCTTGCCTTGCCTTATAATATCTCGCTACATAGTTATGAGTTGCTAGACAATAAACAAAGATAAAGAAATATTCAGTTTACAAAAAGTGTTGCGCAAAATAATCATACAAAGACTGTCATTAAACGGTTATTACGGGTGAAAAAGGTTTGCACGTTGGGCAATACAATAGAAAAACATTGTAAAGTGGTCAACAATCATTTGGTAGTAAAAAACTGCCCGCGGCGCGGCCCAACACTCGGCGCCCTCGAATAATATAATAGTTAAAACGCAATACGCTCACAACCCGAGAAATGTAACGGTCGATCCCGTATATCGATAAAAATGTTTCTCTCAAAATGGTGATAAATAGCAATATAGTGCGATTCAAATGAGAATAGGATCGAGTCGGCGCCATATTGTTTTGAATTTAGACTGTTTTCATAGTTAAACTTATGTTTAGATAATTGATTACTATTTAACGTTTTTATTTAAATTCGCTGCAAAGTTTTTCTAAAAATCGCACTTTTCAAGTGACATTTGACAAGTGACATTTGACTTTCCTATTCTCATTTGAAACGCGTTATACCTACCTATCGGTTTCTTAATATAATTTAAACCTAAAGAAAATTGGCAGAGAACTTACGGTAATACATGTAACATTGCACCCTAATGGGATGGATGAGTCATGAGAAGAATTTGAAGTTTAATGTATTATGTAACGTAACGTTCTCAAACAAAATTTTGTAAATACATAATCATAATTTTTAATAAAAAAAAACGACTGCGTCGAATAATTTTGATGTACCCAGTGTCACTCTCACGACTAATACGAATCTAATAATACCCCTCAAGTTCAAATGCGACAAGCCGTTTAGGCTTTAAAGCGTGCCAAAAAAGTAGCACACGCCTACACTCGAAAAACATAACTTGCCTTTTGGCGCAGTCAGGTATTAAATTAAAATTTAACTAAGCCACAGTAGGCGAGTGTCCTTACATCGAGGAGAGACGAGTTCTCCAGTAGAGGAGACCCTAAAGTATTTTTATTTGGGGACATAAAATATTTTCCTATGGATATCGATGACTATTGTGCACCACTAGAGATGCGTATTGCGTACCGCTCAGCGAAACCCATTTATCGCGGCCATTGTAGTTGGGGTAATGAGTAAAAAACCGACTCCATTCTGCGCTTTACACGCCGCTTCGGCTCTAATAGAACTACCTACTTGTACTTTTAAAACCAATGCTTTCCTTTAACACACTAAAAGGTTGAGACCGCAATAATTCTCAGTTTATTTTTTTTTCCATCCTCTCCTGTCTTCCATCTTTCCACACTGATAAACATATAATCATAATATAAGTATATATTTCTTCTCTTTCCCACTAGGTTACAAGAGTTAAAGAGGAGAGAGTGCTCTTGTGCACTGCGCACACACTTCGGCACTCTAAAAATAACTTATGCGTAGCTGGCCTGGTTTCAATGAAACCGACCACCGTCACCGAAATCGGTGTGGGGAGCTATTATTGATAAACAAATTGATTGGACTGTTTACTGTTATATCTACTGTTATATTTAATATAACACAAGAACAACAACAACAAATCAAATTAGACGCGAGCACGTGTACATAATGCAAAAATTGACCACTGCTAAATAAAAGCAGTTCAGTTCCTTTTTAGGGTTCCGTAATACTTAAGGAACCCTTATAGTTTCGCTCTGTCCGTCTGTCTGTCTGTCTGTCTGTCTGTCTGTCTGTCTGTCTGTCTGTCTGTCTGTCCGCGCCTCTAGCTCCTGTAATTATGAATATAAATTGATGAAATTTGGTGCAGTTATAGATTGTGTATAGATCACGGTTTCGGGATCATAAAAAAATAATAATTTTATATTTTAGGGATGGCTCTCCATACATGTGAAGTGGGGATGAAAAATATTTTTTCACTCTACCCCATCGTGTGGGGTATCGTAGAATAGGTCTTTTAAAATAAAGGTAAGGTTTCATACGTTACTTTTTTATAAAGTTGACCATTTTCGAGTAATCGGCCTCCAAAGTAGTTTGTAAGTTGGTCCCCCCCCTAGCATTTTTAAACTATAGGAGATAGAAACTTGCAAATTTCCATGCTGATAGATCATGCTAAAAACTCTTTAGGAAAATTATTTTGAACTAAATCGGATAGTAACTTTTGGAGTAATTAAAAAAAAGGCATATTACGCGTTTATAGTTACGGAACCCTCCTTAGACATGTCCTGACATGCTCTTGGTTAGGTTATTGTCTGAAACGTCAATTATTATTAATTCTTTATCTGAAAATATGACTAACAAGTCCTTGCCAAATCAACTGTCACTTAAGTGATAAGTCTAATTACAACAATTACTAACTCAATGTCAACAGTTGGCAAAGCTAACAATACATACTTTAAATGTTATTTAAAATATCATACAAACGATAATAATTAACAGATCGTGCGGCCGGTGTCGGGCCGCGCTTCCGCCATCCCTAATTCATGATCCGCAATCACGAGTCGGCAAATGTTATCAGCGCGCTATCATCAGCATATTGGTCCTTGTTACGTGCACTGAGAGATCAAATTGCAGTGTTGATTGAGACACGATAATCATGACCTATACGGGATAACCAATAAAAATGGCACACAATAAATTATTTGGAATTTCTTAGAATGTACCACTATAGATTAGGTGCATTAGCATACCTACATACCTAACAAAGATGGTTCTTTGGCTCTACAATCATAATAACTTGAAAAAAATAACTAGGTATTAAACATGGGAGAGCCATGCGCCAGTAATGGGCCGGCTCGATCAGATACATACCACGGCCTCACAGAAAACCGGCGTGAAATAACGATTGCGTTGTGTTTTGCCAAATGAGTGGATTAAGGACTGGGAACGCACTTGTGACTTCTCCGGTGTTACGAGTGTCCATGGGTGGCGGTAATCGCTTACCATCAGGCCACCCGTCTGCTCGTTACCTGGTCCACTTCATTAAAAAAAATTGGAGGTAGGCCATGATAAGAGGCTGTATTATTAGAAGTTTTTAGATACTCCAAAAGTGCTGCCGCTAAAACCTTTCCAAAACGACCACTGTCTGAATGAGATCAATGATTATGATTTATTATTTGCCATAACCTCTCAATAGCTCAGGATCCACCTAGATATCCTGTGATTCCTGACAGGTTATTTTTTTTTTAAGAAAACACAAAATTATTATGTCCTTAACCCAGTAAATATACGTAAAATACACTTAGTTCATTTCAGTACAAACAATATGTAAAACAAGAAATACAAGAAAGTGAACGTAAAGCGAAAAATGTTCTATTTCGGAGTTTAGACCAGTTCCATTTGATTGTGTATCGGGAGTCACGATTGAGTAATGATTAAGTACGATATAGAGTGTTTCCTACTTGTAGCCATTACTTGGACCAATTGCCGATTTGTTGGGTACGACTGTCTGACTGACCTTTTCGTTTCGTAAACTATTGTCCGATAAAAAGCTGTGGGGAAAGGAGCTGCAATCTGCAATTGTTAAATCCAAATGAATTGTACTTAATTGCCTTTCAATTACAAGATATACTTGGATTACCTACAAGATTTTGACTACAAAACTATTTTTTAAAATGATTTCCGTTAATAATATTTACATAGACGTCTGTTTTAGCAGTCTGATTTTTTTTTTATGAAATATGTGGGCAAACGAGCAAACGGGTCACCTGATGGAAAGCAACTTCCGTCGCCCATGGACACTCGCAGCATCAGAAGAGCTGCAAGTGCGTTGCCGGCCTTTTAAGAGGAATAGGGTAATAGGGGAGGGTAGGGAAGGGAATAGGGTAGGGGATTGATTAGCAGTTGCTCATCCCTTTGTGATTTTCTATCACGATTCATCATAATCATCATCGTCATCATCGTAATTGCATATATTATAATCCTGATCACTGACTTCGATAGGGAAGTAAATAAGCTGATTTGCGAAACAGTTAATGTAACGAACCTAATCTTGGATTTGCCAACTGTAGACCTGCAAAGTGTAAACCTCCGGCTTACCTGAATTTATTTGATTGATCTGTTTCAAGCTGATAAGGATTTTATTGCTAATGTTGATTCTAGTCTTGTAAAGCTGGTTGCACACTTGCTTAGATAAAATATTGGAAATCATTCATTGGGTTCTCAGACGAACAAAAGCGGTGGAGCCAACAGTGATGCTACCAATGAAACGGAAGATCGCTCACATAGTATCAGATTGTTTTCGCTACCGTGTACCGATCTGACGTCTATAAAATCCATAGCCTTTAGCCAACTTACAATCGCTAATTATGACGACGAAGTTCGAAAACAAAAATGTATTGGGATTTGACATAATCATATAACCATACATTTTTGTTACTTAGCGTCTAGCGATAGTTATGTCAAATCCCATAATTTTTTGTTTTCGAACTTCGTCGTTGTAATTAGCGATGGTAATTGGCGATGGTAACCCTTTTATTCTAACCTTTGGTAACTTAGATACACATTTTCACTACCTCCAAATATTCCAATATTTTAGGTCTTATAACGTAAGCCAGCACGGTTCTAGATCAAGGTTATAGATCTTCAAATATCCAACAGCCGCCCCCTACAACCGACCGATATCAGCCAGGCAGTCATAACTCTAATAGAATGCTAATAATGCGTGAACATGTAATATCGTTACATTACCGTTTCCGCGATGACACAATCACTCATAGAATCAATCCGTTGCGTACTTTCCCTGCCCTTAAAGGTACTATCGTGCCTGATGTCCCTCCATTTTAGGGCCCACAATTTGCCGTTTCCCATATCGTTGGTTCGATTTATGTAACATATTTACATCGCGCAAACTTTAGGAGCACATATATTAAGGGCCGTACGCATGACGCAATAGAGTTGATCCATGATATGATATATGAAACCTATAGTCAAGATACAAATCTATTTTTAAAGGTCCAGACACTATAATAATAAAGTGGACGACCTAAAATACTGACATCGTTTTAAAACCTACTAGTGCGAACTAGGACTAAAGTTTTTAAGGACCGCTTATTTTCTCTTGTCTTTAAAAGCTATGTTGTAGAATGTAGGCCTGTAGTCTACTGGGCACTGTCGTTAGGAATAGGCGCATAAGCCGTGTTCACGTTAACTAATTCACGTAAGCAATTTTGACATATGTGCGCATGATCCACTATAGACTATAGTTACGGATGAATACTTAAATTATATGACAATCAATTTACAAAGGCACTTAGAGGCACTTGGACTACAGTAGTTAGTGGTAGTTATAGTAACGTAGGTACTCGTACAAATCGTTTGTAATATAAACAAAGACAACGTGAATTGTTTATGACAAATACAGTTTCGCGTGACTTACCATCGTCAATAGAATCGAGCGGAGTTATTTATAAGTTCGGTGAGATTTTAATTGCGATAACTTATATAACGCATTATGTCATTTCAATAAAACATCGCTATCCCATAAAAATATTAAATGACTAGGTGTTTCCCGTACATTTTTCCGCAATAAAAAGTAGCTATATGTCCTTCCCCGTGGTCTACTCTACATTTGTCCCAAATTTCATCAAAATCGACCCAGTAGTTTCGGAGCCTGTTCATTGCAAACAAAAATAACAAACTTTTCCTCTTTATTATATTAGTATAGAAATAAACACATTACCACTCCTTTGCGTCGCGCAGTCGGGTAAAAAAGCTAAAACTTTCCTTAGCAAAAAGTTTTGAGATGTAAATAGAGATTTTTTTTGTTATCTATGTGGAAAATTTTATATTTTTACAATAAAGACTAAAAGGGAGTATAGGGCATAGGCACGTTAGTAATATATATATTCTTTGGTATAGGTTACGTAGTAACAATTTATTAAACTGTATTCTGTGGTATAGGTACATTTCTCGTGAAAATTACGTCATTTTCATAATTGCCTGTATTCCAATTTCCGATGTCTGGATGCAGTCAGCACTTATCAAAACACATATTTATGCATTTTGCTATTCTAGAATGTCCTAGAAGAACTGTTTTAAAAATAGGTATTATTTATAATATGACATACCTATTTCTAAATCAGTCGATTTTCATGTTAATTACTGTTTTATAATAGCGACACACTTTCATTCAGTCAATCCCGTGACTGACGCACAATGGTGTCACGAGACACGAGATGACACGTCACACGACTGATATAACAATACAATGTCGAACGTATAAACAAATATGTACTATCGCGACGTAGTAATTAAGCCATAATTATAAATTCGATTGAAGTGGTTCCAGGAAGATCTAATTATAAAGAAAAAACGCCGTACGTAAATAGTAAGCAGTAGGCTTATAAGAGGAAAAATACGAACGAAAGTCAAGTCGTTTTATTTTTAATTCGATATCTTATTCTCGATTTTCCCACTCTATATTATTCGAGATACGAGTATAATACGGCAGTTTACGTTTTTGGTCATGTGTTTTATTCATGAGCGTTTACAGTGTCCGAGTGGCCGTTTAAACTGCCCGTGAAATTCTGTCCTGTCCACTAGACGTGTCGTGTACGGCGTATTCAATACGGAATACATTGATAAAATAAAACATCTGTGGTTTACTTACATACATTTTGAATACGTGATATTGAATCGATAACGCTGACATACATGTTTATTGTATGTTAAAAACATCATCATCATCGTCGTATAGCACTTATAAACCCGCTATTTGAGCGGGGGTATCTCCTTAATGAATCTGATACTTGGCCTTGTGTTACAATATTTGTACCTAAGCTATGTAACGGATTATAATTTATAACCAAAATTAAAAAAAATAAGTAACCAACAAATTGTCAAGGAGCGTGCTGATGATGATGAATTATAGTTAAGAACACTCTTTGTCAGCTTTCAAACAAAAAACTTTATTGTGCTGTAATTAATAACACACACACACACACAGACAGACACGTCAAACTTATAACACCTCTGTTTCGTAGGGGGTTAAAAATGAGCATGCAGATGCTCGACAAAACAAATATTTTATGGAGGAGACTTTTTGATTTTCATAATTTTATTTCTCAAATGAGCTACTCGTTATTTTGACATTTCTAATAGGTATTAGATACATATTCCTAGATATATTATAAGTTCTCCAAAAATCAATTACGGATACTTCACATGATCAACTGCTTATGTAAAGACGTTTAGGCAGAAAAATAATTGTCATACTCTAACTAAAAAAATCATCTCATGTATTGGTGACTCTGCGCAAAACGCAAACCCGTATAAAGAGAAAAAAATGTTTTTTCGAGTATGACACTTATTTTTCTGCTTAAACGTCTTTACAGCAGATCACATGCCCGAAGTATCCGTAATTGATTTTACCAAACCTTATACCATTTATCACGATGTAATAAAGTGTTCGGTTTATTTCAACATAGGATAAATCATCCCTTGATCCGTTTACTAAAACGTATAGTAATTTCGCTCGCGGCTCGCGATTATCTACGTCTGCTCACTAGTGATAAAATGTTATTGATGATGGTGAATTTTCTAATTTACACCTATACGGTATCAACTCGCTGCTGGATATAAAGTCATAGCGATCGATCACGAACAGTCAAGGGCCGACTTTCACAAATTCATCATGACTCAATTCTTCAATTATTTCTTTTGTTCTCAATAAGGACCATAATTATGTTTTCACGTAGGTGCAAAGTGATAATGTGAAACGTGCATAGTTTTTTGCTGGCTTTTCGAAAAGTACATAATAATCCAGGAAATATTGTCTTTGCAATGGCATATCTGCGGACGAAATACAGTCATCACAAAAGTGAGATCATTGGAGAACATTAATAACCTAACCAAGAGCATGTCAGGACATGTCTAAGGAGGGTTCCGTAACTATAAACGCGTAATATGCTTTTTTTTAAATTACTCCAAAAGTTACTATCCGATTTGGTTCAAAATAGTTTTCCTAAAGAGTTTTTAGCATGATCTACCAGCATGGAAATTTGCAAGTTTCTATCTCCTATAGTTTAAAAATGCTAGGGGGGGGACCAACTTACCAACTACTTTGGAGGCCGATTACTCGAAAATGGTCAACTTTATAAAAAAGTAACTTATGAAACCTTACCTTTATTTTAAAAGACTTATTCTACGATACCCCACACGTTACAGTTATCAGTCAGTAAGTCAAAATTTTGTATTTTTACACGAGCACGTCGAAGACAAGATATACAACTAAATATAAAAAATGTACAGTTAGGCTCGGTTGATAGTATTAAATATTTAGGTTTCTACTTGGATAAGTCGCTAAGATGGTCTAAACATATTAGTGAAATTTGTGAAAAAACTTCAAAATTTTTGTCTCTATTAAAAGTCCTAGCTGGTTCAAGTTGGGGTGTCCACCCCGTACATCTACGTAGATTATATATCTCCTTAATAAGAAGCCGTCTTGACTTCGGTAGTTACTTATACGATAATGCTGCCAAGTGTCACTTATCTAGAATCGATAAAATTCAAAACCAGGCCCTCAGGGTTATTGGTGGTTTCATAAAAACAACTCCCATACACGTAATGGAAACTGAAATTTGTGTTCCACCGATGTCCATTCGAAGAGCTTACTTATGTTATAAATACTGCTTAAAGGCCAATTCTATATCTAATAGTATAAGCAATCAGTTGTTTGGTAAATTACATGGCTTGCTCGATAATCGATATTGGTTGCATAAGAAAAAACCATTGGTGCCAACATGTTTTAATGAAATTAAACAAGATATTATGTCCACATCTTACCCTCTTCAAATGTTTAAATTCAATATCTGGTTAGGTAATATTAATGTTAAAAATGTAATATTCAAGTCACTAAAATCTATTACTGGTTCAAAATCACAATACCTTGGTAATTGTTACATTAGGCATGAAGTATTAGAAGAGATACTTTTAAAATATAATGGATTCCATAGGATATACACTGATGGGTCTAAAACGTCGACTGGTCTTGGTTCGGCGTTTTATGATCCAATCAACAAAAGTTATAAGTCATATAGAGTGAGGAACCAGTGTATTTCAATTATGACTGCGGAACTACTTGCTTTGTCACAGGCCCTAGATTACGTTTCTGGCATTGGTGCTCGTAAAATTGTAATTTTTACAGATAGCCAAAGTGCCCTAATGCACATTGTCAAGTGCACCTCTGATTACAGAGGTACCACTTTGGCATACAATATTCTTGAGAAAATAAATAATATGTATAGTAACGGTAAAATTGTGGCGCTGCAGTGGGTTCCGTCTCATATTGGACTGTCGGGGAACGAAGAGGCGGACAGATTGGCGAAATTAGCTGTAACAGAAGGTGAAGAAATTAATGTTTTACCAAGTTTTTCAGAAGTTTTGACTAAATATAGATCCAAGTGTCAATTAATGTTTAAGGAATATTTTGATGAACGTTCGAAAACTTGTGGTATATGGTATAAATGTATCCAATGTGAGCCTCTTCGTACTCCGTGGTTTTATGGGTCTCGATTTAATAGACAGCAAATTGTTACCATATGTAGATTAAGATCTGGTCACATCCCTAGTAAAAGTTTTTTGTTTTTAATGAGAATAGCTGACTCTCCTACTTGTGAGCAGTGTGATAAGAGAGACGACTTATATCACCGCTTGATGGAATGTACCAGGAATAGCGACAAAAGAGTTCGACTGGTTTCTACATTTTATTTAAATTTATATAATGTAGGTGCTCTACAAAGCATTCTAGCCGAACCAGACTCTGATGCGGCTAGAATGCTGGTAAGTTTTGATTTTAACGGATAGGTTGTAAACTGTAATATGTAGTATCATGTTAAGTAAGTTCTGTATTTTTATTTTTGTGTATTATCTGTAAGAGTACAATAGGATTGTCATCGTCATTTCATGTACGAAAATCCTTTAAATAAATAAAGATTAAAAAAAAAAAAAAAAACGATACCCCACACGATGGGGTAGAGTGAAAAAATATTTTTCATCCCCACTTCACATGTATGAAGAGCCACCCCTAAAATATAAAATTATTTTTTTTTTATAATCCCGAAACCGTGATCTATACACAGTCTATAACTGCACCAAATTTCATCAATTTATATTCATAATTACAGGAGCTAGAGGCGCGGACAGACAGACAGACAGACAGACAGACGGACAGAGCGAAACTATAAGGGTTCCTTAAGTATTACGGAACCCTAAAAACGCTCTATACAAAAGATGATGCACGAGTGACGTCACAGCAGTTGAAAATGTATGAAGATAAATACAAAATTGATTTTATTAACTTAAATACTGCGTTTATGTATATTGTATGTGACACAAATAACATAAGGATTTGAACAGTAATTTTCGTTTTTCAATCATAGCAAAAAAAACGTCGTTTTTCCTAGTTAGTCCTTTTTAGCAACCGATTACTGTACTTTTTGGATTTTTCGGTTCGCCCTTCGGAAAATATAAGATTTTGCTGAATTAAAACAAATGCATGTACATACTGCCTTTTGTTCAAATATTTCTTTTGTTCTGAATAAGGGCCATAATTATGTTTTCACATACAATCAATGTGATAATTGTCGACACGAACACATGTATTGGATTAAGATACGAGTTACGAGAGAGATGGTGTTGAGAGATATAAGGGCTTAAAATATGGGAATTGGTGAACCCATACTTACACTGAACGGTGAAAATTTATGGCCGTATTTAATTACACACTACATACACCCGAAAGTGTAAACAGTTATTAATATTGGTGTAAGAGATCAGCTTTCAGAAGTCGGAAGATGTAGGATAATTATGAACGTAAATCTTCAGGAAATAGGAGGCTAAAGGATAATTATTATGAACGTTAATGTTCAGGTAAAACATAAGGTGACCTAATTTCGTTAACCCCACAAGCTCTCACCCCAAACGCATGTATCGTCTCATGCCTGGTGACAAACGAACGGACGGACTCAGTAATAGGGTCTCGTTTTAACTCTTTGGGTATGGAACCCTAATAAATAAGAATTACAATGTGCAGACACCTAAGATCGTGTAGGTCTGAACAGCGAACCACCGATTCGCGCCGACAATTCCAAAATAAATAAATAAACTTTATTTGACCATGCTACATTTAATCAAAAATTACTTATCTACTAATTGCTAGGTATCTGGTATACATTTAACTTATAAATACTTTCGTAACTTACTTATTTAATTCTAGCTATGTTGTTACATTAGTATTAAGCTGGATTGGGTTAAAGGCCTCCTCCAATTCGAAAATACATTGTTGGAATAAACACACTAGTTTGCATACAATCACAGAGAAAACTCCAATGAAATTTTAATCGCACTATTCGCATGGAAATCGATTCTCAATTGGGCTCGTCACTACTGACGAATAGATATAGCAGATATTAAACATAATTTCACACTCAAAACAGTATCATCACTCAAAACAACGTCATCATTAAACACTAAGAAATGTTTACCGTTTACTCAACAAATGTACGACATTGCTATGACGCTGTTTTGAGTAATGATAGTGTGAAATTGTGTTTAATATTGCTATATCCATTTGTTAAATTGCTTATTTGCTGAAAGTCTGCGTTAACTGTTAAGCATCTAAATTCTAAACACTTTCGGATCGGGTGTTCAGAAACAACGTTTATTCAATACTATTTACTACAGTCATAAAACATTAAAAATATGTTCGTACCGTATACCTAGTTCTACTTTTGTGAAAGTTTTGCATAAAGTATAAGGACATAACTAGACCTAGGTTGTTATAACTAAACATCCCTTTTTAACGACGACAGTATAAGTTACATTTTCCTGCAGTTGTTTCCCAGATTCTAGGGTTGTTTGGTACCCACTGTAAATTAAATAACACTACACAATTTAGTATTTACATTTGTTATTCCTAGCTTTTGCTTTAACTAGATATTATGAAAATCTGACGATTTTTAAAAGTCAATTTCTTGCGAACAAAATTACTTTCAAGCTCGTGCTATTAAACCAATTAATTGACTGGTCCTATTAAATCATTAATAATGTTAAATTAAAACAACGTCAACGTACAAACTCCAACCAAATAAAAAAGTAAATACAGAGCTTTGCGAACCGCAAAATTAGGCCCCGGTCGTCTAAACTACGCCTTGCCGTCTTTAGACCGGCCTAAATTAAAAATTACACAGTGTTTCGCACACATATACAGAATACATATGTATAACGAAACTACGCCTTACCTGTCTGTCGTGATGTGTGGTTTTTTATAATATAATATGTAGTACGTGGCTACACGCGCATAAAAACCGGCAACTTTTGTTTTGACAAAGCTCTGTCCTCACTTTTTTATTTGGTGTGAACATACAAATAAGGCTTTCTGCCTGGCTGTCTAGAAGAAACCACGCTTGAACCTGTCGAGTGTGTACCGCATGGTGTACCACCATATAAGTCCCACCGGCTTTTTATTCCCCACGACTGGATGTCCATTTCGAGTAGAAAACTAGTTGTTGGAATAGATGTGAAAGAAACTGAATTCCCCACCTCGCCATTCCTGTTGTTAAATCTTGTTTTTGCGTCCGTGTTGTCTATTCCCCGTACGTTTGGTGTGGCTGTTTGATAATGAGAATAAAAGTATCATGACCACTCCACAGCTTGCCTTAATGTGCGTTAACAGCCTCCGTGGTCTAGTGGTTAGAGCATTGGCTGTTGACTCGGAGGTCGCGGGTTTGATTCCCGCATTGGAACAACAAAAATATTAAATATGTTGTTTCCAAGTTTGGTTAGGACAATGCAGGCTGATCACCTGATTGTCTGACAAGAAAGATGATCCATGCGTCGAATGGGCATGTAAAAAGTCGGACCTGCGCCTGATCTCTCACCAGAAATGTCGGTTATCCGTCCCACTGTATTATAAGAGTAAAGGAAGAGAGAGTGCTCTTGTGTACTGCGCACACACTTGGGCACTATACAATTACTCCTGCGTAACTGGCCTGGTGTCAATGAAACCGGCCACCGTCACCGAAATCGGTGTGGGGAGTTATTACTAATGCGCGTCAGTAAATTTGTACGCAACATGCTATATAATAATTATAACTCTATCTTCTGTCTGTCTGTGGCTACTTGTAGTGACTGATCCTTCAACACGCAGCTCCCAACTAGGGAATCTGATGATAAAATGATACTATTTCATATCGTTTCTTTTCGATTTGAAGTGACCCTTAGAAATATATAAAATTCAAAATTAATAAAAATAAGAACAACACACACTACCTCATATTATTAACTGAATCACCAAAAGCACACTACCGTGCGTTTAATACATAGAGTACAATTTTGTTACTCAATATGTATTTTCTTTTTTTTTATTTACTTCTATGTAAGAGGTAAAAGAACCCTTGTATTGTTTAAAATTAAAAAGTATGTATTATTATGGAGGAATTTTGACTACAGCGCGGCCTGTAATAATAATAGGGGATCGGACTACATCCAACTACATCTGAAATATTTGGTTTCATTAATATATTCAGAAATATTGAGGCATTACTACTTAGTAAATGTAAAAAAATATATAATTTTATGTGTAGTTTACTAATAAAATACATTTAAAAAATAACCAAAAAAAATTGGTAAACAAAACCTACATCATTAGTTTATTTACATCATATACAAAAACATTCATTATGGTAAGTACCTATGAACTTAAACGTACAAATATCGGACATATTTACAAATATGTTCCTGCGGCCGTATACTTTATACCTACTTAATACACTTTAATCCAATAGTGACGTCATTTGTATGGCGATTTTAGTATGGAGCGTTTTTACGAGACTCGCGAAATTTTAAATACAAATCGCTGTACCTTTGAAACTATTGACTTTTGATATACGGTTTCTTGTGAGAGTTACTCATATTTAAGAGTACTATTCATTCATGCAATAAAAAAAAATCAGTCCGATTGCCTATTGTAAATATACCTAGTTCACATTTCCATTAAGCTCATTTGAAGAGAAAATCGGAAGATATAATTTGAATATCCAACACATAATGTATCGCAATTTTCTGCAACGTTTAAGTGTTATGTGTAAGTACGCTAGTTGTTGCCTGCGGGTTTGCACGCGCGATTTCTAAAATATAAATAATTACCTGTAGAAAGTGAAATAATATATATAGGCTTTAGGCACTACAATCTAGATATATCATATGGTGCCTAACTGCCTACAACAATTAGGTAATGTAATTGGGAAAAGTTTTAAGCGAACTAAATATTTTTCGTCGGTAACTTATCTCATCTAGGTCCTAGAGTAACAACCTTTATATTAAGTTGAGGGTTCCGTACCGATAGTAATTTTAATGCTGTTTTTTTTTATGTTCAGAAAAAAAACCTTCTTTCACTCTGTATAAAAATAATTTTATTTATTTCATTTTAATTGGTTTAGGTACAAACCATGCAATATTGAAAAAGTTCCTCCTCGACCAGTTTCTAAACATTTTTATTTGTAATAAGCAACATCCTTACCTATAATTTACTTTTTCTTGGAGTCGGGTTACGCCGCCACGTTAGCAGACCATCTGATACAAGTGGATAATTACACAAAAATTCTGAATTATTAGTAGAGCTGTAGCAAACGAGATGTATTCGGTACTGAGTAACGGGTGCGCCATCTTGTACCGAGTAACGAAACCTTACACTCGAATATATTTATATACTCGCATTATTCGTACTTCGTAGTACCGTGTTATATAAAAAAAAAACGGCTTGCACTCCGGGAGTGCCGGCAAAAGTGAAAACTTGCTCTATGCTGCTATGCTCGCGTAAGGAAACTAAGACAGCAAACAGTTGCAAGTTGCATCTTACGAATTTTCGATCAGGTCACTTGTCCTGACGCGCGTTTAAAATTTTTTACCCATCCCAAGAAAAGTGCACAACGTCGCTAAAGTTTCACTTCAAAATAGTGATTCATAATACGGAAATATGAAAAATGCACCTTAAGCAGCTTAGTATGTAATGTGAAAATGAAATGAAAACATTTTTATTTCCAAATGTGACTTAAGTTTTTTTCGGAAAGTCAACAGAAAAATCTACCATTGTATTAGCATGTTTCTACAAATTACGAATGTTGCGAACATCATACTATACGCGTACGCAATACGACTTGATTCGTATTCGAACGAGTAGGTACCTACTAAATGTAATAGTAATGAATACATACGGGTACGCTTTTTTCGTTACTTTTACACCTCTACTTAAAAGTGACAACTACCTCTTGAAGTAGTTCTCACGTTCGAATCATGCTATAATACACGTAGATTCTAGACCGAGAGTAATTTTGTCACACGTTAGTCGTTACGTAACCTCCGGCCCACCTACTTCTGCAGATCGCAGATCGGATAATACACTAATTGACGAATACATCATTCGTGTGACACTTTGAACACTTCTTTCGTGAGCGGACATAATCTTTAATTGATTATTATGTAAACTATAGGCAGTGGGCGTCGTTTGGTGTAAAAGTAAAAGCGGATATTATGTTAGTGATAGTGATTTGTCTTTAAAGCAAGAGAAGAAGAATGGACGACATAAAGTGCGGTAGAATTAAATGTGGAGGAATGTGTCTATAAATAATCTTACGTATTTCACCGTAAATTTGTAAAAACCGTTAGATTGTAATATAACTAACGAGATTGTAAAAATATGTCGAAAGATTCTTTGCTATATATTTATAATCTAACGAAAAATAATGTGTTAAATAATAATTATAAGCAGAATATTCGAGTCCGCAGTCTTTCGACATTTTACAATTTTACTAGTTATATTACAATCTAACGGTTTTTACAATTTTATGGTGATATAGATTATTGATAATAGGAGATGTCCCCATCGCCACTGACTCACTGACATATATCTAGATTCTAGAAAGGGTGGAATATTTTCTATTTCTAGTGAAAGTCTGTATAAAAATCTATAAATCTTCACTAATTTTGATGAAATTTGAGATTCATGTTCTTAAATACATTTAATTAAATACGTTTATTAGAATTCATGAAATGAAAAATGAAATGAAATGAGGGTGTAAAATAAGGTTCGAAAGTTTGTATAAAAATATATAAAATCTGTCAGGATTTTCATGAAATTTAATATACGAGGTAATAATAACAACAACTGAACGAATGGCGTTGAATTTTGGCACGCAGATAATAATTATTATCACTTAGAAATCCGTTAAAATGGATTTATACGGAATACACACCCCATGGCAAGAGAGGCTCAAAAGCCATTTAAGTAATAATTAAAAACTAGCTTTTGCCCGCGACTTCGTCCGCGTGGAGTTCGGTTTCCATACAAAATTTTAACACCTTTTTCACCTCCCACACACCCACTATCTTAGCGGATGCCTACGTCATTACAACTATCTGTATGCCAAATTTCAGCAAAATCCGTTTAGTAATTTCGACTGTGCGTTGATAGTCAGTCAGGTTTGCCTTTTATATATTAAGACATTAATGCTACCAGCTCAATACGATATTGCCAGCTTTGAGTTGAGCATTTGAGCATCGCGCGCTTCGGCGACACGTTAAACTAATTTCCTTGTAATTTCCGTCCTATTTGCTCGAAATACACGTGATTGCAGAAAGTAAAAGTAAAGATACACATCAATAAATTAATAATAACTGTGTGGAATTCGTCCGTATCGTCTGTTTGTTTACACCGGCATTTCTCCGCACCGGTGTGAGTGAGATCGTGAGCGGGCTAATTAATATTGACAGCTCAATTAGCGATTGCATAATATGTAAACAAGCCCTGGTATACTTCAAAGTGTCTTTAAATGCAATGTTTAGAATACAGCTCAAAATGTAATTTTATTTTCATAATAGGCAAGCGGACTGATTTTTTTTTATTGCATAAATGAATACTACTCTTAAATATGAGTAACTTTTTAGAAGAAACCGTATATCAAAAGTCAATATTTTCAAAGGTACAGCGATTTGTATACAAAATTTCGCGAGTCTTTATACCAAAAAAAAACTTTTTTTTTTGCGAAATTGGTAAACAAAACCTACATCATTAGTTTACTCACATCATATACAAAAACATTCATCATGGTAAGTATGAACTTAAACGCACAAATATCGGAGATATTTACAAATATATTCCTGCGGCCATATACTTCATATACTATAACCTACAAGTGACGTCATTTGTAGGTCGACTTTAGTATGGAGCGTTTTTAGGAGGCTCGCGAAATTTTTTATACAAATCGCTGTACCTTTGAAAATATTGACTTTTGATATACGGTTTCTTCTGAGAAGTTACTCATATTTAAGAGTACTATTCATTTATGCAATAAAAAAAAATAGTCCGATTGCCTATTGCTATAGAATAATTTAATTTAAAGTCTATTTTTTACTAAATAATAATAATAATAGTTTATTTTCTTTCCACGATATTTGATATACAATTTTAACATTTACAATATATTAGTATTTGTGGCATCTTTAACTAAGCAGTTTCCTGCTTGTATTTCAGATACCACAGGCCTCCAACCCTCGCTTTAGCCGTAATACTTAATTAAAAGTCGAAATACTTAATTAAAAGACATTGAATTCAATTCTAACATAGCATATTTTAAGAAATTATGTGTGTGTGTGTGTGTGTGTGTGTGTGTGTGTGTGTGTGTGTGTGGGCGTAAAATATGTATAAATGTATTTTTATTTAATTTTAGTGTATTAGATTTACAGTTTCAATATAATCGAGTTCATAAGCCATTGTGTTACAGCTTCTTGACATTTTAATTTTGTTTTTGGGTAGATTTTTATTATTTTATTTGTATGATTATATAACGTTTTACCTAATTTAAAAAATAATCTATGGGCAAATGATGTTATGTGTGTCTCCTAGTAATAGGTGTTGCAGTGTAATAAACAAGAGAGTGTTGTTTTAGTACCGTGAAAAGCACAAACAGTTGTCTAACCGAGAGGACTTTAGCATCTTGATACTAAGCTTGATAATAATTAATTCTAACCTAAAATATATTATCGTAATTTTTTATCTTATCATTATTTTTATAAGCTTCTTTCTCTCTTTCAGGTACGTCAACCTCATGCTGAAATCATAGCAAAGAAATGTAAGGTGAGTTCGTCTAGTAAGTCTATGAAAGTTAGTGTTAACTCTTGTTTGATATAGCAATATGTCACTTGTATGTCAGTAATATGTCAACAATATGTCACAAGTCACGCCTGTAGTTACTCATAATTCCATATTCGTCAATCGTAATAGAGAGTAGAGGAAAAACCATAAGTCGAGCCGTGACATAGATATCAAAGATGAGTTGCTTAGAAATTGTATGTCTGTAGTCTATACATGGAAACGTTATAGATAAACGATTAGCGATACACCCTGCATCCGTCTTACCAGGGAAAATATCCGCTTAGAACTCCCTAGTTCTAGTAAGCACCGATTTCATTAAAAAAACGCGCTTATCGCTAAAATCGGATTTGATCACTCTCTTTCATTCAACGTTAGAACGGGACAAACAGATCTTAAACCGAAGCTCAGCGTTAAACATTGTTTTAATATGTTGGTTAAATTAGGGCTTAGTCTGTCTGGATCTAAGTTAAATTGTTTTCATTTGTAAGATAGATCGATCTTTGCATTTAATGGTATGTCATTAACTTAAAACTAAGCTCGTCTCAACCTTGATCCCATTTAGAATGTTTTCAAACTGATTTAGATGTTTGAATTCAACTTTAAAATGTATTTAACTAAAACTTTAAACTGAGAAATTTAAGATACATTTATAGCAAATTGCAACTTGAACCAAATATATTATGTGCGTTTAATAAAATATGTCAGAGCTTAGAAACGGCAAGTCGTGTGTCATACGAACATGACAGGAGTTGTTAGGTGTTAGGTGTGACATTTTCGACACATTACGTTGTGACGCCGGCGCCGCGCCACGCCGCCGTGGGAAGTGTGACGCGCGTGTCACTCACGCACCTGCACGCCGCCGCTGTTTGTACGAAACACGTTAAAACAATATTTGGGTTAAAGCAGTTTAGTTTGCGAGCGAGACGTTTTTTTTTTGCAATATCCTACGTACTATTATAAATATAATAATAACTCCCCACCGATCTCGGTGACGGTGGCCGGTTTCATTGAAACCAGGCCAGTTACGCAGGAGTAATTTTATAGTGCCCAAGTGTGTGCGCAGTACACAAGAGCACTCTCTGTTCCTTTACTCTCGTAATCCAGTGGGACGGATAACCGACACGACTGACGAGAGATGAGGCGCAGGTCCGACTTTTTACATGCCCATCCGACGCATGGATCATCTTTCTTGTCAGACAATCAGAAGATCAGCCTGCATTGTCCTAACCAAACTTGGAAACAACATTTTTTGTTGTTCCAATGTAGGAATCGAACCCACGACCTCCGAGTCGAGAGCCAATGCTCTAACCACGACCACGGAGGCTGTTTACTATTATAAATATGAAAGTATGTGAGGATGTATGATTATGGTCGGATGGATGGATATTCGCTTGTAACTCTTTTCTGCAAAAATTGCTGTGCGAATTTTGATGAAACTACAGAAATGCAGCATAAACAACAGAATAATGAATGGGCTATAAAGTATAAAAATATCGTGTAAAACCAAATATAACGAGGCGAGGCAGCTTCAAAAACTAGTGACAAATAGATAATTATGACAAGCTTTAACCCGCGGCTCCGCGTGAATACAGTATCTCACCGAAATACTGCACTTTCTTGGGATAAAAAGTAGTCTATGTGTTAAATGTCAATCCAGAGGTTAATATGCTACCATACTAAATTTCATCGAAATCCGTTCAGTATTCTTTGCGTGATAGAGTAACAAACATCCATCCATCCATTCTCACAAACTTTTACATTTATAATAGTAATAGGATAAATTAAAGCGTTTCTATGGAAAACCATTAAAAATTAAATAATATCTAAAGTTTTCTCGTGTTAGTACAAAATAGGTTCGTTACGCAGAAGTCTTATTTTATAGATAAAATCAATTTCTAATGAGTAAAATCTAGCTATAAAATTTAATGTAATATTATTTGTAGGGCCATTAAATACTCGCTAGCTGCGAAACGAGAGGCATTAAATTAAATCTTTCCCGTCAATTTTCTCTAAACTATTAAATCGATAGCCACTCCATTGTTGCCACCTATTTAAGGCTCGTTTAGATTTTGACAACAATAACACGCAATAATGGGTGTGCCTGATTTCTCCAGCCCTGGGACCATTAGTTTAATTCAGCAGGATGGACTTTCTAAATGATGCACAGAACTCATTTGAGGAATGACAAGCGAGACTGCCGCGGTTTAGCTTTCGCGGCCGATGTGACATTCGCCTGCGATCTAGATGGGCGCTAGGCATTGATTATCGCGGCTGGCCATCTGTGCTGTACGGCTAGACACGAGGCACGCTAGGGTCGACGGTAATAGTTAATGATTTGGTAATAATTAGTAATTCAATAAATGATAGATCTGTAATTTTTACATAGCATAAAATGATGTCGCTTCCTGTTCGCTTAGATCTTGTAAAGGAAGCACTCAACGGATTTTAATTGCAGTTTTAAGTAGAGTGATTCAAGGGGAAGGTTTATAATATACAGTATAATAAGTTTCTACATTGCACCCCTGCAAAGCCGGTATTCTTAGTAGTATTCTTTGGTTGCTAGAGAGTGACGCCACTATCCCAACCTTAAACATGTGACTAGTTTCAGATAGGGCTACGGTATGGAAAAAATTATTACAATCAAATCATGTCATCAAATTCATTTTTTCTTGTTCCATAATATTTCTTGTTTTGACAGCCCTGATAACACCATACACTACAATATTTTTCCGAGCACTGAATAAACAAACGCATTGCTCGACGCAATAAGCTTTCAAATATTTTATGCTGGTTTCATAATAAGTCCATAAATCCATATCTAAGATAGCTGAATGAAGCAGAGGTGTTGCTATTGTTAGATCGAAATATGCTTTCCCAGATAGATCCTATCGCCAGACTCAACACCGAGCCCTTTATAAATAAAAGATGCCAGATGCACCATAAGAAATTAAAAATAAAATAACTGGCTTACCTTATTTGGACGTGACAACCACTTATAAAAGTAAATATCGACTCATATTTTTAACTATTGATAGCCATTTTAGTGTAAATATATCATTCTAGTCATATCCGTAGCAAGTACTTTGCAAGTTATTGGCACAGGTAACCTTAATTCATTCATCCTGGTCACTAAAACCTCTTCGAATAGCCGTATTTAACCGCTGAGGTAATAGTTCAAGCCATGGTAATTAATTTTAAATGATCTTAAAGATAGTCTTCCAGGATTACACTGGAGGGACAGTAGGTGGGTCAAACTTTGTCTTATATATTCCATTCAATGAGGAATCTTCAAGCAAGTTTATCTTTAAATAGAAAATATGTAGATATTATTTAGGAAGAACGAGAAAGGCTATGTTTAAATTTCTAAATTGGAAAATATATGTCCTAAAATTCTATGTCATGTTGAGAACGTACTAAGTACTTACCATGAATAATTTCAAGCATAGTTCCTTGGAACACATGATGTAAGTAAAGTGGCAACTGCGGAAATAGTTCCGAGTTTGCTCGTAATGAATTGCAGGGTCAGCGACGACTAGATCTACGGGGCAAGTACAAATCGATGACATTTCACATTAAGGCTACTCTTAATGGTGATCCGATACACAATGTCCCCGATGCGGCCGATACGCGACGATAGCGCGATGATAGCGCGTGATAGCGCGTGCTCGCGTGATATGCCAGCGCCTTGCCAGCGCGGTCCACGTAGCATCACTTGCGAATTGCGATCTCACCGATAGACCAAGTTTTTCTATTTGTAATGCCCTTTAATGGTAGCGATGTGCAATAGTTTGGGGGCTTATGAGAACTTAAAAAAGCCTTAGGACTAGTAGCAAAATATTCATATTTTCTTCATAATTAACCGTTTAAAATGCTGAAATACAAGCAAGCCTTTTATTCAATGACAGTTGTTCACAAAATTCATTGATAAATATTATGATTCAGCGTGACCAAGGTGAGAGAAAAAAGAGATATTATTTAAGATAAAACTAGCTTGTGACAACTCATTGCTAATTGCCACAATAAAAATCGTTTCGAGCCGTAAATCACGGTGAACATTCGATAATTTCCCTTAATTGGTCTCGTTTCCCAATCGAGAGATTGCGATCGCGAGCGGTGTGGCCAGCCCCGTGCCCAAATCTGCCGGGTGATCACCCTGACACTGACCGAACGACGGGAGCAATTAGCACAGACCACACGCAGCCACAAGTCGCGGCTCGCGAGCGATAATTATACGGGAGGCGATGAAAAGGTGTGGACGTGATCTTAACTAGTGTTCATGAATAAATTAACACTGGTCCAATTAAGATATATGATAATAAATCGCGTATGAAATTTTTGGTTTATACGCTGGACTGGTTTATTCAAAACTTTGAAAGGGGTTGCAATCAACATCGAATCGAATTTTCGAATAATTAAGAAGCACAAGAAGGGCTTAAGCTTATCTTTTGTTACTTCAAAAACGTAAATTACAATTTATGATATTGGTACATCTACATATCTACCAATTGCATAATATACGTTTGCGGAATCTAAGCTGCAAAATACAGCGGAACAAACACGGGTATAAATCGGATGGCAATAGTTCACTCGGCTGGCATAAAACAGGCAGCCGGGTGTAAGTGAGACGGTAAACATGACAGGAACACGGCTACAGGGGTGTACCGTTACAGGCCCAAGTGCCAATTGCAACCTAGTTTATGATCGAAATATTATAAATGTATTGCTCCTGCGCAGCATTGGGGCCAGTCAGACAGACCTGCCAATGTTTGGAGAGAATTGAAAGAGTTATTGCTGCTGCCTGCTTCGCCAATCTTAATGACTCTAGCTCCATTGTAAATACTTTCACTTTAATTTATTTTGAAATTTATATTGCGTTTTATATCGATTGATTAATTATTAAGAAATAGCTTCGATATTCAATTTACTGCCACAGCTGCCGATGGTTTTATTGGAGTTATATTAAAAATTTATTGCTATTTCTTGGTGTAACGTGGCACTAAAATTCAGCCTATACAAAATATCGTATCCTTATACGAGTATAGGTACAACCTTTTTATGACTTTGATCTACTTTACGATTGATTGCTAAATACAGTAGACCAATTAATTTAGAGCTCCCTGGAGCCCACATACAGCCATAAACACGTTGTCTTGTAGTGAAGATTTATAATAACCTAACAATACTTTATCATTAAACGAATATCTTGTTGGTTTTGTTAACAAATAAGAACAAAAAAAAACTTTTCATCCGTTAATGGATGATTTATACAGTATTCTCCGAGTGAAGTAACCACTCTTGAAATACTGTAGTGCCTGGGACAGTTGGTTTTTAAATGTCGTATGGTTGCCTATAAAACACATACGGCATTCTCACAACACAGTCGGCCTAGTCGTGTCGACGATACAGAATGCTTAATCAGATTATTCGTTGCATCCATACCGGAAATTTATATTTCAACACATTTAATTGTCACCACGATTCCCATGAAGACTCTCGGTCCCATAATGAATCACAGAGCCACGATCTGTGACGCAACACCCGCTGCATCCCAATAAATTGCATAATTGGTACCGAATTTATCAGTGAAAGTGAGGAATCGATGCACGAGCTAACGTTACGCTGGCTAATGATAGATGGTCTCGGCGAACTGTGCCCTCGTAGAAAGCTCGCCCATTATTATTCATTATTTGAGAGCCGAAACCATTGTCGGTGACTGATTTACAATTACGTCCAGCGGTCGCGCCGCCCGCGCCGGTCCTGTTGACATCTGTAATTGCAACTTTATAGGAGTGTAACGAAGATTCCATCTCGATTGCGCGTGGACAATGTGAGTCGAATTATGCCTAATGAACGGTATAGAATTTTTAATACGAAATGATTGCTAGTTAATTTGTTATCTGGGATATGTTTTGGGATGTTACTTTGATTGCAGACCGCGAAGCAAACGACCGCGCCGTGCTGTGACAATCTTGCGAACTTTTTGAAACCTGAAGATTGTCGCATTGAAGCCATCCAGGAATCCGTATTCTATGTGTAATGTGTATAACATTTTAAATGCTCTTACCTCATTTTGAAGTACTTGCTAGGTTTAGTCAATCAGAGTCATAAAACTTATCTCGTTTCCAAGCAATGTCTGTCTTTGTTAAAATTGTATGTTCACGAATCACGAGTATTTATCAGTTTATTCCCTGGCCGTGCTTATTACTTCCGCGATAAACGATTTTGCAGCACCTCAATAATATTAATACGTAATAAAAATTTCACACGTTCAAAAGTTTCATTATGTATTAGACATAAATGAAAATTTATAGGATTATTAAACTTTTATTGGTTGTATTTCAGCTTTCTACCATAATATCAGTTCGTAAATTTCATTATTGGGATCATATTGTAATTGCGTTGAGCAAGCGGAAAATTAAATTTCGCAAACTGCTATTATAATATTTTCAAAGTAAACAATATTCTTGTAGATATTATATACTGTGCATGCTGTATGAAGAAATATATTTCTATTTGCATGAATTCAGTATTGTTTTCTCTAGCAGATACATTGAAGTGTGCTATGAAAGATTTAAGACCAAAAAGCACTTGTAGCATATTGACGTTGCAAAGGGTAAGTAAAATTTCTAAGATGGTAAAGTAAGCCTGAGATACTTGAGGTTGCCCGCGATATCCTACGCGCAAGAAGAAATCCCGCGGGAACCGAACATTTTGCTGTGATAGAAAGTAGTATTAATACAGATTCCAGAGTCTAACCTAGGTATAGTAGCCTAATTTAATTAAAATCCGTTCAAATTGCATGAGAGTGTAACAATCATGCACACATCCATACATCCAGCATAATTATAATGTTGGTACTTAAGGATTATTTTAAGTGTAACCTTCAGTTCTTGCGTTGCATTCATTCGGCTCCATCGAGGACATAGTGTCCCGACAGCGGATAGCGTTATGTTCGACTCAAAAATAAATAACATCGAAATTCTTACGAAATACTTCGTGTCTGGAGCGCACGGCTACCGGGTTCGACACCCGGGCCGCGCAGTCTGCATGTCATTGTTTGCTTTAATTGTTCCCCGACTGTTTGTCTTCGTCCCTTTCACCGCGGTAGGTTTGCGCGCGGCGTGAATCATGGCTTTTTTATCGGCCGGTCGCCCAGCGCCGGCGCAGCTTCCTCGTTCGTTAAAATTAAGTTAAGTGTTGATAATTGTATACAATCCTCAGGTGAATAATGCGTGAGTGATTATTATGTGACATCATTATTCTACAAGCGCCCGCATTGGTCCGCGGGTTTATAGAGTCGTCTCGGAAGTGACAGATTAAATAGAGGATCGTTTATTGTTTTAATTTAATGAGGAACTAGAGGTAATTTTGTGCGGCAACATGCAAGAACTTTCTACGAAATAATTATTGTAAGAATTAATAGGTATCTTGAGCGCAATCGAAGAAAAATTATTTATAAGAAGCTTTATGTTCTCAACTTTATAATACAATGTACTATGTGAGTTCTACTACAAATAAATGGCGAATTAAAATATACAATGCTAATAGAAATGAATCTAAGGTGAAGGTTAATAGGAACTCGCCCAAATATCATGTAGGTAGTACGTAATGTAATTTGCTGGTGCTAATGGAAATTATGCGAAATGTCCATTAATTTTCATGGCGCTAAAATAACCTATCTCAGGGTCAAAGGTCGCGGAAAATGGTTCGTGAGGATTGTTCATCCTACACGAAAAATTTCAATGCCAATTTATATTGGACTAGCTGTTGCCCGCGGCTCCGCCCGCGTAAATATAGTATCCCTCGGGAACACTGTACTTTTTCGGGATAAAATATGCCTAACCTATGTTTTAATCCAGGGCCCAAACTACCTACTACCATACCGAATTTCATAAAAATCCGTTCAGTAGTTTTTGCGTGAATGAGGAACAAACATCCAGCCATCCAATACATCCTCACAAACTTTCTCATTTATAATATTAGTAGGATTCTTTTTTTTTAACTCAAAAATAGTTTTTAAAGTTTTCCCTGTTATAGTAGCTACCTACTCCGTTGGAGTGGATCTCAGATGCCTAATTTTTCTTCTCTGTAAACAAAAAAAAAAAAAAAATAAGTAAAACCCGAATCGTCAAGCAGTGAGCTAACTGATGATGATGAATTATAGCTAAGAAGTAATAACACTCTCGATTGTGTCAGCTTTTAAACAATAAGAAAGTAGATCAAAATCGGTTCATCCGTTTGGGAGTTGTCGCGTCTGTCGGTGTGTCTATCCGTGGTATCGTACCACGGATAGACACACCGACAGACGCGTCAAGCCTATACACCCCTCTTTTTTCGTCGGGGTTTAAAAATGCTTGTCACGACTCTCAGAGGTTATAATCAAACAAGATTATAGAACGACTACCATTTTAAAATGCGAGACTAATTTAAAATTACCTCGAAACTTGACCGTTACACTAGGAGTTAGGACAGGTATGGTAAAGATCGGCGATAAACGGAGCCGCGGGCGCGTTAGCCAAAACCGATCGATATAATTACATAAAGCTCTAGATGTGACTCAACAAAACGATACAAGTTTACAAAATGTAAAACTAATGTTGTTATCTAACATCGATTACTGCCCACGCGGCCTGTCGCATCTGAGGCGGTCCTTTATGTAAACACGCGGGCCCGAACAATAAATATTGATACAAGATAAGTGTCAATAGCCGGCACATACACTTCTTATATAATTGCTGTGCCATAATCGGAGTTGAGCTTTCTTTATCGGAAAGCTGTGCGCTGTCTTGGCTTTGAGATAGGAAGTATGAATGACTATTTTATGGACTCTCTAGTCTCTATTCAAAAGCGTTCTAGGTCCCAAGTCATTGCTTTTATTCCGATGTCGTGTACTATTTAGAGATCCTTCTCAGTGCTGCATAAGTAATTGATAGTATTATTTAAGACTAGCTCTCCTGGCATGCGTTGTTCTGCCTTGAGTATGCACTGAAAATTGGAATAAATAAATGACTACATCTACACTAACATCTACATTCTACACCTACATGGGAAAATTCAAACGTCGTTTTTAGTATTTTCCCCGTAATTTTTCCAATATTTATCACCGTTTAAACCTTTTGAGTTTTCATAAAAGACAAAAATTAGCCAAATCGATCCAGCCTTTCTCGTGTTTTAGCGAGATATTGGAATTGCATTCCATTTTTATAAATAAAGAAAGAGAGATGGAAGGTGAAATCAATAACAATACTTGTCTTTATTTTTCTTTAACTCATCATAATAAACAGTACCGTCATAAGCGTAAAATATGAAGTAGGAAACATAAAAATTAATGAATATAGTGATGATGAATGTAAACCATTCATTGCTTTTCTCTACATTGTAGCAAAATAAGTTAAAATGAAAGATACCGACTCAAACTTATACCATAGAAGATACCGTCTTTGATACGAATGCGCCAGCTTGACCAAAGAAATATAGAGACCGATGGAGGCCCAAGGGTATTAAAGACCAGCAACGTATTTGTTATTTGTAGTAGTAATCGTTTACCATTAAGCAGTCCTCTGCCAATTTGCCGGACTTTCGAGAGAGAAAAAAACAGCTACCAACGTCCGCATCGATCGCAACACCGAGAGCGAATAAAAACAATAGATTGTATTACGTTTATGTCCACTACACACTTCCTCCGCGAATCGTGGACCGCGAAAGGTCCGCGAAAATGAAGTGAAACATAAAGCGAAAATGTGCGAATCGGTTCCACACTTTCGTGTTCGCGGACCTTTGGTAGTTTCGACTACAATTCGCGGAGGAAGTGTAGTGCGGGCTTTACACAAAGCGCAGAATTAGCATGTGGTATGCGGCGGGCGGCGGGCAGGCAGACTCCTTCCTGCGGAAACCGAGCATCGAACCGGTTGCCCGGCCTATGAGAGTGAAAGCCTCGAGCAAATTGTAACGAACCTTTTTGGGATTATTCTAAATAACCTGTTTATGGTAGACCTAAGAATCTGGTTAGATTTGGCATTTATGTAAGTCAATTTAAATTTGAATTAGCTAAAAAGCATGTCAGAGGTTTGTGATATCGAAATATCTATGTTTCTTTACATGCCAAACGGGCCAACCGATGTGCAAATGTGTGTAAATTATAATAGAAATTAAAGCTAATTTTCAGGGTACTATATTTCGTAGTACTACAAAATCTCTTAACTATCCTCTGTTTGTCTGTCTGTCTTTCTGTCAGTAACTTAACTATCTGTCTGTATTCTGTAACTTCTTTATTTATTATGAACTAGCTTTTGCCCGCAGCTCTGCCCTTGTAAATACAGTCTCCCACGGGAGCACTATACTTAATTGAGATAAAAAGTAGCCTGTGTGTTAATCCAGAGCTAAAACTACTACCCTGCCAAATTTTATCAAAATGTGTTCAGTAGTTTTTGCGTGAAAGAGTAACAAATATCCATCCATCCATCCCTCCTCACAAACTTTCACATTAATAGTTGAAGTGTATAAATGCATAAATGTTTGTATAGTTATAGATTGTATTACATATTATTGCCATCATAGAATAATAATAATTTTGAATTTGGGATTTTTTTAATTCAACACCATCGTATCGTCAAATAATTATTTAGAAATCATTGCATCCAAAGTTATTTCTAAGTGCCCACCCCTGGCATTTCTTAAAGCATGTTTTGTCTATGTCGCTCGATACAAAGTTAACAGCGTCAAAATTTCCGAATTCCGCTATCTGATACTTGTTTGAAGATTGTGAAACAGACCTGTGGCCCTAACTAACTTTTGACTTAATTGCGATACCAGACAATAACCTTCAAAGTAAATTGAAAAAAAAAACTTGGGACGCCCGAAGTGATAACTCTTATACTAATTTAATCATAGCTAGGAGACTTTAAATTCTATAGAAAAATAAAAAATAATAGTCCGAGTAAAATATAAAAAAGTATAAAGACGAAATACGTCTGACCGACATTCGAACCCGAGACCAATTGGTCAAAAATCCAAGTGCAACTGCGTTACGCGTATCTGACATGACTATTCTAAATTACTTGAATGTTATTTGGCGCCGTAACGCGTTACGGAACGAAGAGGCTTACCCTACCATAAAAAGTTATCACTTCAAAAAACCTATAGTTGCGGAACTAAGGTTTAGAGTTTTTTATTTACTTGCCTTATCTATCACTAAAGAGCTATGTTTGAGAATAAGTCACCTGTTGAATTCATAAAAGCAGCGTTGCCTATTCATAAATTATATTATTCTAGTGTTACTGATAAAACAACCAGTGAATAAGTCGTAACTGCTAACCAATAACTCGTGGTAATCACCTGCTGTCATAACGCACGATAATCTCCAGACAACAGCAAATAAATTGTTGCCTTGACAGACCCTTTAAGGTTAGTGAAAATGCAAGGCCTTACTGAACAAATGGCTCCCATGCAAAATATATTTGACGATTCACATACATTACTTATACAAATAGTTTGTCCTTTGTGTTCATTAAATTAACCGTGTAGGCGGAGGTTTCCTGCTTGTCAGTTGTCTCGTTACAACGATGATTCCATTAAATGATATGCAATTTTCATTCTTCGAAACGAAATGAATTATTTATTTTGTCTTTTAGTTTCGGTCAATTCTTATTGCCTTCACTAAAATTCAATTTTCATTATTTTTTCGATTTTTCTGCCACGTCTAACCATTCATTTATCTATGCAACAATGTATAAAATACTTTACAACTTATTAGGTATTGGCCAGTAAACTATTAGGCAATATCATTTCGTTATGTTTACCTACAAACAATAAATAACTTTACCAAAGATAAAACAGTAATTAGCTTAATAAATGCCAATAAAAACCACCAAATATACAAAATTTATTATCGTATCTACATATTTATTCGTGTAACCTATATACACTTTGACCATTTTTAGAATAAATGAATGTAAAATAAAACTGACTCACAATCGAAGTATTTTTATTTTGACATGGGCCCGATCTTTAACATAATTTACTATTAAGCATTGGTCGTTGTTAATTTATTGAATTTGTTTTGTTTCTTAATATCGAGAAAATCAAAGCCAAGACTGATTTGTCATCTATCATTAATCTTCCTTGTCAGATAATTATGAAGTTCATGTTGGCATAAGTTCCATGCAGCAAGATACTTGGCAGAGAGTTGTCTTAGTCATATTCGCCATAAAATATTAGTTGAAAGTTAGCGTCCACTAGCCTGTCAAGAATTGGGGGTGAATATTAACAACAGTGTGGGGGAGTAGCTTGTCCACGTTCGCCCACGAGTCCTGTTCTGCTGATAACAGCTGACTCATAGCTCCATAGAAAGTATCGCCTTCCCTGATTAAGATAACGGTAATATTTATTGAAACGCGATTATTTACGTCAAAACACCTGTTTATTAAAATTGTAAGCTTGTAAACATAATCGTAGTCTGACAAGCGTTTGATCGTACTGATGGCTCGGCTACCGGTTCTCGGTTACCCTTGTCCGTCGCCCGCCGGTGAAATGGTTTACTGGTGTATAGTTTGTGTGAAAATAAGAATGTTTAAATATCGGATTTGTTTACAAATGTTTACGGCTATCACCAGTCTAATACTAAATTGCTCGGAGATAAAATCTGCTACAGGGCGTCACCCTGGGTCTAATATTCTTTGCCGAAAAATTTCCGACGCCAAATAACATTCGATTTTGAGAACCCAGCTAAGACTTGAAAACAATCATTCCATAAAAACTATAAAATACCATACCAATAAGACGTTATAACATCCATAGAATTGATGTTCGTTCAAACCCCTACCGTTTGAAAATGTTTATTACCATCTAGGTATATGTTTACTTACTTTTAGCTAAGTCTCGATGTAGATATCCCACTGTGAGAATTACACTTGATTCTGTTATTATTTATAGGCATTGCTTTATGAATGAATAATAAGCTAGTAACTTGAACTATCATGTCCTTTTCGATAACCCTACTAGTATACCATTAACTACATTCAGCATGATTACGATTGTAGGGAAGTGTTGTACCATAAACTTTGACATCTAATGAAATTAACTGTATAAAAGTCTAAACAAATAATTTGGTTTTTATTAAATACTAGCTGTTGCCCGCGGCTCCGCCCGCGTAAATACAGTATCCCACGGGAACACTGTCCTTTTTGGGATAAAAAGTATCCAGAATTTAATCCAGAGCTTAAACTACTAGGTACCATACGAAATTTCATCGAAATCCGTTCAGAGGTTTTTGCGTCCGAGTAACAAACATCCATCCATACATCCATCAATCCATCCATCCATTCATCCTTATAATCTTTCACATTTATAATTGTAGTATGATAATAGAGAGCGGGAATTAAAAGTTGTTACGTTGTTTTAAAACAATTACATAATAATAATTATGGTAACCATTGGACGTTTCATTTAAATAAATACAAAATTAGTGTGATATACTGACAGACTAGACTCTAATAGAAGACTAGACTCTAAATAATAATTATTAGTAATTGTTTAAGATGAACATGTGTAGTAACACCGCCTCTCGATCCAATTTGGCGTAAAAAGTGATCTTGTAATTATATCTAGTGCCCTTATTACATAAATCTTTCTTATGACAGTTTCTGAATATTTTACATAAATTCAAGCTAAACTAAGTTCAACTGGAGCAGAGTTTTCGAATCGCAAAAATATCATCTAGTGGTCACTAGATGAATCTACTTTAAATTCAAGGATAGAGTTTTTTTTTGCTATAATTCGGCAAAGTGTATCTAGTTATGAAAAACATTTATTACACTTTTTTGTACAGAAACCCATTGTTGAACCAATAGCGCTAATGAATATATTAACTACCGACAAATCCTCAGAAACCGGGCATTACTAAATTAATCCTGTCCGCCTGCTTTCTAATTATTATGACAGTAACATTGTGAGGGTCGTAAGAGTAAGTTACAGTAATGTCTGCGTCAACTTCAGACATTATGGGAAACGCGTAAATAGCGTTAATACATAACAAGCACGATGTTGATAATCTATCGCAATATTAAAGTATGAATGAAGATAACATTATTATCTGTGATTATAAAGTAAATGCGACTCGCGTATTGCAATGAGGATATCCAATGGCTATCAAAGACATTATGATTTGAAATATAACTTGTTTCGCGACTTCCTTATCATAATACTGATGTGGCTATCGTTTCATATAACTTCGCCACTTACACTTTCTTTGTAGGTCATAAATTTTATCGCCGGTTCATTATGTTCAATATTTATTGCATCCACTCCTACAGCAATGATTGCCAATGTGAGAGTAATCATGGTTTCGAATGCTCAAGTCTAATCTGAGAAAGTATTAAATTCTAATGCCTTATTATTTGCTGGCAAATGAAAATTATGTTGTAAAATGAGTTTTGCGCAATCGTACGAGTAAGCTGGGCGGTATATGCGCGTGAGTGTGTTAAGACACAAGTCTGTCTTACGTTCGGCTTACGCTTACGTTCGAATCAATTAATGTGAAGTCAACAATATTTAGCTAGGTGGAAATTAGAAATAAGTTTTAGTGATCAAATAATATCATAAAGCCACTGAATGATACCGTACTGGTATTTAAAAAAAGCAGCAGCAATAATATTTAAAAATCTTAAGGTTAATTATTATTTTATTATATACTAACTAACCCCGACCGACGTTATGTCTTAAATATGAACTGGAATGAATAAATGACTACACCTACTCCTACTATTACTCCTACACCTTCATACACCTACCTACACATACTCCTACACCTACTCCTATACCTACACCTACTCCTACACCTACTCCTACAACATACAGCTTTTCCATTATTAAAAAAAAATGGTCCAAAAACCTTCTCTGGCTCATGCACAACAACTTTGCTAAAGATCATCACATGATCAAATGCATGGTTTATGATTTCATAAAGGACACTTGGACAGACAGACATTAATTTTTATACAATAGATCTATAAACATATTGATCTCACCTTAAATAATTGAATATCTTTACATATCAGGTTCTAGCGGTGTCAATTTAAGATTATTGTTTTTAATTTCATGTTGTTCCGGGTGCGCCAAGGATTTCTTTTCAATCAAATACAGAAGCTAGTTATTACTAAATTATACGAGAAGTTGGCGTCTGACCTTGTTCGTTAAACGTTTTATTTGAGAGGTCAATCGATATGTTTATATTTTCTTTAACAACGTCTATTGACTTTTTAATTACAGCCAAACTTGTTCTTGATCTGCTGCAATCGTTGATTTATTCCTGTAATATTGTTGCACGGATCGTAATAACATTTTCTTTCAACGTAAAATTAATTCCTCCGGTTTTCAATAACATGCATGTAAGATGTTGCCATTTCGACTATATTGTTAAATTGTTATCGGATAATATTGACGTCAAAAACTTTGTGGAAATAACTCACTGACGTTCCAACCTGTCGCCATGTTCTATATTGCGAGAACAATATCTGTTTCGCATAATATATCACGAATTAAACGTAAGTTGATTTATTGAAAGCGACCGACGCTCAACTTGGCCCTACAACATGACTTATTCGTTGTTAAAAACAATTTATTTATACAATAATGTAATCGGTCGGACCTTGATCTTTTGCTCTACAATGCTTTACATCTGTATCCCATGCACTTGCTTTAAATTTATTGCCAGCACAAACAATGGACGTAGAATCTCTGGCTCCGTCAATTGTCCGACTATTTTTCATATTAAACCTGAACTTACTCTTGGAGGCTTCAGTCGTTCTGGATACAAAGTTGCTACTGCACCAGTATTGCTGAAGTTAGCCTTTAGCTCATCGATATAACGATGGCTTAGAGCACACTTGTTCTAACTACAAAAATTGCGATTTTTACTTTTTGACTGAAAACTGTATTATTTGACGTGCTCTATCGTTTGCACTTACCCACGTATCGATATTCCGTCTCTTTCTATCAAAAACCCAGTGTCACGGTTGTATTAAGTAAGCTCAGTTTATGTCCAAAAGTATTAAAATCCTTTATTTTAACTAATTTGCTACGAAAAGTCCTTAAGTGATTTTAATATTCCCTCCCGCTGTACTAGTTAACGCACAAAAATATTAAGTACCTTTACGACATGTAATCTTACATATTACAGACAATCCAAATGTTGTAAGTGCAGTTAATACAAAAACGAATCTAATGCTCCTATTTTTTCGTGCGTGCACAAATGTGCTAAGTCGCTATGATACAAAAAACGAACTATTTTTACAAAATTATCGAAAATTACATCTAATACGTGTACACTTAATTCATTTCTGTTTTGTTTCTTTAAATGCTCAAGTATACTAACGTCATTTTAAGTTAAGTGTGCCTTCAATAATCGTTTTGGCGCGTTATTTCTGTACGCGCCAGAGTTAGATTAGAGGAATAGTTAAAGCCGTTGTGGAAGCCAATTGGCGAGTGTGGGTGAGTGGGGTGATTGTGTTGTTTCTGGCGGCCGTTGGCGAGCGTGGGGAGGGTAGATACGTATTACGTACGAGGGTAGATAGATATTCTTGCCATTGGCAGCAGAAAGTACTGAACTAGCTCCGCGCGCCGGCAGCGACAGGTTTTCTTAGTGTCAGATCAAGATTACTAGTGCATGTTTATTTGTAGATTATTATATTTTTATTTTATTTCTATAGAAAAACTTACAGCTAAACATAATTGAAACAGATAGCAATTGGCAAGTTTTTACAGATATGTAACAAACATTAAGGTGAGTGCTAGCTTTATACAAATGAAAAAGAAAAGGGAATGAAATAATAACAAACAAAAATAATAGAGAAAAATTCAATCAAACCTTTGGATCACTGAACTGATCACACATACCTAATTGATAATAATTAACAGAAATATTCTGTAGTTACAAGCCGAAGAAGAAGATTCAATCAAGAAAGCATCTGCATTAGAGTGATCGCGTAAGAAATCATTAAATTGTGCGGTAGACCTACAGATAAACGAATTGCGATGATAATTAGTATTATAGGGTGGGATGTAAAGTGAGACGAAAGTGCGAAAGAATCTAGAGGGTATATTTATTTTGATTTTATTGTGTACGTCGGGGGAGTCTATGACATTTTTAATAATTTTATTCAAGTAGATCAAATCTCAGATGATACGACGGCGCTCTAAGGGTAGGAAATGATATTTTTTACATCTAGTTTTATTACTAATTAGATTATCACCACATTTATATTGTAAGTATCTAAGAAACCTTTTCTGTATTGATTCAATCCTGTTTTTGTAAATATCGTAGGCAGGGTTCCAGACTTCAGAACAGTACTCAAGTACACTACGTACGTAAGAACAGTAAAGCACTTTTATAGGTTTGAGCGTTCTAAAGTCTTTGCAGTGCCTGATTACAAACCCCAGGGCCCTAGAGGCCTTTTTCACTGCATAATCAAGGTGCTCATCGAATAATAATTTGTGATCAACAATTACACCCAGGTCTTTAATTTAATTTTTATGCAGTAGGGCCTGATCGGCTGTCCCATTTCAAAACCTAGTAAGGGACATTTATTAAAAAAATCATCTTACTACAAAATCATGTCTGCCTTTATTCTCCTTACAATATACAAAAACACCAGCGTTGGTATCTCCCAAAAAATGGGAGATTTATAACAGTCCATACCTAGTAAGTACACTATTCACAGGCCCCTGACCACTTCAAAATCTAGTAAGTTACATTAACCACTTCAAAACCCAGTAACTCTTTGCGACTTACTAGGTATTCATGTGGTCGATGCGCCTTACTGTGTTTTGAAAATCAAGGACGTATGCGATGTGTTAGAAAGGGACACAGCAAGTCACAACAAGAGGCGGCACGCTTTCAGCTGCTGCAGCTGGTCTCAGTTCAGTTATGGTGTCTACAGACACACGAATTTGGTACGGAGCGTACAGCGGATCCGTACAGATCCGAGCGTACAGATCCGAGCGTGTGTAGGGCAGTCCGGCGAACATAAGAAGAAGGCGAAGAGTTCACCGTTGTCCGCATCGGATCTGGTACGCTCCGTACCATATCCGTGCGTGTGTAGAGCGTCTGCAGCAGTCCGGTGGTTGGGCCGTACAACGGTATCAGTGTTGCCAACTTAGGGATGTACCCTCGAAAATTAGGGAAAATATGTACGGGGGTTTACTAGGGGAAGGGATGTTTAGAGTTTACTCCTTATGATATGTATGTAATAATAAAAATTATTTTAATGTGTGTATATAGCCAGGGATATGAAAATGTATTGGGAGTGAAATCAGATTAAGACAAGTTAGTTTTATGTTATTCACGCGTACCTCTTTATGTTAAACACATAACCTTTCTTTCTAGCTTATTATCTCTTAGACCTGTCAATGGTATAAGTAATCAGGGGTAAAATTTGGGGAGAAATATTTTTTAAAGTGTTGGTATCACTGCCCGTTATCAATGAATTGCGGGAATCATCGTCGTCGTTTAAAAACCGCACTGTAAATAGAACTCTGTGCTAATGTAATAGAGCATAAAATCGAAAACACGAGTGTCGAGCGTTTCGCTCCACTGCACCGTACCAAATCAGTGCGTGTGTAGCGACACCGAATTTGGTCTCCGGAGTCCGGATATGGTTCGCTGTACGCTCCGTACCAAATTCGTGTGTCTGTAGATAGCATTACGGGCGACGCGCGGCTAAGGTAAGGTTTTGGGCCAGTTCTATGTACACTACATAGGTAAATAGGAAAAAAATATGAGAATATCATAAAAATACGAAAAAAATTATTTGAAAAAGGGTACATGCGTACAAAAATGATTATTTGAAGAGTTTTTTATTGCGAGAACACTATTTTTAGGGCGGCAATGACAGTTGTTTTGACTTGACTTTTGACGAAGTAGACAGTTTTACGAAGAGACGTCGTCGTGAATGTCATACGTCTTTCTTTGTCAAAAGTCATGTCATTGACAAAATGACATTCTTTAGTTAATTCTGATCTGATCCGCCATGTTTTATTTTACTTTGTGTTGCTCTCCTTGACGAAGTTAATTTAAATGTACATGAAAACGAAGTGAAATTAAACAAAATAAAGAATAGGAAACGGTTACTATATTATGTAGCTATATTTACATATACTGTACGTAGGGCTGGCCCAGGCCTCATACATTTCTTGAACATCTCTTTTAAATTTGTAACTCTTTTTTACTCAATAAACTTTTGTTAAAATTTAAATATGATTTTAATTACATATCCTTAGTATAGCCAAATAAAAGAGGTCAGGCCGCTGTAAAACTTCGCCAAATCATATAACAGTTAATAGTCATAATAATGGAAAATGACTAGATAAGAGGAAGAAGAGAATCTTACTTACTAGAATTTAATTTTTGGGAATTAAAAATACATCATACCAAAAACCATATCAAAACCTAGCAAGTGCTCATACTATGTTTTGAATCAGGTTTTTACATGGTCTTTTAAATCACCTGTCAGTTTTCAAAGTTAGTAAGGGGTTTAAAATATGTAATTTACATAAATATAAAAATATGAGTAACACATCTTGTAAAGCATCTAGTGCTTTATGCAATCAATAGATTTTTTTAAAATTAATATGAAAACTTTTCAATGGCTGGCCATTTTTTCGTTTACGCGCTCTCCTGTAAAATTTCCTTTAGACCCGTTACTAGGTTTTGAAATGGGACAGCCGTGATTGTTAAGGGTGTAATTGTACTTAATTACATGGATTTTACGCGTAAAATTCACTACAAAGCATTTTGATACATTAAGATCCAGTTTATTGTTACGGCAATATTCACTAAACCTATTAAGGTCATCTTAGTTTACTATCATCACTTGAAGTGATACATTTTATTATTTTAGTGTCATCGGCATATAATAAGAAACAAGCATGATGAAAACAAGATGATACATCGTTCAGAAATATGGCAAATAGAAGAGGCCCGAGTAGCGAGCCTTGAGGAACTCCAGAGGGGTCTGACATCCAGGATGATACGTATCCGCTTAAAGCTACTATCTGAGATCGGTTATTTATATAGGAGGAGAACAACCGCAACAGGTTTCCTTTCCTGCTTGTTGGAGCTTCTCAAGCAGAATGCAATGATCGATACGATCAAAAGCTTCACAGAAATCAGTATAAATGATGTCAACCTGGTTGCTACTAACAAAGTCATACGCAAGGAGAAGATTCGAAGTGGTTGAACGTCCCTTCAAGAAACAATACATTATTTATTCTATATTATATACGGATTTAACGAAACTTGGATAAATACTTTCTCTAATTTTATAAGTGTTTAAGAATGACTGATTTAATGAGTTTTTAGTAGAACAAAACTTTAATAAATGATTTCCTATTATGCAATGTTTTATTGATTTGCTATTTAACAATATTATTATTATTTTATATTCTAACGTGCACAAAAAAAATATCTTGAGTCGGTATTCTGTGGTATTTTATAAAATATATATATATATATATATATATATATCTAATATTTTTATTTTGATATATAGGTACCTATTTCTCTACTAGAATACTAACCCCGCTCACTTAGTACATTCGTGCATTCAAATTACTAAATTGGAGGGTTCAAATGTACTAAGTAAGGGGGGTTAGCTAGGAATTCAGCTGATTTTGTTATCAATTTGACGTAATTTCGTTATGAAATTTACTTTTTTGTAGAACCAAAGAATAAGTCTTATGAATAAACGTAATTTGAATTACATATCATATACAGTTTTTGTATAATTCATGCTTCAACTTTAAAATGCTCTCCTGAAAAATCAACTTTTTGTAATTAGAACAAGTGTGCTCTAAGCCATCGATAAGGTCTATATGGTTTTTTGTTTTTGGACTGTTTGTCCCAAAGTGATTAAAGGTGTGTTATTTATTATCATATTGCGTGTCCTCTGCATGCAACAAATGAGTTATATTAGCTTCGATCGGTACCTGATTCAGCATTTCGTTTTAGCTTTAAGACATTTCTATATGAAAATACCTTATACTCTGATTAATATTCTTAGTCAGAACAAAATTATTTTTTTACTTCATCTCGCATTTTTTTTTATTAGAATTTTAATTTAGCTGAATTTAGTAAAATGATGACTGATACTTATAGTCTCAAATACATAAACATTATACAGGGTAAATTTTTCTAGTAGACGTGGTACACAAAATCTGAAACTAACAGGAATAGCTAAAAGTGCTGAAATGAGTTTTGATGAAAACTAAAACTACATTATTAGATTTTTGATAAATCAATTTCCGTAGCCAGAAATCGAATCGACTGACTTTGGTAAAATATGCAACCCGTATTACACCAATTACTTAATAGTATTGCATAAAAGAAACGAATCTTTGGAACGTAATGAGATAATATGACAAAACTTAAGTTTACTAAAGTTTAACTTAGTGTCGAATAGTTTCGGATTTTGCCTACCATGCCCGGTTACAAATCCACCCTGCATATAAATTAATGTTATTAATATTTAATACATATTCGCATCATTTTACATACGTTACGAAATCGTCGATTACGTCGGTACATAATTATTTCTTGACAATCTTTTTAGTTATAATTAATACGAATTTAGTTGTTTACTCGTACCATATGTCAGAGCAAATTAAGACAATTATTTTACTAATTTTGTAATTAGTAAAATAATTATATGAGTATAAAATGTGCTTATTTAATATGAATTCTGAGTCGGTGGATTAGAATTCATTTTAATTCGTCCAATTATAAATATTTTTTGTTCTTTTTTTTTCAGGTAAGCCTCAAGTGAATTGAAATGTATCGTGTCAACCTTTCTATATGAGCCGGTAAATAAGATATTTAATTTTATAAAGCTTCCTACAGTTAATTATTGCATATTTTGCGTAACCTTAATCGTTCTTGCAAGATCTTTATCTCTCTTATTATCAAAATTGAGCAAATCAAAATTATTGCAATAGTTAACGTGTTCGGAGGATTTTCGTTCTTCTAACTTTCTGATTTGAAATTATAGAGTTTAAATTCTGCTTTGAAATTATAGATTCTTTCGTATTGAATCTTAAAAATACTAGCAAAATGTTTATTCATCTTTAAAATATAAACCTCAATGTTGTTCTTGTTTTGTCTTAAGTGGTCTCAGTATTACCGATCGTCATATTCATCACTCCAAAGGTCAACTCCTCATGCACTAAATTCAGAGCTTAATTCGAGCCTACGAGCCCAATGTTTGAAGGGATAATTTGAGCAATGCAAATTATTTCACAGCAGCGATTCATATAATTTCCGTAGTTGCCCGAGACGCTTGTTCGTCAACAATTATCCTAAAATTTATGATCTCGGTGCTATGTATGAAATTACTTCATGGTCCATCTAGGAAGTCAAACAAATTTATCGGCCTCTCTTGACGTGTTTTTGTGTCTAGTAATTCTTTTCAGTCCAAAGACAGGAGCCTTAATGTTTGTGAGTAGTAATTACGGTGATCTTTATTTATGGCATTTAATTGAAATAAATAACTAAAGCGGTAATTGTAAAAGATGCAAGTGTACAAATATATTTGTAAGTAAGAAAGTAAGTATTTAAGGTCAATCACGAGTATGTACAGAATTGATTTAAGAACAAATAATACCTAATTTGCATGATCGTTTTAACAGTAAGCTGTTTATTCAACAAGCAATGAGTCAGCAGTCAGACTCAGCACTCATATTATTATCAAAAAAGATTTTGTTCATTGCCGAAAATAATCTTTGCTTGCTTTAGTATTTATGGTCTCATAAATTAATGATAATATTAATAGGACTTAGTCATAAATTACTTCTTTTGTCACTGTAATGTCATTTAAAAATATTAGTACATCTAATGTATTGTTCTCGAGGTTCCTCTTTCAATGTCATCACTCATCCTGTTAAACTTTTGAAATTTTACGCGTTCATTGTGACGTTCATTAAATTGTGTTATCCATATTTTTCACTCCCCAACTTCACTTTTGGTCATCTGTTTGCGTTGGAAATGTCCCTATTTTCTATAGAGTAACCTTTTTTATAATATCATCGCTACTATTGTAAGACGAAGAGTTTGTACTTTATTTGCTTTGATTTTTTTAGATTGCTTTAGATTGCTAGCTCTTTTTGAAATGAAATAGGAACGAGGGCGACCTACTTAAGTAAAATGTTTCTCTTTTAAATGCGCCACTACATTCAGTTCAGAAAATTCTGCTTCGGGCTTAATTTTTTAAATTGCTATCCCCGGTCGTCTGGTTGCAGATAAGATGCCTCCACTGATAATAACTTCTCTAGATATCAGCGATAAGAATGCTTTAAGAGTTTATGTTTCTTGTTTCATAATCTTGATTCTTACTTTCAAATTTAAGCTTTAGTGTTGAAGTCTTGTTCTTGCTTCCCTTATATGATAGGGCCATTTTTGAGTTCTCTTCTTGATCAACATTTGCGTATCATAAGAAATGTGAAATTGACGTTTAAACTTCATCACCTTCGATAAAGGATTTTATCAAAGTTATTAAATGGTCATATAATAATACTAAGTTTTTTACTAAATATCAGTTTAAAAACGAAAGAAAAAAGTTCTGCTGAAATATAGATTCGAAACCGGCATAACTCGACGGAATAATTAAAATTCATTGCCATAATCCATTGTTCTACAGCGGAAACATGCAGGTCATTCACAAACGCTAGCGTGCAGATATTGCCAGCATTATCAGGGAATAAGGTCGCTATAAATTAATTACTGTACGTTATAAGGTCAGATGCGACCCGTTCCGCATTCGCTTCCCACCGGCTAGCGAGAGCTATGCAAATTTCAATTAGCCGGAGAAATGTATCCGAGCTACCTGTCTCGATGCCTCTATTAATTGGTCGCATTATCGCTGCCCTACGTGATATGCTATTTCCGATGTAGCAACACGAGTACAATGTGCGCGAATTCTATTTACCGTGTTAGAACATTATAATGATAGTCTTTATCGAGCGCGGTGCGAACGATAAAGCTATAAATACAAATGGTGTAAATTTAGCAGATTATTCAACGCATAATGATAAGTGTGATATTGATTATTTTCCTTGTGAATAAAATAAATCTTATATCGAAAACGATCAAATTGCGGTATTTTATAATATACCCAAAAATAAACTTTATTACAGAGATGCGTACAATGTAACTTAATCTGAACTCACTAAGGATCTTGTTTTCCATAAAAGTTGCCATTAAAGATCCTCTCTCCTACAATTTATCGATCGGATCTAGATAACAATGCCCATCAGTTTAAATTAACGTCTGACTCATAATGTCTACAGAGAAATTTGTACGAGGACGACGTTTGGCGCGAGTTCGATTCCCGTGTTGTTGTCGGGCATTCTGTTTCCAGCGATAAATCGCTCCTCACCTCGGATACAATGGGAAAGAGAAAGTCTTTAAGGAAATATTACCTTCTTGAACGCTCAATTTACAAAAATTTCGAAATAAGTATTTTTTAATGGTCTCTTTTTACATTGATCGTCGTTTGTACTTTCCAGCAAATGTCTAGTCTAATTTAAGTTCAAGTAAGTAGTGTATTACTGTCCAGTAAATTTTGGACGACTTTGTAATATCGAATGTACAAAATTATATGTATCTGAGAAGAAAGCCTCCGTCTATTAAGTACCACAATCAGAATCAAATACAAAATTATTTTTAAATAACAGTTCCTATGGTAGTCCGAATAATATTTGAATGCACAAGGCACATTCAGAGTAAACTCACTTAAGATCATATATCAAATCACAATATTGAGCTACCGTCTGTCATAAAGAAGATTAATCATCAACATTACTGCTGGAATTCGCAGTTGACTGTAGATTAGCTGCCGATACGCCAGATGTAAGAAAGCTGATACAAATAGCCTATCTAGACGACCCGGTCACTCGGATACGCTTGTTGATCATGTTCGAAGCGATTAAGTTTCAGCTGTTCTTTTGAATATTTTTTTATTTTCGTGTTACATACTTATTAACCGTTTACGTTTTTTCGCTTGAATAGTTACTCTTAAATTGGGCCGCTGTGATATGTGGAAAGTGAATCTTTATCACAGAATCTTTTGCAATTCAAGTTCTGAAGTAAGTGTATCCATCACTACTTCAGAACGTAGTTAATTTAAGCAATGTCTTTTTCAAATAGTCGTTGTCTTTTTTAATTAGTTATAGCAAGTAGAGTTGATGAAGGATAAAGTAAAGTAATCTGGATCAGCGACTGACCTAAAAACCGGGTTAGTGCGTAGATTATTCAAATGAGCTGAGTGCACTGGTACCGTTGTATACGTGATCCTAACGCCTAGCGGCCCTCGTCATCCGCCCATTAGCTAGCCTTCAGGATGTGGCACACTTTCGCGCTTAATGCTCAATCTACGTTCATTGTGTTGAGATTGCGGGTTGTGGAGATTGTTTTAAATAAATTTAACCTATTTTTTTCCAGTTAGCAATTATCAAATTAAAATGTTTGTCACGTTTTACAGCTCTTAATTATTACCTTTGATTCAAGATTAGACTGAGTATAATAAATTCATTTTATTTAAAACTGATACTTAAAAATAACACAAACCATTTTAAAAACAGTATAAACATATTCTTCACTAAAAGTGTGAAATTTTCAAAGTTTTAACAGATTACCTAAGAATTAGAATTTAAAAGAAGAATTAGAAAGAAATTACAAAGACATTTTAGGCTTGAATTGTAACCTCAAGTCTACCACGTCGTTTACTTGCTACTGGCATTTAACCAAATCTAGAACTTTAACAGATAGTATCTGCGGATAACTGCATTCTACATCTGTCCGAATGTTTATCGAGGCTCCTGCTGTTGAGTTCGTAAGCCTTATTTATATACTTGCTTGTTTTTAACTCATCCCTGAACTCTAAAGTGATGAGAGTGTAACGTACTTAATATTTGTCTCGCTCTTGTAAGTAGTAACTAACTTCAGCAAAATTGGTAAAATTGCATAATATAATTTTTTTTGACAATTTCAAAACCCGTAAACAAAACCCCTTTGGTAAGTTTGTCTTAGGGCCGATTTTTCAATCGTCAGATAACTCTTATCTGAGGAATTAATATGTAACTTTGACAGATTTTGTATGACAAATATGTCAGTGTCATATATTTATTCCTCAGGTAAGAGTTAACTGACGATTGAAAAATCGGCCCTTACTGAAACAAAATTAAATTAAACGGTTTAATTTAATTTTGTTTTCAAATATCGATAAAGGGATTCGAGATTCATTGAGTCGTCAAGTTAATAATACTGTTAATTTATAATCTATATTTAGACTCTGAATTAAATTACAGTAAAGCTCAAATTCTTGTTTGTTATCAAAACGGTAATTTCTTAATAATATTATTAAGGTCACCTTTCTGATTTAATAAAGTTGCTAGTTAAGACCTATATTAGCCCAAATTGCTAGTTAAGACCTATCGTTGACCTTTTGTGAAGGTGCCTTATTTATAGACTCTCCCCGTTTATTTACGTAGTAACTATTTAGCTTTATCTGCCCTTATACACAAAAGTTTCAAAGTATGATTCATATTCCATACTTTAGTTGTAACTAAACTAGCACAAACATGGTCTGGACCATTATTTTAATTGTTCCATCTTTTTATGCTCTGGCGTCAGCACCGTTCTCATGAGAATTATAGACGAAACATCATTACTATTTACGCTTATAAGATAATTCAGAGCCTTAAAAGGCGTGAATAATTACGTAGCACGATAAAAAAGTGGTTGGATTTCTTGAGTAAAAGGAGCGGTCGCCCAGAGTGTTGCCGTTTTTACTTGTGTTAGGCTTGTGCGTCTGGAAGTCATCAGTGGGGATGTTTCGAGGGGTTGCGAGAAGATGCGGCAGTGCGTCGGCGCTCCGAGCGCTAGGCTCGTCCGTCAGTCTCGCTGTATCGCGAGCGTGCAGCGGTCGTTGTAGAGGGGGCTACGCTCCGCTTGTCTTTCCGACTGTTATTCGCGGTTTGCCGTCAGGAGCGCACGTGTAGCCGGCATTGGATGCCACATTTATTTACGAAACTCGCACACCTGTGACTAAGCAAATATTTAACGTGATGTGAAAGACCTGTATAGGTTGTAACGTTTGTGTTTGTAATTCGAAACTTGAACACGTTTGTGATTTGTGAGTGTTCAGGCACTGTGCATTTTGGATAAACTTTACCGGTGTTTTGAAGTTTTAAACTAATTTCGGCGACAGCCAGAGCGCTAGCATCTGATATTGGATGAACGCCAATATTAACACAGCTAAGGTGAGCGAATTTCTTCTAGTTTTTAGTCTCAGGCGATATTGTAATTTATGATAACGTCGATATGGAGTTAAAAAGTTAATCGTGGAGATAACGCAAACTTTAATATCGTAGGTACCTAAAGAAAAGTCATTCATGCTACAGCTACTATCACGCTTCGCTTCATTTTATGATTGTATATTATGGTACGTTATGATAAAAGTGACTTTGTGGGCAATTTTCTAGAAAACAATTGCAATTATTAATTTCATAAGCAGAACCATTTAAATTTTCTTCATATTTGACTACAAACTCCACCCCAATGTAAAAAATAGCATGTACCATGTACTTCTCTTACTTCGTCTTCCATCTACTTTTTCTTTTTAAGTTTTGCTTCTTCACAAATTTTTATAATAATTTATTACTAACCAGCATCATTAGCAACTAACAAAACAAGAAGTTAAATGTAAATCCACGTTCTTAATGCGGTACTTTTAGTATGTAAACAAATAATATGCAGTGGAGGGAAATGATATCACGTTTCATGTTGAATAATAGTGGCAATATTTGAAAATAATAACATAATACACGTTTTAATATAACTCAGATTTATGTAATGTTTATAAATGAACACGTTGCTTAATTCAGATCTACTAATAACGAAACTAACGAAAAGTAATTTTACAAGCGAGTTTATTTTAATAAACTTACATTTTATATTTGCAGTTCTGGCAAATTTATCAATAACAATAAGCTTATCAAATTCCTTATCGATGCTTTATCAAACAAAGACTGGTCTTAAAAATACTGCGGAAAAATACAAGTAATCATAAATCCCTATTGTTTTCATTCTACGTAAATGAACCATTTTGCTATTGCGTATTTCATGTTACCACCAGAATAAATTATAGTGTTGGCTAAGACGTTCATTACTGGCAGTAAATATTTTGGGGCAAACGAGGCCGGAGCGTGGGACCCGCTATCATCATATCATTCATAGTCAAGGCCGTCGTCTTATCAATCATAATAATTAATTCCTGTTGTTATTTTTTGTCATATTATTTTAGATTCCGAATTATCAAACCCGTCCGTTAATGGTTTTGTTTTTTGTTAGGCTTAAAAACATTACATATACAATTCAGGGGTACCTTCGAATTGTATGAGAGTTTTATTTTCATTTTCATTGATTTGTAATTTCCTATTGCTTGACCTGCAAGGTATAACTTTCACAGTTCCTTGCAATATGTATGCTGCTATTTTTCCTATTAAATGCATACGCCATATATGTATAGTACATACTTCTATCGTATAATTTTTTTCGCTTCGCTTAGTTTTTCTATAAATCACCATAATTTTAGAAGATAACAATAAATTATAACATACCTACTTATTGATGCTGTCATAGTTGTAAATTACTAATAACAATTGCACCATTATTATAATATTACTCTTACTTAACTATATTATTAACATTGATTTGCAATTAAAATGATCAATATCTTGTTGACTTTAATAATGGGTGTCAATTTATTGTTCTTTCCAGAGTAATTTATTGAATGGCTAGTACAGTGTCGATATAATTACTTCGAGCATTTTTGTGCGCTTACTTTTAAATAACATAATATTTTTATAATAACCAAAAACATTGATACACCTGTAAAAGGTAAGAATACACCCTACGGTAATATTAAAATTAAGAGAACAGACCTTGGTATTGCTAGAGAAACTAGGGTATTCGTGTCCATACGTCTCTGCTATGAAAAGCCAATGTAAACTGGAGGCGCCTACAGTAGCTCGCTTTTGTATTGAAACGTAGTTGTGCATTACAATTAGACTAGAATGAGATCATGTCTATTGAAAGCGTCAAACGCAACTATTACTCATCCTAAAATCGAACCAGACCCTGCTGCCACTTGTCTAATAACAATGTACGTCAATATTTGCAGATTGTAACGGCATCTATCGTACGTAATTTTTGATAATACACACACCGTCTAGAAGCACAATTAGTTTTTACGAGTGATGCATGAAATTATAAATTGTGTAGGAATCATTATGATTTGACACAGGCAAATTGTAAGTTTGACGCATGTAAAAAATCAACATTATAATACTTAATTAAACATGCATGAATCATTGAAATCGAAATTATGATAGTATTCAGATTTTTCGATGTAGGTACCATAGTACTTACCTACATCGAAAAATCATGTTTTTTTCTGTCTGTTTGTCTATCTCAAGCAAACAGACAAACTCTGTTTGTCTGTCTGTTTCTTCCAACTAATCTCTGAAACGGCTGGATCTTTTTTGATGGTGGATGATGTTATAAGGAGTAGAAAACTTACGCTACTTTTATCTTAGGGTTCCGTTTAAAAACAGTAGGTATCCGTTTCCATTAGTTCCACCTCCACGCAAACGAAGTTGCGGACACCAGCTACCATCACCACTACCGATTTGCTATCTTTAATATTCCCATTGCAAACAATAAATGGTTACACAAGAGATGTTCTAGGTCTCTGCATTAATGATGTTATTTGAGACAATAAGGTGCAATCTGTGGGTGCCTCAGGGGCGAGGGCCGCGGACGCACGCGCACAAAGCCCCTTCATTCTCGTGTCACGTTTGACATACTCCTGAACAGGAGTCTCCTTCACTACTAAAGCCGCCTTTATCGACGCCTCCTCTCCGCATAATAGCGAATAATGAATAAACAATAACCGTGAAACAAAGGTTATAACACCTTGCATTGCGAGTCTTCTGAAAAAAAAATGGTTGTCTGATAAGTCGGTTTACGGACGATAATTTTACGTGATAACGTCATCACAAGCCGTACGCTGAAGCCGATCGTGCCTCTCTATCGCTTGTTCCGCGCTCTCGCTTGTACGCTCGGCTCTGGTAAAATGTGACAATCAGGCGGAACGTGACAATTTTTCGTGCGTGCAGCCGGCGTTCATCGATTTATAAGACGTTATCACGTCAAATGGTTTTTGATTTTGATGGCGCTAATTTTGCTAATGATGTATGTTACTTGTGCGTATTGCCTTTAACTCAATGGGCTTCCATTTCGAATGCAAATACTGAGTCAGGCAGCATTTCAGAATTTGACCTCCCCGAAATAGAGCGAACGTGACCGTCTACCCCTGGCTTTTTGATCGTCTCTAATCGTCACTCATTCAATTGCCTGTTGGCCTTCAGCCAGGATGTTACAGATGCCAGAAGGCCGTACGTCTCTATAATGAAACCTAAATCGTCTATGTAGAGTCTGATTTAGTTGTCTCGCCGCGCTGACCGATGTACCGTCGTCCTAATAACTTAATCTCAGTCCGCATGCGTGCCTTAAAAAATAGTTTTCCTGTGATCATTCAGAGATGTTCTGCGTTCTTTTACCCGGTTACTACAACAAAATTGGATTCTGATATAAATCACTATATGTAAACATAATGAAAATATCTTTTATGTCAATGACCGTATATAAATATCTCAGAAGTCCAAACAAAATGAACACAAAAGACAATAATTCGTATCGTGTAAGTTTTTTGTTTATTTCTGAATACACGGCTGTCCTATAATTTTTGTTAATCTCTTCATATTGTAGAAATAATTGGCATATAGTGCACTGAATTCTAAAATAAACTTTGTTCCGAAATCATCAATTTTATCATGTGAAATGATCGAACATCTTACGTTAGCTGCGACATACAAATATCGGGTTAAATATGAATGGCAGCTATATCTGGTGCGTCGATACGTTCGCGAAGGATATTTCGGTCTATTTGTTTCCTGTTGTTGCTCAATCGCGATTGCAGTCGGCTGTACAATCACTCGGGCCGAAATTAGTTTTACGAGTGTCGGCCGGGGTATGACGGGGTATGACGCTCGCGCACATCAAACACTGCTCATTGTTACTGTTTATTATTAGTTCCCATGAATCGCTTACATTACACTTGTATGTAGGTCCACGTTTTCGTAACCTTGGCTCGTAAGCCCGACTGTTACAATAATAAGAATTTGCGTAATTAGCAATCTTCCCTAATTTACTGGTGCCCTAAAAAATATGACTAATCCATTTCAATTGAAAAGTGTGAGCAACTTTGTGATCATTGTGTTTTTGTAACAATGAAAGTTTTAGAGTTGTAAGCAGTACTATGAATGATTCCGAATAAAAGCTATTTAATACTAGTTGCATATTTATACTTTTAACAGCGTGTCCATTTACTTTTAATAACCACGACTTTAAGTCTGTACTAGGGATTTAATGTTGGACATCGCTTAGTGAAAACATAAGTGATAGCTACTATTTCCTCTGGCATTGGAATCAATAGTCCACTTTCTGTGCCATTTTCAATGATAGAGATCTCTCGGCGTTGCACTAATCGATCCAATTAGTTAATGATGTAGTTTCACTTTCTGATTATTTTTAATCGCTCTCTCAATCGGACCCTACAATTCATTCCACACAAATTTGCAATCCATTTGTCACGACGGCGATTATTTGTGTAAATCGTAACCAATTAATGGTCACGGTCCGGCGTTTTTCGACCTCGTTGATTGTGACCAAAGATTTAATGTTTGCAAATATTGGTTAATAGGTCGGCTATCGGTAAAACGGCCGCGGCGACAATTCACACGAGACAAACTCGATCCGATGCTCTTATGAATAAATGCACGTAAAATTTTATTGTTGCATTGACACCGATATGTCACTCGAGCGAGAAGGGCCGAAAAAAAGTGAAAATGTGCGTAAAGGCTAGAAAATTGGAACATGTTGCGCCGTATACGGACAAGAAAACAGGTCCCCGACGATTGTCCAAGTCGTCGTATAACGGTTAGGGAAGGATAAAAACATTTTCAGAATGTCAATTCTGCGTAATTATCAGAGGGTGGTTGGAATGTCACTCGACGAAGATATGTCCCAAAAGGAAAGACAGATAACCATAAAGAGCATAGCACATACCGTAAATTTAAATAGAATTTATATTTTATTGTGGACATGATACGTGAGGCGATTTAAGATTCGGTAGTTAAAAAATTAATAGCTCAATTTCACAAGAAATTTTACCTCACTCGTATAAAAATGTTTTTGGAAGGTAAAGAATTTGACGGTGAGTCGTGAACTAGATATCGTGGCGTGTCACGTTTAGATGCCACTTTGGTGGCAGGGAATAACGGTACATCATACCATTATCCCTGCATTTAAAAGTTACGAGCCTCTTCCATAAAGATGGAATGTGTTACCATCAAACCCTTCAGGGAAGGATAAAATACTTTTAAACTTGAAACCACTCCGCATTACACGAATGCCTTTTACCTCTAATTGCGTAAACATTTGATAACAAAATAATATTTTGTTTGCTTTTAGTTATTTATGTTGTTGTTATCGAATAGGTTGGAAGTTGCATTATGTGTAGTTATATTGTTCTTAGTGGTCGTTGACGTAATTACGACATTTTGTCTTTACTATTTTGTATTCTCTTTACTATATTTTAAATGTCAATCAGGCAATTACCAACTTTCTAAAGATATAGTTTTTCAAAATGGGATTACTTTTTAAAAGCTTTAAAATAATTGTAAGTTTCTCGTTTTTACATTTTTCAAAAAGTGATTTGATAATTGAGGTGGATACAAAATTTTAATATATCAAAAAATACAGTTTAAGGTGCATAATGTACAACATTGTAAGTATTTATTTGCTAGGCGATCCAGTAAGTCACATTCAATTGCAAATATACGATTGAAGTGTACGAACATGGTCGCAGGTGAACTGGGGCTATTGTAGTATCATTAAAAAACAACAGGTGCCCGACCCCATATTAATTCAATTGAAGCGAAATGTGTCCTTGTATCGCCGCGATACTCACTAAGGGTAATATTTACGTCCACTCGCAACTAAGGCTCATATTAATTTTCCTGACGCTACTTACCTAGTTCAAGAATGATCTCTATTAGCTTGTATACGTTCGCAATAAAGAATTGAATCGTTAGAACCGCTATCAATTAGCGGATGCAATTAATTAAAATCGCATTAAGCTTTTTCAATTATAAATTGATTGCGGGAAAACTGAGAAAACGTAACCTCACCCGACCGGCTTATCGTCGACATCTATTTATGCGCATTCTAGTGTCGATTACGATAAATGTAAAAGTAGCTAATAGTACCAGTTTCGGATCAGATGCGGATTCATTAGACGCGTATGTAACAGAATTTGCTAATGTGGTCGTAAATAACGCGCGCGCGCCGGTAACAAATCCGAGTCAAAAGCGAACGCTTCCTCCATGTTTCTCTGTTTCGCCGCTAGACGGGGAAAACAGTGAAATATTGCGGTGCATCCATTATTCATTAATTAACCCACTATCGCCCGCGCTCGCCCGCGCCATAACGGGCCATCCTCGGAAGCTAGTTCGTCGCCGCTAAATGGCTTAGGATAATCATTAAAACTAGTTACTCCCCACAAATAGTGCCTGGGATACATGAGTGGTAATTTATTATTAGTGAATACGTTTTTATGTGCTTGAACTTAAAAATAAGCTTTTTTATGACTGTTTATAGGACGTTTACGGAAAGAATCATTAACACTCCAATGTTTTAGATTTATTTTGATTTATAATACTTTATTAAGGCCCTCCCCCGAGCAAAAGACCTTGAGGCGGTCAGCCGCATAACTCAGTTGAAAATTTTTCACATAACTTAGTTCAAAATTGACCAAAAAAAAATTTAAACGGCGAATATCTAGCTTATGAAATTGCCTATCTATTGGTGTGTGTCCCAAATAAAATTAACTTGTAAATACTATGGAGACGCTGAAACTATAATTGAATGTTCATTGAATTATAGTTTCAGCATCTCCATAGTATTTACAAGTTAACTTTAACTTAACTTTTTTGGTCAATTTTGAACTAAGTTATGTGAAAAATTTATGCGGCTGACCGCCTCAAGGTCTTTTGCTCGGGGGAGGGCCTTAAAATAATGCGATGCGTCGAGAATTTCGCGTGAAGTTATTGCAGACAAGCACGCGCGAAATGCTACAGTAAAATTAATTTTATCACGAAAGGTAAAATTAGTATTCCAACGCCATCAGCGAAATTGAAATGCAAATCATAACATTTCCGTACAAACAGAAATGATTTCTACATCAACACTGTTGCGTAAACACCGTAAATGCTTCGTAATTGAAATTTACTCTAGATCTCAAAAACGACCGATGAGAAATTTCGAATTTAGACTTTCAGATTCGATTCAATGATATGTTCTCGATTGTATTACAAAACCTTTGGGCAATGTAATTAGATTGTGTAATACTTAAAAATACCTTTAGATCGAAGGGCCAGATTTCCTTTATCGAGTTTACAAATTCGATTCATTCCAAATACAAATTGGTTTATAAGAGCCAATACATAATTTGTCAAGAGAATTTCGACTTAATGTTTTAAGGATTACGGTTCATTTTTCAAATTTTTGAGTCTATTAATACCAGTAGCTGGTATGTTACCAATATAAAAACCGTCACTAACTCAATTGGTTCCAGGAAGTCCACCGTACTTAGGAATCGTCACTTTTTTGAAATGAGATTTATGAGGTGTATCTTGTCTTTGATACTTTTTTTTTTATTCTTTGGTCAGTGTGTTGGGACTTGTGATCATTTACTAGATTTTTATGCTTAAAGAAAATTAGATATAAGAAATTTAATGTCAAATAGCAGGGAAACTCTTCTTGTCTTCTCCTGTTTTGTTTTATCAAATATAAATAATAATGAATGATACTCATAAATCTATCACGTGGTAGTTTTTTTTTTCACAACTTTAAGTGACTTGCGGATTACGTCAAGCTCCTACTTGTACCTATACTTGTATAATATTATCATCATTGATGTTTTTGTTCGACGTTTTATCTTAATTTTTTTGCTACTCGCTAAGTGTTACAATTTTTTTCTTTGATGTTATTGTAAAAAATAATACTTGATTAATGCTTTGTTTTGTTTACTTTGAAGCTTTATCACGTTGGAATGGTTTCACATTTTTTATCGCGAGCATGCAATCGGCACATTAAACCCGGGGTTAACAGATCAAGTTCAAAGATTGTGGGCGTCGTGTGCTGAACTTGTCGTGGACTGAAGGCTGACGGCGATCGATCACGGGCTTTAGCTAATGGCGTACACGCTTGTAGTCCATGAGCCCGTGTCTGTAATTCGTTATTTTGAAGGAACTAACTTTAGGCTATTTCTTTATATCAAAAAAGGTCAGCAGGACTGTATTGGTGATCGTAGCAGTTTTCATGAAACAGCTAGCGAGCAGACTGGATGATATTCGATTTAACTGTTATAAATATTTGGTGCCTACACATAGAGCATTCCTAATGATCTGTTAAATTAGCCCATCTATGCCCTCAAGTGCCCGCATGCCGGAGTCGATTCAATGCGAATTGGATAAGTGGCATTAGGTATATTATAAAGAATCCCGGACGGAGCGAATATAATATCAGATGTGAGATGAGTTGCGCAGTTCCTTTTTGTGGTTTTTGTTATCTGAACTGTTATTGCGTATTTTTAACTCGCGTCAATATCAACGATGTTTTATTTAAATGTTATGATGAGTATCGAAAGATAATATTTAATTAATGTCACGATGATTATCGAAAAAATGATCACACTTAACAGGTTTTTGTGAAATTTCGCAGAAAGACACGGGATCGTTACCTATAATACGTAAAAATTTAGTGACCAGTGAGAGTGACCACCCACAATTATCATGGAGATGTGTCCTAAGTTCATTAGATGCGTGTAAAAGAATTATTTATGTAGGAAGTAGGAACATAATTAACGCCCCCGAACAATATATTCTGACGTGACGTCCGACGGTGGGATATTGCTTAATAAATTCAAAGGAGTCGCGGAATCGTAATAAAAACTAGATAATATATTTATGCGTAAAGTGAAATAAATAGGCAAGCGGACTGATTTTTTTTTATTACATAAATGAATAGTACTCTTAAATATGAGTAACTTCTCAGAAGAAACCGTATATCAAAAGTCAATATTTTCAAAGGTACAGCGATTTGTATACAAAATTTCGCGAGTCTTTATACCAAAAAAAAAATTTTTTTTTTTTGCGAAATTGGTAAACAAAACCTACATCATTAGTTTACTCACATCATATACAAAAACATTCATTATGGTAAGTATGAACTTAAACGCACAAATATCGGAGATATTTACAAATATATTCCTGCGGCCATATACTTCATATACTACTTCATACTACTTCATATTCAAGTGACGTCATGTGTATATCGATTTTAGTATGGAGCGTTTTTAGGAGGCTCGCGAAATTTTTTATACAAATCGCTGTACCTTTGAAAATATTGACTTTTGATATGCGGTTTCTTCTGAGAAGTTACTCATATTTAAGAGTACTATTCATTTATGCAATAAAAAAAAATTTGTCCGATTGCCTATTGTCCACTAAATGTTAAAACATATAAAATGGTGCCAAACTTCGTGACGGTATATTAATCTACGGAGCGGGTGAAGAGTTTTAAAACTCCGTGTCGCAGTTTTCATCTAGGTTGTTAATATTACAATAAATTATTAACTATTTTTACTAATTTCGACGTAAAACTATCAGAAACTGTTACTCGTGTCTTTGAAGTTGTAACATTAATTTGTCTATGTTTATGTCTTCGTTTATAACTTTCGCAGAATAACGATAGAATGGTAGAATTTTATTTGGTACATAATAAAAATATTAAGGTCCCGTTTCACAATCTACAGATACGTGTCAACTTATTTGCATGTTTCGTCTCTGTCGCTCGATATCAAGTAAGCCCCTGCTTACTTTATCCCTACAGAACTTCTGAATAAGCTATTCGACACTAATTAGATGATTGTAAATTAAGTCCTTTAGGTTTCAATCATATTTCATATTGTTATCTAATTTTGTAAAATTTTATCCGTGTTGTAATTTAAGTAAAGATAATATTTTATCGTACCTGTAGGATGATACATTTTAGGCTCCTACCTAATTTGGGTAAATTTATTTGCTTTCAATGTGGTGTAGGTACTTGTGGTAGTTTTTAATAATACTTAGCTTGTCTGAATAAATTAGGACTTTTTGCTGTTGGTTCTGCTCCAAGTATTATATTAAGGTTGTGCAAATTGTAAATTATATACCAATTTGTTATTTCCTCTGTAATATTATGTTAGTATGTTGAAGTAATTTAAATATAATATATACACCAGGTTTATGGGTTTTTTTGTACTGTTTCAGTATGTATCATACTTCTAAATATAAGTTGAATATTAATGGGGTGATTATAAATTTTACGGTGTAGAGCAGTTACAGTAAATACCTACTGTATCAATAATCTAAACTACTATTGATTTTTTTCTTCCATTCAGTATTGCAAAGACAAACATAATATGATCAATAGTTTTCGTACAATACAATCATTTTCCAATCCAATTTGCGAGTCGTTATATAAACGCATTGTTCTAGCTGCAAGCTGTATCCACATGGAGAGGCATTGAGTGGCAAATGAAAATGTCAGCTTCGAGTTTTGAAATCCCGAGTTTACAAGAGTCCTTGTTCGACAATGAAACAATAGTAAAATACGCGATAGGAGTAGGCTCTATTTTTTGCTAAAAATACCTGACATTTTAGAATGGAAAGAAAATAAATAATAATCTGTGATGATTGCTATCTACTAGGTATCAATGGCAAAGCGTGGTAAATGTTGTATGTTGGATCTGTTGACCCAGCAGCATTTCTCATAAACTCACGGTGGAGATATTCAATGATACAATGATTGTATATTCTTCTTTATTACATATGTTCTACATATAACATCCATACAGTATATCTTATCATACATATAATATGTTAAGGAGGCCAAATAGACATACACACGTCTAAGCTATACATAGCCTTATGGCTAACTAAATATTCTATCATAGGCATCAAAGTGACACCTGTGAATGACAGATTATATTTTTAATAATGTTACATCATTATGCAACACCTCCCTTTTCAAGATAACGCAACTAATACTACAATATGTACACAACTAAAAACATACTACTATATAACTAATCATATTTTTCATGAATATACAGTTTAGGACGTTTTACATTTCTACCAGATCTGGTTACATAATCGGTATTCACTAGACTCTCCATAGGAACACAGCTTTCATCATTATCACAATTTTGAAAAAGACCGTTTCCGAAATTCACCGAACTCATGGGGTTAGCAATGTCCTGTATGGTAACCATACTGTCATTTTTGCCACTGCTTTCGCCATTACCAGAAGAAGAAGGAGGAGTATTTATGTTTTTTAAATCTCTTTTTCTAGGTCTAATGTGTCCTATATTCCTCCTATACACAGCACCGTTTAAATCTACAATATAATACGACCTACCACACGTCAATTTCTCTTTAATTATTCCCGGAGTCCAAACGGATTTAGGATCTTTTTTAAAATATATATAATCTCCTGGCTGAAATACATATGACTTTTGCCTAACATTCCTGTCAAAATAAAAAGACATTCTGTCTCTGCTATGTTTGTGACATTTCTCATAAGTCGAAAATTTAACTACTCTAGGATATAACTTTTTATTTAGTATTGGTAAATTTACTCGTAAGCTTCTAGACATTAATAATGAAGCAGGGCTGGGAAAATCTCCCTTAGCCGTATTACGATAATGTAACAATGACAAGTATATATCAGAGCCATCCTCTTTGCATTTTCTCAAAATGTTTTTTATAATTTTTACCCCGCTTTCAGCTTGACCATTGGATTTTGGCCAGTGTGGGCTGCTTGTTACGTGTTCAATGTCCCACTCCTCAAGGAAGGACTTGAATTTACTGGAGTTAAAAGGTGGACCATTGTCAGATACAAGAGATTTCGGTATTCCATGACGAGCAAAAAACGATTTAAGATTCTTAACAACAACGTCCACAGTGTAATTTTTATGCAAAGAAGCTAACTCAATGTACTTGGAATAGTAATCCATGCAGACAAGGAAACTTTCTCCATGAAAATATAGCAAATCAACACCTACCTGTTGCCAGGGAAGATGGGATATCTCGTAGCACTGCAACGGCTCATTTGTTGTGTTTGGCTTGAACTTAGCACATACTAAGCATTGATCAACTAAATTTTTAATGTCAGCATTTATATTCGGCCAATAAACTGTTTCTCTAGCAATATTAAGTGTTTTATTTATACCTAAGTGACCACAGTGAATTTTATCTAATATTTGTTTTTGCAAAGATTTAGGAACAATAAGCCTATTTCCTTTAAATAGTAATTCATTCATTATATGTATTTCATTTTGAATATTCCAATATGGTTTTACTATAGATGCTATTTTGTCTTTGCTCTTAGGCCACCCGTTTTGAATATAAGACTTAAGCAAAGTTAATGATTCATCTTTATTACTTTCTGTTAATATTAAATTCAAATATGGCTTACTTACAGAGAGGTTAGAAAATATAGTATTTACATGGTACTGTAAATCATGTTCATATGGGGGTATGTATTTTTCAGTAAGTGCTGCTCTAGACAAAGTATCTGCTATATACATAAATTTACCAGGTACATAAACCACATCTAAGTCATAGCCTTGCAAAGAAAGCATCATTCTCTGCAACCTAGCAGGTACTTCATGTAGGGGCTTCTTAAATAAATAAATCAACGGTTTGTGATCAGTTTGCACAGTTATTCTACTGCCATAAATATATTGGTGAAATTTATTACATCCAAATTGTATTGCAAACAATTCCTTCTCAATCTGAGCATAATTTTGTTGTGAGCTGGTCAGTGTTCTTGAGCTGTAAGCCACGGGTCGCTTATTTTGAAATATAGCGGCACCGACGGCATATCTTGAGGCATCTACCGACAAAGTCAAGTGTAAATTACAATCATAATTTGCTAACACGGGCGCTTTAGTTATAATTTCTTTTAATAAATCAAAGCATTTTTGACAATTCTCATCCCAAAGCCATAACACATCCTTTTTTAACAAATTTCTTAAAATATTAGTTTTGTCAGCTAAGTTTTCTATGAATGGTGCTAAAAAATTTATCATACCTAAAAATCTTTGCAAGTCTTTAATATTTTTTGGTATTGGCATTTCTTTTATAGCCTTAATTTTCTCTGGATCAATTTTTACACCATCTTTACTGAAAATATAGCCCAAATATGCGATTTATTCTAAAAGAAACTTGCACTTGGCCCTATTTAATTTCAAATTGACTTGTCTAGCCCTATCCAGAAACAATTCTAATCTTTTATTGTGTATTTCAATTGTTTCACCGTATATTAAAATGTCATCACACCAAATTATTATTCCCTCAATGTCTCCGAATAAATCTATCATAGTTTTATAGAAAATTTCTGTTGCCGTGCTTATTCCGAAAGGTAATCTCAAAAATTTATATCTACCAAAGGGAGTTTGAAAAGTACAAAGGTCACTGCTCTCTTTAGTTAATTTTATATTATAAAATCCAGAAAATGCATCTAAATGTGAGAAATATGAGGCTCCGGACAATTTAGACCTTACTTCATCAATATTTTTAATGGGATAATGACATCTCAATAAGTTTTTATTTAAATTTCTAGGATCTAGGCAAACTCTTAATCCTCCATACTTTTTCATGGTAATAACTAAGCTACTCACCCAGAGAGTTGGTTCATGGACTTTCTGGATGATCCCCAATCCCTCCATGAGTTCGAGCTCCTTCCGCAACGGCTCCACCAGAGCAAATGGCACCTTCCTGGGTGGATCTATGCACGGCACAGCATCTTTTCTTAACACAATACTGTGTTCATATGGTAAACAGCCTAGACCCTGAAACACATCATTATATTTGGTCACAATTTTGTCACAGGGTTCTTTACACATATTATTTAAATTAAAGTTTTTTATAACTAAATTTAGCTTTATACAAGTGGGCAAACCAATTACAGTAGGACAGTTTAAGTTCGTTATAACAAAAGTAACACTTTCAGGTTCTTTTTTGTTTTCAAATATACACCATATGTTTGACACTGACATAATGGGAATTGGTTGTTTACCCCCATAAGCATAGATATTATATTTTTTACACATTTTTTTACTCTGCTTGTCAAACTTAAGATTTAATTCTTTAAACACTTTGTAAGACATCATATTTATATCTGCTCCAGTATCAACTATGCAGTCTACACATTTGTTATTTATTTTTAAATAATAATGCCAGGAATTAATGTCATTTTTACTCAAATTTGAACTGGTACTTTGTGACTTTATATTTTTAATGTTGAACAACGCCCCAATAGTGAATCTCTCAGTAGGAGCATTGCTTGCTAAGCAAGCAGCATTCGGTTCATCATCGAGATGCATATTGCCTACCCCAGAGACTAAACTCCTGACACTATTTTTCTTAAAGCATAAATGAGTAAAATGTCCATATTTAAAACATGACCTGCATTTGTGCTTCCACGCTGGGCAGTTGCGGTGACCATGGACTGTGTTGCACTTCACACACTTTGTTCTGGATCTAGGCGTAGCTGACCTTGGTTGACCTTGGCGCGACGGAGATTTAGATTTTCTTCTCTTCTGGTGTGTATAAGGACTGTTCTGACGACTTCTGTGTAGCTTGTATACTGTGGCTTCTTCTCTTCCATCTGCTGCATTCATTGATTCTTCACTTTTTTGTGCCATTGTGAGTGTTCTACATAGAAGTTTGGCTCTTTCCAGGGACAGATCTTGCTCGAGTAAGAGTTTTTGACGAAATTGCGAGAAATTTGTAGCCATATTCGCAATAAGGATGTCCCTTACCAGCGAGTCGCGGAGCGTACCAAACTCACAGGCATGACTTGCATTCTCTAATTCCATAAGAAAGTTCTCCAAGGATTCGTTCACACGTTGCTTCAGCGTGAAAAATTTGTGTCTTGCTACCGTCAAATTCTTCTTGGGTTCAAAATACTCGACGAATTTTGCCTTGACATCTTGATATGTGGCTTTCTCCAGGTCCAAATTGAAGGAATTATATATATTTAGACCTTTCTCTCCCATGGAATGCAGCATGATTGCAATTTTTCTTTTGTCTTCTGTCTTCTCCATTCCTGATGCCAGCAGGTATATCTCGAATGATTGCGTCCATTTCTTGAAATTCTCAGCATTATTGTTGATAACTTCGGTAGAAATTTCAAGTTTCTGTACTCCGTTTCCAGCCATTATTAGGTCTTCAGTCTTCACACACTTTTTTCACCGATCGTTCCTAAGCTCCGACTGCCTTCAAGTTTTTTTTTTTGTGGTTATTATTGAGTTTTTGATGTACCCTCTTTTTCGTTCATATATTTTTGTATTTACCTCACACTTCTAACACCATGTTGTATGTTGGATCTGTTGACCCAGCAGCATTTCTCATAAACTCACGGTGGAGATATTCAATGATACAATGATTGTATATTCTTCTTTATTACATATGTTCTACATATAACATCCATACAGTATATCTTATCATACATATAATATGTTAAGGAGGCCAAATAGACATACACACGTCTAAGCTATACATAGCCTTATGGCTAACTAAATATTCTATCATAGGCATCAAAGTGACACCTGTGAATGACAGATTATATTTTTAATAATGTTACATCATTATGCAACAGTAACCAAACAAAATACTGCCGTTCCATACCCTTCGTCGATCAATTGATAATTGTATAATAATAATACGAGCTTCCAGGCCAATGCAAGCCTCAATCTCGAGAGGAGGGTGGGCGTATTGGCTCGCAGCCAACCTGCAGACTCCACCCGGATTGTAACCTTGCATACTGCGGTAGAAATTAATCTGGCCGATGCTCAGGTAATTTTCATTCAGTAGCTGCAGCAGCCTGCGAGTAAAGGGGATGAAGCAAAATGTTACAAGAATTCGATATTTGATAATGCGCTTCCAAGCCATTCATTCTCGAGAGGAGGGTGGGCATATTGGCACGCAGCCACCCAGGGGCCAGGTTAGATGCATACGTGTAGGTACTGCGGTAGAAATTAATTTCGTAGATGCGGCCGGTAATTTCCGTTTAACAGCCAACGGGTTAATAGGATATCAAGCAGAATGTTATAGGAAAGTGCGTTTATTTGTTATAGATGTTGCCCACGACTTCGTACGCGCAATGAAAATCTCGAGCGAATTGTATCATTAGTAGCCACACTATATCTGTTCCAAATTTCGTCAAAATCGGTCCAGTACTTTCGTAGCCTATTCAATGCAAACAAATGTACAAACAAACAAATCTTTTATCTTTTATAATATTACTATATAGATGTATTCATCATCAATAGATACTTTACGTTTTTATTTTTGACACATTTCGTTGCTACGTCACGTGGTTAACACGCTTTATTCGTTTCTAAGTTCGCTATCGTTTTGATATTGAAACATTAATTATTGTAGTATAGCAATTTAAAATTGTTGTACATAATAATATTTAGTTTCTTGATTTTGAAATGACTACCCTATTTTGAAATTACACAACACAGTCATTGTAATCGATTATGCTCGTAAGTACAATAATGAGCAGTTATTATTTATTATTGCCTATTAATAAGTTATCATTGAGTGTTAGCCCTTTATCATTACATTGTCCGTGTTGCGTCACGAGCACCCGCTGTTTATTGCTTATTTACTTTGAGAAATATTATTAAGTATCTGTATATTAATCATGTTACATCAAACAGTGCTTTCATTCAATAGAATTATTGCTGTATCGCAGTGGCGCGGGCGTGAGGTTCATAAAACTCCATTTATTTCGGCTTCACTAACCACTTACCTCCAAATCCCTGCCTATTATACAGGCATCTTTCCTATGAAGGAGAACCAGCCTTCGCCACTGCTTTATCGTGATCTTGTAATCAATAATTTATGATTTAAAATCCATCTTTTTTATATAAGGTGCCTTGGGGTAATTCCGACAGGTTTTCCATCGAGTTGACTATAGGTTTAAGTTTTGGTCTGTCATTTAAAAATAATCAATATTTGAATAAATGAATGTATTTATTGAGTTATATCATTACTTGATAGCTAATTTGTCATAAATATTGAAATTATAAATGGTATATTTATTATTTAAATGTAGGGTTTTGTAACATTGTCATGATTTAATGCTATGTGGGAAATTACGACATAATGTGGGGGAATTCCGTAATTATTGAAATTCCGTAATTATTGAAATCTCGACTTTACAGAACCTGTGCATTAGATATACATTAATAATAATAATAATATCTATGGACGCTTCACACCACGTCAATCTGATCCCGTGGTAAGTTTTCGAAGAACTTGTGGTACCAGACAACGGAAATCTATTTAATACTTTTATACTATACACATATTTAAGATTTTTATTATATTATACACATATTTAATACACATCCATGACCCAGGAACACAGAAAAAGTTTTTGTTCCTTCGGCGGGATTTGAACTCGCGACCCCCGGCTTGAGCACCAACACGCTCAACCAATTGAGCCACAGAGGTCGTCAAATTGCATATAATATCAATAAAAAACGATTAGCTATAATATACATAAAAACTCATATTTAATTTACTTACCAGAATTTCGAAATATACAATATTTACATGTTGAAGTTATTGCAAATCAACAAAAATGACGCAAAAAAACACAAATCGAAGAAAAATTTACATAACGTACGCCTTGTCGCTGATTTTACCGGGCGGCAATTGATGCAGCCAAAACAAACAAATTGGCCGCTAAACTAATGTTCCCATTTAAAAAAAATTTGATTGTTTTAGTAGATTTTAATTAATTTCGGAATTTCCCCATTTTCGGAATTACCCCAAGGCACTATATTCTATATTATACACTTTTTGACTCAAAAAAAATTATATTGAAACCTCTATTGTTACTGCCCCAAATATACAAAAGAAAGGCTATTAAAAATAAAATCTGTGAAATATCTACAATCTATATATCTCGCCCCTCTGATACTGGAATTAACAGAATATGAAGGGTTACGTCCCTCCGTCATGGCGACGCGTGACGATTTATTGGCGACAAAGCCGGGAGTAAATTTACGACGTGATAACGTCCGTTTTTCGTGCCGTTTTTGTTGGAGCCCATAATGACGTTATACTATCATAAATTTTGCTCTGATTCCCGGGATTAACACGTTTTTGACTCTTTGTTGAACGTTCGCGAACGCTTTATTATTATAGAAATATTTACCCTGAGTTCATAAACGAGATTAATCAAATGGTTGTGAATTATGATATTGTACGGTGGACATAATATTTTGTCTATTCAAATTGTTCATGTTTTCTTGCAAATAATTTTAAATGAACCGGCTAAATGTGAAGTAAAATCAGTAGTCAATACGCCACTGGGGTATTTAGCCTAAGACTAATGGGGCCATGCCCCGTAGCATAAAGCCGCTCGCGAATTTCTTGGACGCTAATAATATTCTCAAATTTCCATTTCACAGTTAAATTAAAAACAATTAACGAACGGATGGGCGTTACGGATTTTGAACAGCTTCTTTTAGGGTTGTTAGTTGAAAGTAGAATGCGTAAGAATCTCGTCAGGTATGTGACTCAAACTTCCACTATGTAAATCACACGTATGCAAAATGAAATATCACGTCTGGTACAAACTCAGACTGTTAATTAATATAACCACGGCACGGCATAAATTAATTACAGGTAAAACATGATGCAGAGTTAGGTAAACATCCAGCTATGTACGCGGAGAGGAGAATGGGGTGTACGGCTTTATGCTGCATGCGTAAATAATTGAGAGTGCGTCGGGGTGCAACGTATCCCCCGGGAAGGGAGACTGGGGAGTCACGTGCCGTGCTGCGAAAAGCCGTCGCACTTTGATGAACTTATCAAAATCGCGAGCGTGCTGTGAAATCGCAATTTTTGGTCAGACTCTGTGTTTTTTTTTTTGCACAGTATTGCATTATTTGTAAAGTTTAAAAATAATAAAATAATATTATGTCAAAATCTATAATTAGTTTGTTCTCAAGAGTCAAGACAATGTTTTTGGTAGAGTAAAATTTTGTTAGAGTAAGATGTTTCTTTATTAATAGAGTTCTTAAAATAATTTCACTGTACAAATTTGCATAGATTTCTTATGAAACTGTATTTTCGTTGTATGTATAGTATTCAAATTTTCTTTTACATAATATCAAAACTGAATGTAATACGAAATGAATTGTCATTTTTTGTATTATTAATTTTATTCAAATTACCTGTACACGAAACAAACGGTAATTATGTAATAACTTGAGTCTCGAAACAATTTACAAGTCTAATTAGATTTTTTAAAATTAGGGTCAACGATTTTTTACACTTTCTGAACAGTACAAGACGAAAATTAAAAAAGAAATTTCCGCCTCAAAAGCTGCGTAGAATATTTTTTTACTAGCACTGATTTTTTAAATTAAAAGATTATTCTTGTTCCTAAAAAAGACGGCCAAGTGCCGTTAAGTTTTCATTTTCAGTCGTTAAGAAAAAAACAATAAACTTTTTAATGAAAATTCAAGTAAAATAACTTTTTTTTTGTTTGAAATTGCTTCCCGTTAATTTTTGAACACAGAATTATAGTTTTTTAATACATGTCGTTAACTTCTCTTATTTCCTAGTGTTAAAATAAATTTTCGTTGTGTCCTTTGTAAATAGAACACAGGTGAAGCACATGTCTGTTTTTGGCAGTTAGTGAAAAAAAAAAAGAAACAAAAGAATGTCGGAATTAGCGGCACTTCGATCAGTAATTTCATCATCGGCATTGTTGCCGACCGTCGAGCGTGACAACCGGTTGACCGATTGTTTTGTGCCTTTGTTCGAATAAAAAGTGCCCTATACCCCATACGGCATACCCCATAACCCGTCCAATGTACGAGCGCATTGTTGTTAGCACGAGGGTTAAGATTGAAATGTTTCCCCATTCGGGACTATCTTATTGGTTCACACGTATTGTAATTTTATAGAAGCGTCAAAACGTCCGGGAACCGTTTGTGAAGAAACCTTACTGAGAGCGTGTTGGAACTTGGAACCTATCTTAGGAAGGTTCCGTAGCTTAATATACGCGCAATAAGTTTTTAAATTACTTCAAAAGTTATTATTCGATTTCACTCAAAATAATTTTTCTAGAGGGTTTTTGGCATGGCCTATCAGAATTTAAACTTATAAGTTTCTATATCTTATATAGTTTAGAAATGTCAGGATGGGACTAACTTATAAACCACTTTGGAGGACGATTACTCGAAAATGGTTGAATTTTACAAAAAGTCATGACGTATGAAAACTTGACTTTATTTAAAAAAATATCCACTCGACGATACCCAAATGATACTGAAGAATTAAAAAATATTTTTCATCCCCTTACTTACTTACTTGGGCGAAACCGCAGGAAAGAGCTAGTTATTATTAACATTTTTAGTGTTCTCCATACGCGTTTTTTATCATTTCTCCATAACGTCTCCGGAAGCTATATCGTCAGTTAACCCTTGCGTCACCTCAGATCAGTCATTATACCGCCCGGGTATTAATTCTCCCCATTGTACATGACACTATATAACACTATAATCACATAACAAATGGTTTTCTGCGCGGTAATCACTGCCATTCGTCATAGATAACACGCCATTTAGTGGCTGTCAGTTATTAATCTTCTGCAAACCGTCACTTAGCATAAACAACGGTCGCATACGCATAGATTTAAGTTTTTTTACTAGTTCGTTGTGTTGATTGAATTTTTGTAATGATATCTAAATTGTATGCAAGTTTGTAACCTAATATTGCTTATATTTTCTTTTTAGCTGGGTAACTATTATGTCTACAAAAGTACAAACCACCTACATGCACTTTATAAGATGGATTTTAAACGCTACCTACATAGGTATGTCCCGCACTCCGCAGCAATTGACTACATAAGTTACATTTCTTGAAAATAAAATATAGGTAAATACCTACTCATGCATCAGATAGGTACATCGAGTATATTGTTTACAATTGATTTTTGTTTACACGCAGCAAAAAATCATTAAATGATGACGCTTGCGAAAGTCATTACGCGAGTGCATCCACATTTGCGCGTCCGCCCCCTCGCTCGGTGGGTCAGACGAGGGGTGCGGGGGTGCAGGGGGAGGAAGGGTCACAGTCGAGCGAGCACCCCCTGCACGCACCGGGGTGTCTTTACGTCGCGTCGTCTTGCGCCGTGCATGTGCATGCATGGGTTAATCTCGAGTGACTTACCCGCGTTAGACCTGTTTACTGAGGTAAATGGTTTTGGAGGAGTTGTAGGATTTTTTACATGGGGTTGTTTGGGTATAAATGTTTGTTTAGATAAAATATTTACTATTTGGTTTTCTTCGAATATTTATGATTTTATGTCCCAATCTAGGAAGATAACCAGATGATAGAAGATTAACTGTAGGGCCACGATTATCAAATTTTCTTTGACTCAATTTTTTTTTAATCACATTGATCTAAACCCAAACATTTCTACTGCAAATCGAGACACGGCAATACTCACTGCTGTATGTAAATATCATAAAACTTTCCATTCATACGTTGCTCATTCGCCGTGACTGCACATGGCCCATCACCTGTGTTCCCACGGACGGCTGAGCACGGGGGCGCTGCGTCGGCATTTCCGTTACTAGAACTGTACCGCTCAACACCATCTGATAGTGCATTTGCATAATGGGTTTGGAAAGTTATTACATACGATTTTTATTGTAATCCAACTGTAATATTGTTTGTGAATAGAGTGTAGTATTTGCTTGGTTGCGAAAGTTAAAGCGAAAATTGTGTATATATGGTATATTATGTAGGTTGTAATTTGTGCCAACCTGTTGAATATGGGGAGCTTTTTTATACACTAAGGCTGAGTATATGATCCGGAATCCAGCGGACCTGGGAAAATTCTAAGCATTGAAAATATAACTCGTCGCCTAAACAATAAAATTGAAAATCGAAGTTTCAAGTGTCGAGCTGTCATATATGACATTGACATCTGACCCGACACTTGCATGTTCGATTTGCAGCTGTTTTGTACTAACGCAGAGTTCTATTTTCAATGTACTTAATTTTCTACGGCCTCCTGGATTCCGGATTCCCAGCATAACACAGCTCACTGTTGCCTCTAAACAAAGTTGATGTACCCAATGTAAGGTCAACGTTGAAATGATGTTAACGATTTATATATCCACCTCAATGACCCACTGACTGACAGACTATTTAGATTAAGTATAAAGATACTCGTCTAGATAAAACATTAAATGTTATATAAGAATTTGCCCTAGACGTTCTTAATAAACTATGCAACGGTTACGCCCCGCGCCGGTTGACATCGGGGAGTAAAGTAGCTAAGTAACTTTTTTCCCTCGTGTCCACCAATGGGGGACATATAGTGGAACACATTGGGAATAGACGGTTCTAGACCTCCTAAATAAATAAAGAGAAAACCGTGGGAGACCTAACTAAACGTTGGAGGGACATGCTTCGGCACGACTGGGCCGGCAGAAAAACCGGCGTGAAATAACACTTGCGTTGTGTTTCACTGAGTGAGGTTACCGGAGGCCCGAGGGGGGTTGGGGATGACATAGCGGTGTTTGTGACATAAGCACCGCTAGCGATTCTTTTGTAGAATCCCATACATTTCTGTTTTCGAACTTCGTCGTCGTAATTAGCGGTAGCAGCTTGGCTTAAGACTGGAACGCGAGTGCGTATCACCAGAGGAGACTTTGGTTGCGAGTGTTGCAAATGTCCATGGGTGGCGGTAATCGCTTGCCATCAGACCCAATTCCTGGTGCATTTCATTTAAAAAAATAAATGTACCAGGGTTGCACTCCTGGAGTGCTGGCAAAAGTGAAAAACGAAACATCAAAATCAAAAAAGTTTTATTTCCATATGGGTTACAAAGTAACGTTTAAAGAATTGTCCCTACTTGATGCCTATCACCGGTTCGGGAACTAACCCGGCGAGAAGAACCGGCGTGAGAAACTCGCACGGGAGTTCAGGAGAGCAGGCATACCTTTTTGCCGCGCTGTAGAGAAGAGAAGAGAGGGGGCTTACTTCCTCTCCTACGCCGCGTCGGTGGTCTACTCTTCCTTCGTCTTACGAATTTTCGATCAGGTCGCGTGTCGTGACGCGAGTTTAACATTTTTTACCCATCCCAAAAAATTACACAACACCGCTAAAGCATCAAACCACAACATACCCTAATTTCATAACAAAACGGGTCCATAAGTGAACCAAGCAAATGTTATACCTAGCGATTGTTAATAACGAGATGTTTGTAGAGCAAGGTGAGAGTTTCTATTGACCTCATGCTGGTTCGTATTTGTACCTTGCAATTATTATAATAACAGCCTCCGCGGAAGAGGTAACGAAATTGCTTAATTTTTCATTCTTAACTATTGTTGCAACATCACACACACACACACACAGCCACACTCATACAACTATCACACAGTATTTAAATACTATTAATTTTGGAATTTATAAGTTTATTTTTATAGTAATGAGAACTACTGTTTAAGATTGGTATATTTTTTAATCCCATAACTTCCCGCATAGGACAGGCTGCGCCTAGTTTGGGGGATAGGATATATTATAGTTAATGTCTGTAAACTACGTTGAAAATAAACAATTTATTTATTAACCTCACCTGGGTACAGTTGTTTTATAGGCTTCTAGTTCTTTGATACATAGGTAATATTATAATTTACTAATATGCATCCACCTACTTAAGTTCACCGCACAACATGTTCTAAATTATTATTATCCTTAACAAAGTGTATGAAGTGGTAACTTGGTAAGCGTGCATGTCGGACAATAATTTGCTTTACGCTGCACCGAATTTGCATGAGAATATCGTGTCGCTCATCTGACATAAGCGGTATTGACTCCGCCGCTGAGTCAAGTACGGCAATTTGTAGCAATCTTCTCGATCCCGAGTCACCTTGACACAAATCGTGACGCGTGGTCGCGTGCTCGGTTACCGTAGGGTTTTAAGCTATATTACTAAAGTTCATGCTACGCGATTAGTTAGTAGGGCTTAGAGTTCGGTGGAATACCCATTTTGGCTTAGGTAATTTTATGAGTTGCTATATGTTGCCCGCGGCTCCGCTCGCGTAAATACAGCATTCCAAAGGAACACTGTACTTTTTCGGGATAAAAAGTAGCCTGTGTTTTAAATCCAGAGCTCTAACTACTACCCACTCAAACTTACCAATCTTCCTTTCTACACCTCCCATCTTTCCCTTTCCCTATTCCTACCCTCTCCGTCAATCCGTGGGAACGCAATGGATAATCATAAAAATAATTTAATTATCCAAAATGGCGGCGATTTGGTTCGCCACCCGTCACGTTTCATTTTCGCGGAGGCGAAAAATGGCCCATGGGGAGCCGCTTCACTACGTTGAATGTAAGAGGAGAAATGGATGGTAAGAATGAAAGTGGACGAAGCGAAACAAGTTTGTAAGAATCGCAGCCAGTGGAAAGAAATGGTCTCTGCCTACCCCTACGAGAAAGAGGCGTGATTATAAACTCAAAACTCAAACTCAAAATTTTTATTTCCATATAGGTTATGAAATAACGCTTATAGAATTGTCCTACATGATGCCTACCACCGGTTCGGAAACTATGTATGTATGTATGTTTAACTACTACCATACCAAATTTCATGGAAATCCGTTTAGTTTTTGCGTGGACGAGTAATAAGATCCATCGTCATAAACTTTCACATTTATAATTTTTTAATTTTTCAATAGTACTAAGTAATGCATTTTATTCCAATTCTACTATTATCACGGTCGAAATCGCAGTAAGTATTCTACAAAGGCGCCTGCGCACGTTTATCACGGGCCGGACACCACAATGGGCCGTCTATTACGGCATGCACCGCGCCGTCTAACTCCATTTGCATGGGGATTCAGAGTTGAATTCTAGACCTCTAGAGTCCACTGAAATCCCATTACCGCGTAATAATTTATACGTATATAAGCTTAGATTATATTATTATTTTTAATAGAAAGAAGAAAAGTTAGGGTAGGCTGGTCAGGTGTTTGACAATTGGCAGTAGTGTAATCCATCAGGGATTACACTACTAAAGTAAGCCATACACGCTACGGTCTAAACAGAGAGGTTACCTGCAGGTTTGCATGCACATGTCAGCCGAACGCCACGGTCGGTAGCGTGTATGGGTTACGTAGTAACTTTTTTTTAAATAAAAGTAGGGGGCAAACAAGCAAACGGATCTCCTGATGGAAGGCGATTACCGTCCCCAGTTCATTCCAGAGTCTTACAGTGCGCGGCAGAAAGCTTCGGGTAAAGCGCACGGTGGAGGACTGCCACTCATCAAGGTGATGAGGATCATAAATATTATGTCGCTTGGAACGGTGGCGAAAAGTTGCAGCAGGTATAAGTCCGAACAATTTAGTAATCTGTGGTAATCCGCCAAATTCCGAATCAGATACATATAATGTCTCCGAAAATCAATTACGGATACTTCGGGCATATGATTCACTGCTTATGTAAATACGTTAAGGCAAAAAAAAAATTGTCATACTCAAGGTAAAAATAATTTCATGTATGGGTGACTCTCCGCAAAACGCAAACTCGCCCATATAAAGATTTGTTTTTCTACTATGACAATTATTTTTTTGCTTAAACGTCTTTACATAAGCAATAGATCATATGCCCAAAATATCCGTAATTGATTTTACCGAACCTTATTATTATTTTTTTATTTATTAGAAACATTAATTTACAAATTTTAAATTATACATTGTCCTACAAAACTGCTTACACAGTTTGTCTGTAGGTCATGTGAGCCTCATTTTAATAACTTTTTAGGGTAAACTATTTTAAGTTATACAATATAATAAAGACATTTATTAGACTCATCTTCTGGCAAGACTAGTCAGGAAGTGAATCCAGCAAATGTTTTTTTAGTTTTCTTTTAAACAACATTTTATTCTGTTCAAGGCGGATATCTTCAGGAAGACTATTGAAAAGATACCTATTTACTATTCAGTAGGTGTCTTATATACTTTGGTATGCTTATTTACTTTTCTCGTTTTTATGTAACGGTTATTGACTCTTGAAAGCCTAAAACGTAGGTAACACCTATTAAAGGCTAATGATATTTGATTCTAGATAATTAATGATTTCCAGAGCCATCGCAACATCCTTCCAATGATTGCTTACTTATGTTACGAGTGTCATGACTCATTAGATAAGCGACTTGTTTCGTATGCAAATGTTACTCCATGTCAATGGGTTCATAACTAATTCTCAAATTTATGTTGACACTTATATTGGTTAATGTCTAATTAAGAAACCCATTAATGATAACATTGCGTAAGTTCTTAATTAAAGATTTATTTTCGGAATCGAATCGTTCTATTAGTCACTCCTAATCCGAAATCGATTAATTTCTCGACGTGATTAACAAAACACGTTAAGGTTTCAGATAACAAGTGGAAGCTTTTTCGTTGAAAAGCTCGAAAGTATTTATTTAAGCTTTTTTTACATTACTTTTATCGAGTAATTTTAAATTGATATACGTAATGATCGACTTATGCAGAGTTGCGTAACTAAATACATTTGGAATACTTAACATGAATAGTTTATTTTACGTAATGGCGCCTAAACTGTTGTTTACACACGCGTGCGGCGTGTTCACGTGAAAAAATATTTGCTGTGCTAATTAATTTGTTTTCGTGCCGCACGCGCCGGCCGCGCTCGCTTTTACTGATTTTCTTAGATCGTATTTCGTATCATACTATCAATATATATAAAAATGTTATGTTGGTTTGTGTACGCTTCAAAAAAAGTTCTGCACCGATAGAGCTGAAATTTTAGAATGATACTCATGTACAATCCGCATCAAGGATTGTTTTCATCTATTTTTTGCATGAGTCACATATATTATACGCGACCGCGAAAAAACTATATTTACGCGGGCGGAGCCGCGGGCAACAGCTAGTAATATTACAATTTTAGTTGTAGTACAATATCTATGGACGCTTCCACTGGTGTGGATTCCACGTCAATCTGGCCCAGTAGTAATTTCTCGAAGAACTTGTGTTATGGGTACCAGAAAACGAAAATAAATAATAATACTTTTATAATATACACAGATTAAGATTTTGATTATAATATTATACACATATTTAATACAAGTTCAAGGAACATAGAAAACATTTTTGTTCCTTCGGCGGGACTCGAACCCGCGAGCTGCGGCTTGAGCACAGCGCTCAACCACTGAACCACAGAAGTCGTCGTCATCGTCGATAATAGCTTCTTATATGTTGATCCATAATATAAATTTTTATGATGCATATTGTGGATTCTTAGATATTTGCAAAAGTGATGAAGCCATTTATGTGTCATGTCATTTGTATCCCTTCTTGTTGTTTATGAATCTTTCTCTACTGCCAATGTTTTTACGTAACATCGAAATCGACCCAATTTAGGTCATGATAATATACTAAATACCAAAATCGACTCGTTGTGTTTTCGGAAAGTTTGTAACGCGAGTCGTGATCGCCGACCATGTTGGAGGAATTTCGGCAGTTCCGGTCGTGACCACTGACCGCCATTACGTTATCGTCTTCGTAATATGCAATTTGTTTCCTCCTAATGGGGAACATGAATAGTCTTATTGGCTCTTCGAAAACTATAATATAAGCCAGTATGTATTGTCTTTGCAATGTCAAAAAAATGATGAACGAGTGACGTCACAGTAGTTGAAAATGTTTGAAGATTAATACAAAATTGATTTTATATTAACTCAAACGTTTATGTATACAAAAAATGTCCCAAATTACATACAGATTTGAACAGTTATATTCGTTATTTAATCATACCAAAAAATCGACGTTTTTTAGTGCTGTAACTTTTTAATTTTAGGTCCGCGCCAAAAACTTTGCTCAATTGAAGCTCTTACTGACATACTCGTAATATTTGCATAAGTGCACCAAAAGTTATCTTTATTTCTCAGATGTATATATATATATATATATATATATATATATATATATATATATATATATATATATATATATATATATATATATATATATATATATATATATATATATATATATATATATATATATATATATATATATATATATATATATATATATATATATATATATATATATATATATATACATCTGAGAAATATTATAGTCATGGGATACTCATCCCAACTTACCTGTCCGGTAGTTGTGGTATAGTATACGGGTATGCGACCCCGGCTTCCCTAGCTATTACTGTCCTATCCCTTGCCCTCCTGGGCGGTAATATCCTACATTTCCTATTTCCCACTCTAACTTACCAATCTTCCTTTCCACACCACCTATCCTTCCTTTTCCCTATTCCTACCCTCTCCACCAATCCGTGGAAACGCAATGGATAATCAGAAAAATAATTTAATTATCCAAAATGGCGGCGATGTGGTCCAGACCCATCACGTCTCGTTTCTCGCGGAGGTGAAAAGCGGACCATGGAGAGCCGCTTCGCTACGTTGAATGTAAGAGGAGGAATGGATGGTAAGAATGAAAGTGAACGAAGCGAAACGAGTATGTAAGGATCGTAGCAAGTGGCAAAAAGTGGTCTCTGCCTACCCCTTTACGGGAAAAAGGCGTGATTATATGTATGTATGTATTTCTCAGATATACTAGTACGGCTATCGTATGATTTATGAATGACTTAACAGTAATCTCCACAATCTCGTCTTCTTATGAATTTCCATATTACCCAGTTAGGTGGTGCAGAACACACGGGCACTTTCTCGACCCAATTAGGTTTCTCGTCGAAAAGGATATGAGGCGATCGCAGATAAGGAGAAAACATCCCGTTGATATCACTATGTCACTTCTGCACTTGACCGTCAGAGGATGTAATGTACCTAATCTTATACATATTGTGTATCCTTATGTATCTAAGTTATGTAGTGTTATGTAGTATTAGCCTATGTAATGTCTCCGAAAATCAATTACGGATACTTCAGACACATGATCCGCTGCTTGTGTAAAGACGTTTAGGCAAAAAAATAATTGTCATACTCAAAGTAAAAAATCATGTAATGTATGGGTGACTCTCCGCGAAACGCAAACTCGCCCATATAAAGAAATTTTTTTTTCTAGTATGACAAATATTTTTTTGGTTAACGTCTTTACATAAGCAATAGATCATATGCCCATAATTGATTTTACCGAACCTTATACATTAGGTATATTCTATAGACGAGGCATGTCGAAGCAATAAGTGTCCACAAATAAACATTTGAAATTTTGAAATTTGCTTTCCGCAGTGTAATCAGTCCGCAAAATCATTTTGACAGAATCTTCTGAAATCAAGATTCATCGTTCAATCAATCATTTTTACTTGTATGAACATTTTTTCTGTCAAATATACGCTATAGTTTAAATCGTCGATCTACATAAAATATTTTACTTTATTTATCTTTAGGTTTACTGTTCAGTGGTAGAGCCATGCTTCGGCACGAATGGGCCGGCTCGACCGGAGAAATACCACGGGCTCACAGAAAACCGGCGTGAAACAGCGTTTTCGCTGTGTTTCGCCGAGTGAGTGAGTTTACCGGAGGCCCAATCCCCTACCCTATTCCCTTCCCTACCCTCCCCTATTACCCTATTCCCTCTTAAAAGGCCGGCAACGCACTTACAGCTCTTCTGATGCTGCGAGTGTCCATGGGCGACGGAAGTTGCTTTCCATCAGGTGACCCGTTTGCTCGTTTGCCCCCTTATTCCATAAAAAAAAAAAAGGTACTCTACATACAATATTTTACAATGTTCTTAAGAAACAGAAAAGCAACTAAACCCTTTATCGAAACTTCTCTCTCGTTGCCAAATGTTTGAGGACAAATTATGATTATCTACAAGAAGAAGAAGATAAATTGTCTCTGGCAAACGGCAAAAGACGTTTGCCAGTTGTTATTTAAAAAGAAAAGAATAATATGTTTCAAATCAAACAATGTAGAGGGTGTACAAAATACTTTTACAATAAATGATGCATAAAATTGCTGTAAAGTTGCCATTGTTTCAAGAATGTGCATCCACGATCCATGAAGTGAACGCGTGTAACATTATGGCGAAGGAAAGTTATAATTACTGTAATTATGAATATTACGATACAAAGACCTAATATGTTATAAGCATTGAATAATATTATAATAATATCGCATTTGAATAGGAAAGTCTAACGATTTTAATAATGTTAGTAAAATGTACTGCAAACTAAACAAGCAAATCGTAAAATATTTTGTTTGGAATTTATTACTTTTTCGAACACCTATTGCCTAGTTGCACATACACCATATTAGTGGCAATCAAGCTCGTATTGACAATAATATTCCTCGTGTGCGGGCCATATTGCCGTTTTTTTTGTATGTGTTGACTAGTATAAACAAAGTTATTCTGTCAATAATATTGTACGTGTGCGGCTAACCATTAGATAGATACTACAAATATTATACATATAAGCGTGGTAATTAAATAATCGATTAAAACGCACCCGCCTTTATCGATCAATTTATTTTATATGCCAATAACGTTTTATTATGCATAAAATGTAAATAGTTCGAAAGTTGTGATTATGTAAAATAACTTAATTTTAATCGCGATGCGACTAGACAACTTTATTTTATGAACTAAATTAGATTAATTTTAGTGACGACTACAACTCAATTTTAAACTGCCTAATTAGTAATTTTATAGCTAAATGTTTATTTTAGTTGTGACCGAAATAGAAGATTTAGTAATGACGTGACAGGTCCAAACGTCTGGGTTTACGTAAGTCCGAGTTTTTGTCGGACCGGACCGAACATCTTGAAAGTGAGATCGTATCGGACTATGTCGTAACTCGTAACGTGCACATTTCTACTATCGGAACTGAATCGAAAGGCCCAAGCTATAGAATACAAGCGATATGTGTTTGTATTGGATTTGTGGTAATCATGTCATCTCTATGTAGTATTCGTACCATATCTTAAAAGTAGGGATTTGCCCTGCTAACTAAAACCGTACTATTTTCGTCGCTTAGCGTGAGATTCACTGTGTAAACTGTAGATAATTCACTTTTTACATCTTTAACGGCCGGTTTCAATAACCTATCTACCAATAACTATTTGTTAAAAACGTCATCTTTGGTATCATTTGCCGGTTTCTTGCGTTTTAATAAATTAACTTACTCGTAGATAGAGGAATCTATCTGTGACAGCAAGATCGTTGACAGCGATACTAAATGTCACGTTTTTAACAAATAGTTATGGGTAGATAGGTTATTGAAACCAGCCGTTAGTCGACGCCCTATTAGGCTATTGCCTTATCTATAACTTCTATACTAATAAATATATATTATTTAATATAATAAAGGGAAAAGATTTGTATGTTTTTATGTATGTTTGTTTGCATTGAATAGGCTCCGAAACTACTAGATCGATTTTGATGAAATTTGGCACAGATATAGATTAGACCACGGGGAAGGAGTAGGACATAGGCTACTTTTTATCACGGGAAACATCTAGTTACATGTAACAAATCCTTGTAAACATCACCGCTGTCTCCCAACACTTGTGCCACGCCGGTAACAAGTGACCATTGTTAGCAGTGACTTGCACCAAAACTGCTCGCCTTTTACTGGATCTACTCGTACTTTGTGTTTGTTTGTACAAAGGTCCCCTTTCATTGGCCACTCAAATGGTCGTTTTGAAACAAATCGTTTCATTCTTGAGCAATGGGTTTTTGTGTTGTTATTGTTGTGATTGACGTAGAGATCGTGAAACAACAACATGAGCTGTTGATGTGTTCTTTACAATAGGGAAACATGTATTTGTTTTAAATCAGCCAAATTCTTTTATTTTCTGAAAGTCAAACATTAATGTGGTCAACGAAAACTAGTCAAGGAAAAATGCAAAAAGTACCGTAATCAGTTCCTAAATGAAAAAGTTACAGAACAAAAAGGAACTAAAAACCGACAATTTTTGTTGATTTCGATTGAAAAACGAAAATCTCTGTTCAAATCCTTATGTTATTTGTGACATTTTTTGTTAGCACAATGATGTACATAAACGCAGTATTTAAGTTAATAAAATCAATTTTGTATTCATCTTCATACAGTTTCAAATGCTGTGACGTCACTCGTGCATAATTTATTTTATAGAGCGTTTTTGATGCTCTCCAAGTCTCCAACTGTATTTCGTCTGATGACTGTATTTCGTCAGCGGTTAATCGCAGATATGCTTATAGCATTCAACCAAACAAATATGCAATTGCAAAGACAATAATTCCTGGCTTATTATGTACTTTTCGTGAAGCCAATAAAAGACTGTGCATGTTCTCTATTATTTTAGTTCTTATTTTAGTTTGCTATAAATAAAATAGCAATAAAAGTTTCCGTTATTATGGGTTATTTTTGTAGCCAGCTGATTATATCAATACAAACACATCTTCCTTTATTTTATTTTTTTTTACTTTTTTGACGGAAATATTAATAACCATCGAATAAATTATGACATTTGAGGATTGGTGTTAATTATTAACATATTTTATGTATACAAGATGGTGTTAGATGTAACATTAATGTTATGTATTGAGTGTTTTGTCTCACCTTTAGAAAGTAGATTATTTATGGTGTGTTATTTTAACTTTTTTATGTCTAATGGTAATATTATGGATATTAGTTATTTTACGTCGATCAGATGTATCATTATAGGTCTGTGTGTTAGCATGTGTGGAAATGAATTAAAACATTTCAGCTATTGAATGGGGATGGGGACCACAAATATTTACTTATAAAAAGCCAGGTCAGAACTCAGGAGACCTAGAACGGCAGTGTAGTAAAGTATGAACGTGGCCGTGATTGGCTAGCCACACACACACCATATTATTGACAGTAGTTCTCATATTGACAATAATATTCCTCGTGTGCGGGCCATATTGCCGTTTTTTTGTATGTGTTGACTAGTATTGACAAATTTATTCTGTCAATAATATTGCACGTGTGCGTCTAGGCATTGACAAGGTAATATGTATATTCCTTTTAAAAACACAATTTACCATATTTTTGCTAAAAGATGGCCCGTGCGAATTTCTTGCTTCTCGGCGAGTTAGGGTTAAACCGGTCACAGTGATAGTATGTTGAATTTAATTTTGGATTTTCTTTTTTTTTCCACCTTCGTGGCTCATGTCATACGCATATGGAAGTCCATGGTCTTCGTCTATCCCTCTATCTATCCTATAATAGGAAACCTCATGTTCGTTATCCAGATACTTCATACTAGGTAGCACTCGGCAGAACTAAATAATATTATAATATTATGTAAGGCATAGACGTATATTATAGACGAGGCATGTTGAGGCAAAAAGTGTCTCCAGTAAAATGGCCCCAATTGTTAAATTTTTGGGGCCATTTTGAAATTCGAAGTATGGTGAAAACAAGATGGCTGACATTTGAGTTATGGTGAAAACCAAGATGGCGTAACATTTTCTTGTATGAATTTTTTTTCTGCTAAATGTACGTGATAGCCTATCTTGAGTTGAAATCTTTGATGTAAGGTCTATATGAAAATTAGAAAAAAATAACTTCAGGTATTTCTTGATGTTAATTTTTAAGAATAGTTTTATGATTGATGAGTAATTTGATTCGGTATAATTCAAGACGTCATCATCATATTAGAAATATATATAGAAATAAATCAGCAAAAAATCTAATTATTTTAATGACTTATTTTCGCAAAGTTAAGCATTAGAAATCGATATTAATCCTAATAAAAAGTTTCGGTATGTAAATGAGAATGATTAGGATATTTTATTAATACGTCTACATATATTTCGCGTGTCAGTTATATCTTCTAATGAATACTTAATTAGGCTTTAAACTGTTTATGGTATATAAACGTCAACATAGAATAAATGTAAATTTTGGACTACCATAAGCATTTTGTTAAATAAAACTCGAGAGGTTTAAAGTTTTAGCACCTATATATACATTTTTAAGGGTTCAATATTTGTCACAGTTTCAGAAATATTTAACACTAGATAGATGTTGCACGCGACTTCATGCGCGCAAAAGGAAATTTCGCGGTAACCGTATATTTTGCCGCGATAAAAAGTAGCCTATGTCCTTCCCAGTGGTCTAATCCATTAAAATCGGTCCAGTAATTTCGGAGCCTATTCAATGCAAACAAATAAACTTTTCCCGTTTATTATATTGGTATAGATAATTTTTTTTTTCAAAAACTGAAAAGATTAATGAAAGAAAAATAATTAATAAAACTGATGCCTAATTAAATAAATAATAAATAATATAATAAATAATATTTATGGACGCTTCACACCACGTCAATCTGGCCCCGTGCTAAGTATCCGGAGAACTTGTGTTACAGGTACCAGACAACGGAAATATATTTAATACTTTTATATTATACACATATTTAAGATTTTTATTATATTATACACATACTTAATATACATCCATGACCCAGGAACACAGAAAAACTTTTTTGTTCCTTCGGCAGGATTCGAACCTGCGACCTCCGGCTTGAGCATCAAAGCGCTGAACCACTGAGCCACAGAGGTCGTCGAATTACTTAATTAGTTAAATTTTTTTATTTAAATATAATTGCAGTACGAACAATTTTTGCGGTTGCAAGTGTATCGTATATAGGTTGGTTGAAATTAAAGATTGACTTGAAAAACGTGGATTTATTGCAACTTGCTTGTGAGAACAAAGAGAATGATGTAAAAGTGAAATGATAAAGCAAAAATATAAAAATGACAAATGCGTAGGGTATTTAAAATATTAAATTGTAGGTGGCCGTATATTTTATCGCCCGTTGCTATGTAGAAATTGTAGGCGCTCGAACATCCTCCCCTCCGTGGAAAGCATCGCTTTCAACTTCATAGCTCGTCCCCGGTAAGAAGAGGGCAAAGCTTGGCCAACGGTCTTCGGTAGCTGGTGCCCGTAGAAGTTCGCACCTCGGCAACTCGTGCTATGGCATCTGATCCGGGAAATAGGCGTGACACTCTTGCAAGTTTCCAGGACAGTGGCGGTAAATTGTCTTCTATTAAAAGAACTAGATCTCCTTCTTGTAATTTTGACGAATTTGTTTTCCATTTATGCCGCTGTTGTAGCTCAGAGACATATTCCTTTTGCCAGCGCTGCCAAAAGTGTTGTCGAATTTGTTCTAGCCTTGCATGACGTTGGAGATGGTTTGTATTGGCATCGTAGAGTGACGGTGAAGGTAAGGATAGCATAGACCGACCTATCAAGAAGTGCCCTGGGGTTAAGGAACGATAATCATTGGGATTGGACGATAAGGGACATAAAGGTCTACTATTTAATATGGCCTCGACTTGTGCAAATAGTGTACCTAACTCTTCAAATGTGAGATGGGTGTTACCCATAACACGACGTATGTGAAATTTGGCTGATTTAACACCGGCCTCCCAGAGGCCACCAAAATGAGGAGCGTGCGCAGGGGAAAAAATAAATTTAATATTATCTTCAGTTGCAAAATCCAATATAGCTTGTTTGTTTGCCTTTATAAAGTTGCCTATCTCTTTGGCTGCCGCGACAAAATTCTTGCCGTTATCACAAAATATTTCTGAAGGTTTTCCACGCCTAGAAATAAATCTGCGAAGCGCCTGTAAAAAACCATCTTTGGAAAGGTCACTGACAGCCTCTAAATGCAAACATTTAAAACGAAAACATATGAATAGACATAAATACGCCTTGATTGTTCTTGCCCCGCGACCCCTCTTATTTAATATATAGAATGGACCAGCAAAATCAACACCCACAGTTTTAAAAGGAAAATCTGGCATAACTCTTTGTGCAGGTAAATTGCCCATTAAAGGATTTAAAGCCTTTCCTTGATGACGTCTGCATATTATGCATCTATGCACCGTGTTTCGCGCGAGACGCCGACCATTTATTGGCCAAATAGATTCACGAATTAAAGATAATAATAATTGTGGCCCGGCATGCATGTGACGAATGTGATCTCGTTCGAAAATTAGCTTAGTTAGATGATGATTTGAGTGAAGAAGAATAGGATGTCTTTTATTGAAATCGTAATCTGAATTATTTAGTCTACCGCCAACTCTTATTAATTTTAAATTATTGTCGAAAAAAGGTGTCAAAGATAAAATGCTCGATTTATTACTAATAGATTTACTGTTTTCCAATAACCTATATTCTTTAGGGAAAGATTCAATTTGAGAAATCATACATAGACTATATAAAGCATCGTTTAGCTCATCCAAACTTAAAACTCCCTCACGTTTGTTTGTTCTGTTTTTTAGATTAAAAATAAAACGCTTAACATAACCTAATACTTTCTGAACCTTTGTAAATTTAGAATACTTTTCAATATCAATAACGCTTACTCCTTTATTTTCATCTAGCACGCCTGCAATAGAGTTTAATTTAATCTCAGGTAATATAGACTCATTTGAGATATCTGGAGAAGGAATACACCACTTTGATTCTGGCTTAGATAAAAACTCAGGACCATTCCACCACATTTTCTTTGAAATAATATCTTTAGGTGTGACACCCCTAGAAACAAGATCTGCTGGATTCATTAAAGTAGGAACATAATGCCATGATTCGACATCGGTGAGTTCAGATATCTCTATAACCCTATTAGCTACGAACGTTTTTAATTTATGACATTCAGCACGAAGCCATCCAAGGACAACAGTAGAATCGCACCAATGTACCTGGCGTGCGACTGAATATCTAAGCGACGTTACTACTGCCTTCGATAACTTAGCTGCTAGAAGTGCTGCGCATAGTTCTAAACGGGGTATAGTAGTAGGTTTAATAGGAGAAATTTTCGACTTAGAACATAACAACTGTACATTAATGACATTATCTTCATTATTTATAGATCTTAGATAAATACAGGCTCCAAAGGCCCGCAAAGAAGCGTCACTAAATGAATGTAACTCAACATATTTGTAATTATCACACAGAACTCTTCGCGGTACGTTGACATTTAGAAGATGTGGTAAGTTATTGCTCAATTCATTCCAAGACCTTTGTATATCTTTAGGGACTGGTTCATCCCAATCTAGCCCCTTTTGCCACAGAGATTGTAATAAGACCTTTGCTAATACCACACACGGACTTATCAAGCCCAAGGGGTCGAATATTTTAAAAGTAAATGATAAAATTAGCCGCTTAGTAACCAATTGTTCCTTTGGTGGAACTTCAAAGGAAACCCGTAAATTATCATCGTCAGGGTTCCAGTTAATACCTAAAGCAGTGGTTGACGAACTAATACTAAACTCACCAGTTGAGTTAACGATATCTGTGCTTAGAATTGATTTGCAATTAGATTTGTATTTTCGAAGATTAAAACACGCTTTCCTTAAAGTACCTGATACAGCAGTTTGAATATATTTAAGTTCATTTTCGCTATTTGCGCCTGTTATCACATCATCTACATAGAAGTCTTGTTTTATAATCTTACCTATGTATTTATCAGAACATTCGTGTCCTAATTGCCAGAGACAACGTGTACTTAGAAAACTTGAACTTGCAAGACCGTATGTAACAGTTTTAAGTCGTAGGGTTTTGATTGCTTCTCTTTCGTTCTCCCTCCATAAAATTAGCTGCAAATTCTGGTGCTCAGGATACAAATTAATTTGCCGATACATTTTCTCTATATCAGCTGTGAGTAGAAACTTATACTGTCGCGCCCTAATGAGGATAGCAAATAAAGAATCTTGAATATTTGGGCCAACCATTTGGATATCGTTTAGTGAAAACCCCGAAGTAGTTGGAGCAGAACCATCAAAAACCACTCTAATTTTAGTAGATTCACTGTTCTCTTTAAATACTGCATGATGACAGAGAAAATGAGATTGTCCAAGATACCTTGCATCAGACAATTCTTCTAAATGACCAAGATTCAAGTATTCATTTATAAAGTTAGAATATTGGATTTTTAATTGCGGATACTTCCTAAAACGTTTTTCTAAATTTAAAAATCTATGCAGTGCCATATTATATGAATTACCCAAACAATCAGGTGTGTCAATCAAAGGAAGTTGAACTGAAAATCTTCCACTAGGTAAGCGAATAGTATATTTTATGAAATGTTGCTCACAAGCCCTTTCGACTTTAGTCAGTGTAGATTTATTTGGAACTTCTTCAATAGCCCAAAACCTTTGTTGTAAATCATTTATGTTTTCTGTATGTAAATTATTAATTAGAACTGATTTATGACATTGAATTTTCTTAGTATTAGACAAATTTGTTGAAATAGAACCTGTGATCAACCAACCGAATTTAGAGCTTCTTAGTTTAATGTTATGCCTTGTATTTAAAGATTGTTCTTTGTTACCGATAACATCCCAAAATATGTCTGCACCTATAATCATATCGATGGACGATGGAATGTTGAAATTTGGATCGGCAAGTATTACATTGTTTGGAAGTTTGAAATTATGTAAATTGATAGCAGTAGTAGGAATCGATCCTGTTAACTCTTTGAGCACAAAACAAGCTAAGGTTATATTGTAATTTTCGTGTATGGAATTGAGTTGAGCAATGCAACTTTCTGTTATATAGTTAGACAAGTTGTTGCCAATACCTATAACACTAATTTTGTTTTTAATAGAACTTGATTCTAAATTCAAGCAATCTTTTAGCCTTGAAGTTACAAATGAAGATTGACTTCCGCAATCAAGTAATGCACGCACTTTAATAGATTTATTAGTTTTAGGATTTCGTACTTCAATTATAGCAGTAGATAGCAAAACTTGATTTGTTGGTTGTAAAGAAAAATTCGCAATTGTATCACTAGAGTTTTCAGAACAAAAGTTACCATCTGTTGGCTTCGTTTGATGAAGCAAAGTATTGTGTTTTCTTTTGCAAACACGACACGGACCTAGTTTGCAGTTGTAAGGCTGATGACCTTCCCTTAAACAATTCATGCATAATTTAAATTTTCGAACGTCACCAATCTTTTCGTCATAGCTCTTTGCCTTAAATATATCGCACTCATATATTTTATGCTTATTTTTACAAATAATACAAGATTTAAAATTGTTGTTGCTATTTTTACCTTGTAAGAATGAAAAGGATTTTGTATGAACTCTTTCAATATTAGCACTAGAGCCTGACGGCCGCGAGGAGCCACTTGATCCTCTCATCTTATCTAATTTATTACGATTTAATGTTTCAAGTATGTCAGCTCGATCCGTTAAAAATTTATTAAATTGTTCTAACGTAGGTACCTCATCCAAAGAGTTACGCATTTCTTCCCATTTAATTAAGGTGCATGTATCAAGTTTTGAAGAAACTATGTGAATTATTAAAATGTCCCAATGCTGAGTAGATTGCCCTAGACTAGATAATGCACGCAAGTTTTTAGTAACATGGTCTACAAGAAAACGTAAAGATCGTTCAGATTCGCGACTTAACGGTTCAATCTTGAAGAGAGCATTTAAATGATGATTTAAAAGCTGTCGTTTATTGTCGTACCTTTCGCAAAGTAAACGCCACGCATCATTATAATTAGCCTCGGAAACCTCCAAATTGGATATAATTCGCGCAGCATCACCTACTAAATATGATACTAAATAATGAAATTTGTGAATAGGCTTGATGCGATCGTTATTATGTATAACGGACAAGAAAGTGTCACGAAACTCCAACCATCGAAAATAAGCACCATCAAATTTGTTAATTTGTAATTGAGGCAATTTAAATTCAGCTTCAAAATGACCGCGATGACACTGAGATACGGAAGAGTTATTATGTTCATCTTTGTTGTTACTAAACTTAGTTATAATAGTTTGTGCCATTGCCATACATGTAGCACATTCTTGCTCAATAGCAATAGCAGCTCATTTATTTCAAATGTTAAATTATCTGAATTTAATATATCAATTGAATCTTGCACTTGTTCATATTGAACTGTTAATAAACGAAACTTTTCTAATTTAATTGAAACTTCCGCTAATTGAACAGTTGAAAGATCTTCCCTTTTAGAAATCAAATCGATGTAATTTTTAAATTTTGTAATGCGACCTTTTATAGAAGTGCGCTTAGCAAGTAATGTCTTTAATTCACACTTGTCAGTATCGTTAGGCATTGTAATAAATAATTAACTAAATACCAAAATACAAAAAACAAAAAAATATATATTGAAATAATTTTAATAAATGCACTTCCCCTTAAATGTAAATCTTATTATGATAAACTTCACCTTAAATTTATTTATTAATTTATTTAATTTGGTATTATGTTAAACTTCGCCTTAAATAAAAAATATTTTTTATGCTTAGGCTTCGCCTTAACAGTAAATCATAAGTTGATAAATTGTGTTGTAGGTATGTAAAAAGGAAAAAAATTGCTCACGCTCCTTAATTTGGTGTCACCTGGCTCTCCACAAAATGGCCGCTCGCGTTAAGATTCGCCTTAAATGATTTTCCAAGATTTTTCCAAATTATGACCTCCTGATCGCCTGAAATAGTCGGCAAATAACGATAAGTTTATGCTTTCTATAATATTCAATTGACAAATAATATCTGATAGGTATGTAAATTTATTGAACAAAGACTATTTAAGTAACTATAGGTAGGTAATATCTAACGCTTATTTCAGACAATTAACTCTTTTAATAAAGAAACTTTAAGTTGTTTTTTACATATAAACACTTTACTTTAAAGTTACACTTACTTTTTAAGTATATGTAAGTTAATGTAATTTTTGGGCCAAATATCATGCAAATACCAATTGGAACAAAGTAATGTTTTAGCCAAATGTTTTAGCGTTTAGTTTGTTAGGATTATTGTGACTTGTTAGCAAGAATATAACACAGGAAAGTAGATAGTTAGGATTATAGATAGAATGTAAGGTTTTAGGTATTAAGGTTAGGAAATGGTTGTAGTGTGGAAAATAGGAAGACACTTATCTGAAAGGCGAATCGTAGCAAGATCCCACAACAACGTCTTCAGTTTCGTCTCTTTCTACTTCCAGAAATAATAATTACAGCTCCAGCTGGATCACTCTGACCAAGATGATGCAATAGTTGGATCGTCGAATAACCGCCGAATGTAATTTCTTATTTCGTATTGTTGAAATTTCTCGTTTCCTTGTATTATGTATCGTATATAGGTTGGTTGAAATTAAAGATTGACTTGAAAAACGTGGATTTATTGCAACTTGCTTGTGAGAACAAAGAGAATGATGTAAAAGTGAAATGATAAAGCAAAAATATAAAAATGACAAATGCGTAGGGTATTTAAAATATTAAATTGTAGGTGGCCGTATATTTTATCGCCCGTTGCTATGTAGAAATTGTAGGCGCTCGAACAGCAAGTATTTTAATGTTTACAAAATTACTAACTACTAGACTAAAACAGTCGTAACTAGTATTATACCGAGATATTAACCCTGCCACTGCCGACATGACGACAGCGCGCCTTACGCAGTCACGAGCGCCCTCGACGGTCACTTGTGGCGAAACTACCACAGACTGTAATTTGAAACCCATTTGTATTGGTGATTGAAGCGCAAGGGGCATTGCATTTGACTACCTGAAGTGGGGCAAAAAGTGGTGAAGTGGCGATACACCTGCAGTTTGTATGGGTGACGGTGTATCAATGAATTTTTTGTGTAATTTTTTTCATAATTATGAACTAATGTTATGTAGGTATTTTTTTCTTGTCACATACTAATGGTAAATATTTTTGTTTCAGGTAATAGCAGCTTTGAAAGTAAAGCAAGTAATTAATAGAATTCGTTTTGCGTGTGCGTAAAATATACGAGTTTCAGTAAGTTTTTTTTGTGTAATAATTATGTAACCTAGGTCCTATGTGTATCTAGAAATAAGTACACGTGTTACAAAGTAAGACCACCCTTCAAAGTTTACAGGATACTACTTCACTTTAATAAGTTAATTATTATTCTTCGTTTCATCATAAAATCACAAATTTCTATAACACTTCTATACTAATATAGAATGTTTGTTTGCATCGAATAGGCTCCGAAACTACTGGACCGATTTTGATGAAATTTGGTACAGATATAGATTAGATCACGGGGAAGGGCATAGGCATTTTTATCGCGGCAAAATGTAACGGTTACCGCGAGATTTCCTTTTGCGCGCATGCCGCGTGCAACATCTAGTCGAGTATAAAGTGACAGCTACTTCAATAATAATCTGATCAATTTTCATGGTTTTCGAAAGCAGTCGGTCGATAGTTTCCCAGCAGTTACGCCATGGTTCGGTAACACTTTTCCCCATACTCTGAGTCACAATGACAGTTTTGTATTCCGCGTCGAACTGTATGAGTCACGAGCGTGGAATAGGCTAGTTTCATATATCAAAATCAAACGATATAAATTTGTTATTTATATAATTTCTATCATAATAAATACGAATACAACACTATTTTGTTATATAAATATGCGATAAATAATTAATTTCCAAAATAAAATTGTACTTTTAATGTCTGTATGTCACGTGACCGGAAACGCCTGCCGCCATATTGTGCTAGTATGTGACGTCATAAGAACATAATCAAATCGAATAAAGAACAGCGAATTTTAAATCTAAAGTTCATGCACTACACACTCACATAAGACATTAATTTGTTTCTGTTCTTATGACGTCACGATAATGGTGGCTGTCGTTTTGGCGCAAACATTTATCGCATAATTTTAATCATTTTTTTTAGCATAAAGAGATATTATTTCTAGAAAATAAAAATACTAGTTGACTATCGAATCGATACGATCATTTTAAAACATATTTGAAAAAATTGGAGAATAGCCTATTGCGAATTGCGATGAACGTACGAGTTAATATGATAGATGTCTCAGTTGAGGCGCCCGCGCCATGAATGTGCTCCTTACTATTTTCAACTAGCTGTTGCTCGCGGCTACGGCCGCGTAAATACAGTATCCCTCGGGAACACTTTATTTTTTTAGGATAAAAGTAGCCTATGTTTTAAATTTTTAATACAGACTCCAGAGCCTAAAGTACTACTATATCAAATTTCATCGAAATCCGTTGAGTAGTTTTTGCGTGAAAGAGTAACAAACATCCATCCATCCATACATCCTCACAAACTTTCACACTTATAATATAATTAGTAGGATTTGGTAGGACTGCAAAAGGTTGGCACAATATATAAGGTTGTTTATAATCAATAACGTAAATGGGCAAATGATCCACTGCGTGTAAAGATATTTAGGCAGAAAAATAATTAAAAATTACTGACTCTTTACGGCGCTGTTAAGGTCATTGACCTCACACCGCTGATTCTATTGATGTTATTCAGAAAAGGCTTCCTCTTTAAATCACCTGTTTCTGTGAGTTTAATGAACCAGTGCCTTAGAGAGCGCAATGTAATTTATGTAGTATCATACATTTTTTTATTCTTTTTATTTATATTTTTCTACCTAAACGTCTTTACATAGCAGTATAAGATCATATGCCTAAAATATCCATGTTTCATTTTGAGAAACCTTATATTTAGTGCCTTAAAAAGGTGATGTAAAATAACGACTAGAAGAGTAGGTTAAAAGTGGGAGACAGGTTAGTAAATGTTAGGCAACACAACCGCACCACACCGACGCGACAAAATGTAGTCAAGCTGTGGAGGGTGGACCACATCGCAACCACAACGCAACGACAGTTTGAACGCATTTTGAAGCGTCGGTGTGGTGTGGTAGCCCTGACCTAGTACTAAATGAGTACCCAATCAAAATTTTGTCTATTCTATAAACTGTGGAGTTTATGTGTAGAGGGACCTTAGCCGTAAAATGTTTCAGCACGTTTTCTATGTTCTACATGGGGACTATTAGAATTGCGCTTATTCTAACAACTTCACAAGTTATACCTATTTTATTAACAGTTGGTTCCACAATTTTTGATAAAGAAGTGGATGGTCATGTTATTTACTATCTTTCTTATTTTATGACCGGTCAAAGAATATTTTTTATTGGTTTTGTTTGCATTAAGTTACGACTGTTGGTCTTGTGGGAAAGTGTTCCGATGTTATTTCTTAACTTATATTTTTATTGCTTTTCTTACTTCCTTGTCATATTGTTTACATAACATAATATGTGTGTGACATAAATTTTGTGAACCATGTTCTTAAGTTATTCTCGGGTTATAACTTATAAGTTACTGAATATGCCGATTCTTATGTAATTGTTCTGTAAACATGTATGTAATGTTATGGTTTTAACCCTTATTAATAACTAGCTTTTGCCCGCGACTTCGTCCGCGTGGAGTTCGGTTTACATACAAAATTTAACCCTTTTTTCACCCCCTTAGGGGGCGAATTTTTAAAAATCCTTTTTTAGCGGATGCCTACGTCATTACAACTATCTGTATGCCAAATCACAGCAAAATCCGTTCTGTGGTTTCGGCTGTGCGTTGATAGATGAGTCAGTCCGGTTTGCTTTTTATATATTTAGATAATAATGTTTTCAGGATATGTGACATTTTACTATAGATCAATTATTCACAGCGGCTAAAGATAAAATTAGGTTAGATGTAAGCGTATTTATATCTGAATTACAACGGTATTAGTTGCATATCAGCAGGGGGTAGGGTAAATACTGTGATGTTTTATCTAATTTCAACGAATATTCATATAAATATGATTAACAATTTATTTAATATCTCTACTTCTCCACGGATCTGAATTAAAATAATTAGGGTTAATTAAATGTCAATGAAAATGGCATAATCTAATAGTATTTTGGTTTGTGATCGCTACTTTTTTAAACAGGGGCGGGTCAAAATACCTATTTTATTGTCCTGTTAGCTAACTGCTCTTTTTGTGAGAAAAACCTAGTAAGATAAATAAATTCTGTGTGAAGTCGCGGGCCGTAACTTGTAATGCATAGTATAAGGCTCTAAAAGTCTGTCCTATGCTCTTCCGTTGTTAGCGGGTTCCACATTCTAATGAACCGAAAGTTACAGAAGCCGGCAAACAAATTACGCGTGTGTTAATTCGTCGAACCAACATAAATCTACACGTTCATCATCATCACTGCCCTTTCCTGTCCAGGATTAGGCTGGTGCCTGTTTCTTGCTAGCTCGTACGGGCCTTCGACGATCGTAAGTCCTCTAAGAAACACATCATCCCTTGCCATGTTTTCCTTTACCGCTTGAGCCTCCTTTTTATTTTCGAAACGAAAATTCCTTTTTATGGATTGAACCTGCACCCTCTCGAATGCAAGCGGTCTACCCACTGGGCTGTAGACGCGTTAATTCGACGAACCAACACAAATAAATCTCCTTGCGCCGGACATTTTGAACTAATGCCTTTGTTGAAAATTACCGAGTCTGTGCAGCGTCTGTCAGCTGTAAGTTGTGACGTAATCAAATATCTAATTGTGTGTACAAGGGCGGTTGTTTTGGTCTAGAACTAGTTTCTCGTGAGTTCACTACCTTTAATCTATATCGGAACCCGATTTTTTGTACCCGATTACGGAAAAGTCAAAAGGAGGGATAATGGTTTTGGCAGTCTATGTATGTTTGTATATTCTACTATGGCGCCTAAACTGCTGATCCGATTTAAATGGATTAGGTGTCAATAGATTCGTAATAATAGCTCGAGTAACATTGCTTTTCGTATCGTACCAATTTACGTAATCGGGTTATAGTTTTTTTATTTTAGTTACTCCTTTGTTTCGTGCGATTTTACTGAGTATTTACATATTAAATAAACATTATGTAAAGACACTAAGTATTATATAAATGTGTAAATATAGAAATTCTTCATTTGAAAGGTGGAGGATGTAACTTTTCTCTTGCATAAATATAATATTACTTATTCAAAACTCAAGGTTTGTTAACAAGTATGTCGTAATTTTTTTTTTCGCATAATTTAATGAAAACACGTCGTATTCAGAAAATAGTAATTACTATTAACCTTTAGGTAAATAATATTAAATATGACATGATCTATGAGTTATGACGCAAAGTTATTAGCGGAATTGGCTATTGTGATAACTTTCGCTCGAGTATTTGGGCGGTGTGGTTAGTGGTTGTCGAGCCCACAATGGGTAACCTTGGATTTCACCGCGGTTGAGGTGACATGGTTGTAAAAGGTGGGCTACACGTTCTATCTTCCAGTTTAAAACTACACGGTCTTTTTTCTCGTGAAATCCTGGACCATAGAATCTTCGAAATGCCGTCTTACCTACATCGCGCGTTGTCTAAAGTTATAATTCATGGGGTTATTAGGTAGTTATGCTTCCATCACGGATGCTTTGCTAAAATTGATTGCTAGGTTGGCGTGACGATGCGTTAGTTCTTCATGTTCTTTACGCTACCATACGTTGAGTCAGCCACATTTATTAGACACTAGCTTTTTCCCGCGACTTCGTCCGCGTGGAACAATTACTTTGGGATATCGCTAAAATTTACCCACGACTTCATTTACTTAGAAGGAGGAGCGCTTCCCCCTCACGACTGTCCGCAGTGCGCCGCACATCATTATTGCGCGCTGATTATTTTATTACTGCGATATCTTCTAAAATACTCATTGAAATCAAATGATGTAAACGGAAAATTTATTCTAAATTAAATGCTTGTAATGAATAACGTATTTATTTGTATAAGAATTAATATCATCTTTATGAAAACGCCCTCACAAATAATGCTTAATTTTAGAACAAATTTGGTTAGCATAAAAAGGTTATTGTGAGCCAACCTTAAAAGATAGACATATACAGTCGCGGACTTTTGTTTAGAACTTTTAAAGGGTAACAATTGTGTCATACATAATTTTAGCGAAACTTCAACCGTTTTCGCAGCGTACGCAGCGAAAGCTCTCAAAAGGAAAAAAAATCCCCCGATTTTGAAACATTCTCAATTAGTGCTCCGCTCGTATTGAGCTTAGCATGATCCTATATAGCCTAAAGCCTTCCTCGATAAATGGACTATCCAACACAAAAAGAATTTTTCAATTCGAACCAGTAGTTCCTGAGATTAGCGCGTTCAAACAAACAAACAAACTCTTCAGCTTTATAATATTAGTATAGATTCTACGGCGGTTTTTCTCCGGGAGTGGGGTCCACACACTAATCTGCAGATTGCAGTGGGCTTTTTCTGCGCTGTCAATACGAAGCGTGTAGAGGCCGCATAACGCGTGATTTATGGTGATGACAGTGGTGACGTGCGGTGACGGCGCTGACGGGTGATGGGTGAAAGTGATGAAGTCTTCACGCGTGGCGATGATTTACGACGCTTCATCATTTTTATCGAACCATCGCATACCTAGCTGCATCCAGCGTGCGCGGTTTTTTGTTTAATTCGAATAAAGTGATGCAATTCTATTGTTCTCGGCACCAAAAAGCAATTTATAATTTGGCTTGGGAAAATAAAAGTTAACCTGGTTTTTAAATTATTACCGTTTGAGAAGAGGGAGCTTGTGTTTTGATTCGAAGCAGATCTGCTCGTCTAGGTACTATAACCATCATGCCTTTAAAAAAGTAGTGGCACTCTGGGAGTGCCGACAGAAGTGAAAACAATAGCGCACATGCAAGCATGCGGTGCGAGACCCGCCCGTCCAGCCCTACCGGTGTCGGTAACAGTGTCGCTAGTTCAATGGTTTTTTTCCAATCCAAAAGACGCGCAACGGCCTAAAGAAGCTTCAAAAATTAAATAAGTATACCTACTCGTAGATCGTATAGTAAAAATATTATAATGAATATGTCAAGTGCATTCATTTTTAGCAAATAGTTATGAAGGAACAAGCAGAACTTAGATCTTATTAATTTTTTTTCGAAATATTAATCCTATAATCCTACTATTCTAAATGTGAAAGTTTGAAAGGATATATGGATAGATGAATGGACGAATGTTGGTTACCCTTTCACGCAAAATCACTGAACGGATTTTGATGAAATTAGGTATGCCAATAGTTTAAGCTCGGGATTAAAACATAAACTTGTTTTACTCCCGAAAATGTACGGTCTACAGTAGTCCCGTGGGATACTTACTGTATTTACGCGGACGGATCTGCGGGTAAAAGCTAGTATTAAATAATTTGCAATAATATACCTTCTTAATACATTTTAGTAGTATGTATTAAAAATAAAACCTTTGGAAATAAACTTGTAAAACTTTAATTAGTTTGAGTTGAGTGCGAGATTTGTGCGGTTTACTGTGCCATGCTTTAGAGTTTTGAACTCGTGTTAGAAGTTTTTGAGTTTACAAAGTTTATTTTGTGCTCTTCACAAACTACGTTTGTAACCAGAACCTCAATTCTCGTATTTAAAGTAGAATCCATTTTACTTTGATTGTATTGTAAACAAAGCGACATGTTATCATGAACTGATTTTATAAAGTTTAGAGTTTTAGACCAATTAGAATGCATTTCACGCTGTTTAAACGTTTACGAGAATACTGTTTGACAGTTTTGGCGTATTGGCGTACGGGACTTGATTATAATTGTATTATTGCAGGTTTTATTAAGCAGAATTGGCCCTCAGCATTGCAGCATTTAAGATTATAATTCTTTATACTCTAGAAGCTATGACAGCTTACTCTTTATTTTCTATCTGATAGATGGACGGATGTTTGTCACTCTTTCACACAAAAACTACTAAAATAATTTGGATGAAATTTGGTATGGTGGTAGTTTAGCCTCTGGATTAACACATAGGCTACTTTTTATCCCGAAAAACTGTATTTACGCGGGTAGAACCGCTGGCAAATGCTTATTGAAAGATGTGCTACAGTAATACAAACATATATACAGTAATAATTGAACGTATTTTATCTTGTAACAAGTTTACTAACCACTTTTAATGTTAGTGAATACGAACTCTGAAATAAAAGAAACCTCTTATAATATTATTAAAAAAAAAACCCTTTGAATGTACTTTCTGAATTTTTACAGTTAAATTATTTAAAAACATAAGAAATATCGGAAAAATATCCTGCGTAGACCTTGTTGTTGAGACACAGTAGTGGCAGTGGCTTGTAAAATGAGGCTTTTAATTAGTAGTTTGACACTTTATATCCCGTTCCAATGTTCGCGATACATACATTAATGTAAACTGACTTAGCATTGTTTTTATGCATTTCGTTCGGGTCTGTTTCATTATGAGTAAATTAATAATAATTATTCGCATATTCTTCGCAAGAAATAGCCCACTTTTATTTTTACAAATCAGGAAAACCGGTGTTATATTTAAATTGTTCTCGTGACCTATACAATTTAACGGTTGTTGATTTCTGACTTAGGTATTAATTTATTGTTTAAAAATATCATAGTTCTATTATATAGTTTCCATATTAAAGAAACACAGCTAGGTACTTGTAAGAATGTACCCTAAAGGACTATCCTGATGAAATCAAACGAACGGTCACATTAATTATAATACTATATTCGCTACCTACAGGTGTGAAACGATTAATTTTAATGGATTTCATTCGTTTTCGTATAATAATTTACGCGCTGGTCCGCCATTATGTCATTAAATCGGAGTTTACTTAGCGGACCATTACCGGCAGCAACTCGCTCGGAGAATTCATAATTTCAGTTCAATTACTTTATACAAGACTTCGGTAGGTATTCGAGTTGTTTTATTTATTGGATATTATGTTTTGTTGCATATTTTAAATTAATTTATCAAGTTTTGAAATAATATAATCAATTGTACTTTAAATGCTTCATAACCTATGTAAAGTTAGTGCATGCATTATTCAGTTTAGAGTATCGACGTATTGCTCAATGTAAACATGATCTAAGCTTTGTGATTAGCATGCGATTAGCATTGGTAGGGCTTATGGCGTCTACCGCCCGCGCCCGCGCCAGACACCCCCCGCCATACTTATTTATTTGTTTACATGGGGATCCATCAGTGGCGGATCTAAGACTTTTTCGAACCGGGGCAAAAACTTGATATTTGGCTTCATGTTTAATATTTCGAATTCTTGTCTCTATCATTAACAGTTACACCACGGTTGCACTATAATTTAGCGCACATTTCGTAGTGAAAGTCATTGATGGATTTGGATGTAAGTTGTTTTTCTTGATTATTTTTGTTGTCCTTATCATATATGTATTTTTTTTTTTATGAAATAAGGGGGCAAACGAGCAAACGGGTCACCTGATGGAAAGCAACTTCCGTCGCCCATGGACACTCGCAGCATCAGAAGAGCTGCAAGTGCGTTGCCGGCCTTTTAAGAGGGAATAGGGTAATGGGGGAGGGTAGGGAAGGGAATAGGGTAGGGGATTGGGCCTCCGGTAAACTCACTCGGCGAAACACAGCGCAAACGCTGTTTCACGCCGGTTTTCTGTGAGCCCGTGGTATTTCTCCGGTCGAGCCGGCCCAATTCGTGCCGAAGCAAGGCTCTACCACGTACAATTGTATTTATCAAGTACAATATCAGTTTCAGGAAATAAAATATTGCAGCTTAATAAAGTAACATAAATGTAGAGTCGCATTTTTACTTTGAAAAAAAATACAAAATATATTTCATAGCCGAGTTTAAAAAACCGGAAAATTAAAATGCAACTTGTCGTCCGATAGAATATCGGTCAGAATTTGAATGAAACCTTATGAAATGAGTCATGATGGTAGGTACAAAATTACATGGAAAAATAATTTGATACTGACAACGAAATTGCTTATGAAAATTTATTGCGAACAAAATTACACTCACCCATTTTGTGTGTCCTCTAAACGAACTCCAATCTCCAATAAAATCTTTCTAGAGCTCCAGTCTCGACCTTCTGATATCGAAATCGTAAATATTCAATAGGCAATCGGACAATTTTTTTTTATTGCATAAATGAATAGTACTCTTAAATATGAATAACTTCTCAGAAGAAACCGTATATCAAAAGTCAATATTTTCAAAGGTACAGCGATTTGTATAAAAAATTTCGCGAGCCTCCTAAAAACGCTCCATACTAAAGTCGACCTAAAAATGACGTCACTTGTATATGAAGTAGTATGAAGTGGTATATGAAGTATATGGCCGCAGGAATATATTTGTAAATATCTCCGATATTTGTGCGTTTAAGTTCATACTTACCATAATGAATGTTTTTGTATATGATGTGAGTAAACTAATGATGTAGGTTTTGTTTACCAATTTCGCAAAAAAAAAATATTTTTTTTTGGTACTGGAGCGGAGCGAAATTTTGTATACAAATCGCTGTACCTTTGAAAATATTGACTTTTGATATACGGTTTCTTCTGAGAAGTTACTCATATTTAAGAGTACTATTCATTTATGCAATAAAAAAAAATCAGTCCGCTTGCCTATTTACTCTACGTAGAGTCTAGAGTAAGTAGGTATTTTTGCGTCTCGCCGCATCACGTTTAATCGAAGTTTTGATAAACATTTTATGAGATCAATCTTCATCAGATGAAAGCGCGGCGCGCGGCGGTGAACGAATGAAAGACCGCGAGTGACAAAAAATGCGGCAAGAGTATTTTTTAGCATGATTTTTAGTACTTATATAATTATGTTATAGATGATATAAAAAGTCTCTATAAATTTGATCAGTTTGAATGTGATGTGTTATAAATAGAGTCCGATCGAAACTGGTTTTCCGGCCGAAACCGAAACTGAAACCGAATATTCAGCCGTGGCTTCAGTTTCGGCCGAAACCGAAACCGAAAGTCACGTGGTCAAGTAGAAAATTCCTTAAAATACTGAAATTTGGTGCATTTTATCCATTATTCTGCATTAATTAGGACATGAAATGGAAACACCGTATATTAATTTTGTTGTAAACATTTATTTAATGTAATATTAAAAAAAATATTAATTATATTTTAATTATGTTTTCAAATTCAGTTGCGTTGTCAAAGCGTTGCCGCAAGAAACGAAGTTAGGCGAGCGTGCACGAAAACTTCCGAAATGAGTTTCGGTTTCGGAAAAAGTTTCGGCCACTTTTGGCTGAAACCGAAACTGCCGCCGAAACTTGATTTTTGGCCGAAACTCGGCCGAAACCGAAACCGAAACCGAACTTTCGGTCGGACACTAGTTATAAATACTCATTAAATGTATCGTAAATTTTTTTCACTGCTGAAGGTTCTAATTTATAATAAATTTAGAATAACAAACGCTAGAATCATTCTGAATAATAACTCCCCATACCGATTTCGGTGACAGTGGCCAGTTTCATTGAAACCAGGCCAACTGGCGTGCGTAACTACGCAGGAGTAATTTTATAGTGCCCAAGTGTGTGCGCAGTACACAAGAGCACTCTCTCTTCCTTTACTCTCGTAACTCAGTGGGACGGATAACCGACACGACTGGCGAGAGGTCAGGCGCATGTCCGACTTTTTACATGCCCATCCGACGCATGGATCATCTTTCTTGTCAGACAGTCAGGTGATCAGCCTGCATTGTCCTAGCCAAACTTGGAATCAACATTTTTTCCTCAAAAACCCACGACCTCCGAGTCGAGAGCCAAGCTCTAACCACTAGACCACGGAGGCTGTTGATAATATTTAAATATCGATTGTTTTATTAACTAAAAGCCTTTAATAAGTAGAACCTAGCAATTTTCTACAGAGAGCCCTAAAAACTTGTAAATACAATAAGCGAATGCGAAAACGCCCTTACGCCAGTCGAGTCAATGGCACAAATACATATATGCATGGAAGTGACATCAAATTAATCAACCGGTCCGCTTTATCACACGACAGAACTGCTTATGGTTAGTTACCTTATTGAACGTTTTCATAAATATTTATAAACGAGATAATTTTAACCTAAAACTATTTATAGCAGGCTACACCTCGAATTATCGCTCGTTTATTAAATGCCAATAAATAGACAATGATGGCGTTGCGAATTGCGCTACACGTAATTTATTAGGCCGAGATGGATCTCACGATTGACGGTCAGTTAAAACCGAGACGCGACGCGACACGAGGGTGATTGATGATGGTGAAAAATACATTGGTTATGCTTAGGGTTGCCATCCGTCCGGGTTTCCCCGGATTTGTCCTAGTTTAAAGGGCGTCCGGGGAGCGTCCGGACCGGATTTTATTTGCTATCCGGGTTTTTGTAGGCAGAATTAGGAAGGCCTAAGTTTTTTTTTTGATTTGCAGCAATTATAAATCTTCCTTTCTTTTTGACATTGCCGTAGTCGGGTAAAATTGTTCTATGTCCGGGTTTCGTACTCCAAAATCCGGGGTTTTCACGCGTCTTGTCCGGGGAGTCATATGTAAGATATGGCAACCCTAGTTATGCTTAATATGCAGCGCTGCATAACGCAAATTCAAATTCTTGCAATTAAACGTTTATCTTTTAGTGTCGTAATTGAAGTTATATTTTGTATTGACATCTTAAAATGTGAGCGCCGCGTCGTGTCGCGTCTTGGTGTGGACTGACCCTTGGTGACGGTGTTTTTGCTCGGACTTTTATGGTGTACGTAATACGACAGGGGGTAATGGTTGTGAAGACACATGATTTATGATTACAGCATTGATTAGAGACGTTATCCCAGACAAAACCAATGAAGAATAAGAGCGTTTTCACATTACGCGATAACGATATCCGATGTCGTACGCGATAATGTGAGAGGCAGCTATATGTTTTATATCAAAACATATACCTGTCTTTGTCTTTACATGACATAATATTGGCGCGATATCGGACCTAATCAATGTGAAACTCTCTTATGTCGACAACATAAAAGCGTTATTCGGTCCGATATCGGCTATTGTATCACGTAATATGAAAATGCTCTAAGGATTGAATCTATACAGATAAATAAAATTGAAGTGTCTGTTTGTAATTTTATCTTAACAGCTTTTCATTTAATGCATATGGAAGTATATTCGGTACTTACAGTAAAATACCAATTTTTAAAATTTTTGTCTGTCTGTCTGTCTGTGCGACAGACAGACAACAGACTATCTGTCTGTTTGTTCCGGCTAATCTCCGAAACGGCTGGACCGATTTTCACGGGACTTTCACTGGCAGAATACATCAGTTGATGTTGTATTGTAAGGTCTAACATAGGCTACTTTTATTTTAGGGTTCCATATAAAAAATAGGGTTCCGTTTCCGTTAGTTCTATGCAAACGAAATTGCGGGCATCAGCTAGTGCTAAATATATTAAGAGCTAAAAGCTAATTCAAGTAAAACTAATTTACCAATACTGCGTCTACTATACTAAATGTTGTTGTAAGCTGATATTAAGTGGAGAGACATCATAATCGATGATACATGTGCATTTTATGAGCTCAGAAATTTAATACCCGAGTATTAATGTAATGAATTACGAGAGAGACGCATATTAGTCGTCTCTAATACAATCTTCGTAGTGTTCATTAAAACGTACGCTTGGCGACGCGTGGATAAGTAATTGTTGGGTATGGGACGGAATATTTTATAAGACAACTTGTGTTTTGCTATTCCAAAGACCTTATTACGAGTCCTCAGAGGTCTTTTTCGTTTGATAATATGTTTTATATGTTTGTTAATATCTTTTCTTTATTACTTCTAGACTGTCCTATTACTGGATTTCTCGTAGTTTATATACGGTGTTTAATCTTGGTGTGAAGTGGTATTTTGTTGCATATAACATTAATATTTTTGAAATAGTACACATGAGTTTCAATATTTTTTGTATTTAATTTCGTATCGCAAATGTTGTTGCTTTTCATCATTATTTTTAAATAATTCAATATATTTTAAGTATGGTCTGGTATGAAATGAACTGCAAACCAAAACACTAAAGACATCTCAATGTAGACTTGGTCTTACTTTTCGTGTCCCAGGGAATTGGAATATTTGACAACCTCTGTGGCTCATTTGGTTGAGCGTGTTGGTGCTCAAGCCTGGGGTCGCGGGTTCAAATCCCGCCGAAGGAACAAAAAAATTTCTGTGTTTCTGGGTCAATGGATGTGTATTAAATATGTGTATAATATAATAAAAATCTTAATATGTGTATAGTATAAAGGTATTAAATATATTTCCGTTATCTGGTACCCGTAACACAAGTTCTTCGAGAACTTACCACGGGATCAGATTGACGTGGTGTGAAGCGTCCATAGATATTATTATTATTATTCATAGTCTATTGTTAACTGTCACAATGTATATCACTAGTTTAGGTTCAGACTCGATTAAATTCTTTTTTATGATCATCAATCTAACCTAACCAATCTATTAAATTCGAAGGTCCTAAAATCATTTGAAACAAGAGATCGACCTGCTGTCGGAATTCATAATAATTCACAGGTATTGTTTTTAAGTTTGAACTTTATAAGGGTTCTTTTGCCTCTCAGATGGAAAGAAATGTTAATAATCTGAGGTAGTGTGTGTTAATGTTGTAATTTTTATATATGTATATAATTTTAACAGCCTCCGTGGTCTAGTGTTTTAGAGCTCGGCTCTCGACTCGGAGGTCGTGGGTTCGATTCCCACAAGGGAACAACAAAAAATGTTGTTTCCAAGTTTGGTTAGGACAATGTAGGCTGATCACCTGATTGTCTGACAAGAAAGATGATCCATGCGTCGGAAGGGCATGTAAAAAGTCGGTCCTGCGCCTGATCTCTCGCCAGTCGTGTCGGTCATCCGTCCCACTGGGTTACGAGAGTAAAAGGAAGAGAGAGTGCTCTTGTGTACTGCGCACACACTTCGGCACTATAAAATTACTCCTGCGTAACTGGCCTGGTTTCAATGAAACCGGCCACCGTCACCGATATCGGTGTGGGAGTTATTATTATTATTATATAATTTTATGTATTTCTAAGCATTATTTTAAAAAATGTTGCATTCTACACATCTTTCTCCACATAAACTTTAACTGTGACAAATAGTAGGTATACTTTCCATTCCCGCAATTCTTCTAAAACTGTACTGAAAGTTTAATCTTAAATATGCTTTATATTAAGATAAGTTTGCTATTGCTTTTATGAACTAAGCCAGACCTTTTTGTTTGTTTGGAATTTTTATCAGCCGAATGTCGCTGTTAAAATTTTAACCACCATCGGTGAAATTGTCGCCATTCCATACTCGTTTCGGCCATTTTTGGCGAAGCGTTTATAGTGTCGATAATTATTAATTTTAATGGGACGAGATGAAAGGAGTAGTTGTGTTTAATCATAATTACGGCTTATTATCTTGACATTTAACAATCACTTAACGTGATTTGTGAGTTCGGGTCGTGAGATGAGACGAGAATCACGAAATCGCTCCCGTGAAATCCTCGCTCTACATTTTTGACATTGGAAGGATTTTTCGAGTGAAACCACTTTCAACGTCTTGGGAACTTTTTTAGGGTTCCGTTTTCGTCTCAAAACCCTTAAAGTTTCGTCATGTCTTCGGCTTACCGTCCAAACGGTATTTGTGCTTGAGAGATGAAAGTGTGCATGGGTATATGTGTATTTACCATGCCGGCAAATTGCTAAAAGAAAATCACGAATAACATTTTTTGGGATACCTCTCCATCAAAAAGATGCTTGCTTTAAAGCGCATTTTTTGTTAAATAAGGTCGTGTTCTCCTCCCCCCTCCTCCCTTTCTCTAAAAGTTAAACGGCTAGTTTGAAAAATCTGGAAAAATTCATGATGGTTAGCCCGTGTGATGGATAATCGTTAAACTAGGAAGTAGCCAGTCAGTAACCTTCTTTTCTTTTACTTACGATTTAAATGGATCCAATGAAGCTCCACCAAAACCTGGAGGTGTACGTATGCGCTAGGCTTCTGTCGATTGTGAACAACGCGTTAATGATTTAATGATTTAATACCAGTCAACTTTACAAAGTTACTACGCGATAATTGATGGTTGATGGCTCAATTAGATCTACACTTACAGTAAATGTAATTGTTGTGCCCTATTACCCTTTGTCACTTTGTAACAACGTGCTGAGTGCTGAGCGTCGATAAGGACGAGTTACAAATTACAATGCATCTTTCTTATACCAAAAGGTGAAGTGTAATTTGTACTTCACTCCTCTTTTTTCTTTTTATCCTACTTATACTACACTTGGTAGCAAAAAAAAAAACGGACGACATAGCAATTTACCAATTTTAGTCTTGCTCTTGCCTTTTCTTATATTTATAGGTCTTTTGATCTTTTCAACTTTGTAAATTGATTAGTAATGAATAATTCAAGATTTTTATTATAACAATTATTGCAAAATAATGGTTAACCTCTTTGCTAAACATAATTATTATAAATCTGAAAGTTTGTAATGTAATGTATCGATGAATGGATGTTTCTGACTCTTTTACCCAAAAACTACTGGACAGATTTTGATTCAAGTAGTTTTGGCTCTGGATTAAAATATAGGCAACTTTTTAAACCGAAAAAGTACAGCGTTCGCGTGGGATACTATATTTACGCGGGAAAAATATTTATAATAATTATAAACATTAAAATATTACAGCAACTGATTAGGTTTATTCACCGTTTAATACAAAAATATTATATTAGAAATAGATGAATTTAAGTGATTGTGTTATGTTGATTTAAATGCGCGCAAGGTAAAATATGATTTGAACGCGTATGGCATGACTTTGTAAAGTGTCATCGATGATATGTGAGCCCAGATGAGAGATAGAGCCTACATGATGAAGGGATAATAAGCTTGTTGCCTATATACATACAGCTAATACTAAAGTTACTTATCGAAGTCTGTACTAATACGGTGTAATTAGTGTCAGTTCGAAACGAGACGCGACGCGGCGCGCAAATTTTAAGAAGGCAATACAAAATAGAACTTTAATTACTACACAAAAAGAGAACACGTTTCATTGCAAGTATCCGATATTGCGTGCGGCGTAACGCTACGCTGGGCTATGCATATCTATTATATTGGATAGGCTCCGAAACTACTGGACCGATTTGATGGAAAATTGGCATAGATGGATAAGAATAGACCATGGGGAAGGACATAGGCTACTTTTTATCGCGGAAAAATGTACGGCTTCTGTGAAATTAACTTTTACGCGCGCACGGATTGGCAGGCAAAATGTAGTATTAAATCACTTCAATTCCAATAAAGTTCTAATTTACATTTTAATTGCCACCTATCCGCGATATTGCGACATTAAAAACAGCTCTATCAAAACATGTTTTGTTTTGGTGAAATTAATTCATAGATAAGGCTAACGTTGATCTATAAAATATTCAAATTTTAAAATACAATGCCATTTTCAAGATAATAATACAAAAACTCGATCCTTAATAAAAAAGTGAAAACTCTAGAAACCGTAGACTTCGTCGATCGAATTCATAAATTTCACTTTTAAGTGACATAAAATTTTATCGGTTAGAAACTCTGTTCTGCGTAATAAAATTTTAATCGCGGCTCCTTATCGTATCAATAACGATTGTATTTTCTTTATTCTGAAGATAGAAACAATAAAATTCCTTATTTCTTAACTCCAACTGACGTCATTCGACCAAATCCTAAAAATGTGTCTATTAATAGACCCCAATCTTACGTAACACCACGACAGGAGTCGTAAGATAAAAGTTGAAAAATAAGCGCCGATGGGAATAATCTTGAGAATACAGATATTTTGATTGTCATGGTAAGTAAATAATTTATAACACTTCAAAAAAAGCCAACAGTGATTTCTCGTTTATTGTAAAAGAAATGCTCCTGAGAGGCGTACAAAAGAATAATCCCGTGGGCGAAAGGTTCCTACGTCGTATGGTAATCTGGTAAATTATGCTATCATTTATTTTCTCCTCGAGAATCAAGGTAGCTACAGATTTTGTCGCGGCATAAAATGACAATTTACTACGGCGCGACGCTGACTAATTTCGCCAAGGCCAGAGACGATCCATTATTATTTATTACCATATAAAATTATTCCCTTCGGCCGCTTTGTGGCGTTTTCAGTTTTATCCCTACCTGTTAAAGTGTATTTTTCTTTGAGATTGGATTGACATATCACTTAGACCTTTTACTACTGTAATGACTCAATGTAGAGAATTACTAAGACACTAAATATAGACCCTTTGTGGATGTTGTTACTGCGTAAAAAAGAGTTGTTATTTATTATCCTATAGTGAAAAATAAATACGTGACGATAAAAAATATATTGAAATGAGGGCATAATATTTTAATGCACCTAATCGTAGGACTTACTTGCGTAGGGTCTGCGGTTTTCAACAACCATAGTTATTTAAAAAACTCATTTGTATCATAATACTGTCTGCTTATCTTGATCGAATATAATATTGGCAGTAATCTTACTTAATTTAGCAGCACCGTCACCCATAAAGCTCCCAAGCTATAAAAAATATAAAATGGTCAATTATAATATGCCAATACCATATATTATGACATCACAGCAGGTACACTTCCTAACAAAGGGAAAATAAATGCAATTGCTCTCAGTCGGGTGCCTTATTAAACGGACCTCGAAAATTGGAGGAGGGTGGTCTCAATGGACGCGATTTTTTTCACGCCCTCATGTCCTATACAATGGAATATTGATTATTTCTTGCGTGGGATATCCAGAAATTGCAATCACCACTCAGAACTAGCACCAATTATAGGGCACCAAACAAAACTGTTGCGTTACACGCGGTGGCAAAATTCTTCCTTAAAGAGCAAAATATTTAGAAGTTTAGACTTAAGGCTGCGCTAGTCGGTTTTTTCTCCATACAAACGCTGTTGGTGATTTACTCCAAATTCAAACATTGTAGACCCAAACTCTAGCGTAATATTGATTTTTGTGACACTTATCTAGGTCAATATTTGCTTATATTTCTGAAATTCAAATTAGTGTAGAAGATAATAGCCTCCAAACATCGCAATTTTAGCGCAAATTTGAACGTAAATAAAAATTAAACGAAGAATGATAATAAAAAAGCAAGCAAATATCGACATAGTTCGATTATTCAGCAATTGAGATAATTTTACTTCAGACAAAAATATTATATAGTTTTTTCATAAATCACCAACAGCTGAGTGTCGATTTGCGTAATTTGAAGATGCCTTTTCTAAAATACTTTACACAGCTGCATAAATGTGTGCAGTATAGCTTCTCTTATAAGTATAGATTACTACTTTATGGGTATATCATTTTTCCCCCAATATTAGGTGAAATAACAAGCATTTTTCCCGCGCGCAGTACTGAGTTCGAGCCGTTGACTAGCGCACTCTTAATGTTTTAACACGCCGCATAATTTGTCTAGACTATTACGTACATTTTCTCATAATTGTAGGTACGGACCCCCACATAAGCTCTTTCTTTCAGTCCAAGTAATTTGGAGAGTGCTCCAAACGGGGCGCTTTGTTGCGGAGTGTCCTGAACCCTTGCAACAATAATATACTCGTCGAGTTCTTCACGGAAGAGCCGTATGAGAGCGGTTAAGGACCTACACCCTTTATAACATCCCCGCCATTAAAAAAAGGTTCTCGTTTTTTTATGTATTTTAGAGAAAGGGGGTTTTCAAGAGCACAAGATAGCAGTCAGCTAAATTAAACATGAAATCAGTTCTTTAAACTTATTTTCTCCATTTCAAATGTAAGATATATCTTATATAGATATAGATCTCATTAGTGACTTTTTGTGCGGTAGACTTGCTCTATGCTGATGATTATGTTGATACTGGTGTTAATGATAATAAAGTGTTCAGATCATATTGTACCAGGCTTGTTAGTGCTGGTGACGCAAGCGAGGAGCAGACGCGCCGCCACAGTAAATATCTCATCCCGAATCACAATAAAGTGGGGAGCCGCAGACGGACAGGCAGCAGGACTTCCAAAATAACCCGCTCGTAAACTCCCGGGATCGTTAACCAGACACTGTTCTGGTGGAAATATAATATGATTGAATCCACTCACGATTTATGAAGGAAGTGGATTAGAAATATTGTTCGTGTAACTGGATGAACGTAGGTAGCATCAGATTTTGATGCGTATAACTTTCATTACATATAATATCTGGGTGGAATTTATTTTGAATTTTCTTGTTCCCCCACACCGATTTTGGTGACGGTGGCCGGTTTTATTGAAACTAGGCCAGCTACGCAGGAGTTATTTTATAGTGCCCAAGTGTGTGCACAGTACACAAGGGAGAAAAGTCCGTCCTTCTGGACGGACGGACCGACACGACTGGCAAGAGATCAGGCGCAGGTCCGACTTGTTACATGCCTATCCGACGCATGGATTATCTTTCTTGTCAGAAAATCAGTACTATCAGCCTGCACCGTCCTAACCAAACATGAAAACAACATTTTTTTTGTTCCAATGCGGGAATCGAACCCACAACCTCCGAGTCAAGTTTAGAGCCAAGCTATAAACTGTTATTTTGAATTTATTGTGCAAGGAAATGTCCATCCTATGAAAAATGATACTTCTTCTTGTAGATCAATTGATACGAATCCAAATACTGGGAACGAAAACTTTTCTTACAAATCTGTACAAAGTATTTTAATATTCAGCGCTCTTGAAAAAGCAATAGCTTAAATTGCTACATACGGAGAGAGAATATTAACACATTGTTCAGATAATCTACCTGATGATTATGCAAGCGCGGAGCAACTCGCCTCGGAAGAATCCCATAGCAGCGAGTTTCCAGTCGAGATGTAGAATCGATTGAATCAATTGTATGTAGATCGCTCTCCATTTCTCTAAATACTTTACAGTCTACATGCCGATAATTCGCTTTACGGAAGCTCCGGTATAAATCTAATAAGGCGATTGTTTCCAGGTATGGATTGTCTTAGACTTTAGAGCTTCCACTTCTTTACCCGAGGATTTACGTTCAAGATTACTTTAAATCAAGTTTGGTAGTGAACGATACAGTTGCATTTCTACGTAGTGGCATAACCTACCCCAATGCCAAGGTCGTTCACCTCGCTCGTTAATCAGCATCACCCCACAGCGGCGGAGAGGCTCTGAGATAACTCGCACAAAGCGTCTCGAGTGCCCAGACGCGGCAAGTGGAAGATGGGTATGAATTTTTCATCGTTGCTTTTCGGAATTATACCGTCTGCATTCAAGTTGTCGAGCCATGCAAATAGAGCGGTTTTTTAAAGTAACGATCTTTTGAATTGTAGCCAAAAGTTTTCTGCTCTGCTCTGCGATGCAAATTCTACCTTCTTGTTGCTTTTAAATTGGCGTGTTTTTTAAAGCCTTAAGGGTTGTAGGCCTGCTCAAGTGGGTTTGGCCAAAAAAAAAAACCACACTTTATCATTAGACAGATGTTAATTATGTTTGACCATGACCGGAAAAGTAGAGCCAAACCTAGTAGCATAAACAATGTAAAGTTATCTACTACCGACTTATGTACACAGCTTCCGTTCTATTTACACACATACTGGCTCGGTAAGCTTAATGAATTCACTGCATGTACACCTCGAGATCATAAGATATTCGTGTCCATGCCCCGAGCGCCGAGCTTATCATATCTCTCGACACTTCAAAATGAACTCTGTTATTATATGGCACTCGATACTAATTTAACTGGCGCATAAATGGCGCGAAAGACGAAGTAATTATACATCATTGATGGAGGAATATAAATCTTAAAGCGCGGGAATAATGCATGTATGGCAATCGTTTCGAGCGAACAAACAAGACGGTGGTGGTCACGGATAGTTTATTGATCGCCAATTGATTGAAAATGAACAATTGACGATGCAAAGATACGCATGCGGAGCTATCTTTAACATAATTAATTGACATTTTGTTCTTCAAGTACCTTTTTATGGTGCCTCAATGAGGTACAGACTAATATAGAATTCTGTGAACTTTGAATAGGCAATTTGTTTTATTTTTCTTCGTCGGTATGTATTCTTGCGATTGTATCCTTTTAACTCTAAGTTATGTTCTACGTAGACTTGATTGATCGTCTATGCACTCGTTAAGGGAGGCAATTATTTAATGAATTCCTAGTATTCCTCTTCGTTTTGTAGCAAATTGCTACAATTGCATTTTAGGTTTTTCTTTAGATTTTAATATCATTATTATTTTGTCTCATGCTATTCTCCGATGTGCAACATTGCAGCCTGCGAATTATTTGGAGAAGACTTGGCAGCAAAACTTGTTAATGAAGTTTTCGGCTCCCCAGCATCCTATTATGCAATAACTTCACTCAAGTTCTGATATCCTGGTGGTTAAATCTCAAGTATTAATATCTTTAGATGTTGAGGCATAATTATTTACACAAACTAGTAAACTAAGCTAAACGTGAATTAATCTAGGGGATTTCGCTCTCGAGTAAATGAGCTTCAAAGTAAATTCTCTTACATACATACATACATATAATCACGCCTCTTTCCCGTAGGGGTAGGCAGGACCGCCTCTTTCCCGTAGGGGTAGGCAGAGACCACTTCTTTCCACTTGCTACGATCCTTACATACTTCTTTCGCTTCGTCCACTTTTATTCTTACCATACATTCCTCCTCTTACATTCAACGTAGCCAAGCGTCTCTCCATGGTCCGCTTTTCGCCTCCGCGAGAAACGAGACGTGATGGGTGGCGAACCACATCGCCGCCATTTTGGATAATGAAATTATTTTTGATTATCTATTGCGTTTCCACGGACTGGTGGAGAGGGTAGGAATAGGGAAAGGGAAGGATAGGTGGTGTGGAAAGGAAGATTGGTAAGTTACAGTATGAAATAGGGAATGTAGGATATTACCGCCCAGGAGGGCAAGGGATAGGACAGTAATAGCTAGGGAAGCCGGGGTCGCATACCCGTATACTATACCACAACTACCGGACAGGTAAGTTGGGAAGAGTATCCCATGACATTTAAATTCTCTTAGGTTGACATTATTCCTGAATAGATCCAATGATCATCCCGCAAATCCACCCATCCACACTTAATGACCATGGTTATTAAATACCAATACTGTATTATGTAAGTAGCAGTGGCGTGGGGTTTTAATAACTCCATTCCTATTGGGTTCACTTACCACTTACCTTTTCAAAAAAGTTAGGTTTACTTCCCAGCTAATCTAAGTTATGTCAATCAGTCCACATTTCACAATAAAATTTTTGAAGACTAATGCTTTTATTTTCTTTTTAAAACAAAAAAACATTTTTTTTTTCAAATAAATAAAAAATTTCTTATCATTAAATTACTGCGAAAAGGTTTGTATTGTATGCCGACTCCAATTATTATAGCACCGGATCCAATTAATATGACCAGTAGTCTCAACAAATTCCAGCGAGCGTTATCTACGCGATAAGCTCAGTTAAACGTTAAACACCAATTAAGTTAATTAACAGTAGGCTATGCCAATGATTTATGTATTCACGAAAATATATCGCTGTTTAATATTTAGTGATTACAGGTTTGGAAATACTGCAGTTAATGTTAGAATGCATTTCCTGCATACTAAATTTCATGGAGATATTTGCAGCCGTTTCCGATATTCCGATTAAATATATATACAAGATTAGCTCGTTTAAAGTATAAGATAAAGATTGCCTCTAACCAACCTCAAATTAAACTGTGCGTGACATAATATGGAAGCATTTATATTAAAGGAAATTTATTTATAATATTGATCCAACTCGTGTTATGTGATGCCTAATATAATTTATATTAAATCAAATGTAGCCTAAAGTTTGTACTTGGAATTAGTATCCCTAAAACGTTTAAGGGTGCATGGTAACGAGAAAGGATCAAACGGGGAATGTGTGGGCGCTGCGGCTACTTTGTAGAAACGGGCTATTAATTTAAACTCGGTTTAAATTTAGGCTGCCCTTTGATTTCGTGTATAAAACATTCAAGAGTTTTTAAGTTCAGTTTTGCTACATTTTTAGTATTATTTAAGTTTTGCATATTGTTAAAAATATTAAGCTTTTTAGAAACGATAAATTTAGGAATAAAAATACCTTGTGTGTTGTAGCGTATTGTAGATAACTTGGTTTGTGGGATAGAGAAATAACACACTATTACCGTTAAGGGTCGGACTACATCACCCGGAATCTCTCCGGCAGAAAAATAACAGTGATTAAAATAGAACTCTGCGCTACTACAATAGAGTTGAAAATCAGATACACGTCAACACATGTTGGCAATTTTAAACTAGACGCTTGTGTGTTCGATTTTCAGCTTTATTGTATTAGTCAAGAATTCTATTTTCGGCCCTATTTTTCCGGCCAGAGAGATTCCGACTGATCTTATCAGAGCCCTAGTTTAGTTTCTGCTGAATCACGCAAGAATAAAATTGTATTAAAATATGTAATATATAAAAGTTAATAAACTTCTTTTAGGGCTTATAAGACGATAATAATATTACAATGAACTATTTTGTTCAGCATAAAATGTATATGTTACATTCCCCATAAAGATACTCAATACCCATCGCATATGTAAACGGTTTTATGGGGAATTAAAACACGGGTAAAGTGGATTGACCTGCTAGTATAAAATGTATGCCAGTGACGTGCCACGGTACCAGTCCCGCTGGCTTCCGGTGCGCTGGCGCCAACACGTGTTCCTGTTCCTTTACAAGTGCAACAAGATGTCCTTTTGTAACTCCATTACTTGTAAAAATCTTGGTAATTAAAAAAACATACAACTTTATGTTACCTGACCATAACCGATCTCTAACGTCCCCACTGCTGCAGTTTGTGATTTTTTTTTTTCAATATGTGCGTTAAGTAAGCCGTATCACGCTGCGGTCTACCGAAGAGGTTACCTGTACAGGTTTACCTGCGCATATCAGACGAACGTCGGTAGTATGTAGGGGTATACCGGTGCGGTCTTAAGTTCATTTTGCAATAGCAATAGCATCGATTGAAGACGTTGACGCTATGGTATTATATGTGGCAGTGACACACGCGACCTGCACAGGGGACCGAAGTACGCACACACGCACAGGTACATTTTACGGTGTCACACAAAAGAATTGATTTTCGGTCTTGCACCGGTCGCATGTGCAGGTTCAAAAAACTGCGCAGGTCTTTTCCGACACGTGGACCTCTCCATTGGACCGTTTCATGTGAGCTCAGCATTCTTATTTTACCCCAGTCCATAACTTGTATCCCCGACTCTGTAGGTAGTAGATACTATCTCATAAAATCGAACCCAAATTTTGGTAATATAATCAAAGTTCAATCGTTATCGAGCTTGTCCAGTCAAATGTGATATTATTTTGTTCATCAATAACGTGTGTAATCTGCAATCTGTATGCATATCTGTCTCGACTAGGTTCCATGAGAGTCGGGTAATTACACTGACAACAAGATGGTGACATAGTGGTACCAACAACATGTCTACGTTATCTACGATCACCCCATATCCTTTTCGACGAGAAACCTAATTGGGTCGAGAAAGTGTCCGTGTGTTCTGTACCACCTAACTGGGTAATATGGAAATTCATAAGAGACGAGATGGTGGAGATTGCGGTCGTATGCAAAATAAGATCGCCACTAAATGTTTTTTTTTTCTAAAATAAATAGGAAATCCCATACCTATTCATAATTATTTATGATATGGGATTCCTAATTTTGTATGTTGACACATACCAACCCACAATAGGATAGCTATAGCCTAATATAATTCTGTTTTATTAATGAATGTTTTTTCTAATTTCAGGTAAGCTGATACATAAATCACGTAAGCTAAGAATTTGGCGTCCTGTGTAAGTCTTATTTTTTTGCGTCATTTGTGATAAAATACTACCTAAACCAATTAGTGTAAAGTAAAACTGACTATAATCGATACCTACTTTGATTTGTAATGTCGTTGAAATGAAATTCACATTCACTTCATCTCTCTCTCTTTTTATTTGCCATTATGTTTGGACTGTAATTTTGCTGAGATTAAAACGGTAAAGCTAGCCGCCGCGAAGTCTGCGCGCGCTCTTTAAATAACCGTACTAGGAAGGGTTTCCTGTTGGTGCTGTTTATTAATTCACATAATATGTAAAATGTTTGTTTACACGAACAACACGTGGTCGGGTCAGTGAACTGTGATATTTGTAGATATCGCACTCAATAGTAGATCAAAGTTTGTCCCAGCGATACTTTCTTTGCGGCTGTTTAAATAGCTTTATTCGAGTGACTGCTATTGATTTTTTTATTTTTCTTCTTCTTTTTCGAGTATTGATAAAGGTCTATCTCCTTACCTATAATAATAATTATTGATAAAACATTTTACTTCAAAGTATAATCATAGACTAATCAAATTACGTATAATATAATACCTATATGTACAATATTATGACTGATAGATAATAATATGTATTATCGAAAAAAAATCAAAAACAAGGAAATTGAATGAGAGAAATAAACTAAATAAATTATGATTCCAAATTAAAACGAAACAAGATTTTTTGTAACGGTGTTCCTATAATCTTCCGGCTCCATCATCAGACTCAGAATACTATATAGAGACAAAGTAGTCGTCAAAACCAATGCTACAAGCCCAAACTCGTTGGAGTTGCATCGTTTTATTGCGGAGTTCCTATGGCGTTGGAGACCTTCCAACTCCAGCATCAAATTAAGTCCATATCATCATAACGTTGCATTGTCACGTGATATGCATAAACGTACAAAATTTCAGCTCAATCGTAAACTGGTGACTGGGCAAATTTTACCTGCAAGATTTGGTTACAAACAAAGCAACAGGTGAAACAAAAAAAAATTTTGAAAAAACAGAGATTTCATTGTTCATAATTGAAGTTTACACTAACAGCCTGTAATAACTACTGGACATAATGAAGGCAAATAATATTGTATTGCGGAGCTAATTATGCAGTAGACTATACGACTGTTGTAAATAATGTCTATTATTCTATACCACTTACCAGACTTTCGATCGTTATTGCAAATGAAAATAAAATTGTACTCATAAAAGACGACGTTATGATGAGACTACTAGATAACTCATTCACGGGGTTAAATAATAATTCAGAGACACCACACTAGCTTACTATGAGTTAGTCGTTGAAAAATATGTTACTAATTTTGAAAGTTTATGGCCATTAATTTTCACATAAAAAGCAATAGCGAAAGATAAGGAAAGTGCCAGTAATTAATACCACTTAAATACTACTCAAATGATAAATCTAATCGAGATAACGTCAGTGCTCAGTCCCACTGGGCACGAATATTGTAGAATCTGGTTCCTATGGCTAGCCGCACACGTGCAATATTATTGACACAATAAATTTGTCAATACTAGTCAGCACATACAAAAAAACGGCAATATGGCCCGCACACAAGGAATATTACTGTCAATATGAGCTTTATTGCCAATAATATTGCACGTGTGCGGCTAGCCAATAAACAATGGTTCGTGTCAATACTCATCAAGGGGCGTAGAAAGCGTGAGAAATGTTGTGAAATAATGTCCAAAACATCGGCACAGTGAGAAGTGACCGCCTGCGATGTGTGACACACTGCCCCGTAGCGCGTCTAGTAATGCCAAAGACTTGAGGCGCGTTTATATTACCATAGGAATCACAATGCGGCCAATGAAAATTGAGCCTTATTGATTAGTCCATAACATACAGATTTTTAGGGTTCTGTATCTCGAAAGGAAAAAACGGAACCCTTATAGGGTCACTTTGTTGTCCGTCCGTCTGTCTGTCAAGGTTTTTCTCAGGAACGCGAGTAGGTGTCAAGCTGGAAGAAAAATGAAATTAAAATATTTTTAATAATTTTAAACTTACAACTATGACTAGATTGTCGTGATGGGTGAACTTAAATACCTACAGGTTTGTACGGAACCCTCGGTGAGCGAGTCCGACTCGCACTTTTTTACAATTGCTATTGCATACCTTGTGGCCTAGTCAATAAAGTTCAATTAGCAGCGTATCTACAGCTAGAGTCTAGCTGCTGGACAGCTTATTTTCACAGATACTGTGTTTCTTTTGCCGCTTTCACAACATATTACTAATAAAAACAGATTAAATAAATATTAAAGAATATAATTTTACTAACGAACCCATACAGCGAACGTGTTTTTTGCTATTTTCTTACGGAACCCTTCGTGCGCGAGTGTCACTAGTTGGTTTTTTTATGTTTATGTCAATTTAATAATTAATAAGCTGGTCGATGTGAAAAGTTCAGAGAGTCGTTAAAACGGGCTTCAGAGCGTTTAATGCACATTCGCGCAGTTATAAATATTGAAAAGAGATGGGAGACATTTAGGAAACTTGTTATGGCTAATTGTAATAAGCCGTAGCGAATCACAGGAGCAGATATTTTTTGTGTTTAATATAAGAAAGCCGTAGCAATCACAAGATATATTTATGTGGCATGTAAGAAGACGCTAACGTAAATCCGTGTCAGTGCCGTAAATAAGGCGGTGCCACTGGTGCCCAGGCACAGGGCGTAGACTCTGGGGGGCGCAAGAATGGCCAGACCAGACAGGACCAGCCCCGGATCTAGGGCGCAGTTATAGAAGCTCGCACAGGGCGCAGAAAAGGCTATTTACGGCACTGATCCGTGTCGTAGTAAACGTAGAATTGAATAGAAAATTTCAATGGACGATGCGCGTGATTCCGCGAGACAACAATCACGGCTAAATTGCACGCTCGTGATGTTTAAAAAACGTTGTTTTGTTAAATAGATGTTGTTTCAAGTAAATGTTTACTATCGATTTTAATATGTGAAAGTTAAAGCTAAGGTAATGATAATAGGAGAGAGATTTGTATGGAGCGTTTTCCGACTTGCTAAATTTTCTTAACCAATCACTGTTTCTTTGAATATATATTGATTTTTTATGTAACGTTTCTTATGAGAGTGAGATGTTCAAGAAATGTATGAGGCCTGGGCCAGCCCTATGTACAGTATATGTAAATATAGCTACATATTATAGTAACCGTTTCCTATTCTTTATTTTGTTTAATTTCACTTCGTTTCCATGTACATTTAAATTAACTCCGTCAAGGAGAGCAACACAAAGTAAAATAAAACATGGCGGATCACATCAGAATTAACTAAAGAATGTCATTTTGTCAATGACATGACTTTTGACAAAGAAAGACGTATGACATTCAAGACGACGTCTCTTCGTAAAACTGTCTACTACATCAAAAGTCAAGTCAAAACAACTGTCATGGCCGCCCTAAAAATAGTGTTCTCGCAATAAAAAACTCTTCAAATAATCATTTTTGTACACATGTTCTTTTTTCTTCAAATTATTTTTTTCGTATTTTTATGATATTCCCATATTTTTTTCCTATTTACCTAGTGTACATAGAACTGGCCCAAAATCAAACATCTCTTTTAAGAGTACAATTCATTTATGCAATTAAAAAAATTCAGTATTATAATAGTAATGATGATAGGTACTTTTTTTTAACAGTAACTCGTAGTAATAAAATGTTGAATTTGCAGTACCGTTTTACATGCGAACATTTAGAGCGCTAATACATTGTTTGAACAATAGATGAGATAAATGTTGCCGCGTGTTAGCACAGTTAACTTATTGACACGATTGTTGTAAACGACCGGTAACATGGAATGTTGTATATTTATTCGGCAATTCGCTGCGTTTAGCACTCGGTTTTCGCACCTCTGCCGCGGAACAAGCGATTAAATCGCTCGCCAGCACATCGACAACGCAAATCCAACTATTATCGCCCTCGGCCAGTGTTGCCAACTCTCGAAAATATTTCACCCCAAAATTTTGTCAAAAACCCCTAAAATCGCAATAATTACTTGAAAATCCCCCAAATTTTTTGTATCATTAAAAATGTCTATTATTAGTACTACAAAAATCATGCAATGACAAACAAATAATAAAAATTAATGTTCTGTAAGATAATTAATATAATTCTGTCCATTTTTATACATTATAATACACTTTCAAAAGTTTATTTTCTATAGGTTGACATTTCAAATCACTTTTCGATGTTTCAAATCGTTTAATTTAATCAAAAACAAGAAAATAAAAATCCCTAAAAGTAACCCTAAAAATTCCCTCTAGAAAACCCCCTGTAGAGACTTTTGCCCCCTAAATTTAAGGAGAAACCCCCTAAGTTGGCAACACTGCCCTCGGCTTCGGCGTTAGTGAAATTAAACGCAGGTGTTTACAACCATTCGCGTAAATCGTGCGTCGTGCGATCCTCACCTCACACAGACACACGGACACAACGTTAGCCGAACTCAAATTGCAATTTATTGTTTATCTAAAGATTTTAATGCCCTGACATCTAAGATTACATTCTATTAATGTACTATCGATGCACGATCGTAGACTGCAGTGTCTATTAGAGTGAAACATAATTTATTACGAACATTACGAATACTAGACATAATAAAATGTCGACGGGAGAATTAATAACAATCAAAGTTTCGACGATTGAATTCCGATTGATGTTTTCAATTAAAGAGATTACTACGATTCGTGGATAGCGATGAATCACAATGCGAGGAGTCGTCGACCTTTTTACAATGAGTTTTACGATGGAGGACCCATTCAGATTTCTATCATGCGCTCCGCAGTCCGCCACGATCGCCGTACTATGATTTATTTGTGGCGTGTTCGGCATTCTTTTGGTTATATGTAGTTAGTCATTTCCTCATCGTTACTTTATAGTGATGTAAAAAAGTTCAGGTTTGAAAATATTCATACTAATATTATAAATGGGAAAGTGTGTGTTTGTTTGTCTGTCTTTCACGCCAAAACTACTGAGCCGGTTTAAATTAAATTTGGTACACAGATAGTCTAGAGCCTGACAAAGGACATAGGCTACTTTTTATCGCGGGACATATACGGTTTCTGTGGGTTACTGTACCTACGCGAGCGGAACCCGCGGACAAATTAGGTAGTAGTTCCATGTTTGTAACTAACGCAGTTATTTATAGCTTCTTTAAATAACGGCAGACTCTAAGAAAGTCTCTATTAGTTTACTATGGGAACATAAAGAAGGACTCAACTAAGGGTCAGTTCTCACCGCGACGATACGCGACGCCACGCGGCACTGAATTTTTAAAATAGCTATTCAAAATTCACCTTAACAAAGAAACATTAAATTGCAGCGCCACATCGCGTATCGTTTCGTTTCTGTGTGAATTGACCCTAAGTATGTTCAATTGCCTAATAAAATATATAAAAGGACTGACTGACTCATCTATCAACGCACAGCCGAAACTACTGAACAGGTTTTGCTGAAATTTGGCATATAGATAGTTGTAATGACGTAGGTATCCGCTAGGAAAATTTTTGAAAATTCGCCCCCTAAAGAAAGGGTGAAAAAGGGGTTAAAATTTTGTATGCAAACCGAATATCACGCCGTCGAAGTCGCGCACAAAAGCTTCCTAATATGCCTAATATTCTTCTGTTTCTTCTAAATCTCTTTTTGTTTCTACGCTCTTCTTCAAAAGGCACCTTTATTACTTGTTAGTGATTCGTTTATTGATGTCGTTAATTGTGTAACAATATCCTTACCGATAGTGCCGTGCGGTGTACACAATTGATCGGATTCCTTGGCTAATTGGTCAGAATTCCCTTGAGAATTCCCAGTCGTAGTCGTGGGAACGTTTTTATTGAGATGTCGTGATTGATCGGTTTTAACTCTAATTCGATTTTCGCGGAGGGTCTAATATCTTTAGTCTGTGTTTAAAATGAAGAGATTTTTGTAAAATCTTACATTGTATCTGTTTATTTGTAAGTTACTGGCCTTATGTTACATATGTTGCTTATTTACCAGATTATCTTACTTCTAAAGCTCAATTCTATTTGTGATCATAGTCCTGTTTCGGTACGCGCGGTGTCGCATTCACACACGCGTCTATCGCGCGTGAGCGAGTGGGACAGCGCACGGACCCATGCAGGACTATGATTACATATCGCACCTTCGGTGCAACAAAGTCTAAGCTAAGTTTTTAGCCTACTATATATAGCCTACTAAGGTTTAAGCCTACTATAAAAAGTGATCCAGAAATCATGAAATAAATGTGAAAAAAATCTTAAAAGTTCTTTCCCTTTTTAAAATTTCCCGTTTTAAAATTTAATAATGAGCTGTTGTGACTTTGTTGCACCGAAGGTGCGATATAGTTACGAGAATTGGACTTCAGATTGACTGCAACGGAGCATGGGCGTGAATTGGTATGACAGCTTATACTGTTTATGGCAATGTGGACAAACTGCAGATTGGATCAAGCCTGCAGTGTAGCGCCATGCCGATATTACGATAGACAAATATATTTGTGTATGGCTCTTGTAAGATACTAGCTCAGAACCTCAATTCTCGTATTAAAAGTAGATGATTTCATGAAGTTTCGACCAATCAGAGCGCGTTTCACGTTGGTTTAACACTTAACGAAAATCCCTCAGGGTTGATAAACATCAACGTTTCTTAACTTGTGTTGGCTTTAAAAGCTTTTTACGATTGACAACCCTACTAATAACCGGTGCTTAATAGTTAATATCGATCGAAGCGTCGCATCAGATAGGATCGGATCGGAAAATGTAGCGCCGTGTAGGGACTGACAAGTGACGCTGTCCGACCCACTTTCCAGCGCGTCGCGGTACATGCCAGTTACTGGCAAAGTGTGCCAGATCAATTAATGCGTGCAGCTCGCATGCTAGTTGTCGGACGAGCAAAGCCCATTTGGGTGAGTGGTGATGTACCTAATGCATGCATTTCTAATCCCATGCGAAACACTTACGGCCGAATTCTCAGATCTATTAGTTAGGTACTTAGTTACAGGTTGTCAATGGTTGGCATAATGACAAGAACAGCAAGCGATAGAGATCAGAAAATGATGTTAGTTATTACTAAGTATATTATAATTTATAGTTATACATTTAGTTCTGGAGTCAGTAAATAATGTTATGAAAAATTGCCATTGTATAGTAGAATGTTAGCTACATGTATTTAATGTTCCATCATAATTTTTGTAATTACTTTCTTGGTGATGAAATAAATGATTGATTGATTGTTTGATTGAGAGCTTCATTATTTAATAAGCGTTGAAGTATTTCACCGTTAAACGTTCTTAGCTTAACTTTACTCATACAATAGGGTATTTGCCTTTTTCCATTACATAAATGAATAATGAAAAATAAGAAAGTTTACAAGAGGAAAAGTTTACTAAAAAACAATATTGTAGTATTGAAGTACTTTTGCGAGTCTTGCGAAAACGCCCCTTACAAAAGTCGTAGACACACTTGACGTCGCACGCCTGTAAGTAGCATCGAAATATATTACGGTCATATGCATAAATTTTCTGATATCTTCGAAGTTTCTTACTCACCATAGTAAATCTTTTAACTAATTATGTAGGTTTTTTTTACCGTAATGTTGTAAAAAATACACGAATGAAATATTCCAATTTTTTGTATTTTTAACTGCTCCTTACTACAAAACTACACTTTTTTTTCAAATTTATTGTTTTTGAATGTTAAAAGAAACTTAACTTCTACATGTAGGCAAGTAACCAATTAATGCAATGAAATAATATTCGTAATAATTTAACAGCATAATGTGAGTTTTATTTGTGCATGTTATGCTAAGTGTGAACTAAAAAGTTACTCACTGTTATAAGGCGAGGAAGTAGTTCATTAGAGGTGTTCGCTTCACTAGCGCTGTTGATTGTTATCGCCGTACTGCTTCTTGTAATAACCACCGTTCGCGTTGGCAGACGAGACTAACCAGGACATCTTTGTGTTATGAAATAATTGAGGTAAGAAATGGGTAAGAATGTACAACAATTTTATGAAGAAGTAACACAGATACACAGTTCTTTGTTTTTGCTATACTAGGTATGATGTACGTTTTAAAAATCTTAAGCAAGCAAACAGCAATCGTACATTTTGTCGAGATAAAAAGTAGCCTATGTCCTTCACCGTGGTCTAATTTTTGGCAATTTCATCAAAATCGGTCCGGTAGTTTCGAAGCCTATTCAATGCAAATAAACAAACAAATATTTCCTCTGTATAATATTAGTATAGATAGGTAAGGACGAATTACTAAACATTAATTTTTGTTCGTAATTAATGTTAATATCTAGGAGCCCAACCCACAGCTATTGGAAACATAGAGATAATACAATAGCGTAATTGACAACAGCTTAGTTCTGCCTTCTCCATACTATGAGCACAGATTAAAAAAGACGAACAGAAAACAGCTACACGGTTAGCTTTCGACTTGATTGCACTTTTACAAGTATTACGTGTAATCCACGATCGATTGTGTGTCGTGGAAGAGGACGACAAAAATTTCAAAGGATCGTTTTATGAAAGCTGTTTCTCTGTACGTACACTAGTGACGATAATTTTTTAAACAAAATAAATTTATAGTGGGATGAAATCCATTGGAACATAATATAGGCGGACCATAGGACTTGCAGTTTTGCCGGAAATCGAGATAAACCGTTTTCTACCCTTAAAAACCCCCTTCACTTCCCGACTTCAAATCTCCCGGAAATTATTTTTCGAGTATGTTTGTTAAACTGTCTTCCTTTATACTCTACTATAAATTTATTTTACTTTTGTCCATTTCCAAATGTAAAAGCCGTAGTCTAACGTACCTTTGTATAATATAATATATTTTTTGCTCTGTCTATGAGTGCCCTAGTAGTGATCAGTTTTATTATAGAACTAAAAGCGAAAATACTTTTTCCGATGAAAAAAAACGATGCTTTCCCTTGACCGTGTATTATGAAACATACCATTAAAACAGTTATAACGCGTGTTTACACTCCACGTGTATTTCCTAGCCATTTACATACATTGGTGTTGCGTATTATATGTTTCCGGTTTTTCACGTGCGTGAGTTATGGCTTATTCACATTAGGGCATAGTTCTGGAAAAAATTGTCCATATAGAAAAAAAAAAGTATATTGTTCAGTTGTTCATTCAATTGCATGCTTTATGCATGCCTGTCTCGGGGTTGAATTAAAAAAAACTTTCACAGTTCGTTTTAAAATTCTTCAAAGTAACTTATATCAAAGTTACTTTGAAGAATTACAGTAAATTCAAGTTTTAACTAACATTTGTTTTTCAGAGCCTATTTTCCTGAACTACTTGTTGTTTGTATGTTTAAAATTTTTGAGTCGAAGCAAATTTTAAAATCTAACCGTTTGTACATACCTGCAAATTGTCACGCTGCCCAGATTGTAAAATTTTGCTGATTTAGCCAAAAGCGCGAATTCTACCTCACTAAATTCAGACGTTCTAAATGATTCAGTAACTAAATTCAGTGAAAAGTGATTTCACTTGCTATTTAGCTATTAGGAAGTTGGGATACTAATTTGCATCATAAATCGGAAGAAGTGTGGCTTCTAACTAAATTCTAATTGGCTTCCTTTTTAGCATCCACAAGCCGTCGGACCCGGGAAGATTCAGAGCATTGAAAATATAACTCTGCGTTAATACAATACAGTTGAAAATTGTGTCAAGTGTCAAGCTGTCTATTGACATTTAACTCTACATTTGTGTGTTCGATTTTCAGCTCTATTGTATTGGTGCTGAGTTTTATTTTCAATGCTCTCGATTTTCTACGGCCTTCCGGATTCCAGATCATATAGTCCCAGCTTAGGACGTCCGAATTTCAGTCAGAAATAAGTAACTTAGCATGGGATTACATTAACGTGATGTTTATTACGTGTTTATTCTATTGTATATTATTATATGTCTTGAATAAGGAACTCTAATTTGCAGGAACATAGATTTCAGTTCTACAGAAAGCTCCTGTTCCTGCAAGTTGTACTAGTGTGATAGACCCTTACTTCCAGTGAAACCTCAGCATCTGGCCTCAGTCACGTCGATCAATCACACCTCAAGTACTTGCCACCGGACAACCTCTAATAGGTCCCTATAGGGCTTGAGTTACGCAACGATTATGCATTTTGAACTTTATTCCGTTTGCGTAAAAGTGTTTTTTTCTTACCTCTCTCCGGCTGATCAGAGACACCTGGGCTTGCCTTATACGACTCGGAGTGAGATGACACTGCAGATTATGTTGTTGAGTATTATACCTTAATTATACAATTATCGGTATAGAAATAGTTGCGATTGCTAACGTTAGTAAAATGTTATTTAACATTTTACTCGTGGTATCTATTGATTAGTGGTGTGGGGTTCCTGCTACATCATTCCTATCGGCTTTGGGTACTTACCACTTGCCTTTAGAAGACCCTCATCAAAATCTGTACCTTTTGTAGAGCCTTCGCCACTGTTACTTATTCAACTATGCTGTATGCTCCACAGTACATGTTAAAGGTTGGTAAAGTAACGAAACTTGTTGCAATCTCTTAAGCTGTGTTTGAATAAATCTAAAAAATTATATAAATAAATTTATACGGCATTTGCATTTTACAATCCAATAAGGTACTCAACGTTACACGCTTAACGAAATCATGTTCGCTAGAAACATGGCCGTGTCGAGATTGAAGATCTGAGACGAACCATCCAGGGTTGCCAGCTTTCCCCATTCGAAAATCTCTGGTTGCCGAGGAAAATATCTACGAGGAGCAACCCTAGGTACGAGAGGCCATAGATAAAGGATGCAGCCGTAAATACGTCAGGTACCAGGCCCACACGAATCAACAGGAGGTCCGCTCTATCGGGATAGAACACACAATATGTCGTTATGCAAATACGTTAACTGATAGTTTTAGTTCTCCAAATAAAAATAAATCGCCTCACGATTTTCAGTGGGCAGTAAAGATGGCAATGATATGGATGATTTCTTATTTCAATAGTTCTAACAAAAACAAAGAACGTTCGTTCAGGAGCGATCGGCAACTAGGGATTTAGTGGGTAGATACCTATTATAGGCTAGACGACTGTTTTTTTTTATTGCATAAATAAATAATACTCTCAAATATGAGTAAGTTCTCTGAGGAAAGAGTGTATAAAAATCAATATTTTCATAGGTCAGCGATTTGTTTACAAAATTTCAGTAAAATTTAAAACGCTCTATACAAAACTCGCCAAACTGTGAGTAGTGACGTCATAATTAGGTAAAAAGAATGAAATATGAAACCTAAGGAACATAATATTAATAAATATCTCCAAAATTTGTGCGTTTAATTTCATACAATTACCATAATGAATATTTTTTTTAATGATGTAAGTGAAGTATAATGATTGTCTACTAATTACTGAACTACACATAAAATTACATTATTTTTTAAGGTTTATCTTGTAATAGGTATTTGTACCTATCAATATTTCTGAATATATAAATTAAACTAAATATTTAACATAATATAGTATAGGTATTTAACATAATCGCCGATTATTATTATTTTTATATTTTACATAAAAAAGTAGATTTCATATTTGGAAGTTAAATCAGTAGATCTAAACTATTAAAACGCAGGCGGTTAAAGTATACAAATTGTACAGTAACAGCGATGGAGCTCTCTACTTATACAGCTACAAATCTAATACACGCATAACTGACTAACATTAACTAAATAGGTGTTTATGAAATTAGCGATCCATACGCGCATAACAGGCGTCCGTTTACGCAAGAGGTGAGCGAACTTCAAACCTGCGTACAAAATAATATGTTGAATGATCCGCCATCTGTAATTTGTGGCGGGGAAGCACGGTGAAGTCATCACACAAAAACTGCCTACAATACGATTTGGCGGGAACGTGTGATAGATAGTCGTGTGTTTTTTTTTTGTCGAACTGGTTGGAGCAGTGAACTTAGATAAAAAAGGCTGTATACACATTGTCATTAAGCCTATAAAAAATCGGACTGCTTCGCCTTTCAAAATTATAAATTGACTTGTGTTTAAAAGTCTGTGGCATTCCATTTAGATCCTTTTATGACTAACGCGTTTATATTTTTAGTATTATCTTTATGACTACTAAGGTCAGAGTTATCTAAAAAGGCTACTAGCACTTAGACGGGCCGTAAGCTGCTTTTATGAATTTGTAAAAAGCTAGTCTAATTTACTTTCTAGTTATTATGGCTTGTCAGTTGTCCCTTTCTAATGTTATCTGTCTAAAGAATTACATTTTTCTTTCTGTGACATAAATTCTCCTCGAAATGAGGTCGTTAGTTTTTTTTCCAAGTGGATTTTTGCATGTTCCGCTTGTATGCTCGTTGACTATCAAGAGATAATAATGATCATTAAAATTCCGTGGCTGTTCTAAGGCGCGGTGCACACGATGCTATCACTGAAAATATTCAGCGAATAACGAAGACTTTCACGACATTGTGTGGTCGCGAGTTAACCTTAGCATTTTTTGCAGAATTCTTACAAGACCGTATTAAAAATGAAAAATTTGTTGTTATCTTTTAATGACCAAATAACTTGTTCTAGCTTCTAAATACATAAATGAACTAGGTAGTTACCAAAACTTAAATTAACTGTTTTGTTGTAAGTGACTAAGATTTATTTAGATAAATTCTCCGTAATGTCTTGTTTACCACCTTCCATTAAAAACAATATGATCCGAGTATTATTTGTAATTATATTTTACAAGGTTTGTTGCTTAACTCTGTGAGAACAGGCGGTGACATACGGTCGGTCGGTGTGAGAACGGAGCACAACATAATTAAGTTTTGACCTTTATCGTGTGCACTAGGCATTGTACAGGTTGATTTGAATCTATATTCGGCCTTTAAAGTTTCTCAAATGTGTGACAATAAAGGTTTTCATAATTCATGCTAGATGTTGTAATCAGATCATCATCATCATCATCAGACTTTATTCTATTGATTTTGATGATGTCTTAATACGATACGCAAGTAATGATGCAATTAGGGTATGTATTGAAAAGGTTTATTTTAATTCGTTCCTTTTTAATGTCTATTAACTCTTTAGAATACCTATAAATGCGAGAGAATAAAATACATCTAAGATCGAATATTTTTGAAAGCTTCACTTATATCGCGCGTGAACTGCGTACAATATGTTCTTATAATAAACTATCTAAATCTTACCTCGCCAATCGCATTAACTACTCCTTATGAAAGTAAACATTCCGAATAACAAGAGTCATATCAGGATCAGTAAATGTCCTTTTGAGCATGTTAATAGGGATTTTGACCTGTGCAAAAATTGCATTGCGTTGGCCAATAACATTCGCTTTCGTTTCGCTAAAAATATCTTGGTGTTTTCGAGAGAAAGTGTCGCACATCCACAGACTCTGCTTGCCCGACAAACAATGTGTTGGCTATGTCTAAATCTCTACTAATATTATAGAGCTGAAGAGTTTGTTTGTTTGAACGCGCTAATCTCAGGAACTACTGGTTCGAATTGAAAAAATATTTTTGTGTTGGATACTCCATTTATCGAGGAAGGCTTTAGGCTATGTACTATATCACGCTGCGACCAAAAGGAGCGAAGGGGAAAGTGTGGAAAAATCGGGGAAAATTATTAATATTGGTAAGATTTTTATGAAATGTTTTTGTGCGTGTTCAAGTGGATTCGAGAATGGTTTAGATTTGCAATTGGACCCGGTAGGTTGCGCTGCTGTCAGTACGTCAAAAAATTTAATTCTAAGGCGGTACGAAGTTCGCCGGGACAGCTAGTGTACAAATAATTGTATTTTTGTAGTCGATTGCAAACATCAAAGGAACCAAAGGAAACGAAATGGTAATTAATTGGTATTGTCAAATGTGATCAATGTTACTTACTAAAATGTTATCACATTCACGATTTCATATTTAGAAATCGCATCTCGAATTGATTTGGTGAGAACTTTGGAAATAGACTCCTGATTCCTTCTATTTTTCAGACGCATAGATTAGGTACCTACCTACTCATGAATCGAACTTGTATAACTTAATAACTTTTTTATCTTTTACGATACAGATGCTAAGGCTAAGCCTACGAACTTTATTCATAATAGCATCAAGGATGATGATTATGATCACAGATTTATATAACGTAGCCTTAGTTGTGTCAAATCACACTATTAGTACTTTAAAGGAGCAAAACTTGTATAAATAATAGGAACCTCGGAATCGGCGATATCAACTTGCAAGTATGTAATTTAGTATACAGAGAGTTTAAGGGGGAGAAACTAATGTCATAATTATATGAAACGTGTGTCTTCTTGTGTGTCTAATGAATAAAGTTAATTTTTCAATAGCTGTATAGCTGTATAAAATGCAGCGCTATGTCGCGTATCCTTTCGATTCAGTGTAAATTGATTATTATTTTTATTTATTTTTCTATACTAATATAATAAAGAGGAAAATTTTTGATTGTTTGTTTGCATTAAATAGGCTCCGAAACTACTGGACCGATTTTGATAAAATTTGGTACAGATGTAGAGCAGACCATGGAGAAGGACATAGGCTACTTTTTATCGCGGAAAATTTTACGGTTTCTGCGAAATTAACTTTTTCGCGCACGATTGCGGGCAACATCTAGTATTTGATAATTATTTATTCATTTTTAATTAATTTATCATTCTACTAAAACATCGAGCAAAGGTCGGTCTCCCAGGTACTGTCATACTAATACACCACACGCCTCGGGCGGTACACAAATTAAACGTATCGATAAAAGTAAAAGTTTTTATTACTTTTTCTAAATTGTCATCATTAATAGTAAACACAACACGTAGATTCAAATCGAACCGGTAGGGGGACCCCATACATTGACATAACTGGTTCTTATTATGTAATTTTTGTTAGTGTATCAAAAGAGAAAATGATTATTGATGATATAAGAGGAGTTGATGGTATCGGGAAAGCGATTCAATTCGATCGATATGATTCATAAATAATGTTACGTAGTTTTGTTTTTGAGAGAATTGTTAATTGAAAAGTTAAATGTGTTTAATCAATCAATAGGTATAGGTAAAATTAAAACTTTCATGCCAGGTCTTAAATAACTATACAACTATAAACTATATTAATACAATATATTACTACGTATTTGTTCGCGCCAGAGCGCGACGTTTATAAACTGGTCACACAGATCGTTTAAATCGGCCAATCACGCACGAGTATTGGCTGTCAGCCCTCACAGCGCTGTCAAGAGAGTGACAAAGACTTGCTCCTGAGATTTCACCCGCGCCGGAAGCATCCCGAATTATAAGTATCGTGACGCGTCAGCACATATTGTGTATCCGAATATACTAAATTTAGCTCGCTAGCGACACGCGATAAAACTACCGAAAACCCCGCTCAGCTGTGTAGTGCCTGCAGGAGAAGAATCCGCCCATTTCTGGAACCACAGCTTCAGCCAGCTCACCATCAAAGGTCAGTGCCAGTTCTAGTTTCTCTAAACAATCCTTAAATTCTCAGCCCAAAACTCCCATTCTCCGCGTTTACCTATACCTACTTTCAGCTCATAGTCGTGTGCGCACACACTTGCGCATACATCTTTCTGGTCCTTCGTCGCCTTCAGGGTCCTCCTGGCCTTATTTAGGGCTAGGCCCCTTTAGAATCAGTACCTACACGTCCATTCCGCTCAATTCTGCTCAAAAAATCAGCTCGATTCGTTATATTTTGACTGTTACATTCTGCCCAAGCGACGTACCTGCGTTGCATTATTTGAATTTTCTGCAATTATTTTGCCATATTTAACATTAAACCCCTATTCTGCACATTAATATTAGCGTATATTTCAAGTAATTGAATCATTTTGTGTTTAATTCGGCCCGTAAACTCGTAGGAAAAACCCAAGATTTTTATTTAAAAAAAAAAAAAAGAGGGTAGATATCTTCGGGTCATAATCGAACAAGTAACGAACATTCCAGAACTTCCCTAGGTACCTAATACATAATTTGTGCCAATATCACAGAATTTTCTCAGCTCATAATTAATTACGAAATTTTTTAATCTTTGAATTGCATATAAATTAACTTGTTTATATTGTGAATTACGTTCGGCTCACAACTTAATAGTAAATCGCCTTTGCATTACTAAATACCGTTTATATACTCATAATCTCGAATTTTAAAACACAATATTAATTAACTTAGCATTATTCTAAAAGTTACAAGTTGTATTCTCAAGTACCTATAAATACGTCATCGGCTCACTACACTTCGAGTTCGACCGATCGTACAGCTGATAACAGGTTTGTGCATCGATAGACCGTAGGTATCGTGCAGTAAACATCTGTTTGCATTCATTCTCAAATAGGTATTTTTTCATAGGAATAATAGTGAACTTCACATTGAATTATTATCAGCGTTCCGTGTTTATACAAATATATTATAGGTGTTACTTTACAGCTGTAATAAGGTGGTCGGCACACTTGATATTTAAACCTACTCATACATTGTTTCATTACGTTAATCTGAATCTTCTAAGGCGCGCGTTAAGAACTTGTTTATATTTAAACTTCAGCACATTAATATAATATTACAGACGGCTTCTAACGCGTTGATATCCGCTCACTAGACATACACAACTCTTTATTACCATCAGGTGATCGGTCCGCTCATTTGTTCATTAACTTCTATACATTTTATCATTCAATTGTATACATTGTCGGCACAGTATTTAAACCTATTCTCTGCATTTTAATTTAATTGTGCGCGTATTTTCTGCTCAAAAGTGTTGGACATTTAACTTAGTTTTACACAAATATATTTTTTAAAAATGCCTACAAAGTCGCAAGCCGCCATCTTCAGACAAACAATTAAATCAATTAGTCGGCTCAGAGAGATCGCCTTGGCATTACACAAGGGTGAATCTAAACACAGCAAAACTGAATTTAGTGCGCGTTTTAAAGACTTACCAAACTTGAAACAGAAATTGGAAAACCTATACTGCGAAATTTTAGACGACGGCAGCCTCACAGAAGAGAATGAAAAATTTTACACAGCCGGTTACGAAAACGCGTTATCCGAATATTATGATATTTTAACTGCAGCGGAAAATTTAAGTTCTTCTCAAGAGTCAAGTCAGCTCAATTCCGCCGTCCTCCCTAAAATTGAACTACCAAAATTCAGCTCACGCGTTGAGGACTGGCCTTCGTTTATTACAATATTTAGGAGTCTCACGGACGACATGACGTCACTTACAGATGCAGTTAAGCTGCACTATCTTTTGTCCTGCCTATCGGGGGAGGCGCTCAGCATGATTGCACATTTAAAAATAACTAACGAAAATTACAGTGTCGCGCTCGACATTCTCACGCGTAGGTATGAGAACCGCCGTGTTCTCATTGATAGGTTTGTTGATATAATACTCGGCTTACCTAATATTCATATCCGCTCAGGCATACGCGCGACATTTTTAACTCCGCTCATCTCAGCACAAAGCGCCTTAAATAATTTAAATTTACCAATGGATAGTAACTACGTATTTGTGTCCATTGTAGTCAGGAAACTACAGGGTGAGCTCCGCACACTATTTGAAAGAAAGTTTGGCACCTCGGACACTCTGCCCACCTTAGCGCCCTTATTAATAAAATTATTTATACCACGGATTAGCTAATCCAACATGGCTGTCTTTGTCTATCAAGTGACAATTCTAAACTATCTGACAAAGACAGCCATGTTGGATTAGCTAATCCGTGGTGTAAATAATTTTATTAATAAGGGTATAGGAGACTTAATTTCTTTTTTAGAGGAGCACGCGCGTTGTATCGAGACAGAGTTTTCTAGTACAGCGCGCGGTGTTACCTACTCACCACAACCGGGGCCCTCTCGTCAATACACACCCCCCGCACGCTCTCCGCGCAGTCCACGCTTTAGACCGATTAGTCCCGCGTATCCTCGTGATACTCAGCGCTCGCCATCAGCTCATAGTTTAGGTAGCTATCACAGCAGCCCAGTCCCTCATCATCGTCAACGCTATTTGCCCCCCTCCCCCCGTACGGAACGTCGCGAATACTCAGCTCGGAACACAAACAAACACAGTCGGCTCTACTGTCCCTACTGTAAGAATACAGAACACAAACTAATCGCGTGTCCCAAGTATAATCATCAGCCCACTCAAGGTCGTTGGGACTTTATAGAAGCCAACAACAGATGTCGTAAGTGTCTAGGTCCGCACTATGAAAATGAATGCCGTTCGACAAACGCATGCAAGGAGTGTGGAAGTGCAAATCACCACACTTCCCTTCATCGTCACGGTACCCCAAATTCACCTGTATCATCAGCACATTTACTCCCTCCACACTTACGCGCACAACCCCGCCGGCGTACTCAAGACAAACCACATACTTACACAGCCTATACACAGCATACACGCGCTCATCAATCATCATCATCAGACCCCAACCAGTCATCTGATCATACAACTCGTCAAACCCAAAACAAAAAACAATGACTACCTACAATCACGGAGCATATAGAATTAGAAAATCAGCCCAATAATTTAAAATCTCATTCAGCTCACAAAATACCTACAACTGGTTCAACTCATTATTCTGCTCAAGTAAATTCAACTCAGCACATAGAAAACCCATTAAAAACTCCAGTGTTACTACCCACAGTCGTTTTAAATATATCTGATAAATGTGGTAAATATCACAGAGCTCGTGCGTTACTGGACTGTGGTAGCATGATAACACTCATAACTCAGCGCATGACTAGAAATCTTAATTTGCAACCAAAACAATGTTCACTAAAAATTACAGGTGTAGGTGATCAGCACATACAAAATTCTAAAGGTTGTGTCACAATAACATTTCGGCCCACACACCGTGACACACCATCCATTACTACTACTGCTCATATTCTAAAAGATGTTACAGGTTATTTACCTATGCAAAAAATACCAGATGTCATACAACACTCAGACCATCAGATCATTCCGTTAGCAGATCAAGATTATCATACTCCTGCGCCCATTGATCTCATTTTAGGCTCAGACGTTTTGGGTCACGTTTTAGACGGAACTAAGCTCGCTTTGGGCCCGGGGAAGCCCATAGCCTTCGGCACGATTTTTGATTTTGCACTCATAGGACCCATTGAACACTCATGCGATTCACCTGTAGCTCAAGTTAACTCTGCCCACATTACTCATTGTACTCAGTCGACTCATTCTACACATTCTGCTCATAATATTTGTAAAAGCCTGGAAAGATTCTGGGAGTCAGAAGAACCCCAGCCTCGTTCTGCTCATTCAAACCCGCTACACGAACAATGTGAAAACATATTCAGCTCAACCACCACTCGTGACGATTCAGGCCGTTACACGGTGACTCTTCCCTTCTTGTCAGATGCTCCCGTGCTAGGTAGTACTCATGCTATTGCTCTACGTAGATTTCTCAATTTAGAAAAACGGTTACAATCCGACCACACACTGCGACAAAAATATATAGAATTTATGAATGAATACATAAACTTAGGTCACATGACACCTTGTCATCCTTCTACATTTACTCACAAACCTCATTATTATATTCCTCATCATGGCGTATTCAAATCAGGTACTGACAAACTCCGCACGGTATTTGATGGCAGTTGCAAGTCATCTAATGGAGTCAGTTTAAACGATTGTCTGCACACAGGTCCAGCACTTCAACGAGACATTGTGGATATCATTATGTCATTCCGCGCACACCGTATAGTATTCAGCACTGATATAAAAATGATGTTTAGAAATATACTCCTTAGACCAGACCAAAGACACTATCAGCTCATACTCTGGCGATCGTCCCCAGATCGACCTCTGCTCACATATGCACTCAACACCGTTACATATGGGTTGCGCTCGAGTCCTTACCATGCTAACCGCACATTATTAAAACTAGCTGACGATGAAGGTCATCGCTACCCTCAAGCTGCCCACATTCTGCGCAAATTTGTTTTCGTAGATGACATATTGTGCGGTCATGACACAATGGAAGAAGCATCAGCACTCCAAACCCAGCTCATTGAATTATTATCACTCGGTGGATTTAAACTTAGTAAATGGACATCAAACACACCTCAACTCTTGCAAAGATTCCCAGACGATCAGTGTGAAATGCCTAAGGACTTTGACATCAGCGCAGAGTCTCCATCGGTTAAGGTTTTAGGTATTAGATGGATTCCTCAGTCTGACGAATTTACATATCACATCTCATTACCACCAGTTACCCATGTTACAAAACGTTCAATACTTAGCACAGTAGCTTCTCTCTACGACCCAAACGGTTGGGTTACACCCGTCATATTCCGCGCAAAAATACTTCTCCAAAGGTTATGGTTAAGTAAATTGGATTGGGACGATCCCACTCCAAATAATATTACAGATGACTGGCAGCGCATTTCTCATGACCTTCCGCACATTTCAACCATACATTTTCCCAGACATATCGCTCCGCACAAATTCAATTCAACATACTCACTTCACGGCTTCGCGGACGCTTCGGAAAGCGGTTTTGCGGCAGTAATATATTTACACGAATCAGCTCACAACGGATCTGTTAATGTTCATCTCATACTCGCTAAATCTAAAGTCGCACCCATTAAAAATAAACTCACAATCCCCAAATTAGAGTTGTCTGCTGCAACTCTACTATCTCAACTTATGTTACGTGTCTCTCAACAATTATCTGCTCATCTCACAATTACACATCACGTTTGTTGGTCAGATAGTACCATAGTGCTCGCATGGATAAAAACTCCGCCCCATCGTTTACAAACATTTGAATCAAATAGAGTAACAAAAATTAACGCATCCTCAATTACACTCACGTGGCGTCATGTACCTTCTCAATTAAATCCTGCTGACTGTGCAAGCAGAGGATTATCAGCTCAGTCTCTCTCTGCTCATGATTTATGGTGGTCTCCTCCATGGCTCAAACTGCCAGAGGACACCTGGCCCAAGATGCCTTCAGCTCATACTCGACAAGAACTGCCAGGGCTCAAGCCAAAATACTTACCATGTAATTTCTCGATACCCGGTGTAGATAGTGATCTGCTCACTCGCTTCAGCTCTTTAGACAAACTGATCGGCGTTACTGCTTACATGAGGCGATTCATTCGTAACTGTAAACTAAATTCAAACTCGCGTCAACTAGGCCCTCTAACTGTAAGTGAACGTAGAGAAGCATTGCTCTTCTGGATCCGCTCTGTACAGCAAAATGCATTCGCAGAAGACATTCACCGCCTGCAAACTGATAAACTCTGCACAGTTCGACTACAACGTTTGTCACCTTTCATGCAGGACGGACTCCTCAGAGTAGGAGGTAGACTTACTCGTTCGGAACTCACATATGATGCTCAACACCCATTCATTCTGCCTAGTTCTAGTCCGCTCATAGACCTCATAATAGATCACTATCATCGCATACACTGCCACCCTGGCACGGACACGCTACATGCTATTTTACGTCAACAATTTTGGATATTATCTGCACGCCGCATCATAAGGCACAGAACGTTTAAATGCATAAGATGCTTCCGTTGCCGCGCTCAGCCCGAAGTACCTGTCATGGCTGATCTACCAGCTGACAGAGTCATACCTCAGCCCGTATTTAGTCACGTATCAACTGATTTTGCCGGTCCGTTTCTGCTCAAATCAAGTACATTACGTAACGCTAAGCTAATTAAAGGATATTTTTGCATATTTGTTTGTCTCACTACAAAGGCGGTTCACTTGGAACCAGTCTCATCGCTCACTGCCGAGGCATTTATTGCCACATTACAAAGGTTCTGCTCACGACGCGGACTTCCGGTATTGATACGTTCAGATTGCGGCACAAATTATGTAGGAGCTAGGAATTATCTTCTAGAGGTACAACAATTTCTAAAAGACAATAATGACGCCATTACTCATAAACTTTCAACTCAAAATATAACTTGGCTACTCAATCCGCCCAAGGCTCCATGGATGGGAGGCATCCATGAAATTAATGTTAAATCTACAAAGCAACTTTTGTACCGTGTTATCGGTGAACAACACCTCACTTTCGAGGAGTTTTCAACTCTGCTCACTAGAATCGAAGCTGTATTAAATTCTCGGCCCATCAGCCCACTCTCGTCCGATCCTACGGACTATCAGCCCCTTACTGCCGGCCACTTTCTCATTGGTCGTCCGCTCACAGCTCTTCCAGAGCTGACACTAGATGATAGAGTAATATCCCCGCTCAAACGCTTTCAGCTCATTCAATCACTCTCTCAGCGCTTTTGGACCCTTTGGACCAAGTCCTACCTCCATACCCTTCAAATCCGCTCCAAATGGCTTTCCTCTTCCTCTCCACCCAAAATTGGAGAACTAGTTCTGCTCAAAGAAGACAATCTACCCCCGCTACAATGGAAGATGGGAAGAATCTCACGTCTACTACCTGGGAAGGATGGAGTCATCAGAGTCGTGGACTTGGACACCACTCAAGGCCAGCTGCGCAGGCCTGTCGGCAAGATTGCCCGGCTTCCACTGGATTCTGCTCAAGATGGGGTCAGCTCAACGCCTTTGCGGGCCCCCCAGGATGTTCGCGCCAGAGCGCGACGTTTATAAACTGGTCACACAGATCGTTTAAATCGGCCAATCACGCACGAGTATTGGCTGTCAGCCCTCACAGCGCTGTCAAGAGAGTGACAAAGACTTGCTCCTGAGATTTCACCCGCGCCGGAAGCATCCCGAATTATAAGTATCGTGACGCGTCAGCACATATTGTGTATCCGAATATACTAAATTTAGCTCGCTAGCGACACGCGATAAAACTACCGAAAACCCCGCTCAGCTGTGTAGTGCCTGCAGGAGAAGAATCCGCCCATTTCTGGAACCACAGCTTCAGCCAGCTCACCATCAAAGGTCAGTGCCAGTTCTAGTTTCTCTAAACAATCCTTAAATTCTCAGCCCAAAACTCCCATTCTCCGCGTTTACCTATACCTACTTTCAGCTCATAGTCGTGTGCGCACACACTTGCGCATACAGTATTGTATTTAAATAGTTTATTATTTTCTGATGCTTTAGTTGTTCTGAATGCTATTATCATTTTTCGACTTTTAGCAACACAAAAAACTGCAATGCATTTTTTTGAGGAGAAGATTTTTTTGAGACTACAGCTAATAGTTTGGCGCCACCGCTTATGTTTTGGCAACAACGAGATGGCAAGTACAAATTGTTCCAAACAGTTTTCACTCTGTGAAACAAATGGGTTCGTACAAGCAGTTGATTTTGTTGCATTTTTAAAATATAATGTTTAAAATTTGCGATGTTTCAAAAAGCAACGTGAATGATTCTTAGTTATTTTTGTGCGCTGCTGGCACTCGAGTTCTTGCTCGTTGCTAACCTTAAACCAAGAGTTTGAAGAAATATAACATTTTTATGGGCAAGTGGCCCACCACTCCCACTACTGCAACCCCTTGTGTAGCCAGGATCTACCGTGGCAACCAACCACAAAAACCCTTTGACATGATCTCAAAGGTACCGGAGGGACATGCCAAATCTGTCTTAGGAGCCAAAACGAAATTAATCAGAAGAATGAAGAATATTTTCGTTATTGTTTAAAAATATCTCTGCTATAATATATCGTTTTTTCCTTGATAACATAGTACAAATGTGAAGTTTCTCTATCTCACGATTTTTTTAACCGACTTCTAAAGGCTTTCCTATTTACTTCTGTAGTAGTACTTACTTCTGTAATATTTACTAATGCACAGTACTGTGTCCAAGAACAAAGGTGGAGATCCATTTGGCGAGCCGCCTCGTCACTGGCTCCTTTCCAATATCAATACATCCTCCATCAAGGATGTGTCGATTAATTAGAAACATATCCTTTTTGATGCCAGTAGTTTCTAGAATCAAGCCAAAATAGTTACGTAAGGAGGCGTCCATTAATTACAACACCAACTTATTATTTTCGTTCCACGTATAGTATCTTAGTTGTGTTATGTTAATACCTGGCAAAGCTCACTTGTTGGGTCTGCAAGACATGTACGGATAACCACGATAAGTATTACTAGAAACTACACGCCCTAATTTTTTTATCGATAAAAAATCAGCGTCCACTTTTTCTATATATTTTTAATTTTATGGCTGTTTCTCCATTTCTTATGTTTTATTTTTATTAAAACAAGCATGTGTGCACGATTAGCCATTTTCCTCTGAAGCTTTTTAAAATATCCACGTTGCTGCTAGCGCTAGGGGGTTCAAATATTTTGATTTAAAAAACGTAAAAAGGCACTGTATAACTGTTTTGTGCCGTAATAATAATAATAATGTTTTTTACAAACTTATTCACATAAATTAAACAGTCGTAACATTATTACTATTACGGCACAAAACAGTCGTGTACCTTGGATTTGGTAAGATTCGCAAGCACACAATATACTCACGTGTGCATACGTAGTTCAACCTCGTCTGCAGTCGTTGCGGACACTTCTTTTGCGTTTAAATATTTTGAGGCCTCCTGTGAAAAAGAAAAATGTTTAGAAACTGGTCGAGCAGGAGCTTTGTATATTGTACATGACGTTTTCATATTTACAGTCCAGTAATATTTTGCTTGTACGAGTAATATATTGTCTTTTAAACCATAAACATTCCTGAAACAGACTTCGTTATGTTTCTAACCAGTGATTTATAACCCCCTAATATAACACGTGATGTAGGTATAAAAGTCACTGGATATCGGGTAGGTATTCGCTGGAAATCGGCCAAGCGACCGACGTGAAAATACGAAAAAACGTGTCACGTCAACCTGCCCGTTTTCGAGACGTGATTGACGGTGTCACGCCACGTATATCAACACTAATTGCGACAGAGGATTGCTAATACTCTTCGAAATAGCGCAGTATCAATTTCGTTTATCTATTTCTCGAAAATGTTTGTCATACGTGTTAAAAGAAGTGTGTCAAAATTTGACGTGACAGTTTGCAGTGAATCATTTTCGACGTTTCAAAGGCAAATTTCACAAAATGAATTTTAGTTAGGTCTAAACCTCAATTCCCGTAATCAACTGGTACTCTATTATTATCTACTAGTAGCGCGTACGCTTTGCAACATTTCAAGCAACTTCTTACATGAAAATCTTTTACCCGATTACGGCGAAGTTCGAAGCCAAAGGGAAGGGGATTTTGGCCGTCCATGTATGTATATTTGTATGTTTGTTCCATCGATTTGATCTTAGTGTCAAAAAAGTCGTAATAATAGCGCGGGTAACATAGGCTATATAATTTGCATAGTCGGGTTTATAACGTAGTAATCATACTTGCTCAGTGGTCGGGTTATAGTATTTAACTTTTGATTATTATTATTATTTATACATATACATACATATAATCACGCCTTTTTCCCGTAGGGGTAGGCAGAGTCGCAGAGACCGCCTCTTTCCCGTAGGGGTAGGCAGAGACCTCTTCTTTCCACTTGCTACGATCCTTACATACTTGTTTCGCTTCGTCCACTTTCATTCTTACCATCCATTCCTCCTCTTACATTCAACGTAGCGAAGCGGCTCTCCATGGGCCACTTTTCGCCTCCGCGAGAAACGAGACGTGATGGGTGGCGAACCACATCGCCGCCATTTTGGATAATTATTATTTTTATGATTATCCATTGCGTTCCCACGGATTGGTGGAGAGGGTAGGAATAGGGAAAGGGAAGGATAGGTGGTGTGGAAAGGAAAATTGGTATGTTAGAGTGGGAAATATGAAATATAGGATATTACCGCCCAGGAGGGCAAGGGATAGGACAGTAATAGCTAGGGAAGCCGGGGCCGCATTATTATTTATCAACATATAAAATTCACCATTGTTAGATATACTCGTAGTCTTATTAACGTGCCTTCATTTCTGTCATTATTAATGGGAACTAACTCCAAATGAAAGCACGTTTGGTAAAAAAGTGACAAATTGCGTACCTAGTCATTGATCGTTGTGAATTGTGTTTAATGTTTCAGCGCACACTTAAGACAATTACTTTTTAATAATTTAAAAACATAATTATTAAAAAATTGTAAAGATGACGTATATCTACATAATATTATAATATTAACTACATTATAGTGTAGTTAAATATATTTTATGTGCAGTTTACCACGAACAAGAGATATGTAGCTCCATTAAAAGCAAAATATAAAATTAGTACCTCCTACATAATAAGGAATAAATCTTAAAATGCAATTTTAATCACGATATAATTATCATGACATAATCGTTGAACTCCTCTTAAATTTTGTTGCTCTATTCACTTAAAAGAGTAAAAATATTTACTCTACCACCCAACGAGTCGCGAGATGACAATGTCAAGGGCACGTGTAAAGGATCGTGAGTCAGCCCGCCTGATAAGGCGAGCGGGTCAAGTTCGACAACCCGCAACTTACAGAATACGTAACCTACGTACATACAGACACATTACACATGCTCACTGGTGGTCGGTAGGAGTTAGGCAGTCACCGCCAAACTCGATAGGCTTAGGCAGAGATCATCGAGCCACATATGGGTAGATAGTATACGTAATCTGGGTGTAAGGTTCGGCGCAAACGGGGAACCGACTGTAGCGGTCGTGTGCTACCGCAAACACAATGTATATTTGTTATTTTATATTAAATATATGTCACCGTAAAATTGCAAAAACACAGCGACAGATTGTTAAATAAAAAACAATTTTTTATTTGACAATCTGTCGACTTATTACAATATCTCTAGTAATATTACAATCTATCGGTTTTTGCAATTTTACGGTGACATATATATTAAATGTATATTTTGAGGTGTCCTGAATGGCTACACCGTGCTACAAAGTGGCAGGTAGCGGCAAATCGTCAAAAATGTATAAAAATTATGTAGCGTCTGTTTGCGATCGCGACTTTGTGGTCGTTAGCGTATACTGGAAGGTGTGGTTTTCACGTGGGCTTGATTTAGATGAGTCTAGTAAAGTTATACAAAGATAACATGTTATCTAGTTAGTAGAGTGTAATGATAACTGCAAGTGAAGTTTCATTCTTAGAGCTGAAGTCTGCTCTGAGGTTGATCTGCAAATTGATAGCGGAGACGGCACTAATGGATGGCTTACGCGTGGAGGTATTGTACCTGCTGTAGGTATTTACAGTAAGTATCTATAGTAGGTACCGGCGAATCCGCGTGGGGCCATCGACCCGATACAGATCAGTTAGATAATTGGTGACGTAAGCCGCATTGTTATCTGCGATAAAAACCGCGGTTCATTGTTCCGCGGTATACGAGAATACTAATTGAATATCGACATAAGAGGGAGACGGGAGTAGATGCTTAAGTTTTGATTGAGCACTTCTGGGTTTACCATGCTAATGAAGTTGAGGTATTGTTACATAACTGTGGGCCTAGCAGGAACATTTGACACAGGCGTAAACGTGTCGTCTCGAATGAGAATTGTATGAAATGAAAATCATGATAGAGCGCACATTCAAAATATTAAAGTTAATATCATGATAGCCCCCTAAAGGATAAATAGTTTTCCGTGGATAGTTGGTACACGAAAAAGTCCTACTACAATAATTATAAATGTAAAAGTTTGAGAGGATGTTTATGACTCTTTACTCTTTAGGTAGTAGTTGAGGATTTATGCCGAAAAAGTACCTACAGTGTTCCCGTGGGATATTGTATTTACGCGGGCGGAGCCGCGGTAAAAAGCTAGTTTTAATATATGACTATCATCAATGTACAACAAATGTTATTATTTCCTAATTTTGTATGACCTTGGCGACAGTAAGGTGTGCTCAGGTAAAGGTATCGACCGTATCAAATTCACTATGTAACATAACATAGCACATAATATGTAGTCAGAGCGTGACATTGACCGCGCATTGCGTCACACCCCGTCACACTCTGTCACATTCGTCACTCTTTATGTGACACCAGCTGGAAATGTATGGCAGTGGCTGGATAGTGTTGAATTTTATGACACCGCGCAGGGCACATCCTTAGCACACCGCACAGGGCCACCACTCCTCTGACAAACTTCCATGATGGTTGAAAATCTAGGGGTTAAACACGGAATAAGTCCATCTTGGTTCCTATACCATCATTGTATTTTACCTTTTAAGTATCGGCATTCGGCAGTGAAACACCAGTTAAATGGGACACATTCATGGTAACAGGCCACAATATACAACTTTCTTCTATAATCCTGTGACGTTTTATTGTAATTCGATTATTTACGATTACGAGTAGTCAGTATGGAGTACTTTCTAAGCTGTAACTTATGACTCGGTCACCAGAATTACTGACTTTAATAGACAATTGAAATTAATGCGACTAGAAATATAATGGACTAAAATCCCAGCACCGCCAGACTATCCTTATATTCTTGCTTATAAAATGTACCTATGTCATATTGTAGTACAGCTATTAATTGTGCACAATGTACGTTTGTATACCCGCCAGATTGTGCGGATGGGCCAATTCTCAGGTACAGGGACATCTATGAACGCTTCACACCACGTCAATCTGGCCCCGTGCTAAGTATCCGAAGAACTTATGTTACAGGCTGGTACCAAAACGGGAAGTATATTTAATACTTTTATACTTGACATAATATATTTAAGATTTTTATTATATACACATATTTAAGTTGTCAGTTGACAGACATCCATGACTTAGGAACTCAGAAAAACTTTTTGTTCCTTCGGCGGGATTCGAACCCGCGACCCACGGCTTGAGCACCAACGTGCTGAACCAGTGAGCCACAGAGGTCGTCAAAAATACCTAAAAATATTTTGTTAGCTCAATCAAAGGAGTTATTGAAAACCCTTGAAACAATTAATTTGAGTAGGTACCTACTTAATAAAGTTTTAATTGTCGAAATTCCAGAGGGCTTGCCCTGACCCAAATCTACTTCCTAAATTTTATCTTAACAACACAAAGTATATTTTGTAGTAATTAATTTTGCCCTTTTCAACTAATTGAGACCTTTTAGTACCTTTTATTATATCCATTAATAAATAAAGTGTGTTAATAACAATACTATCTACATGTCCTGTCGCAACTTTATATTCTTTATGCTGAAAAGCTTTTATAATTCTGACAGTCGTAAAGCTTTTAAAAATTATGTTATTTGATCGCCTGTTAATTAAATTTCAAATTATTCAGATCTAAAAAGACAAATTCTTACGTACTTATTTGAAAGTTTAAAAACACACGTTTCAAAAATTCCAATCTCCAGCAATAACATTTATAACTCTAGACAAAACAAGCAAGCTTTATAATAATGAAGATAGGTACATAGTGGCGTATTTTACGCGTTGTCCGTCCCACGAAACTCTCAGAGATTATAATAACTATGTTTTGTGACTATAATACAACTATATAGCCTATTTTATACGTGCTATTATTAGGAATCTATTGACACCTCGTTTATTAAAATCGAATCAGTAGTGTAGGCGTGACGGTGGAACAAACATACATATATCTACATATCGCATTGACTGCCAAAATTATACCCTTTCTTTTGGCTTTGCTGTAATCGGATAAAAAGCGAGAGGGAGGATGTTACACTTCAACAAAATCTGTAGTAGACATTGCTTACTTGTCAATTGGAGCACGTGACGTCCTGTGTTGTAACGAGAAGCTCCCAAGTGGATAATGGGTATTCCGCATTCCGGGCTTGGGCAACCATACGACATTTAAAAACCAACTGTCCCAGGCACTACAGTATTTCAAGAGTGGTTACTTCGATCGGAAAATACTGTTTAAATCATCCATTAACGGATGAAAAGACCTAAGTTTTTTTGTACTTGTAAGACTGCTATTGTATAAGACGCTATTATTATGATGTTCCAATCACAACGACGATTGTCAGCCGTAGCCCGTAAGTCGTCGTAACCCACTTCGCACTTTCTCATGTGGTCTAGTGGGCGGTCTGTAGTCTGTACTGATTAGGTAATAGTTGGCATCGCACATAATTGCCCCGACAGACGAAAGTCCGAAATAACTGACGTCCCGTATTATTTGCACATCTCATGTCACTCATAATTTAATCGTCGAGTTTTTTTTCGCCGAGTGAAATTATTGTGAAACTCGTGAAAATATCACGCACGTGATTGAGGTGGTATGTTATTACAACTATTTGTAATGTTAATAATGTTTTAGTGACGCGGATTATATAATGAAACGCTAATCAAAATTAAGAGCCCTCCTATTCACAGGCTGTAGCCGTCTCTGCCAGCCGAAACGACAAGGACAGCATGTGACTTGAGCGTCGCTTAATTGAACTATCGTTATAGTACTTGGCCGTTATATTCTAACCAGCAAATTGCCCACGGCTTCGCCCGCGTGAAATTAGGTTTTTAACTTTCATCCCATATTTCAGCCCCTTGGGATAATTGATTTTTGAAAAATTCTTCCTTAGTGGATGTCTACGTCACATGAGAAATACGTGTGCAAAATTTAAAATTTCTAGTCTTGAGGGTTTGGCCTGTGCGTTGATACATTCAATCAGCTTTGCCTTTTGTTATGTATTATTATATCTAGATTTATTATGTATATTATCAGACGTTTATGTAGAGTATGTCGTATGTAATGTATTGATCGAAAGAATTTTAGACAAGCGACACACACAAAGCTTGAAGTAACCTACCCAATCTATGAAAATGTGCTTTTTCGATGAAAAGTCGGTGCGTTTTGATGATAAAAATTGAAATAGGATATAGGCTACTTTTTATCGCGATAAAAGTACGGTTCCTACAGGATTATCATATAGTCATATAAAACTAAAAAATTATGACATTATGGTATATAAGGTTTGGTAAAATCAATTACGGATACTTTGGGCATATGATGTGCTGCTTGTGTAAAGACATTTAAGAAGAAAAATAATTGTCATACTCGAAAAAAAAAATTTGTCTTTATATGGGCGAGGTTGCGTTTAGCGGAGAGTCACCCATACATTAGATGATTTTTTTAGTTTGAGTATGACAATTATTTTTCTGCCTAAACGTCTTTACTTAAGCAGTGGATCACGTGCCTGAAGTATCCGTAACTGATTTTCGGAGACCTTATAGTAGGTATTTTCAGCAACACAGCAGAGCGTATCTAATATAATTATAGTCTGTGTCAACAAGGTAACATTAGTAATTCTACATAACAACTGTAACACATTTGATATTATTTTATCGAACGAAACCGTGTAATACACGCGATACCAAATTATTGAGATTAATATGCTCACATTTTAATATTGTTTGTGATTTTAATTTTTGACTACGAATATCAGATTTTCATAGACGTTTTCAGCGTAAAAATCTTGTAAAGTTGTTTTGTTTGTTAATGTAGATACGTTAAACTTGTGTTAACTTTTTATATTTTTACTCTCACATAATTTTTTTGAGAAAATCATAATAATATTATCATTTTCATTATTATACGGGACATTCCTTTTGTACATAAAAACAACGGGTAGCACTCCGGGAGTGCCAGCAAAAGTGAAAACATTAAATTAGAAAAACCGCCATCTAGCTTAAAAGATACGAACTAAAATAGTTTTATGCTATGCTCGCGTAACTAAGACAGCAAACAGTTACATCTTACGAATTTTCGATCAGGTCACGTGTCCTGACGCGAGTTTAACATTTTTTTAGCCATCTTAAGAAAAGTGCACAACGTCGCTAAAGCAGTTTTCACTTAAAAAAATAATATATGAAAAAGGTATGTCGGATCCGATTAAACCAATATCGGATCGGATAATCTGTAAACGTTCTGTAAAATTTTATGTTAGGCTTAGAATCGGAGAATGTGTAAACCCGCTTACCTGTCGATCTGACAAGTCGTTGTGTACCAGATTTTACCGAATAACATGATTTTGAAACTAAAATGCAAGCTTCAGTTGATGATTTTGAAACACAACATAAACAACTCCTGCAATGCTTCTGGGATTAAAGGTCCCTGGAACAGCAAAAGTGTATTTGCAAGTTGTCGACGCTGAGTGAGTTTCGCTGTACCACGACAGCGCTATGTTATACGATAATAACATCAGTTTGCGCAATATTAGATACTCTATGTTTATGAGAATTTCCAAATTGCCTGTATATTTACTTTGACGACCTCTGTGGCTCACGGAGTCGGATGTCGCGGGTTCAAAAAAAAGGAAGGGAAGGGAAGTTTTCTGTGTTCCTGGGCCATGGATGTGTATAATATAATAAATGTACTAGGTAAATATAATATATTATGTATAATTTAAAAGTATTAAATATACTGCCTGTTGTCTGGTCCCTGTAACACAAGTTCTTCGGATACATAGCACGGGGCCAGATTGACGTGGTGTGAAGCGTCCATAGATATTATTATTTAATGTACCATGAGGATTGAGTCAAATGTGGAAGTAAATGGCGTAGGTGCACGACACAAATTAGAGAAACAAGTGGTTAAATCTTGTGTCTTATACTTGAGCTGAAACTTTCGTAGAGCTAATGTTAATTAAAAAGTGATTCTTAGGGTTCCGTACCCAAAGGGTGAAAAGTACTACGCTGTCCGTCTGTCTACCAGACTGTATCTCATGAACCGGATAACTGATAGCTAGACAGTTGAAATTTTCACATAATATGACATACACTACGGCCGCTGTATCTTGACGGGTCTGAACATAGGCTCTGCGAACTTTAGCGCATGTACAACTCGTGAAGAAAACTGTTATTGATTTATTTCTACTAATAAAATTTCCCTTATACAGTTGACCAATTAGTACAAATAAAATAAATACGAAAACACTTAGAAACAGCTAATGCGCAATCTTCTGCGCGAAGTTCAGACTCGCCAAGATACATCGGCCGTATTATAATTATGTTGCCGCTATAACAACAAATACTAAAAAGTATAAACAGAATATAATAAATATTTAAGTGGGGCTCCCATGCAACATGGTTTTTCTTACCCAGTACGAGTCCGACTCGCACTTCACCGGTTTCTCTGATCATTATGTTTTCTAAATATATTATCTTTTTTAACCAAATCAATTTGTGTATCTAATAAAACTTGATTTATATGTAACTTATAATACTTTGTTTTGTTGTTGCAGGTAAATTCATCACTCGAGTAGTCAGGTGAAGACGAGTTTTGAAAATCTACGATGGCCCACAATGACTTCAGTCCTCAACTATAGATATTCTCGCAATAGGCTACACGACTACATCTAAAATATTAAGTTTTATTAATGTACTCAGAAATTTTGAGGTATTACTACTTCGTAAATGTAAAAAATTGTAATGTTTTATGTATAGTTTAGTAATTAGATACATCTAAAAAGTACAAAAAAAATATATTTTTTTTTTGCTTAATTAGTGAACAAAACCTACATCATTAATTTACTTACATCATATACAAAAACTTTTATTATGGTATGTATGAACTTAAACGCATAAATATCGGAGATATTTACAAATATGTTCCTGCGGTCGTATATTTCATACACTTTAACATGGACGTGACGTCATAGTTACGTATGACTTTAGTATGGAGCGTTTTCACGAGACTTGCGAAATTTTGTAAACAAATCGCTGTACCTTTGAAAATATTGACTTTTGATATACGGTTTCTTCTGAGAAGTTACTCATATTTAAGAGTACTATTCATCTATGCAATAAAAATTCAGTTGTGTAGCCTATTACGTATGACAAGTAGACATATCCATGACTAGATGTTGCCCGCGACTTCGTGTGCGCAAAAGTTAATTTCACAGAAACCGTACATTTTTCCGCGATAAAAAGTAGGGTCTACTCTACATCTGTGCCAAATTTCATCAAAATCGGTCCAGTAGTTTCGGAGGCTATTCAATGCAAACAAACAAACAAACAAACAAACTTTTCCATTTTATTATATTAGTATAAATATAGATTAGTATAGATATAATATGATAGATAATAATCTATATTGATTTCTTATGTTTTCGCGAATATTGTTCATTATTTTAAACACTTACGGATTTTGATTTTGAGATAATAATCTCTATTATCTGTCTTAGATATATTCTTAATAAATCAGTGGTATTAGCGTCAGTTTACACATTTACGCGACGTGATGCGGCGCTGTATTGTTTAAAGATAGCCATTCAAAATTGAACTTTAATTACTACATAAGAAGATATACGTTAAAAGGTAAGCGTTTGAATTTTGAGCTGCACAGAGCTACGTAACGCTGTGCCGCGTTTGCAATGAAACGTGTATCTTCTTTAGTAGTGAATAAAGTTCAATTTTGAAACGCCATCTTGAAAATGCAGCGTCACGTCGCTTCGCGTTACGATGTGAGCTGATCCCAAAGTTACAAAAAAAACAAGTAAAGTAAAAAAGGTGCCGCAATTTAAATAGCAGCAGTGTTAAAAAAAGACCCCCAAGGTGCACGCGACCTTTTTGACCGTCTAAATCTCCATTCGACTAGGTCGTTTTCGTTAGGCAATTTTGCCAACAAAAATAATAAGTCGATTCATCAAGCGAATCGCCGCACGGCGAAAATCGGCTCATGTAAATCCCCTATTACTCTGGTACTAAAGTTGCCGTGATTGCGAGCAATAAGTCAGTGAAGTTGGAGTGCGATTGGATGATAGCCCGTTACTCCATATACAAACAAACTGATTTCTATTGCACCGTATAATTTGTTGGAAATTGCAAGTCACATCAATCAGGCAAATCTTTAATAGAAAATTCTCCATGAAATAAACAAGTTTGATAACATTGAAATAAAGCATTAAAATTAAAATAATGTAAAAGCAACCTAGCTTCTAGATAATAGCTCCCCAAACCAATGTCGGTGACGGTGGCCGGTTTCATTGAAGCTAGGCCAGCTACGCAGGAGTTGTTTTATAGTGACCAAGTGTGTGCGCAGTACACAAGAGCTCTCTCTATTCCTTTACTCTCGAATCATAGTGGGACGGATAACCGACACGACTCACAATCATATTATAAGGAAATTCAGAAAGGATAAGATTAACTTCCTCAATAGTTTCTGGATTCTTCCACGGCAGTGGACCATACAGTCACAACTTATGTATCCGATTCGACATATCCGTCAATAACCAATATTCCTCAGTCACGCGACCTTTTTGTCCAGGAAAGTATTAACTATTAGCTGTCCCATTAAATCAACAGTCCGACTCATTTGTGACACAATGATATTTTCCGGCATTTTGATGTTCCAATATTGGTATTTGGTTCCAATCAATACATTTTAGAATACTACTTATTACTTTATAGTTTACTATCCGTTGTGATTTCTGTTTCTCTTAAATATAAGTATAATAATACTTATATTTATTTCTTTGGCTATATTGTTGTTTATGTCAAAATTCCTGTTTATTATATATCTTAGATTTGATCAATATTATAAACGAACCATGCGCTTGGTCCCAACAGTTCCTTCTTAAACGAAATCTTTCTTATACAATATAATGATATGTTGAAGTTTCCAATAATTGAAATCAAGGTTTTAGGTGGTCGCTCTTCTTTACATACATAGTTAGTACGCTTTCAAAAAATGTGCAGTACGCTGTTCCTGGCGCTGCATGCAATAGCTATCCAAATTTGAACTTTATTCATTAAATCATTCCACACGAATACGTTTCATTGTAAGAGTTCGAATGTCAAGTTGCACCACGCTGCACAGCGTATGTGCAGTGTATGACTGATTATATATATGAATCTTTTTGTCTAGTGAATAAAGTTCAAATTTAAATAGCTATCTTAAAAATGCAGTGTCGCGTATCGTCGCGGTAGTGGTAAATTCTAAAAACTCGATCGAAAATAAACTGTAAATAATGAAACCGCGATTCCAAATGCAAAACTCGCTCCGAATTCACCCGGCGAGTTACAGAATAGTGTAGGTGTAAGTGCATGTTCACAATATCGACAGTCGGTCACGCACAGGTGGACATTCGTTCCGTTGACCATTAAGGATGTGACACACTTGGACGAGTATCGATCTTCGTCCGACAACGGTTTCTATCGTCACACTTAAAAACTAGTCCGGTGACTTATTGTTGGACGGAATAATGAGTATCTGGTTCACTTTTTTTCGATAATTATTCGACAAACGAAAGTGGGTTGCCTGTTTTAGGTTTTTATAAGTATTGTTAGTGGGTTTAACTTTTATTCTAACGTATTCGAGTTAAGTGCGTGTCGTAATATATTTTTAGTATAATAATTAGGACAATCTTTCTAACAACTACAATAGCTACAATTTTTTAAAGTAGTTTTTTTAATAATGAAGACGGTATAATACGTAGAACATTGTACCTATTGTCCGTCAATCAGACCATCAAACGTCACGTCTCTATCCTAAAACTATAGTTTCACTTGTGAAACGATTCCAATATTAAATAGAATAAGCCCCCATTCTAGAAAGACGAGTAGGTAACGTGAATTCGAGATGACATACCAGATTTAATTTTTTCAGGCATTCCTTTTTAAATAATTTACTTGCATTGTTTGTTTTACCGTGGTGGTTACAATACCAGTAGTTTTTATGCTTATTAAAGGTTTACTTTACATTAAGTAGATAATTATGAGATAGAATAATAGACATATCGTAGAAATATACACGCAAAAGTAGAGTAATGTGTCTGCGAGTGCGCCGTACTCGCCGCTGCGCTAGCTGCTAACTGACGCCCAGTTATTTACGAGCTAATATTATTTATGTGTCAACTTGGTCTATTTTCGAAATCGGCACAGAGTATGCGCCGCATCCCGAGTGATTCATTGCCAGGAAATAGTTGCATTTATTATAGTAAATGGTACGAGACGGCGAAATTTGCGGCCACTCCATCTCGAATCTGTGAAAACGTGTTGCCAACATATGATGAACTATTGGCATCTCGATCCGACCTTGGGTTATATGTGTTTTACGCCTGACTAGATACTTAGTCGTACTAAAAATATTTGTGCCTAAAATAATACGCAGAAATTTGTACGTCGTTCCCTTTAGTTCAATTTATACATAGTATCTAATATATAGGTACAATTTTTGTCACCGCCCCGTTATCTCTTGGCGTTTTTGTATTGGGAACAGCGATAACAAACGTCTTGCGCAAATATTCAAGCACGCTTCACTCTACAAATGACGGAAACGCAAGTGGGGCAACTATTGACGGCGATGTTATAGATTCTGTTACAAAAGCTAGCTGAAAAACTGTCAGCTTTAATTGGCCATTGTGGCCTAACTCTTATGGCCTAAGGCCTGTTGTTGGCTCCGCGGCGAAAGCGGTCATATATCACGCTGATAGACACTGACGAAACCTCTGTGCCTAATCCCCGGGAACGTAATTGACAGGATTTTACGGTTGCCCAACCAGTGGCGTAACTAAAGGTCTTTGTATGTTCTCATTTATTTTAAGCCTTTATTTTGATTTTAATATATTTACCACGACGGCGATGTTCTGACTTGTTAAAACGAAAATACTGACAACTAGTAATTTAATAGTTTGCAAACAGACTGTACAAAAATAATTTAGAAGTGACCAAACATTTAAATTGAGGTAAAAGAGTCATCTTCACAATAATCAATATACATAGGTACGTCTCAACTCCCAAGCCTCTCCTGTAATACGTTATCTATTAGATAAGTGTCTCGAACGCGTGTAACATTAAATATGGATCGCATAGTGAAGTAAGCGGATCAGTGCACAGCTCATAAAATAGATCCGAAGCTTATCATCGACATGAAGTACCATGGTTTAACACTCTTTTACTGCCGTTTTATGTCTGTGGACTGTGACACTTGAAGTCTGTATTCTTTGATTTCTATGTAGTTTTACGAAACAATATTTCTTTATAATCCGCTTTCGTTTATTGCTATAGAATCCCTAGTCTTCAAACTCCTGATTTATTATTATTGCATAATTTAAATTCTTTATTTGTTTCAAAATCCAAATTTAATTTATTCAAATGAATTCTATAACCTTACATCTGTCTGTCTCTTTAGCAAATCCTACTATCGACTATTATAAATGTGAAAATTTGTGAGGATGGATGGGATATTTATTACCTACTCTTTTACGCAAAAAGTTAACGGATTTTAATAAAATTTAGTATGGTAGTATAGTTTAAGTAAGCTCTGAATCAACACCGAATGCTACTTTTCATCCCGAAAAAGTACAGTGTTCCCTAGCGGAGCTGCGGGAGCTAATAGGTACTTACAATTATATGAATAAGAAGGGAAGGGTATGTATCTGTAATTTCAGTTCCACTATAAGTCAATCTGCACACGTCGTCATGTCGGCGCTGGTAATGAGCCAGGTTTGCACTCAATGCTCATTATGGGCACTATTTACATAATAATGCTGGAAAATGAAAGTTCACACTAGGTAATGTATTAGGTGCCTTATATGGTTTTGCTCGATCGTTTTCAATACATTTTCTACTTAACAAACTTACGTAGATATGTGCATTCAAAGACATTGGGAGTTTTGGACTCGATGTTTAAAAGTGGCAACCACAAACCAAAATTTCTACAATTTTCATTCGCATTTCATGTTCCGTGTTTATTTTAATTCAGATCCATGGAAAACTGGAAATAATCATAAAATTGTTAATCATATCACAGTATGAGCCCCACCTCCTACAGATATGCGACCTATGGCGTTATTATTCAGGTGTAATTGAGCTTACATCTGATTTAATTTTATCTTTGGTCGCCGTATCTAATTCTATAGCAAAATGCCCCGTGTCCTTTTTACGTTATGAGAATATTTTCTTCATTCTTTCTTTCTTTTGTGTTTTGCTTTCTTTCTTTCGTTCCGTGTCCTTTTTACGTTAAGTAAATATTTTCTTTATTCTTTCTTTCTTTATTTGGATGGTTCTAAAATCTAAATGAATCATCGTCATGATCATCAATCGTCAAAGATACATCAATTATTATTGATAATTTATTTGAATTAACTAAGTAAGACTAGCTGGTTCCCGAAACTTCGTTCACGTAGAACTAACGGAAACGGAACCCTAATTTTTTAAATGGAACCCTAAGTTAAAAGAAGCCTAAATTACTCCTTATAATTATATTTCCTCCATATATGAGCTATCTACCAGTAAAAATCCCATGAAAATCAGTAAGTAAAAAGCTTATAAATTCAAATTAGAAACAGACACTTCGTTTTATTTATTTGTATAGATAAATTACAATGGAGAATGTAGATTAATCAATTATTATTAGATATTATAAGTAGGTATCATTTTAATCCGATCATGTAATTACGACGTATCTGTCACATACTCTATATCGAAATAATAAGCTCTAATCGTTGTATAATATTGATCCAGACGGGTCATTATATAATTAGCCGGTATAAAACAATTCGCCAACTCGAATTCATTTTCACCTCGCGCCTGGAACACACGTTTGGCGACGTTTCACTAGAGACCTACTTATAGTACTCGGTCAAAGTTTTTTGCCGTGCTGTCAAAGTTTTTTAATATTTTCTCCCCTTTTTGCCAATAACTAGTCGCGATCGGAATGACAAAATTAAAATCGTAAACTGTAGGTACATAAAGTACTCGATCAAAGTTGACGTACTGTCAAAGTTTTGTCATATTTTCTCCCATTTTTGCAATATATCTCAGAGATATTTCGTGCAAATGTGACGGGTATGAGTAAAATAAGTTCTTCTGCGAAACATAATTTAGTATAACTTTCGGTTTTATTTAAACATACTGTTTTTAAACAGGAGCTTTTTAACTTGTCACCGGAAGTAGAAAGTATTGCATTCTTTGCCATTATATTGCTTTGGAAATCTCTTATTGCAGTTGCCAATAAATTGTAAAATTGTACAATTTATGCAAGCCCGATAAAAAACTCACCGCGAAAAAGTGAAATTATAATGTCTTCATTCCTTATGAAATCGAAAGTTGTCACTCGATTGTGGACTGTGGTAGTCCAACGTGAAATAATATTTATGTAAGTGATTTAGAAATAACATTGTGACTGGTGTCGGGAGGCTTTGTAGACGGATTGTTCAACACATAGTAGTACAATATATCCTCTTGACCCGGAAAGAAGAATATAGTTGGCCTCTCTTGCCCCAACTTACCCTTATGTAGAATTGACGTAAATAAAAAAAAAAACGTTAAGAAAAATACAAGCCGTTATGTAGACTATGACGTACACTTGACAGAACAAATCTTCATACAAGAAAAAGTTACGCCATCTTTTTTTCTCGATACCTCAAATGTCAGCCATCTTGATGTCACCATACCTCAAATGTCAAAATGGCACCAAAGTCCAAACAACCGCAAAATTGGGGCCATTTACATAGGAAAATTTTGTCTCAACATGCCTCGTCTGTAACATATACGTCTATGATTAAAGGGCTATGTTCTAACAAGTCATTATGAACATTGAACAATGTGCGCCGCACATATTCCGAAGTAAGCGCGCCGTTTACAATGCCTAAATACGTGTATGCCGACGTTTATGTTTGTATTGCAATTCGCTACAAATTATTACATCTCTAAGATAATAAACTGCCTCAAACACCATTGAAATTGAAAGGTATTGCAGATAGGTGAAGTTCTGTCACAGAGTTTTCTTACAAGTATATAGAATTGTAACTGAATATCACCCGCGGCTCCGACCGTATAAATACAGTATCCCACAGGAACACTGTACTTTTTTGAGATGACATTTAATCTATGTTTTTATCCAGAGCCTAAACTACAACCATACAAAATGTCATCAAAATATTGTGTCCCTGCTCCCTAGCACTGTTCACAGATTACTTACTTAGCAATATATTACTCTCCCATGCTCACATCAAATCTTATGTTTATATATATACTTATATATTTTTTTCCTATTGTAATATATTTTCTTATAATTATTATGTACTTCTTTGCGTGCTAAGTCTGTCGTACGTCATACGGCTTGGGGCCACGGAAGACCAGGTACCGCAGTGCGTCGCGCCGTGGTATACACCTGAGTGGTTTCCATTTCGGTTTTGGACATTACACTCATGCTAACCAACCCAAATTGTTTGGTATTCTTAGTTGTTTTTTTGTGTGTATTTTTTTTTCTGTTGCCTTGTTCTAATGTACCACTATTTTACTGTCCTGTAATGTCTCATATGCTCCGAATAAAGATTTATTTATTTATTTATTTTATTTATTTAAAATCTGTTCAGTTGTTTTTGCGTAAAAAAGACACAAACATTCCAGATGCATTCTCACAAACTTTCACATGTATAATAGAGTAATGGTAAAAAATGTGCTTTCAAAGGCATAACTGTAACAAAAATGTTCAACTACTTAGTAAAGGCTTTGGAAATAGATACATCCTTTTTTTTGAAGTTAAGAGACACGTATGTAACTTTTGGTTAAAAAAAAAATACTATGGAAGGTAGTAAAATTATAAGCAAAAATTGTAGAGAACGTAAAAAAACCTTTAACCGCGTTTTTCTCGAAACCGCCATTTTGCAAATACAGCATTTACAATTACGAGGGCAGTACAGTAAATGCTTAGCTTTTTCAAAGCTTTTTAGCGTTAATAATAGTAATTATAGTGTAATGGCCGAGGGAAACTTGCGATTTTTCATAATTTTCGCACAATTATGGTCTTGGGATTAGAGTTAATGCTCTGGATATAACAGCGATCATGTACTTATATCCCGTTAGCAGTTAGGATGTTATATGAGAATTGACGAGATGTTAAGTAAAAGAAATAAAGTCAGTTTCACGCGATATATAAATTTTCCTGACAACAAAAAGGAATGCAGGAATGTGTCGTTGAAATGAGTGTTGTTTTGATTTAGTAATCCACTACTGGTTTATTTATTTTGATGTGAGCTTCTAACATTTGTTAAGATTTACGATCAAAGATCGCGTGATATTTTCGTAGAATAGAGAAATATATAATACTAGCTCTTGCCCGCGACTTCGTTCGCGTGGAACAGTTACTTTGGGATATCGCTCAAATATACCGGCGACTTCATTTACGTTGAAGGAGAAGCGCTTCCTGCCCGCGACTGCCCGCCGCGTGCCCCATTATTTTATTACTGCGATATCTTCTAAAATACTCATTGAAATCAAATAATGTAAACGGCAAATTTCTTCTAAATTAAATGCTTGTAATGAATAACGTATTTACTTGGATAAGAATTAATATCATCTTTATGAAAACACCCTCACAAATAATGCTTAATTTTAGAACAAATTTGGTTAGCATAAAAAGGTTATTGTGAGCCAACCTTAAAAGATAGTCATGTACTATCGCGGACTTTTTTTTAGAACTTTTAAAGTGGAACAATTCTGTCATACATAATTTTAGCGAAACTTTAACCGTTTCCGCAGCGTACGCAGCGAAAGCTCTCAAAAGGAAAAAATAACCCCCGAATTTGAAACATTCTTGGTTGGTGCTCCGCTCGTATTCAGCTTAGCATGATATTATATAGCCTAAAGCCTTCCTCGATAAATGGACTATCCAACACAAAAATAATTTTTCAATTCGAACCAGTAGTTCCTGAGATTAGCGCGTTCAAACAAACAAACCCTTCAGCTTTATAATATTAGTATAGATGTCGGAATATGGCGCCGGTGACGATGGACAAATAGTGAAGACCCTTTAGAAAATTGTTTCTTATTTCAAATTTGTTTTCATTGGTAACTTAGGTAGTTATCTTATATTGCCTAAATTTTTGCACCATTTTTGTTAAAGCCTTTTATTATCATTTGTAAAATATAAACATTAACTTTATTAACTGATATTAAAGAAGTCCTTTTATTTTGGCCACATACGTAACTTTTTTCATTGGTAGCCACTTTAACATCTTAGCCCAAACTTGTATGGACCGTGAACAGTATTTTTCTTTATTTTTAGTAGTCTATAATATCGTTATTTTTAGTTATCTATATATATTTAATCATCGAGGAAGTATATTAAATGTTATGGTTAAAGTAAGGCGTCAACTTCCACTCGGTAATAAGATGTGAGGAAGTCAATTAACTGCGAAGTTTACATCGCCCCGGAGACATAAATCCAGAACCCGTTACGTGCTGGTTTTATCACGTTTTATTTAAATATTTAACTTAGAATAAAATCAACATCGGCATTTTGCTTATTTCAACTTTTGTTACTACATTTTGCTGTAAAATACCTAAATAATAAAGGTTTAATACCTTATTGACTATATAGATTACATTTTTGAGATATTTGAAGTTGGATCTTTGACGGAGAAGTATATTTTATAACTTTGTAAGTTACAAAAATACTAAAACTACATGCGATTCAGCTTATCTTGTGAATAACTAAACGGAAATACAAGCAGACAAAAACGAAATAAAGCAATCTTACTAAGTATTAACTATTGAGCCCTAGGTATTTTACACTGACCGATCGAATTCCACAAATATGTAAGCGAGTCTTTATCTGTGGTTGTCGGGGCTGGCGCTAATCAATTGAAGCGATTGGCATAATCAACGCATTAGCCAGATTGATTTAACGTCGGAAAAGCGGCAATTTATCAACGTCGGGCTTAGCGTCAAGGAAATGCATACAAGTTTTGATTTTACAACGCTTTAAGGCCACTCGAATACTACAGCCTGCATCTTCTAATGTAAGCTAAAATTACGCAACAGGCCCTAAGAAACAAAAAACCGGCCAAGGGCGAGTTGGACTCGCGCACCGAGAGTTCCGTACAAACCTGTAGTGATTTTGTTACAGCTTAAAGGTATTATAGACCTAAGTATTTGATATTTTCAATTTAATACCTCTACGCGTTCATGAGGAAAGGGGTAGTATGTTTAAAATTACTAAAAATATTTGTATTATATGATGTAACTAAAAATTTACGGTTTCGCAATTCTTCCTTTATCTATGCTATAAGACGTTGCTTCGTACCAAATTTCAAGATTCTGAGTTCACGAGAAGTACTTGCGAGTGTCGAAAATTTGCGGAAATTTGCGGTATAAACGGCTGTATCTTTTGATTGCATTGACTAAGAAGTCTGACAGAAGACCTGAGTATTTAATATAAATTCCAGCTTGATACTTCTACGCGGACGGACGGACAACAAAGTGATCCTATAAGGTTTTCGTTTTTTCCTTTAGGTACGGAACCCTAAAATACACTAAAATAAATATATGACATCAATAGTAATTAGTATTTATATTTGTGGTAAAATAACCGGTTTTAACATTTGAAACATAAGTCCGTGTCCTGGATGCAACAAATGAAGCGACCTTCAGTTGAAATCTAGCTCAAGACCTTACAGTGGGAGTACTAGACAATACTAAATCGTGATATATAGCTTTAGAGAATATTCAAAGCTACTAGCCCTACGCACAAGTTTGAATAACATTACAAAGTTAAAAAATATTGACACGCTAAGGAGCACGCACGCAAGTTATAAATTCAAGCAAGCAAGTTATAAAGTCTTTTTGTATCTTATTTGTAACAATCAATACCGAATGGTAGATCAATAAATATGATAAATAGTAAAAAATGGTAAAAATCTTTTTATAATTTAATGAAATTTATTTCCTGGAACATTTAACTAACTTTACTAACTTAGAAGCTTCAACATATTATAAAATGTCTAAGTTCGGAAAGCAAGTGCATGGACATTTTAATTCAACTCTTCACTAAAATTACATCTTTGATCTTGTATATTATGATTTTAATTGAAGCTATAACCATTTATTCTGTCAGGATTCTGACAGGCTAGTGCCGTTTGCCAGGCGTTTGCCAACACTTTCTCTACGCATCGTATATGGCATGTTGTCCTCGATAGACGCACCTGTTACAGCTTTTTGCTCTGAAGTTAGGCTTAAGTTAACAGAAGTACCTGTCTATAACGATAGGACAATATTAACAAACTTCATTGTTGACTACAATATGTGAAGATTTGCTTCAATTTAAGAGATAAAGCTGCTTTATTCTTGTATCATAGTCCATTGTAGAGAATTATGAACTAAGTTTACTGACTAGTAATTCAAAACAGCCTTTAGGTATATATGTATAATATGTACTAGCTTTTTCCCGCGGCTGCGCACGCGTTGATACAGTATCCCGTGGGAACATTGTACTTTTTCGGGATAAAAAGTAGCATATGTCTTAATCAAAAAAACTTTTTCTCTTTATTATAATATTAGAATAGATACATTATACCTACCGGTTGTTGCTAAACATTATGCATTTTATATATTGCTGTAGTAGTTGATAATATTTACTACCTCTACCTACTGCCTAGTGGAATAGTTCATTAAAAATAATAAATGGGACTCGTACACTTTTACTCGGTGCACCGAGTATTGACTGAGACAGAGATAAGTCGGCAGTTGTAGCAATCAGCTCGAGTCAATTTCCTCCCGCGGTGATTAATGTGCGAACGATTTTATCGACGTGTCGACGGCAAAATCTAAATCTGATGAGAATTTATCGACTGTTAAATTATTGCGAATTAATTTCATGTAGCTGAGGATTAGCGGCGACGGCGACGCGCGGCGTGGTGTAACCCCTGTGTCGCGACTGCGTGTCCGGTCTGCTAAGACAGGCGTGTATTGTGATACTTAGAACGCTGTTTTTTTTTGTTGAAGTGAAAACTTTCCTTGGCCACGTTGGGCACTTTTTGGACGGGGAAATTCTTATGGGTTCGTGTCACCGATATCCTCATTTGTTGAAAGTCCGTTCAAAATTATTTTACGTCCCACTTGACCTTTATGCAGACGACATAAGGATATGAGTATCGTGTAATACAAATAAGATGTGAGTAATTTCGAATACTAATGTCAGATACGCGTAGCTCAGTTATGTAGGCGCTTGGATTTTGCGTTGTTGACCAATAAAAGGTTCGTATCTCGCTTAGACGAAATATTTTTATTATTTTCAATTTTTATTTCTTTTTCATTTATAACTTTTTTTCACTTCTATCGGCATTCCCTATAACTGATAATCTTTTTTTTAATTAAATAAAGCAACCAAACAAGCAGACAGATCGTCTAATGGTAAGTAATTTCCGCCGCCAATGGACACCCGCAAAAGCAGAGAAATTGGAAGCGAGCTCAAGTCAAAATATATGACTCACTTTTTCATTTAGATTAATTTTTTTTTTACTTCGTCCGTGACTAACCTATAACAACATTTTAATAAAAGAACAAGTACACAAAAGTCAAGGTTGGATCTGGCATTGCGCGGGTCTGTGACCTCGGAAGTTGTGACCCTTGGGGCTTTTCGGTCCATTTGTCCGAGACGAGTGTCTAATCGGCCCTTAATCCTGTTTTATTGTGAATTTCGTACCTACGTTTACTTAATATGACGGTGGTTTTTATATATCCTTTTTTAAGCTATTTATTTACTTTTATGAGAAACTAGCTTTTCCCGCAGCTCCGCTCACGTAAATATAGTATCGGGTATTCCACGGGAATACTGTTTTTTTTTGTTTTTTTTTTTCGGGATAAAACTTGCCTATGTTTTAATCCAGTGATTCCATCCAATTAATACCAAATTTCATCGAAATCCGTTCAGTAGTTTTTACGTGAAAGAGTAACAAACATCCATCCATCCATCTAGACATCCATCCTCTCAAACTTTCACATTTATAATACTAGTAGGATTCTGCAGTTTTCACTAATGAACATACATACATATAATCATGCCTCTTTCCCGTAAGGGTAGGCAGAGACCGCCTCTTTCCCGTAGGGGTAGGCAGAGACCACTTCTTTCCACTTGCTACGATCCTTACATACTTCTTTCGCTTCGTCCACTTTCATTCTTACCATCCATTCCTCCTCTTACATTCAACGTAGCCAAGCGTCTCTCCATGGTCCGCTTTTCGCCTCCGCGAGAAACGAGACGTGATGGATGGCGAACCACATCGCCGCCATTTTGGATAATGAAATTATTTTTGATTATCCTAATGAATGCCTTTCTTAATGAAGCAATAACAAGCATTTGTTTTATTTCGAAATAAATTGACTTATTTGTAATTTGCTATTTCGCACATAATATTCTTCTGAATATTTTATTTATTATTAGCATATTCTCAAAATCAGATAAAATCTGAAACCGTATACAGTAACGGTCGACTTGTGCGTCCGTGCATCATTTGCGTCTGTTTACGTTATTTTTATTTTCCTGACATCTTCTTTCGCCCGTCCAGGTTTATTTATTGATCCTCTGATAGAGCAATAAAAAATGTTAAAGCGTGTCACATTTACAGACCAGCGAGCTGGAAGAATTAGTGAACAGGTCACTTGTCTAGTATTGTGGTCGTTTTTCTTCCTTAAATATGACACAGCACGTAATTATTAATTGATATTAACGGCTGAACTCAAAGGCCACTTAAAGTTAGGGGGCCCCTAATCACAGGTTAGTATTAAATAGTATCTCGGAAACCGAGCTTTGCTCTGAATTCTAAAAAAAAATTTAAGAATAAAAAGAAATACAAAAATATTTATTTGACCAAGATTTCGAACCTATCATATTCCGAATTTCCGAATAAAGGAAAATACGCATACCAAACTGCCGATCGGACTGACATAATTAATGTGTCGAAAGTATTGATATTACGAGTATATTGTTGCACGATGAAATAAAAAACATATGTATGTATCTTAAAAATGCGCAGATTCTCAGGGATAACAGGCTAGATCGATTTTTCCCCCAAAACTCCAATGCATATTAAATTTTGTAGTAATACTTGCCGCCTTTTTCGAGATTACGATTATAATATTAGGTTTGGTAAAATCAATTACGGATATTTCGGGTATATGATCTACTGCTTATTACAAAGTATAAGTATAAATATACTGGACAAAAAAATATTGTTATACTCAAAGTAAAAAAAATCCTCCACGTGTACCGACTCTCCGCTCAACGCAAACTCGCCCATATAAAGTAAGTTTTTTTTTTTTTCGTGTATAACAATTATTTTTCTGCCCAAAATATCCGTAATTGATTTTACGGGACCTTGTATAATACAAGATTGTTTCTTCATCTTTCATCAATTCAAAAAGAGAGAATATTATACCTATGTATTTGAAAACGTTATGAATTTTAAAATAAAAGTCGCTTCAAAAGAAGTAAATAAAGGCCTTTCAAATGTAGACGCGGCTTTACGTACGAGTGCACTCGACTCTTCCGAGGCATAAAAAGTCTCAAAAGTTCCGGTGGCGGCTGAAACTGGCGTGTACGTTTAGTACTCGTAAATATTTATATTGCGAAATATTGAGGACGGGTTTTATGAGCACTTCGCGTCAGGGCTGGCGAACCACGAATTTTTATTGATATCTAAATTGAGGTTGTAAAAGCTTTTGCAACCCTGAAAGTGTAAGGCTAAGGTGAGGGAGTAAATTGATACCATAGATTAAAAAGAGTTAGATATGGTATGAGCGCGTAAAAATTGAAGAATCGAATTTGGTTATTATGCGACGAGCCCGTCGACAAGTAGCATGTATTATGCGTCCCGTGTATTGAAAAACACTAGTTATCTTTTTCGCTATTGAATTAAGAATACCATCCCTTTCACAAGTTTTTGCTGTGTGAGTGAAATGTAACAATAATGAAAAGTGTCAATGTGTGTCGCGGCACAGAAATTATGTCGGTTTTGTAAGGATACAACGTAGGTAACTATGTAATAATTAATCAAATATTGATACATACAATTTTACGTCGAAATATACCTACTCGTACGGCGTACCTTGTCAAAAGTTGGTATATATTAATACAAATATTTGGAAGTTGAAAAGACCTCCTAAATGAGTGGGCATAGTCATCGTCGTAGGCTTTCTTTAGTATAACAGCGTATTAAATACAAATAAGGAAACGACGTTAATGATATCATAATAAAATAAATTAAATAAGCAGGCCTTTCTAATACCAGTAGTGTCAATAAAGTTTGTTTAAGTTTATTACAAAAATCGTACAAACATTGGAACGTTTCCTAAGCCTACTCGCAGTTATCGACATGAAAACAAATACCTAGTCAATTTAAATCCGATAATTTCGAAAATCAGGATAAGCCCTTAGGAACATTTTAAATTATTCATACAACTTGTATACAAGTTTATGCAAAATGTCTTGCCATAATGCGCGTCCAGCGCGTGCGTCTCGCGACCGATAACAAGTCGCGTTGGCCCCAATAGGGCATTCATGTTAGAGACACACTTAGACATGGCCTGTCCTTACGACAGTAATAATATTTAAGCCACGATTTGAACAAATCCGATCTTGTACGAGTGTCATATCGCAGGGCGGGAGAAAACAGCCTATATATAATTGCAAATTCATGTAGAAAGGCGGTTTTGAACGATCAAATCGTTGCTACTATAATGGCGTAACTTTCTCATTCAATAACTGGGAAAATTTAAATTTTCCGTCGCTAGATAATGATTTTAGTTAGATAAGGTTTTTATCGCCTTATGTAAGGAATTAAACTTTTCCGGAAGTTACTTTGGCTTGGAAATATGTTATGTAGCTTGGGCATAATAATGTAACTTAATAAAATGTTAATTACTGCACTGTTCAGTTTTCGCCATAAATAACCTAACAGTCAGGACGTCTAAAAAGGGTTACGTATAAAGGCCCTTTTCGGCCTTTTTAGGGTTTCGTAAAAAGGCCCGCTCTTTATTTGAAATACATGATAGGACATTCGTTTAAATCTCTTTGATAGTAAAACAAAATAATTGAATATATCTGTCGTATCAGCTGACCTATATCTCTAGTTTCAAGATTTAATAGGTCATTTAATTTGATCGATTCAACTTTTATCTATCCTATAAAGGGGAGTAATATTATTTGATAACAAAAGCCATAAAAACTTTCACCCGGTGATAACGAAAATGGATGCTATTGAATATTCTGTAGGAGCAATCATCAATTTTAGATTAGTAGCAGGAAGTGATGGGGACACAGGCATTAGCTGGTGTGGGTTCGATATAAATCGAACTCTATTACAGCGGCTTATCTAAATATATAAAAGGCAAACCTGACCGACTTATATATCAACGCACAGCCGAAACTACTGAACGGATTGTGCTGAAATTTGGCCTACAGATAGTTGTAATGACGTAGGCATCCGCTAAGAAATAATTTTTGAAAATTCGCCCCCTAAGGGGTGAAGGGGTTAAAATTTTGTATGGAAACCGAATTCGACGCAGACGAAGTCGCGGGCAAAAGCTAGTTAGTCTATACAAATAAATACAATTGAAGTGTATGTTTGTAATTTTAAATTAATAGCTTTTTACTATCTATCATATGCCCAAAATATCAGTAATTGACTTTGGACAACCTCATGTAAAGTTATTCCTCTCGCGGTAGATTCCAACACAAAGTCGGATAATATCGATGTTTACTTCCTAAACACACGAAGCCCTACAATGGTCGGTCAGGTTACTGGTAAGCCGTGACGTCATAGGCACATAACCAGATTTGTGACGCGTCACGCGTGCTCCCTTCCGCGTTTGTACGGCTGCGAGTGTCCTATGTGGTATGTGGATCCTTTATTTGTAATTATATTTTTATAAACGTACAGAAATGTAAATAAAATCGTCTACTCACGTCCTTAGGATCTCTCCTCAATGTGAGGAGCCGCTAGCTTACTGCGGATTGGCGTATATAATACATTGTTATTATACATGAAACAAGAACTTTAAAGAAATTTATATGGAGGAGGAGTGAACTGTAGTACCATTTTTTTTAAATTTAATAATACCCAAAACACATTAAATTAATACATAAAAATAACGTCACTTTTATTTTTATGTCTAAGAGGCAAAAGACCAAAAAAGTTCAGTCTTAAAATAAAATGAATTATGATCGATTTTCAACCACTAGGTGACCACTTGTAACAAATTATTATTATGAACGACCCAAATATAGGTAATATTATGTTGTTGTGTCGAATTTATGTATGAACACTGCCAAATTGCTCTACATAGAACAATTTGATTTTCATCCCAATACTGAGAAATTAAATGTCAGTTTTACTTGCTCATCAGACAAATTACGTAATCTGAAATTAAGTTATTCGAAGACCAGAAACTAAGTTTTGAAAAAACTTGCACAATTTTAACGAAAATTTCATCACAAATCACAACATTTTCTTATCTTTATTTAAATGTAAACAAAAGCAGACTTAGTGAAAGTCTACCTATTATTTACATATTGACATAAAATTAAACTTTAGGTACATCAAAAAGCTTATTTTATTGGTAAAATATTTAAATGATACAATCTTTTCCCACGTCTGGCGTATGAATGTTTTTTTAAGTATAAAAATGCACCATTAGATATACTTGTGTCAATAGGAAAGTTAATTTTCTTCGATGGATTTTCAAAAAAAAAAAATTGGAAAATTTTCTTCTTTACGGCTGGGATCATATGCTCCGGAATCCGGAAGGCCGTATAAAATTCAGAGCATTAAAAATAGAACTCTTCGCTAATACAATAGAACTCAAAATCGAACACACAAGCGTCGAGTCAAATGTCAATGTCATATATGACAGTTCAACACTTGACACTTCGATTTTCAACTCTATGTACCTATGTATTTCTATAGTATTACAGATTTCTATTTTCAGTGCTCTAAGTATTCTCCGGCGTTTCAGATTCCGGTGCATAAAGTGCCAGCATAAGATAAAAGAAACAACAAACAATACGATGTAAATTTAAAACATAACACCAACAATGTTTTCAAGATAAGTGGTTGTAACCCAGAAAGTAAACAAACGCACTGATACAGGATTACCATAGATAGTATCAGTGTTTAGACTTTAGTGTTTACAGTCCCCGCTAGTTATTAAGTACCAAATGCCCTATTCAAGTGCGGCAGTTACAATGTGAAATTATTCCTACGTCTGGTTCACCGGCGAGATTATCTACTAAACTTATGTTACCTCCCTTCTAGGTCAGAATAATGCGACTGAAATAGCACGTCAGGTTTCGTACGACTGCCATAACATTTAACGACACATGTAAATTGGTCGTATAATCTTGTTATGCTTAACAATCAATTCTAGAATCTGCAGGTGTAGATGTATTCGTATTAATAGATAAAACACCTGTTCGGAATCACTTGTTCGCGTACTTTCTTTGTTTCTATTAAAATATCGTTAAGAATTGAGATTGATATATCTGACAGTTATTTTAATTAATTAATTTTAAATGTATGAGAAATGTAATTTATAGATGAAAGCTCATATTTGAAACACATTAATTATTATGATCATAATATTTTTAAAATGTTTATGACTTATTTATTGCCTTTATAGTGTGAAATTATAACCAATTTCAGTCCAATATTTATAATTTTTTTATATTAAAATGTAAAATGTAGAGACCAGTCCTAAATCTCAATTTTCGTATTTATAGTAGACTTTCATTTTACTTTGATTGGATTGAGAGTTTTAGCGTATCGGGACTTGATTGTTATTTAATGTAGGTTTTATTTAGCAGGATTGCCCCTTTGGTGAAATTAGTTGGTCAAAAAAAAAACAAAATAATTGTTTTTTGTAATTCACGTAATATTGTCTTCAAAACAAGTCTTAAAATATTCATATTCATTTCCTTTTTCAATATTCGTTATCTGCGGAATAAAGTCATTAATTCATTATCAATGTTCAGTAATTTGCGGCTTGATTTACCGCTCACTCTCGCTCAAACCTGAATGGCGTGTTACCTGTTATACCCCGGCTATACGCCCCGACTTGCAGGAAAGGCGGTGTCCGATTTGTCTGCGCTGTTAAAGTATAAATAATCAGAAAATTAGTTAGGTCCGACTGCAGACTAACGCAGGTTTATATACACAGGCTTTTTTTTTAGTCAGTGTCAAAACTTTTAGGAGTGAATATACTCTTAAATATAAACAACCAAATATATAATTAAAAAAATCTGCTGTTTCCTACAAAATGCTATATCAGCCTTACCGTTGCCCTTTGTAGGAAACAGCTGTTTTTTTTTTTTCAAGTAGGAAACTTCGGGATCAACTTTGATCCTATAATAAAAGTTGATAATATTGAAGAGTATATTCACTCCTGAAAGTTTGGACACTGACTGAAAAAACATCCTGTATATTATAACGGTCACACTTCCAAAGTTTGCCAATGAAAGCATGCAACCTTTATAGCTCATCCATATTATCATAGATCCATTACTAACATTATGTTTCAAATGCAAATGTTTTAATATGAGAACGTACATATGGATGTTTGTTACGCTTTCACGCAATAACTACTGAACGGATTTAAATAAATTTTTTTATGGACTTTAGACTCCGGATTACGTACTCTGGATACATGCTTTTTATCGCAGCAAGATGTATGGTTCCTGCGAGATTTCTATTACAAAATGTAAATTATTATCTAGCTTGGCAGAATTATAAGTACTTACCTAATAATTACCTATAAAATACTCAAATAAATAAATAATTTAGTCCTTCTAAAAAGAAAAGTTGCGCGACATCGCGCCATTTTGTTTTTTTGTAATTCAATCGCTCGCTCCTATCTTAAAATCGCTTTCTACAGTCTTAAACTTTGCAGACATGACGAATCGTGTAACCGGCTTCTTCGTTACGATATGAATGTTACGTATAAAGTAAATTTTTGATTGTCACATGTAGCGGATTAAATGCAGTTTCCCCATCCAATTAATTGATTACATTAAGCTAGTGCGTCGTGGGTGGTCGATGGTCGTTTACCATCAATACGCCTCTGTACTGTAGAAAGATGATATTCCGATTTCCGTGTGACGTAGGACGATAGACTGTCTATGTTATGAATTGTGACTCGTGAGAAAGGATTTCCTGATGTTTTGACTTATTTGTATCAATTGGAAGATGGAGATTAGAACTTTAACTTTTTGATAGTATATCCTTACTTCCTTACTTATAATAACTAGTTTTTTCCCGCGTCTCCGCCCGCGTAAATATAGTATCCGGTATCCCACGGGGATACTGTAATTTTTGGGATAAAAAATAACCTATGTTTTGATTAGGGCATGGAAGAACCGGTCTGATTTTGAGAACCGGGAATTTCGGGACTGGGCAATTTTGGAACCGGTATTTCCCGGGAAATTCGGGAATTTCGGGACTGGTGTTAAGACATGAAATCCAAGAGTAATTACTGTCTGAAAAGTAATTCAAAATATAAGAATAACATTTTGTAGTGCAATTACAAATTAAATAAGGTTTTAATAGCAACTCGACACATCAGCTTACATGTCACCGCCATATTAACGACAACTTTAGGTCATTTTAGTTTATTAGCATTTATTGATGATTTTTCTATTGAAAAACCTAATTATATGTAATACTTCCAGTTACTTGATTTTTGCAAAACATCAAATGGTTTGGGTGCCCAGAATGCTATTAATGTACATGCTTGAACGTCGCGGTAACCTATTAGAAATGGTAGATTAGATAATAAAAATGACGAAATAACCAGACACACACTGACAAATGCTGACACACTATAGGATTAGTGTGTAAGCTTTTACCAGTCGTCGTCGTCGAACTTCTAAGCAAAAAGAGTGATATAGTTTACCGTGACCAAAAGATATATGTCACCGTAAAATTGTAAAAACCGTTAGATTATAAAATAACTAACGAGATTGTAAAATACTGCGAAAGAGTCGTTACTATATTATATTTATAATGTAACGAAAAATGAAATGGTAAATTATAGGCAGAATATTCGCGTCGGAAGTCTATCAACATTTTACATTTTCACTAGTTATATTATAATCTAAAGGTTTTTACAATTTTACGGTGACATACATATTATCTTATCATTTTAAAGACATATTTCCTCGCACCCTTCACAGTTAAGTACAGAATCTAATATGAACTACTAATTATATATCCTTTTATCGTGTAATATTTTTCATTTTTGTCTTTAATTCACTTTCGGAAATGATTAAAAATTATTGTTTAGCTAATATTTACAATTACCGATGATAGTTTTCATAAATATTTGTAAATTTTAATACAATCTATTCGGTACCGAAAGTACCGAAATTCCCGGTTCTCAATTTTTGATTCCCGGTTCTCATAGCGATTCAAAATTCCGGAAATTCCCGGGAATTTCGGGACCGGGATTTCCCGGTTCCATACCCTAGTTTTGATCCAGAGCCTAAACTACTACCATACCAAATTTCATCGAAATCCGTACTGTAGTTTTTGCATGATAGAGTAACAAACATTCATCCATCCATCCTTACAGACTTTCCCATTTATAATATTAGTAGGGTATGATAGGATGTGAAGGTGAGTTTATTTGTTTGATTATTACGCTTTAACGTAAAAACTACTGAACCGATCATCATAAAATTCGGCACAGATATAAAGTTGATTACGGGGAACGAGATAGGAATCTTTCTGTCGCGACGAACGGTTGCCGCGGGATTTCCTTTTGCGCGCACGAAGTCGCGAGAAATATCTAGTGTGTGATTTGATAACTGATAAAGCTGTTTCTTCACTATGCGTATGGTACCAATTTAAAAGTCGGTTGTACAAAACCAAACTTAATATTGTCTGATCTACCTACTTTATGTTCAACATAAAGGACATCCGAATTGGATAAAATTTTATTTATTTGTACGGAAAACTGGTTCTAGTTATCTGCTCTCATCTTGTTAAACATTGCTCAACAATAATTTCGTATGTGTTGTTTTTACCCGATTACGGCGAAGCCAAAAGTAAGGGTAGCGCCTAAACTACTGATCCGATTTTAATAAATAAGTTGTCAATAGATTCTTAATAATAGCCCTGGTAATATAGGCAATATAATTTACGTAGTCGGGTTATAGTTTTTACAAAAAATGATACTAATTATTTCTCTCATTATTCTGTGTAAATAAGCTATTTCAAACAAACAACAAAAAATATATATTAATATTCAACTTTATGATGATGCATCTAATTAATTTTTGAAATAATTTTAATTAGGAACTGTTCCCTGACGCTTAACCCTTCTCTTGCAGCCTCCTCCAGTGGTGCACACGGCCCCCGCGGCGCCGCCCCCCGCGCCGCCCGCATCCGCGCCGCGCACCATCATCATCACCCGCCCCGACGCGAGGCACGGGTTCGGCTTCACGCTCCGACATCTAGTCGTGTACCCGCCGGAGTCTCTACAGGTAAGAAGCAATGCATTTTTTTTTGGTATAAAATAAAACAAGCAAATGAGCTGATGGATCGCCTGATAGTAATGCGATTACCGCCTCACACGGCCTATAGCCTAAGCACCGGAAGAGGTTTTGTAACGACCACCTTTTAGGACCCATGGAGTGGCCCATGGAGAGCCGCTTCGCTACGTTGAATGTAAGAGGAGGAATGGATGGTAAGAATGAAAGTGGACGAAACGAAATAAGTGTGTAAGGATCGTAGCAAGTGGAAAGAAGTGGTCTCTGCCTACCCTAATGGGAAAAAGGCGGTCCCTGCCTACCCCTACGGGAAAGAGGTGTGATCTGACTCCTGTCCCCCGCTAATAGGGCATCTTCTACATAAAGATGCCCAATTTTGTAACAAAATTTATATGAACCCGATATAATCTCGAAAATAATATAAAATTATTTTTACCCGACTACGGAAAGAAGCCAAAAGGAAGGGTAATGATTTTGGCAGTCTATGTATGTACCTAGCTATGTTTGTTCCACCGTAGCGCCTAAACTACTGATCCGATTTTAATAAATTAGGTATCAATAGATTCGAAATAATAGCCCGAGTAACAGCTGGCTATATAATTTAAAGTAGTCGGGTTATAGTTTTTTTATGAAACAATATAGTTATTAACAAAAGCTTTGACTCTACATATAAATACTTCGACTCCAACTAAGTAATATATCGATCAAGAAGCCCTACAATGTAGCTACATAGTAATTTATTTTCTCTTTGTTATATTTTTTGCGACTTTCGTTACGCACGAAAATAGCGTTACGCAATTATTAAAATAAGATCCGAAAGCAATTTCGCCACAATAATGGCCGGCTTCCGTGCTTTGCTGATATATTCTGTTGCAATCGAGCGCGTCGGAATGACAGGATGTCGCAGCGACGACGCTATGTACTGGAAATGCCACTTTTACAATGTCTCGATGAGGGATACGGAACCAGAAACCTCGACAACCGCCAATTTAATTTAAATACATGAAATTAATATTGTACTATTTTCCTGATAATTAAAATACATTATTTTAACAAGTTTATACAATAAAATTGAATTTTATCTGTTTGTCACGTAAGTAATATCAAAATAATAAAGTCTGCTACTACTACAGCCTCCGTGGTCTTGTGGTTAGAGCTTGGCTCTCCACTCGGAGGTCGTGGGTTCGATTCCCGCATTGGAACAACAAAATTGTTTCCAAGTTTGGTTAGGACAATGCAGGCTGATCACCTGATTGTCTGACAAGAAAAATGATCCATGCGTCGGATGGGCATTTAAAAAGTCGGACCTGCGTCTAATCTCTCGTCAGTCATGTCGGTTATCCGTCCCACTGGATTATGAGAGTAAAGAAACAGAGAGCGCTCTTGTGTACTGCGCACACACTTGGGCACTATAAAATTACTCCTGCGTAACTGGCCTGGTTTCAATTAAACTGGCCACCGTCACCGAGATCGGTGTGGGGAGTTATTTTATATATTTTTTTTGTAACATTGTATTTAAGTTCAATACGTCTCGTTCCAGGAGCTATACGAGGATGCCCGGCACTTGGCCGTGGGCGCGGTGGGCGCGCCTATGGACACGATCTTCGTGAGGTCGGTGCGCGCGGGCGGGCCGGCGGCGGCGGCGGGGCTGCGGGCGGGCGACCGCGTGCTGGCGGTCAACGGCGAGCCGGTCGCGTGCGGCCGCGCGCGCGCGCCCTACGCCAGGGTCGTGCAGCTCGCACAGAGGGAGCCCAGGGTGCTCAAACTGACGGTCGTGCCGAGGGACCACGACCTGTTGCAGAGGGTAAGTGTTGATCTAGCTGTAGAATAGAGCTCGTCCATAGCCACTTAGAGAAAGAGGAGCCAAGAACACTCACTTTGGTACTTGACAAGATTTTTGAAGTAAAACTTCTTGATGCACGCTTGACTTGGGCAGTAAACTGGTGAATGCGTGACTAGAGTGTTACGAAACGTGTGATTTGGCGAAGCGAACGGAAGTTGAGACGGAGATATAAGTTAGTGAATATGGAAAGAGGGAGAGTTACGTTTCGTACATTACTATGTTACTATAAGAGCAAGAGAGAGCAGTGCGCGCGCACATTTTCTTTCTCTCTGAGATATACGAAATATAATATATCTCAGTCAGGGGTTCGTTTGCGAGTTTTACTTCAGCCGTGTGGTCTAAAGCACACTCGATTTTTATTTATAAAATTGTGTAATGCTCTGTTTCTTGTTAAAAATTATCGAAGCTCTTGTTAGATTTATAGCTAAAAATAGGTATCGTTATTTCCAGTACTTCAGCGAAGCGGCGTACAATCCGGAGACGAACCAGAAGGGCGACATGCCGGCGGTCACAGAGCACGAGTCGCGGTTGTTCGACGCGTACCGGCGGCCGCGGCCCGCGCTGCCCGCGCCACAGGCCCCGCGCGACCCCGAGTACGCCACCGTCGCGCCGCGCTACGAGCCGCGCCTGCCCGGCTCCGGCTACCTGATGCATGACGGGTGAGTAACGAAATGGGACGGCAGGAATGAGATGGCTGGATGGCTCGATGTGCCGGCTTGATGGCTCGATGCTCCGGCTGGATAGATGAAGGAGCCGGCTTGGTGGCTGGATGAGCCGGCTTGGTGGCTGGATGAGCCGGCTGGACGGCTGGATGAGTCGGATAGGTGGCCGGAAGAGTCGGATGGATGGCAGGATGAGCAGGCGGAATGGCTGACCAAGGTCCTCAAAATAATTTGTTCTATTATCTATTTACAGCAGGAGAGAGTCGGACACCTCCCTACCGTCATCAGCCGCGGAGAGCAAGGACAGTCTCGGCTCGTTCGACTCCAACTCGACGCTGACCGGCCGCGAACTCGACGACTCTATAATCCTCTCCCGAATACGGAAGAGTCTGGAGCAGAAGGAGGCGTTCCTCCGACGCCCCAGCCAACCCACGGGGTGGGTGACCCCGGACGCCCCCCCTCCCATAAAACAGAAGGAGTTCTACGCCCGGCCCCAGAAGCTACAGAAGCCGGCCTGGCCTCCGCCCCCCGCCTCGCCGCCCCCGACCCAAACTCAGGAACAAAAAAAGGACGAATGCTCCACCAGCGTCGACAGTGGGACGTACAGCGCGTACGGAGAAGTTAACGGCAATAGTGATAAGAGTAAAAAGCAGGACAAGAGTCAATTCGTGGCGACGCTCTCGAAGATACAAGAGACCACGCCCAGCATACAGAGCACGAATGTAGGAACTATAAGTAATGGTACGGCAAACGACTACAGGGATGAAAATGGTGCAAATAGTCAAGATAATAGGTGAGTTCCGGGTCTCTTCTATGTGAGATTTTTATATTAGTTCTATGTGCTGGCGATTGCTGATAAATGGCGATACAAACATAACGTACAATACAGCCGATATATCTTGGCGAGTCTGAACTTCGCGCAGAAGGTTGCGCAATAACTGTTTTTAAGTGTTTTCGTATTTATTTTATTTGTACTAATTGGTCAACTGTATTAGAGAAATAATATGAGTACATAGGTATATAAAAATAATACAATAACAGTTTTCTTCACGAGTTGCACATGCGCTAAAGTTCGCAGAGCCTATGTTCAGACCCGTCAAGATACAGCGGCCGTAGTGTACTGTCACGTTTCATTTCGCCTAACTCAAATTACAACGACGTTAATTTATTGAAGTAAAACTTTACACGCACGCTTGACTTGGGGAATAATAAATGACTGGTGAATGCGTGTCGAGAGCGTTACGAAAAGTGTGATCGGCTGAAGCGAACGGAAGTTGAGAGGGAGATATAAGTTAGTGGAGATAGAAAGAGAGAGTTACGTTTCGTATATCTAAGACACTAATATATTTGTAGCAAATTAATATATTATGTATATGTATTTTCTATATACCTACATGTATTTTTATATTATAACTATATACACACATATAGATGGGGCTAGAAAAGTTTTACTTCAATCGTGTGGTCTAAGGCTCTAGTTATGCTCCGCTATTCAAATAAATCGTTCCATACAGTTGCTTGTAATTTCGCGGTGTAGCGGCCAAGCCGCTCGGTCGCGCGGACGCATATAACTAGAGCCTAAAGCACACTCGTTTATTTTGATGTTGTTTTATTTTCACACTTCGCGCCCCACGTCGCAGACAATACGTGTTTAGTGTGAGTGTTAGTTATATATTATGTAAGTTAGTCTATAAGGTATTTATAATATGGGCCTATGCAGCCCGAAATAAATGGTATTTAATTTAATTTAATTTTAATAATATAATATTGTTTTTAATTCCAGATACCCCGGCGAGCTGCAGCTGGTGACGGCGCGTACGCGGCAGCTGGCGGAGGCGCGCGGCGTGGGCGAGCGGCGCACGGACGCGGCGCGCAGCGAGCTCGCCCGCCTCAGCGCCGCACGCCTGGAACCCAGCGTCGCGCTCCGTCGCCGTGAGTTCGAGCGCGCCGTGCGCCGCGACGCGCGCTCGCTCGACGTACAGCTACAGCCGCGCCACGGTGCGTTTGTTATTCATTTATCTATATTCCTATTAGAACAAAACACTTATAAAATACTAGCTATTGCCCGCAGCTAAATACAGTATCCCTCGGTAACACTGTACTTTTTCGGGATAAAAAGTAGCCTATGTTTTAATCCAGTTCCCAAACTACTACCATACCAATATTCATCAAAATCCGTTCAGTGTTTTTTGCGTGAAAGAGGAACAAACATCCATCCATACATCCATACATCCTCACAAACTTTCACATTTATAATATTAGTAAGACTAGCTGACCCAAAATTTGTTGTTCGGGTGGGCCATCCTTATCACTTTATATGGTATGAAGTAGATTTTTACCTATTACATACCGAATACATCGTTAATTCGATTTTACTCCCATATATTTTTATACCCCGGGCTTATATGTGAAAATTGTTTCTTAAGGAGTACACTCCAATAATAATCAACGTCCACACACACCTACTACATTACGGACATATCACATGTCGTCGTCGCGATTTTTTATTATTTTACGCTGCAGAACTCTAAAACCCTTAACGAAATAAGTTATGGTTTGATGTGCAAACTACTCGTCGCTTCAAAAATGTTAATAATCAATAATATAGATACTTGTCTATCGCATTAGGATAATGCCTGTTATGGTAGATTTAAGACTGAATAAATAAATAAAAAATTAAAAAAAAACAATGACTTGATTCCAGACCTGGAGCAGGAGTCGGCGGCGGGCGGCAGTCTGTCCGGCAACCAGCTCGTGATCACTGGCAGTAAACACCTGCACTGCCCCCCGCCTGAAGGATATGTGCCCGGTGAGCTATGAAAGTGCTATGAAAAATGATAACTATGTATTCTGACGTGAGTACGTCTTTCCAAAATTGATTTTTACCACTGGAAATCCAAAAAGCCAAATGTTAAATTATTCTGAGTACCATGTAGCAGTGTACGGAGAGAATCTCCGTCATTTCATAGTGTATTCTCGTACGACGTGTGCAATGTGCAATGTACCATTTTCAAAGCAAAAACCCGGGTGATCTCAGGATCACCCGGGTTTTTGCTTTGCCGGGCTAAGATATAAACTAGACAATAAAAATATGAACATTTATTTTTTACAGAGATTGAAAAGGTTCAAATGCGAACAAGGTCCAACAGTACCGGTAGCGAAGGATTGCCCGTTAGAAGACATCATGCCACAGGTAATAAGCTTGTCGCTTCTTTGAAGTAGAATAAAATAAACATAAACAACATTGCAAAATGTATCACTTGCTAGAGTTTCAGCTCAAAGCAAAAACTTGCCGATAGATGGCGTTTAAACAAAACAAGCATTGGATAGAAAAATCTAATTTAATATATTTTATATACATTTACCGCTATTTATTGATCACAGCAAAGCTTGAGCACGGTGCGGTGGCTTTGCTAAGCAAAATGCACAACGTCACATATGTATGCGTAGTTCACGTATTTAGACCAATGCTATAAACGTGAATTAAGCTAGCCATACACGTAAGGGTGTACCTGACAGGTTTGCCTACACAGTTTTACTAGTCGTGTAAGCTTGAGCAGATTCTGTTTGGAAACCTTTACAGTTATGCAACATACACGCTCGGTAAACCCGTGTACAGGAAAACTTGTTGATATACCCTTACGTGTATGGCTAGCTTTAGAGACGGTAATTTTATACAGTGAATGTTTTTCACAATACCTTATTAAATGATGTGTAAGTCTGGTGTCTATGGGCGATAGTAATCGCTTATTAGGCGGTCCGTTTTGCCTCCTGTACTACAAAAAGGGTCGGAGAACTCTGATATTCTATTTGACGCGTGTGAAAGTGAAAGCGTCGATGGCTAATGGAATATTCCACTCCAAGATGGCAGTCACGCGAAGCGAAGAATGGGGCTGAACAGGGAACAGATGGAGGCGATGGATCACGTGACGCTGGAGGCGCCCGCGCGGCCCACGCAGCTCAGCCTGGCCCCGCCCCTGTCGGGGGCCAGCACGCCCGAGCTGACGCCCACCACGCCGGCCGACTCAGGTCCATACTACGCTTGTGGCTCCCTCCCTCGGTGTTGTGTCTCAGTGTGGTGACATGAGCATGAATGTCCAATTGCGTATTTAACAGTCGAAATAATGAGTATCGGGGAACTGATGAAGTACTCTAATTGTTTTGCCAATAGTCATTGCTGTTAGCATACCCATTTCATTTTAACAGTCTTTATATTTTGTTTAATTTTCAAATGCTCTTAATAATCCAGTACTGTTTCATTTCTTCCCCATCAACCTTACCTTTTCAGTCTTTTGAATTGTATAAAATCTGGGCCTAACAAAAATGAAACTTCTTCATCCCAAAATCAATCACACATTTATATCTTTCCTATAATGTAATATGTATAGTTGACTGCATTGTTACATTATATCTTCAGCAGGCGTAGCGTAAACACCGTAGAAATGCGTTTTTTCACACAAGGATAGACATACTGACAGAAAAAATTACAGAATACCTTCATCAATCTGTCATTTATTTGTCTATTGTACCGTAGAAAGAAAACGTTTCTACGGTGGCCATACTACGCGCGGCTACCCTATTATGAACTTCAACTGACAAGTGGGAATGGGCTTCATTTTGTCGTTTGAACATTTTTAAAATACAAAAAATTTCTAAGTCAAAATGTTGACATTTTAACTTTTCAAATTGCGTTTTGAAAGTTCAAACGTCAAAATGAAACCCGTTTCCACTTGTCATTTGAATTTCATAATAGGGCAGCTGGTCTTCCATACAAAATGAGACTTCAATATAGGGAGGGAGCTCTGTGGACCTAACATTTCTCTGCTGGCGCCATATTAACGGAATGCAATGTTTGTGCTTCTAGGTGTGCTACTAACGCCTACTTACTACTAACCGTCTACTTAAACCATTTCTATGTGTCTTACTTTTATAATTTAAGACTAAAATATTTTTTATTTCCACAGGTTTTGCCGAAGACCTGGTTACAAGACGTCAGAAAAAAGATGCACAAATGGGAGGTGCGTATATTGTAACGATACATTCCTCTTAACACTTTTGTTACCATTTTATGTGGTAACAGAGAATAAGAAGGAGATAAAGTAAACACACTTGTGACTTCTATAAATTCTTGTCTCTCTGTAACAAGAATTGCATTTTTTTCTATTGAGTTCAAATAATCTATCGCCGGTTACACACCATGTCAATCTCCCATGCTAAGTCCTCGAAGAACTTATAAACTACACATAAAATAATATATTTTTTTACATTTACCAAGTAGTAATGCCTCAATATTTCTTAGTATATTAATGAAACTAAATATTTTAGATGTAGTCCGATCCCCTATTAATATATTAATATTTATTATTAACTACAATCGTCATATTTGTTTTGCAGAAGAAGAGCGCGCTATGAGAAGAGTGTCGTACCTGAAGGCGACGTGGGGCGACCGACTTCACCTGGACAGCGACGTCGAGCCCGAAGTCGATCACTCACTCAGAAGGTAGCATTCGTTCATCGGTCAATTACTCATTCAATTTTAGACAGTATTTGTATCTGCTGAACGAGTTCTTATTGAGGAATATTTTTTACGTTTATAAATTGTTATTTAAAAACCCAAGTTATTTTAAAACAGATATTAGTGTCAGTTCACACCGCGACAATACGCGACGCTATCCGGCACTGCATTTTTAAGATAGCCATTCAAAATTGACCTTTAACTGACTCCCACACCGATCTCGGTGACGGTGGCCGGTTTCATTGAAACCAGGCCAGTTACGCAGGAGTGATTTTATAGTGCCCAAGTGTGTGCGCAGTACACAAGAGCACTCTCTCTTCCTTTTACTCTCGTAACCCAGTGGGACGGATGACCGACACGACTGGCGAGAGATCAGGCGCAGGACCGACTTTTTACATGCCCATCCGACGCATGGATCATCTTGTCAGACAATCAGGTGATCAGCGTGTATTGTCCTAACCAAACTTGGAAACAACATTTTTTGTTGTTCCCTTGTGAGAATCGAACCCACGACCTCCGAGTCGAGAGCCAATGCTCGAACCACTAGACCACGGAGGCTTTATTCACTACACAAAAAGATACACGCTTCATAATTATGACATCGGTCATATAAAGCACATGCGCTGTTAAGCGAGATGCAACCTGACATTCGAACTCTTACAATATGGCCGACGTATCTTGGCGAGTCTGAACTTCGCGCAGAAGGTTGCGCAATAACTGTTTCTAAGTGTTTTCGTATTTATTTTATTTGTACTAATTGGTCAACTGAATTAGGGAAATTTTATTAGTACATAGGTATATAAAAATAATACAATAACAGTTTTCTTCCCGAGTTGTACATGCGCTAAAGTTCGCAAAGCCTATGTTCAGACCCGTCAAGATACAGCGGCCGTAGTGTACGTGTACTGAATAAAGATAAATTTTGAACAGTTATCTTAAAAATTCAGCGATGCGTAGCGTCTCGTTTCGTCGGCGTTGAACTGAACCTTAAAATACATAAAGTTTCCTAGATTTTTTAAACAAAGTTCGTATTGAAATATAAATTGTAAGACTATTCAAGAAATCGGTCGATACGTCACGTACCTAGTTAATAAGGCATGATTATTGAAGCAGATATAAATAAGTCTATTATTTCAGTAGCGCCCTCTAGTGCTATATTAGTTTAACACTCAAGTACAGTCTCCATCTATGTTATATAGCTATATGTCGTAGATAGACTATTGCTAACGACACCACTGTGTTTGTACCTGGTGATAGTTCTCCCTTGTTCTGTCTACGTGTACCTAGGGGGGGCGATTTAAGTTTGGTTGGTTACGCTGTCCCGCTCGCACCCGCACCATATGACGTGTGTGCGAATGAGATACCGCGTCAACGCAAACAGGATTAAATAACGTCTTCGAAAATCAATTACGGATACTTCGGGCACGTGATTCACTGATTGTGTAAAGACGTTTAGGCAAAAAAATATTTGTCATACTCAAAGTAAAAAATCATCTAATGTATAAGTGACTCTCCGCAAAACGCAAACTAAACAAAACAATATATAGATTTTTTTTTATTAGACAATTATTTTTCTGGTTAAATGTAATATAATATATGCAGTAGATCATATGCCCAAAATACCCGTAGTTGATTTTACTAAACCTTATATAAAAAAATAGTTACGAGAGTTCCCCTGCTATATTGTCCCAGTTCTGTATAGTGTTTTCTCGTTTTGTGATACACATACATAGTGTTTCCTTGTTTTGTGATACACAATACACATACAAAGTGTTTCCTCGTTTTGCGATACACAATACACATTCACAGTGTTTCCTTGTTCTGTATACATATACGGCGTGTTTTGACGTGACAGCGCGTACCGCAAGTGGCGGCCGCCGCGGTTCACGGAGGATATCACGCCGCTGCTGCGTATATTCGACCCGCACGCCAGCGTCCCAGCGCGGTACGTCGCATGACGACGCGGCTTCGTTGCTCGCCCGACAGACAGTGGCGAAGGGTTCCTATAACTCCATTCCTATCGGCTTCCCTTGTCACTTACTTTTTGAAAACCTTCATAGAAATCCCTACCTATTATACAGGCTCCGGCTTCCCTATGAAGGAGTAGCAGCCTTCGCCACTGCCGACAGATGTCGCTTTTGTGTGCAAACGGGGTTTCTTAATTTCACCTTACGTTTCTGGGTTCTTTAGATTAGTTATTAGACCCCTTGCTAATGAAAATATTTACACAATGGATAAGCTGTACGATGGTTTGTCCTTGTCTGTCAAGCTACTTCTCCAACGTATCAGACAAGGACAAAACGTGTAGCTTATCCAATGTGTAAATTAATTATTTTTATTAGTAAGTGGGTAGATGTCTTTTTTTATATAATTATATACTTACGGCCGTTTTCAATATCGTATCTACAATTAAAAATAGATAGCAATCCCAGTTTTACAGTGGGCTGTTGTTTACCTTCAACTTGCGTTTCACAATCAAAGATAGGACCTATTGGTTCTTGTCCAACGAAGGATAGCGTCCTTCCCTCTTGCCTATCCAAGCCTCTTGAAACGTTTCATTCCTTGCCAACTACATAACAATTTATGTTTTTAAACAATTGTATATTTATTTACAATTAATGTATTTATTACTTTGAAGTGTAAAAATTATACTTAAAATTGAGAATAAAAACTCGGATTGATTTTTTACTTTATTCATCGTGTTTTTTTATCAATTTCAATAGTGAAACATAACAGTTTGACGTTAGAAGTGTGCGTGAAAAGAAATGTGAAATTTAAAATGAATTCAAA